>CM056693.1:3827500-5077500 GCA_029849275.1 Papilio elwesi | reverse complement strand
TCACTCTTGTTTTATCGGTGTGATCAAAGACAAATAATCAATAATTTTGACGATATATTGTTAACACTCGAGCTAAATATAAATAGGTGTGCGACTTCTCTGTACTGAATTAATAGTAAACTAACGCTGCAGTAATATAACTGGCTTTAAAACAAAAAGACCTACTTTAGTCTCGGCATAAAATTAACATTTCAAACATGAAATTTATTTTCACCGAGCTTTTTGCATTTAATTATGCAAGACACGAAACATTAATTATATAAGACAAAGTTTTAGCTTAAACGTCGTTATCCATAGAACTTTTAATTGTAACTGACAAACAAATAAACATAACGAGATTTATAATGTAAAAGTCAATTATATTTCGGTCGTTTTAGCACATTGAGTATTTTTGTACCTTGGGTATATTTTACAGATGTTGTCAAGAAACAGAAACATGCATTTCTAATAGTTATACCAATAACATGTTCAAAAAACGTTCAAATAAAATTACGTACAATTAACTAGAACAAACGGATGAACAACACATCGATAAAAGCATACACACAACATGTTAAATCTTTCTTCTTTCTTTTAATAAAATAACTAAAAAGTAATGATTAAAAGACTATAAAAAACTATTACATTAAACATTATTGTTATAAATATTTAAATACACCGATTAATATTTTAATGTTGGGAATATATGTTATATATCTCTATATATTTTATAAAGTTTTATACTAAAGGTACTTCTTATGATGGTCGAGATACTGGCAATCTTCAACGACCAATCATAAGCTAGTATTTTGGCGCGGCGAAAAAGGTAAAAACGGCGGGCATTCAGGTGTGTGCCCGGCCATTCGTTTTTTTGGGATTGAGTACAAATATGTGATACATATCGCTGTAAGCTAGGTAATTAAAGTGTACTACTTAAAAACTATAATAAATCTTATAGTTAATACTACATCAAGTGTTTTTAAATTCATAAGTCCCTGCTTTGGTATATTAAATAATACGCTTCACAACTCAGAAAGTGGGATCAGCATCTCAGTGCCCACATTAGATTGGATACGCATAAGTATTTTGGGAACATACTTAGAAAACGTAAGTGCTATTTAATATATTATAATTATGATAACCTACTCTCGTGCATCCGTTGTAAAGAATGTGCATAATTTAATTTCATACAAATTACTAGTGGTATACCCATTAGTCAGAAATTCGACCATAATTAATTGTAATAATTAATGAATTTATTATGGTTATGTCTGACATTCAGGAAGTCTAAAGAGAAACAATATTAATCTATTTTCAATTTGACCACTTGAACACAAAACAAAAGAGTATATATGCGTTTGTGTGTCAAAAACATGGTAATGTATGTAATGTAATTAATGTATTTTCATACATTAAAAATATATACCATTCTGCACTCCTATCCTATATAAACTATAAGTGTGAGAAATTTCATACTGCTCCGTCCTTGCAATTTTTTTTAAAAAAAAGGTACAAACTCCCCGCTTCACGTAATATTAAGCATTATTGTAAAAACAGATGAGTATAAGCATTTATTAGATGTGTTGACACGAGTTGTTGAGGGTTTAGCTCTTATCACATAGTAAACTGTTTAGTTAAAATAATGACCCTGTTGAGTTGATAAGTGAAACAGGATTTATTAATTCAGGTTTTTTTTTCTCTTTAATATATATTGAGGCTGGGAGTATATGGATGAACGAGGGACGTCTCGTGGAACGCTGACGCCTCCACTAAGATACTGTAGTGCAACACGAAGCCGTAGCCGTGGTCGCAGGCGTACGCGTTCGCCTGAAGAAAGTCGTGGCAGTCGCAACCACCGGTCACGTTCCAGACGGTCGAAAGGGACGCGATCGCGACTGACGATTAGTCGGTCCCGCTCCCGGTCACGCGATTCAAGAAGGACAAGCTTGCAATATGGTCGTGATAGGTGCTGTAGGACACGGTCACGTACTCCAAGGTGCCACGAGACACGCTGCGTGGAATCGAGGCATTCATTTAAGCGCAAAGCTTCGCGCCTTCGCTCACCGTCCCACGTAGCAACACGTCATCGTGATCGTGAGTCAAATAACAATTTGTTCATAGAGAAATTCATTAATGCTCTTCAGGGTTTGCATAATATAGGCGCTCGCGATAGGTTTCCGGTCTTCAATAACGTAATCCCTGATTTTGACCCTTTATGTAAAGAACAAACGGTTGATACGTGGCTTCATAAAGTTGACGAAACGGCGCAGATCTATGGTTGGAGCGATAAACAAATAGTCCACTACGCTATCAGGGTCTGCCTTCACTTTTATATTCATGGTCAGAGTGGAAATTAAAGTTAAAGGAATCTTTTCCGACTAGGGATAATTACGCTGATTTACTAACGGAAATGCTCAACAAAAAGGTGCGCTATGGCGAGTCATTAGAGTCATATTACTATGCTAAAATGAATCTCTTAAATCGATGTGAAATATCAGGAAAACGCGCAGTTGACTGTATTATAGCAGGTATAGAAGATCGTGGTATTAGATTAGGAGCACAAGGAGCAGAATTCGCAGAAACGGAACAGGTCCTCAAGTTTTTGAAGACAGTAAAAGTAGGTCAAGATAGATCCACAAACGACAGCTCAAGGGTAAGGATTGGTATTTACGAAATAAAACATTTACAAATAACAAAGTAGGTCTTAATTCTCAGAAGCAAGGTGGATCCGGCATAGTCTGCTACAATTGTAAAGAAAACGGTCACCCATTCTTTAGATGCCCAAAACCGAGGGTTCAATGTTCTAAATGTAATCTTTTAGGACATAAGGATACTGAGTGCCCTTATACAAAACAAAATACGAATGACAAAACAAAAGCAGTTTTGAAAGTAGAAAACACCGGTGATTCAAGCGCCAGGTATAGAATGCCTGTTAAAATAAATGAATTATTGTCCGAGGGTCTAGTTGATTTAGGAAGCGAGGGCACTTTCGGCCGTCTCAGTGAAGCTCAACGTTTAGCATTAGACTGGAAGGTAGGAAAAGTACCCTTATTAAGAGGAATAGGTAACGTACCATATAGCCCGCTTGGTAAAGCTAACGTCAAGATCGAAGTGCAGGGTGTAGTAGAAAATCACGTAGAGATATTGGTAGTAGATGACTATTTAATTAATTGTCCGATACTACTAGGCCACACTTTCACGGAAAGACCTTCGGTCAAAATAATAAAAACAGAATCGGATGTTATTTCTCAGCGGGTTAGTGAGGAATCGGTTTTAATTTGTCCACTCTTATGCGTAGAGGATACGCGCATAGGATTCAGCAAGTTAGGGGCGATCCCGGTTAGCTCGCGTAATTCTTTTACGGGTAAGATTTATGTGAATAGAACTGTGCGCAAGATTGTAGGTCATGAACATTACTTATTACCCGGCGAGTATCAATTAACACAAGGTACTGGTAGAATTCTTATTCAGAATATTAGCAACAATGATCTGGTTATAGAAAAGGGTAGCCTTATAACTCGGAGCCACACTTTAACTGACAGCCTACAAGTTCAAAAATTAAACATTAGTAATCAGTCATTTGTAGATGAATCATCAATCAGATGCGGAGAAAATTTAACAGAGCAGCAAAAAGAGTCTTTAAAAGTGTAATTGTACAAATATAAATCTTGCTTTTCGAATGGGTTAAAAGATCTTGGATTTACAACGGAAACTGAAATGGTGATTCAACTGGATGACCCCGATCCTGTTGTCTACCGGCCATACCGGTTATCCCTTACCGAACGCCAAATAGTTCAGGATATGATCAAGGAAATGTTAGACAGCGGCATTATAAGGGAATCTAATAGTCCTTATGCGAGTCCTATAGTTTTAGTAAACAAAAAGTCTGGTGAGAAGAGGTTGTGTGTGGACTATCGTGCTCTAAATCGTAAGACAAAGAGCACTATCCTCTCCCTCGTATCGAGGACCAGCTAGACTTATTATCAGGGAATTCTCTTTTTATTACCCTTGACTTAGCATCTGGGTACTATCAGATCCCAATAGCCGAAGGTTCTCGTGAAAAGACTGCCTTCGTAACCCCTCAGGGTCAATTTGAGTACACTAGGATGCCTTTTGGTCTAGTAAACGCTCCATCAGTATTTCAGCGTACAATGAATAAGATCATACACAATTCGTCTGCTTCGTCTTATGCATTGGTGTACATGGACGACGTTTTGATTCCTGCTCAGTCATTTGACGAGGGGATGGCGCGCTTGGAGGAAGTGTTGCGGTTGCTGGCAAAAAGTGGTCTAACGCTCAAAATGAGTAAATGCAATTTCTTTTATGACAAAATTGACTACCTGGGGTACGAAGTTAGTTCACAAGGTGTTAGACCAGGATCTCTCAAAACAGAAGCAATATCCAGATTTGCTGCCCCAACAAACGTTCATGAAGTTAGAAGATTTATAGGACTTGCTAGCTTCTTCAGGAGGTTTGTGGCGGGGCTCGCTGTAATAGCACGCCCCTTAACAAGTCTCTTAAGGAAGGACTCTCCTTGGAGGTGGGGCAGTGAGGAAATAGTGTCATTTGAGAAACTCAAGCAGATTTTAGTAGAAAGGCCTGTCCTAGGACTTTATAACCCCAGCGCACAAACCCAACTCCACACCGACGCGAGCAAGTACGGGGTAGCCGGCATTTTAATGCAACAAGATACGTCTGGAGTAATAAAACCCATAGCATATTATAGCAGGCAAACTAGTCCGATGAGCAAAAACTCCACTCTTTCGAATTAGAAACCCTCGCTATTATTGCTTCATTGAATAGGTTCAGGCACTACTTACTGGGTATCAGATTCGCTATAGTGACAGACTGCAATGCCTTGCGTACCACTTTGAGTAAACGCGACTTAATCCCACGAATTGCTCGCTGGTGGTTACAGTTCTTGGAATACGACTGTTCCATAGAATATCGCCCAGGGGATAAAATGGCGCACGTTGACGCCCTGAGTAGGGGCGTTATAGAGGGTAAGCCTAACGTCGATCTCGTGTTAGATGTTCTTTTAGTCGGTACTGACAATTGGCTTGCAACCGTCCAGCAGACGGATGAGGATATTAAAAATATCGCTGATATCTTAGGTGATTCTAAATGTAAAGATGCTGTCGACATTTTCAAAAATTAGTAGTAAATGGGCGGGTATATCGTATAATGGAAGAAAATACTATTCTTTGGGTTGTTCCAAGTGGCACCAGATGGCAATTATTGAAAGCCAACCACGATGACGTAGGACACTTCGGGCTTGACAAAACTGTAGCGCGCCTCCAAGCTACTTATTGGTTCCCAAAGATGAGACGGTTTGTAAAAAAATACGTCTCAGCTTGCCTTAAGTGCGCACATTACAAGATACCGAGTGGTGCCAAATCCGGTGGATTACACCCCATCCCCAAAGCTATCGTACCATTTCATACCATACATGCGGATCATCTTGGTCCCTTTATCCACACCAAGCGTGGCAACACATACATCCTTGTTATAGTAGACGCGTTTAAAAAATTTGTTGATATCACACCTGTACGTAATACACAGTCAGTTACAAGCATTAGAGTATTCAGAGAGCATTTTAGTTATTTTGGCGCGCCAACTCGCTTAATTACCGACCAAGGGACAAGCTTCACTAGTAGGAAATTTAAAACGTTTATTCAATCATGCGGTATTAAGCACGTGCTTAATGCTGTAGCCACACCCCGAGCAAATGGCCAAGTTGAACGGTACAACCGTACCATTTTGGCAGCACTCGGGGCAATGAACCACGACAGACCAAATGGCTTATGGGATGAAAATTTACCAGACATACAGTTAGGTATCAATACCACGGTGCACGCTACCACAAAGAAGACTCCAGCGGAGCTTCTTTTTGGTCGCAATTTAACCAGCCCATCTGAGGGCTTGCTAAATGATGTAATAAACGAAGTTACGCCTGAAGTCGGGGAGAGCCTAGATGATAATAGGGCTAGTGCAGGTGATCTTATTAGGACACAACAAGAGAAGGACAAGAAACGGTACAATAAGTACAGGAAAATGTAAGATGTGTAATGTCGAGATACAATCTTCAACGACCAATCATAAGCTAGTATTTTGGCGCGGCGAAAAAGGTAAAAACGGCGGGCATTCAGGTGTGTGCCCGGCCATTCGTTTTTTTGGGATTGAGTACAAATATGTGATATATATCGCTGTAAGCTAGGTAATTAAAGTGTACTACTTAAAAACTATAATAAATCTTATAGTTATACTACATCAAGTGTTTTTACATTCAAAAGTCCCTGCTTTGGTATATTAAATAATACGCTTCACATTATGAAAAGAGATATTGAGATAATATTACCTGGGACCTTCGCTCTAATTCACTCTACCGAGATCTCTTTCATTATTGGAGCACATAAATTGCCCCGAGGAATCGTGGAAAAGTCATGTTTAAGAAGTTTTTACACCTTGATCGACATGCCTAAAGAGGTTTAACGTACTGGCCACGTAGTACGTGAATAAAAAGCTTATATATTTAAAATAAAATAGTTTTATGTTTTTGTGATGTAGTTCTTTCTCAAATTTAATGGAATAACATTGTCTTTTTACAATATTTCGCAATATATATAGTTAATGAAACAGAATCTTATTTTGAAAACCTATGGAATGAACAGGCAACGTCATGATTTTTGGATAAAAAATCGATGTATTTGAGAGAAATATTGATAACAGAATCTTTACCTCTGTTTGTGCGATAAGTATTTGGTTTGAATAATTCGTTTTTCCTAACTCGCTTTATGTTACTGTTACGGGGAACCGCGGTGTTGAACTTCAGCGAGTAGTTCGGCGACAAGCAACTTTCCTCGCAGGATCTTATACAAGGAGCATTAGATCTGCTGCCGTTCTGCGATGATCTAAGGAAGGTCGAATTCGAAGGTCTTTGTGAGATCTTTGTTTGTAATTGCTGAAGCGTGCGACTGCTGCCCGACACACTAACGCTGCTGGCCGCACGAGCCGCTAGTATCGACGATAGTTTGTTGCTTGACAGACTTACGTCAGCAGTCAGCAGAATTCTAGAAGAATCGAGAACAATAAGTAAATGTATAAAAGGCGATTCCTAGCAGACACTGGGACTCCTTTGCTTTTTAACTATTGTCTGGATAGGTTGTTACTCTGGCCGAATGATGCCTGGCTTATAATTAAATTTATTATATCATCATTGTTAGCTTGTCGGAAGTCTAGTATTTTAACTGTGTAATATTTTTCTGTTCAGTTTGTTATTTCGTTGTTTGCCTATTTTTGAATCTATTCTTGTACTCGATATTTAAGTTTTCATTTTAAAACACCACTTCTGGTCTTATTCCGTAGAATATTTTAATTAAATAAAAATATCGTTGCAATTGTATTGTCGGCCGTCGAACGGTAAGATGCTGTGTTCATGTTGTGACGGTTATGTGGTATTTGGGTGGGGCACAGCATAGTTATATTTTCCCCATGCTCAATTCCTAGACGACGTACTGATTGTATATGATACAAATGGTATTTATTTGTATCATATACAATTTAATATATTGTAATAATGGAATTATTGTATCAGCATTATTTTAGAACGTACGAAAATGAAAACTATAAATTCTTAAAAATCCGAGCTTTTTTAAACAAGTTCATTATTTATATTGTATATTGTCATTTTCATGTACTTTTAAATGTGTACCAAAGTGTCTATGGTCGATGGGAATTCCCCTTTTCGAAGTGGCTTCTAAGTGTTGCAGCATGTTGCGTGGTGGATGCGTTCCCACCGCAGACAAATGTGAATATTTTTTTACGAATCATAGGATTTGTTGTTATCTCTTATCGCATTGGCAATAAACTTTCGCAATCAACATTTTTACAAGGTAATTTTAATATTTATCGTTCGCATTGTTGCATGTTTTGTTTCGAAGCTTCGTTCGAAGAAAATGTGTTTTTCTTGTTGACGAAGTTGTGTGGAAAATATGGACGTGTTTGACGTGTGACGTTAAGTGTCACAGCATATCTCTCAATACCTACAAGACCCAGCAAGTTTTCAACATGTTGCATTACAATGGTCTCAAAGACAGTCTTGCCGTTGCCAGGAAACTGAGATCGTAAAATGTTTTTATGTAAATATGTCTCCAGTTCGCAAACCCACGGTAAGGAAACTCACAATCATATTTATTTTTAATCATTTTTTTAGTGCGATCTTTTAAAATAATGGTTTGTTTCGTTTCTTGTTTACAAATAAAATGTTGTCGGTGTTGCCGGGATCTTCCCACGGGATTGTTTTGTAGGTCATTTGTCAATTCCGTGTTAATGAGATCGTTACAAGAAATCATGGAGATTTGTTACATCTAATTTATTACTGAAGGAAACTTCGAAATCGTTCCAAGTAAATCGGAGGGCCGTATGATCACTAATTTCGTCGTTTTTTATTATTAAATTGATTATAATTTCTATATTATTACCTACTTAAGTTAACAATAAAGTCATCTATAGGCAAGGAAGTATTTGAAGAGTACTTTTAGACTATTGATACAGCATTTTTTTCATTGCGCTAAAACGAAATAACGATATTTTCTCTTTTTTATACATCTATTTTTAAATCAATGGCTTTTTCTGAAGATGGCGTTGGGCTCATTAATAACTACTTTAACACGTTACTTAAATTGTTATATTATGTATTTATTTTTTGGTCGTATTAATAAACAATAATGTGAAAATGTTTTAAATTCTATTTTATAAATATACTTTTAAAAGAGAAATAAGTTCAAATCATATCCAATGACTGACAAGACTTGGCAACTTGTCATATTTGAATAACATCACACGTATTATTTGGTAAGTAATTATAATATTTGTAGTGTTTTTCAATCAAGAGAATCCAACCCAATGGCCGTAGAATGACAGCTTAGTTATCTATGCATCAAAATAAATACCATAGTAAAGGTTTTAAGTACAAACAACTTAACATACCACAACCGACAGCCTCCGTTTTGGTTGAGATAAAAGAAATTTGTATCATAAGTAACGAAAAAATTAGTACATGGCGTCCGGATCTTAATGCGGTCTCTCAAAATAAGCGTCAACGTTTTAACAAAATTTAAATTTCAAATATATATTTTGTCATCGTCGTTTTAGCCGATGGTCGTTCACTGTTGGACGTAGACATCGATCCCCTGCCGCCCTCAGACAGTGAACTCCCGCAGCCTTGACCAGATCATCGGTCCACCTTGTGATAAATTGAAATCTTTATCTGTACTAATATTAGAAATAGAGAAGATTTTATTGTCGGTTTGTTCTAAGTTAACTCAAAAACTATCAAAACGATGATAAACATTCTTTCACCGGAGAAAGCTCTGATATCAGCGAATAGCCTAAGCTGTATTTTATCTTCTTATTTGTCTACCCGAGATAAGCCGGGGTTTGCTAGTGTGCTATGTGGTCCGCATCTTATAATCGTCACCTATTTCCACATCTCTGTGTAACCACTCTCACCAAAATAATTTCTTAGTATTACGGCTTGTTTCCGCAAGACTGAATTGGTTTCTCTAAGCGAAGCAACGTTACGGATAGTTCCTTTGCTTTTAAGTGCTTCCTTCCCATTGAACTGGTTTCTAACATCGAAATATCTTAGCTTCATATGTATAAGGCGAATAATGCTAAATGATAATATTAAAATGATAGTTGTAACGCTTTAAACTTATGAATAAAACTTTGTCTCACAACTTATAGACTGAGAGATTCGTAGTGATTTCCTCATTTAGGAGGAACGCGTAGTACTACTATCCTGTCAGCACCGCTGGTGTATTGAGGACAATAGGTAGAAATTATTTGTATTACTTTAAGAAATTTAATTGGAAATAAGAGTCGTTGCCTTCTTACAACTTAGAACGAGTCACAAAATTTAAAACCAATAAATCTTTCCAATACATTTATCGGCACCGTATTTCTTCTGTAACTCTCGAGCTTTACTGAATCCCTTTTGTCTCGTCCTTTTTAGAGAAAACTTCAAGAACAATTTATAGATTCTATTTACAGGCAAAATATTTGAACAAAAAAGGAGAGCTTAATAAGCTTGATGTTAAATTGAAAAAAAAATGCGCTAGATTCATGTAAAAATCACATCACATTGGATATTGGGATACAGCCATTAGGTGTTTTGTATATGAAATATAAGATCTTGAAGTTGTCGTTGATTTAAATATATGTATAAATAAAATATAATTAAGAAGCAATCACGCCAATAACCTGGAGGGGTAGTCAGAGATTCTAGAATGCTATGTGACACTTCCCTCTCACACCACTCTCTCGATTCTTCAATATCGATACATGTGGTACATGGTCGCCGATTGCTTGATTTAAATGTAGTGATTAAACTCTAATTATATTAATTACACTATAACAACTAACCTATAACTTGTACCGATTCTCGTATTTTATTGTTTTGCTACTTTGAAAAAAATAAACGTTTATGTTAAATTGAGCTCTTCCTGATTTATCATCATTCACCTTGTTAATCCCCTGTCACATTTGAGACCTTAAGGACTTGGTGAAAAGCTGATAGCACTTGCTGTTATAATTTATCTTGATAAGAAATAATCATACTTAGAATAAATTAGTTTAAGTTCCTTGGGCTTATTTATTGCTCAAAGCAGCGAGAACTTTAGGTAATTGAATGCATTCGCTTTATTTCGTTCCTTACTACTTTATACTTGTGAATACATTTTTCATGTGTTCACAACAATTGTTGTCAAGTCATTTTTCATTTCGTGCGGCTTTCGCAATATTCGCACACCCGATAAAATATAAAGAGACCTTTTTTTGGGATAAATAATATCACACTCTTAAATAACCATGATCTGTTGCTTAAAAATATACCAAAAGTTACTACCGTATCTTTCGCCAATATTACGTACATATTTTAATAAAGCTTTTAACTTTTATAATTGTACTAGTGACCCGCCCCGGCTTCGCCCGGGTACCACTAATTATGTTGATCCCATCGCTACCAAACACAGGAATGTGAAGGAAATTCTTTAAATTCCATCGAAATCGATCCAGCCGTTTCGGAGTCTATAGGTCTATAGGGACATACATACCTCGCTTTTTATATATTTTTTTTTTCATTAGAAATCCTATGTTACGTCTAATACCTCCAAGAATATGTGTACAAAGTTACGTGAAAACGTAACAAGCAAACTTACATTCACATTTATAATATTAGTAGGGATATTCGTAAATTAATGTAAAAAAAATGAATTCTTTATGGACAGCGGATAGATTAATGTTAAGTGAACACCGACGCCCATCAACATCTACATCAGAGGTACTGCAAATGCTTTGCCGATATCTACAGTTTAAAAAGTATTTTAACACATCTATCGAGATCAACACTATCAGACATTTAGAGCGAAATGCATTTCAGGGGTTAACCCAACGGGTTGCTAGTTTAAATAATGAAGGATGAAAACATAATAAATCGATATTTGTTATAGATCACCTCTATGTAATCAGATACTCCTAAACTCTTGGATATTGCTCCGATAACTAGCCTTGCTTTAGAGCTCGCTAAGGTTGCTTAGCCAACATCTTCGATAACTTCGTTGCATCGTAAGATTTTAAAGTTCAATGGGAATTGTATTTTGTTAGTAGAAATGTAATTTAAATAACCTTAGGTGTTTTCAATTTTTTACCTTGACACTGTATCTAAACCATCGACGGCAGTTACCTACCTGATGGTAGACCAAATAGCTGCGTAGCACTGTATTGTCTATTTCTGCCGGTATATAATATATAAAGCCGTCTCGTTATACGCTACGCCTCTAATATCCGCTACGATCAGAAGATTTGTGTGCAGGTACATCTTTAATACCAATATAACTGACTTGATAAGATAAGAAAATGAGTAGGTGGAATGCGGATGCCCATCATTATCCGTTACTTCAATAATTCAAGTATCGGTCATATACGGTACGTAATAACATACTGTTATCAGTTGCCTCAACTTTTAAACACAGTTTTTTTTGTTCTGTACTTCAAAACATAAATTTCAATAATGTCAGATATTTTCGTATTAATATTAATTGTTATTACAAACTAGCAGATGTTTCCCTGTTTACAAATAGGTGTTCGGGAATGACTAATGGTCCTCCACATTGAGTTCACCGAGACAAATGAATGGCTGGACAATAGCTAATAAATTACTAATGACCGCTTGGGCGCCAGGGCTAAACTAGAAAATGCTCCCTGTACCCACTATAATAGAAGTTGTTACAAATATATCACTATTAAAAATCGATAAAGGCTGTTTAAGCTACAGGATTCACAATGGAATGCATATTCATGTATTTCATGCCTTTACTAGTGTACACAGTTTTGTTCCAATCCGGTAATAATATTAAAGAAACGGCCCGAGCCGAGGTTCCCTCTACGGAGGGAGCCCTCGAGCTTAGTTACTCTTAAAGAGGCTTAGGCTAGGCGCCCTCTGCGCCCTCTGCGCCCTGCCGCCTCGTGCCCGGTGTAGCTGTAAATGCCTCCTCGAGGCAAACAGTGACCTTTCAGTCACAAAAAAAATACACACTTTTGCAATAAATGAATTTATTAATATTATTATATAAGGGATTGTGAAAGAAAGTTGTTTTTCAAAAATATTTTTTTATTTACGGTGTTTAATTTTAAAAACCTTTGCTTACTAAAATTCCATCTGGATATGAAACAAGGTATGTGTCAATACACGCGAAAAACAATACCCTCGAGGGTCAGTCAGGAAAAATAAATTAGTAATTGTAATAAAAGGTGCTACAATTGATTCTAAGAAAGCGGAAAACTACAGCAGTATTATTTAATAGATAATTCGAACCTTGCTAAAGACGAACATTGTCAATTGTATAACAAGTTGGTATTCGTATAGGAAACGAAGTCAAATATATAGCAAAATAAAACCCTGCCTCATATAGTCTTGTATAATACGTTAACTGACAAAATTTGTATTACATAGTTTATGAAACGACAAAAGTTTCCTTGTTAACTGTTTGCCCCATTTCTACACGATTACAATAAACTTTCTTGGCACACAGTTAAAACAAAAGCGCCTTCTATTTTACTAAATTAATGAAGTATTTGGTATACAAAACAAGAATTCAATTAAAATAATTGATCAACATAATTAATATATTTTGAAAAAGAGAATACTCGATATATTCTCTCCGCTGTTGCCAGATTTGAAAACGCACAAGTTATGCGAATTTAATATCTGTTGGCGATAATTTTACTCACTTGCTTAATATAATATTAGTTAACCAGATATCACTTTCGTTCATTAAAATGAAGCATGTCGGTTATGTGTTAAAACTGTAATGAAACAGTGGCATTAGCAACTGTTGAATGAAAACGTTAGGTTATATAGGGTAAGGTGGTTACAGAATTCAGACGTAAAGCGTCTCCCGACATGAAGCGACCTCTATCCATAGGCACCCAATAAGCTAATGAGTTGAAGAACTTTTTCCTATTCATCTCCTCCCCCGTTAAATCCTTTTCCTCTCCCCATCTTCTCCTTTTTATTAAAGGATGGGAAGGGGAAGGGGAAAAGGACTATAATTAGGCCTCTGCCACCTCACTCTTCGCGCGAACCGAATTCACACCTGTCGTACGCCACGAACATCGAAGACCTAGGCAACGTCCTCGAGAAAACAGCTTCGCAGCAAGATCACACACCGTTCCCTCCTGCGAGGACAGGATTCTTATTCCCGATACGGCCACATAGCTAATCGTGCAACAAATGTTGTTATTGCGGGCTCAACTACTGTTGCTGCATAACGTGGAAGTTACACTTCTGCGTTTCGTTCAATGAGTGAGATCATTTAAGCACAGATGAGTCGGCTTGCCCGTTTATCTACCTCACCTATAAGATAGTATTGTGTGTTATAACAATACGACCGCTGTAAAAAGATAATATCGACAAATAGAACGCAGACACGCAATTAAATTTGAACGACATAATGATTGCTCCGAGCAAAACGTCCGAACTTAATTTTCGTCCAATCAGTTCAAGTGATAACGCAAAATTGATTAGCATTGCGTAAAAGCATGCACGCTTACACAACGTGATATCTTTATTATTTAGTATGCGCATCTTTTACATTAGCACCCTCACAATGCTGTGAGCCACTCACAGTCGATATGCCGGGGAAAAAGAATCTGGAACATTACATAATGTTTGAACTATATACGTTAGCAGAACGCTATTGTGTTTACTTCTAAGAAGTGTCGTTGGAGGGATAGATCGTTTCCAATTCTTGAAGAGGAAAAATTAAAAAGTTTTATTGAATTGTTTCTTCTAATCGAACCATAACAAGTGACCGCGGGCAAAATTTTAAGCAAATTGCAATATTATTCGTAAAAACGTGCCATTTATCCGTCAGGATATACGAGTATACAAACTCATATCATTTGATGGAAGACTAATTACGACGTATCGTGGCTAGTATCATCACATATTGAGCAATTAGGACCAATATTATAATCCATTAGTTACCCGCCCCGGCTTTGCCCGGATAGACCCAATAATGTTGATCCGTTCGCTACCAAACTCACCCGCTGGGCCAATCTAAACGTTTTCTGACAATTTTATAGAACATACATACACGCATCGTCTTTTATATAAATATATAGATAGATAATTAGTTAGATTAGATAAATACGCAATAGACTCAAGAAGTTATTAAACTACTATATATTGCACTTGAGTTAATAATTTAACTGTATAAAAATATTAACAATTTGCAGAACATAAAACAAAAGTTAATATCATGGCATATAAAAGGCCGAAACTCTTGCAAACTTGGGGCAGTTTGATACAGCTGCTACATTCTTTACCATGACTTTACGCCGCCATTCAAATATACATAAATACAAACATAATGCAACAACTTTTTGTCACTATAACTCAATGGATTACCTTTAGGTCAGACACTTCGGATAGAACAAAAAATAGAAAAAGAATAAATAATTGTAATATGTGTAGGTGACGAGCTTATGACCGTGAAGTAGGACTCGGCCGTTTATTGCACTACAAATTTTAGACTTACAATCAAATTATCGAAACATATTTCAGCTAAGATATTAATTCTAATTAAATATCGAATAATTTATTAAACAGACTGCAGCGGTGAGCGATTACCGCAGCTTTGCGGGGCCGGTTACTATATTGTGGCCGAAACATACACTAACTTGATAAACATCAATAATTACTTTATGCTCTTATATTCTCACGATAAATTAACGAAACTTCAATATAATACCATTTATATTCACTTCAAAATGTCGTTTAGAATGTTGACGAAGAATCGTCAAAGAAATATTGTTGCTTTTAGAAAGCTCTGAAAAATGATATACTATGTGATTATATCTGTTATTGATAGAATATTATAATACACATATTTATTGAGATTCAATAATATGGTGGAATGATATCTGAACATTTTTATTACTTACTATGTTAATATTTAATAACTATATGGATTGCGAATGAATTGTTCATTTTACAATTTGCTGATAGTTTACATTATGCCTATTCCAATGACAAACTGACCAAGGTGTCAGCCCGTTGTTGACAATTATATGTACTTCTGCGGTTCGTGTGATATCTTAGGGTGTGATAGGATCTGTCAATTGTCAATCCCATCATGTAGGCTGCGTGAACATGCATATATTGTTACTTAAAATAATTTGGAGAATTAAAAAGAAACAATTCTCAATAGTCGATAAGACGTGAGCGATCACGATGCTTTTTTAATATTCGCAATTCGAAAAGAGGTTAAGCGGTTTATTCCGTGACATCGGAGAAATTGAGCGGGAACGATTGTTGCGCTAAAGTCGTCGAAAGCTTGCACTTAAACATACTTTAATCGACGTGAACTATTTATTGTTCGAAGTTTGTCGCTTCCGTTAACTGGAATACTTTTAAATTAACATTTTCTTTTGTTGAAGTGCCACACTGGAGCTCTTTGCGCTTACGTGTATATACGTAACTCAACACTTACGACGATCGAACGAAATGCTATTTTACTATTTATTCGTGTGTTTATTATTTTAATTGGTTTTATCTGTCGATTTTATTAAATATTTTGAGCTTGACCAAAAGTATTAAAAGGCTCAAGTTTTATCGTTTAGCGATCGGATCAACATAATTAGTGGTACCCGGTCATTATAATTAGTGGACCATATAAGATACTTCATGATAGGATTTAATACTTAATTGTCAGACAATATGTACATATATATATAGTCGTGTAATGTTTTAATCAGGTCTAGTCTAGCATTCTGTCGACTCCAATACTCGTAGTCATTATTGTGATGGCCCTTAAGATTATGCTCTACGCATCGTCTTACATTAGGCAAGTTAAATAATTATATATTCGAAATTAATTCTGAAAGAAATACAAACATCCATTAATTTCCTTCCCCTCGTTACTCTCCGTAATTTGTTAACTATTAAAAGCCAGGTCCAGCGTAAGTCGAAGTTTTCATTTTACATAACACAAAGCAAAGCAATTATGAACTGTATTTACCAGACACGGGTCGATTTATTGTAACTTTTGTTATTACTCCTCGCTTTATACAAAGAGTCAGCCATTAAATGTTGACCGAACGACTACACATGATAAAGAAATATTTCAAAACAAAATTAAAGACCCCCATCATTAACAGGGATCTTTAATGCGTAAGGTAATGAAAGCATAATTGTTCTTGTAACCGAAAAATCGCAATATTATGCGCACTTAAGCAACATCTCATGCTCACGTAATTGTAATTACGTTTGACATCTCATCCCTCAGCTGTGAGGTCTTCGGTTACGAAAATGTCCATAGACCGCAACCATTACAAACGGTTAAGCGGAAAACTTATTAAATGCAAAATAAATGATCACATATAATGAGAAATGCCTTATAAATTATCATAAACGTAAAATCATCAATGTCACAATGATGACGTTGGTATGCTTGTAACCGGAGGAGCGCGTGCTCATTTCTCCCTTCCGGCCGATCAAAGTTAAGCCGTTACGGCATTAACGTAGAGTAATTACCACCAATTAAGGAAAGTGGACGAGATGGCCGATAAGATTGAGGAGGTTAAGGGTGGGTGTGGAGGATTTGGCCTTTCTACGATCTCAAACCAAATATATAGAACATTTGTCGTTTCTGAAGCCGTAGTACTGGCCCAATTAAGTTAGTACTACTGTAATAATTGCTACGTAAGCCTAACATAATTTTTACAACTCTATTTATATTCGCTTAAGTACCTGAAAGGTATTTTTTTTAATGGAAGAAGGTGGCAAATCACCAAAACAAACAGTGGTTCACCTGATATCAAATGGCCGCTACCCTTAGACATGTACAACAAGCTAATGAGTTGCAGATGCGCTGCAAGGTAGGCAAGGTAGTAAGGGATTGGGTTATTCGTTTTATGTACTGCCTGATCCTCATTTGCAAGTTGCGTAAGTTTTCACATTAACATATTATTTTTTAGTTTATTTTCCCCTTTTTTTACCTTCACATGTTCTCATCTCGACAAAAAAACGGTGAAGGAAAACATCGTGAGGAAACCGGCATGTACTAGAACCACCAAATTCGAAGACATGTGATATCCACCAACCCGGTTACGGCTCATTCCCTCTCTCGGAGAGGAGGTGTCCCTGCAGTGTGGAACATTCTAAAAAAAAGGCTGAGTTATTATTTTTTATTATTATTTTGCCTTAAGAACTTAGAAAGTTAAGTAACATTTGCTACAGGTTAACATATTAGTCGTTCTAGGATAGATATTTTAAAGAGACGGTTTCTCTAAATCAATTCAAAGCAAACATGTCTCCGTTAGAAATCGTCTGGTTAATCGAACGAAATGATTTCTCATTCTGCCCTCATGAACGTGCCTTGCCGCAATGCCGAAATCAATTATTTCATAGCTGACGGGTCACCGGCCACCGCCAGGCAAATACGATATTCGAAGGGTATTTGAAGCACGCAGCTGTCCTTTTAAACTGTCGTTTGTTACCTCACGAAATCTCGATGAGCTGAATACTAATTGAAATGCTTCAGGAATGTTACCTGTGTACTTTAGATTCATGAAAAGCAGAGAACGCAAAAAACTTGCAAGCCTCTTTATTACTTTGCGCAGCATCTTAATTTATGTGTATACCTTGTATCATTGCAATATATGATTGTTGTAAACAAACAAATGTCGTTTACCATACACGGCGGCCATTACTATTTCTATACTTTCATCGGAAATGTTGTAATTTTGTGGTAATCGTGGGGTAAAGTGAAGTTAAATTGTGTAATATCGATAGTTAATGCTATAAGGTAATATGAGAAAAAGTTGTTTTAATGTAAAAACCTTTGTTTACAAGAATCAAATCTAGCTGTGAAACAAGGTATGTATATATACAAACGTTTTCATACACCGGGCTTAAATACGCTAATCTTCTAAACTATCCAAAAGATTTTAATGACAAAACGTAGGTATATATGTTCGTCTGTAATTGGTTAGGTCCAGCATTAAAGTTGAAATAGTTTTCCCTAAGAAAGCCAATTTTTTCTCAACAATTTTTAATAGTTTTAGTTAGATTTTCATCCATTTTACCCTATTCATTCATTATACCCTACCGCTATCCTTCATAAAAGTCGTAAGAAAAAGTCGTTATAGATTTTTAAAAGCGATGCTTGTAAGATATGTTTTCAGCAGGAAAACGTCTACGAAAGTCCACTTGTTATTTATAGACAGCAGACATGCTGACCAGAAAGAGATGCTATAATCACATTAAAGTGTCCCATGCATGCATTGCATTTATTGTTATTCAAAGTCAATGTAAGTTCAAATTTAAAGTAGGTGTCGATGTCTCAATCAAGTATTTGGCATTATGCAAGTACATCTCCAAAAAATTGAATCGACCAGAGCATTGTTATATCGGAAAGGATATTTATAAATAAGGTCAGATTTTAATGGAACGTCAGAAAAAGCACAGCGAATGCAAGAAGCGGCGGAGAAATTCATCGACGGTATAATAAGATGGTAACAAGGCACTTAGTATTCCGCCGGTGGAGGGTCTATTCTCCTGCATTTCATGGAACGACAATTATGAGCCCCAGGGATCTACGTGCGTCTCGGCGCTGAATGACAATTGTGCCCGGGAATCAATTGAAGACGGCAAAAAGCCAAGGACATATTTTATTATTCACAATTGCATATTTAACTTTGTGATTTACTATTTAGTTTCTTTATTTCTACCACTTTCCCAATTAATAACTCAACAAGTACTTCGCTATATATTGATAACACACTAAACCATGGCACTATTGGGAACGTGTAACCGCCAAGCCAGTTTGTGTAAAAGTATATATATGAAGAATAAAGGAAAAAGGCACATTAGGACCCATGTGAAATGGAAATCCGTAATCTCTGCCTATATCTCTGGGTCACGTACGTGCAGGTTGCGAGTATTCGTTCCTACGTATTTCTTTAGAATCGTGTTTTGTAATTTTTTTAGTGTTGGATTGCCTAATATTTTACTTAAACGTTTTTCAGCGTATGAGTAAACAAAAAATATTGAGTGAAAGTATTCTACGTTTTGCCTTCACAAAGAATGGCAAATACCAGGTGTTACTTAATGTGAATAACTATGCGGGACAGTGATCACCAAACGTAAGATGAACCTCTGATTGTCCGACCTCTCTTTACTTATAAGAAATACAATACTACAAATGACAGATCGCTTCACCAGATATCGGACGTTGAAAACACGGTATCCATTTCACATGAGTCCTATGACGAATGAGCAAAACAAAACAAGTGTGAGTGACTAGGTAGAAAGAGAAGCTACGCTTAATCTTACGCAAGCATAAAGTCTCTTTATTAGGAGTCTACTGCTTGTGTTAGTATTAACGGGGCCTACTCAGACTGGTTTAGCGTCAATAAAGGTGAAAGACAGCTGTGTAGCATCCCCGTCACTGTTCAAACTCTTTATGGATGATTGTTTGAAAGCTTTGAAAGACGTAAATTGTGGATGAAGAATGGGCGAGCTAGTTGTAAAATGTCTTTTGTACGTTGATGACCAGGTCGTGTTTGCGTCATCGGCGGAGGACCTACAAGTTAAACTAAAAAAGTAAAGGCATGAAGATGAATGTACATAAGGCGAAAGTAATGGTGTTTGGAAGAGAACAAAATAAAACTAATTGTAAATAATTCCAATTGAAATAAATGTTAACGGTAAAGAAGTGGAACAGGTGGAAGATTTCATGTATTTGGGGTGTTTGTGTAGTAGAGATGGTAGGCATGCTAAAGATTTTGAACGACGAGTGAATGCGGGAAAAAATGGAGCTATAGGTACAGTAGTGAGGAGTCAGAATGTATCTACGGAGGCTCGGCAATACACAATATTGTACTTGACCCCACTTTAATATATGGAAGTGAGAGCTGGATTTTGGCAGGAAAAGCATGCTAGTAGAGTTACTGCGGTTGAGATGCGATCGTTAAGATGTATGTTAAGCGTGACTTTGAATTATAGGATTAAAAATAGCATTATAAGGGGAATGGAGTTGTGACTAAAATTGAGAAAGGTATGCTTCGGTGATTCGGGACTGTGGAAAGGGTGAATGAAGAGAGAATAAGGAAACAAATTTAAGTTGCAAAAGTGAGTAGCAGTGTTGGTAGGGGACGCTGACGAGAACTAACATCGATCAAATTAGTGGTTTATTAAAAAATGGCGATATAAGAAGCACCCACAACCGACGAGCATGTATGCGTAGATGTATGAATGTAGAAGAAGCGAGAGAGATGTGACAGGATCGCGCCAAATGGAAATCCATGATCTCTGCCTACCTCTCTGGGTTACGGACGTGAGCGCATATTTATTTATTTATATAACTAATTCCCGGTCGAACCAACCCGTATGAGTTGCAACCGTTGTACACACAAGTATATTGCGATTGGAGAAGCTCCGTCAAATCAAAATCTACGTCACTTCATACATTTACTTTACTCATTACTATAGAAATAAATATTGTTGACTTACATCAATGAAAGAAGAAAGAAAAGAATGAACGGTTTAAAAAAGGCAGTTCGCAACTTACTATTAGCTTGCGAACGTTTCCAATTGTGGCGCTAATGAAACGTTAGAACAGAATTCAACCTGTTAGCAAAACTCAAAACTAATACCTACCGCAAAAAATTGCAAGTTCCACGTTCGAATTAATTTATCGCTAACATTCTTGTTATTGCTTGCAATCATTTTGAAATGGAATGAATTGAAGTAGAATTACGTAACAAAATAAGGTCTTTGAAGCATTTATATACTTCTCACAACAAATTGAATAAGTGAGGAATTGTAAGATCAGAGAAATAAGTTAAAACGACATGGGGAAAGTAATACGCATATAATGTTGCTGAAGAAGTTTACTTAATATTGACGGAAAATATCGTAGTATTACATATAGGCATATTTAGAATGAGCTAAAATAATTTTAACAAGATATTTAAATATAAATAATGTGCTACATAACTTTAATGAAATGAGAATCACAATAAACGTGAGCTCCATTGTCGGCGCTGTGCAACACTGCGCTTGCAACTAGCTGGTATCAAAGCGCGCGCTCTGGACCGGAAACTGGCGCAAGATTTGAAACCAAATGAAAACATTCAGACAAAAGGTATCCAACAAAAAACGAGGTGACGGACGCCTTTGCAACAACACCTTGACTTGCAACGCCCTTGACTTCAGAGAAAACAGCTGATCGGAAACTGAGATCATCTATTCTCAGAAGAAAATATAAAATTGTCAGTGTTTCGGCACAGAAATATCATTCTAAAATAGCATTAATTATTATTTTATGGAACAAGTTAGTAAATGAGCGGGTCGGCAACAAGTAATTGAGTTGCATATGCGTTGCCTACCGTCAAAGGACAGAGGAGGGAGTATAGGAAAAATGATATTTACTTTGCCCTATCTATCCCGTCTGCGTCCAATCCTCATCTCCAGCCCAGATTCCTGTACAGATTAAGCACAGCGAAAACACAACCATACTGTACCATCGTATATCAACCGATTTTTATGTATGTTAAATTCAGGCCGCAAGCGATTCCCAACAACAACCTGATGAATTGCAGTTGCGTTACCAGCCTTTGTGTGTGGATAAGAATGGGTAGTTAAAAAGGAGTAGATGAGAACCATATAAGAAAATAAATAGGATAAGAATTGTGTGACACTTTGCTCATTAGGCAAAAACCAAAAGTACAAAATACCACTACTTCACACTGCTTTTCTGTGGCATGATAGTTCTCCCCTGGTCATGGTAGCACCATGCCACGCAGCCGCTGTGTATCAAGAATATTGAAGCCAGGTCATTCTTGAAATGCAGCAGCCAGCAGCAGTGTAACTCTTTTTCTGTTTTGGTGAAAGTTTTAAGAGGACCCCGGTACCAATCATCATTCTCTTGTCCTATATATACTTTTTCGTCTTATAGGTAGAATATCTGTTGTTCGGGAAACCACGCACTAAATAAGATTAGACTATTTGTGTTTTCAGACCGGCCTGACGTCAATCTTCCTTAGGAACTTTCCCGCTGCAAGGAATCCATAAATGATAAAGGATTGTAACACCGTTTTATAAACTATCGCGCCACTGATATTATTCGCCATAAGGGCCTCCCTTTAAGAATCAGTTGATCTCATTAGACCGCAAAGCTCGGAAATTTAAAAAACATCAAATAGTTTTATCCCGATATAGAGCCGAGCCGCTTCATTTTATAAATGTACACAATTTCGTTTAAATAAACGTTACATACAATATCAAAAATTAACACAATCATTCAATATATAAGGGGTAAAATATACGTTTTATAATGTCTGCTATGAGATGTCTTGGAAGGATCCCAGGAAGTGGACCTCGAGGATCTTGAAGATTGTCAGAATATGGAGCCGGAGGGAACAGGAATTGGTCCTTGTTTTGCAGGGTAGAAATTTCAATTGAAGCATTTTTGAATCGTGTTTTGCATTAAGACAGAATTTTAGCCATTATCTTTTAAAAAGAAAACTCGCATAGCAAAATCTCAGTACGCTTTCACTACCCTACTCTACTCATCATCATTACGCACCAAAAACCTGTAAAACTGAATTCATTTAGTTTCAAATAATTTCTCTTGACATTTATTTTTACATACGATTGAAATCTTGTTAATAACACTTAACAAATTATTATTAATCACAAACATAAATTAAATATTTAAAAGAAAATCATCTTATTAGGATTAGATTATACTAGTGATCCGCCCAGCTTCGCCCGATAGCCATTTCGGAATCCAAAGGTAACATCGCCTTTTAAATACGTAGACAAAAAACCAAAAAAAATATCCCACAGGTATCGTACATTTTTCCGAGATAAAATATTTTTTATTAATGTAGCCTACTGGCTATATATTATTCCAGCCTGTATCTCTGAGCCAAATTTAATCCAGATCCGTTCAGACGTTTTTGCGTGAAAGTATACAAAGGTTAAACATTTATATTGGAATACTTTTGTATCTATCATATTGTTGGTTTAAAATATTAAAAGCTACAGTTGGTCATATTTTTTATTTAATTCTCTATATCTCCATACTATACACCTTAAATTTTAACCTTACTCCTTCAATCGCTCTCTGTGTCTTTTGTGATAGTGTGGGTGTGATGGTGTGGCATCACTGTTTAACAAAACTCAAGCATTGAATTGATTGCTAGAAAGGATGGTTTTATTTTTTTGATACATGTTAAAAAGGAACAAAAATTAAAATTATAAAAAAAAAACTGGTCTCTACGTGATGTATTTATAAGTCAGGTGGAAGTCATCCTAGCGATGTCCGCGCTCTGTTTTGGTCTTCGAAAGTTGTCGTAAAAAGCAACTCCGCTATAACTTCCTCTCACGGAACGGTAGCGGCGTCATTGTGCTTGGGAGGAAGTAATTCGATAATATGTGGCCTGGGTGCGGCAGTTGAGTAACGTCATCACTTTGCGTTGACATAATAAGCTTTGTGATACGGGAGTTCAAGCTGGAATTTCTGTACATCCTCCAACGCATTAGATTTCCATGTCGGGGATACCTTTCATCCCTTTAAGTAAACAACACAAATAAGTCATCCGGGTAGAGGCGTGCGCTTAGGGTAGCCCATTGAATATGTACAAAAATCGATCATCGGACAAAGTCGAGCGCGGCATTTTAAGATAGTGGTGGTAATTTTAGTAACAAGCATTGCATTGCAAAAATCGGATAATTTGAACGCAATGCAAAGAAGTCAAGTGAAGAACATTCTCGAGCAGACTCAATTTTTTTTTAATTAAGGTTCAAAGTTAACGTGATGAATCACACAATAAAAAATCGTAAATAAAGACTGTAGACCCCTTTCTCGCTTAAACGACCTTTTCTTTTTTTACCATCCAATCCAATTTTAGTAAAGTTTTTTAACATCGTCGGCTCTTACACTTACGTACACTTAAAACTTTAAAAAATGTGAGTTAAAGCAAGTCTTAATAATATTGTTATTCATTTAATTAAATTCTATTATAACCAATCCAGGTCACCGGCGTGTTACTTTGACCGCTATTTAAGTTTACCCTGACATTAAAATCTAGCTAAGTGTATTATTACCAATACTATATAAGCTGCGAAAAAATCTTAAAAGGTATCATTTAGCAATTTTAGCTCTCCACGGTTGGAAAAGCGGGAAGATGAGAAGCATCGCATTTGTCTGTTTGGTGGCTGCCGTAGCCCTTGTCTACTCTAGGGAGGTGCGGTACAAGAGGAATGCTGACTTAGAAGCTGCTGCCTCTCATACATGGGAGAAAGGCGATGGCGGTGAACACTACGGTGATCACTTCGGTAAATATGGTGAAGAGAGTGACAAAGGGTACAAAGGATACCAAGGACACGAACACGGAGCCAAAGGTCATTCGGACCACGAGGGCCACAAGGGTCACTACGGTGAGGACGGCGGACACAAAAAATATCATCACCACGATGATGGATACTTCGATGAGCACAACCACGGAGAAAAAGGTGAGAAAGGTTACGGTTTCGAAGAGAAAGGACACTACCACAAGGGTCATTCTACCAAGGGACACCATGGTGTTCACAAATTAGACGAGTTCAAGAAGGACAAACATTTCCACGACAAGCACGGTGAGTCCGGATTCGAAGAAAGTTATGGCGGACACCACAATGAGGGTGCCTACAAAGAAGGAGGACATTTCGACAAAGGGCACAAACACGGTGGATTCGATGAACACGAACATGGTGAGAAAGGACACCACGAGAAGGGAGGCCACCACAACGACCACAAGGGGCATCACGAGGAAGGCGGCAACGAGGAATATTGGGGTCATCACGAAGATCATGGCGACAAAGGTGGCCTAGAAGAACACAAGGGCTGGGGTTGGAAAGGACACTAATAAACAAATTAAATAAGAAAAGCAACACGATAAGGCATTTTGTTATTGTTGATTACTTTGTCATACAGGTTTATTTAATATATTTATTAGCTTTGACTATATTTTTATTATTTATTACAAAACTAATCCTGCATTAATTTTGTTTCTTTTTTATTTTGGAATAATAGAAATCTACAAAAACAATGTTGAAGCTCGTATTAAAACGCTGTACAACAGCGCTTATAGATTGAGCATTAGATAAGTTTTAATATAAACCAAAAGGTTTACCCTGTAGCCATCGTTTTAACATTTTTTTTATTATGCAAAACATAAAAAGTGTTTCTGCCACATTAGCATACAACTAATAAAGCAATCTCACTAATAGTTATTTGTTACAAACAAATGTATGCGTTTGAAGAAAAATAATTGTATTTATAACTAGCAACCCGCCCCAGCTTCATTCAGATAGCTAGACAAAAAACATAGCCTAGATATTGATCTAGGCTATGTTTTTTGTTAGCTAATAGATGAGCTATGTTCTGCTGAAAGATTTTTTAAATGAGTTCATTATTTTCGGGTTTATATGGATGAAACAAACGAAGATGCCTATGGGTAGCGGTACTTATTTCCAGGGGCCGCTTGCTCGTTTGCCACTTTGTAATATAAAAAAAAAAAAAAAAAAAAAAAAGAAGAATATTAATAAACAACGCTGACTGGGTAATAATGGGCGAAAAAGACTTCATTCTCTTTTCGTAAATATATCAATGCCTTTCACTCCTAATAAAATAAAAAAATGTGTGCCTAATCGAAAGTGTAATCTTAAGCGAATCAAAAAGTTTTCTACCGAAATATTTAAATAATAAATATTTAAACACTTTTATGAATGAATGTGAAATAATAAATGAATGTGCCAGCTGAGCAATGAGTGTGCCTACACCATGTCAAATAGACATCCGCAATCACTGCCTAACAATCTGCATTACAGGCTTTCACGCTTTGCGTATATACGATATAATAAAACATAACTAAATCATATTATTGGAAGAGAAAATCTTCAATTGGGCGCTCGACCTTGGCTGACCAACTCGGGTACAACTTAAAGTTTCCTAACAGTAGCGGCAAGTACTATAAAATATGTAATTTGCCTGTCAGAATATCATTCAACAATTGAACAACATTCAATCAACCATGAGAACCAGTCTCCTGGTTGTGTTCGGGCTCATCGCCCTCGCAGCAGCCGTCTCCTGCCGGGAGATCCGCGAGAAGAGGGATGCTGACCTAGAGACCGCGGCCTCCCACGGCCATCACTGGGACAAGGGCGGCGGTCACGAACACCACGGCCACCACCATCATGAACACGGTGACCACGGCCACAAAGGACACAAAGGTCACCACGAGCACCACCATGGCAAGCACGGACATCACCACCACGAAGGTCATAAGGGACACCACGGTGAGCACGGCGGCCATAAGAAGCACCATCACCACGACGAAGGTTATCATCACCATAAGGGACATGGTGAGAAGGGCGAACATGGTCATGGCCATGAGGAACATGGTCACTGGCACAAGGGACATGACACGAAGGGACACCACGGTGTGGAGAAACACGATGAGTTCAAGAAGGATAAGCACTTCCATGATCACCATGGTGAAAAAGGCTTCCATGAACACCACGGTGGACACCATCATGAAGACGGATACAAGAAGGGTGGCCACTTCCACAAGGGACACAAACACGGCGGACACCATGAGCACCACCATGGCCATAAGGGACATCATGAGAAAGGTGGACACCACCACGACCATAAGGGGCACCATGGAGAGGGTGGTCACCATGATCACTGGCATCATCATCATGACCATGGCAAGAAAGGAGGGCATGAGGACCATAAGCACTGGGGACACAAATCTGGTCACTAAACCACTCACCTTAGTTTTGTACACAGTGCATTTTACTGTTACTTATTGATTTCATTTTGTATAGACATTGTTATTTTTTTATTGAAAAATAAGATTAGTACCAATAAAAGTACCTAAGAAATATTTAAATCCAATTTAATTTCATGCAAAGCTCTCACTCCTAAGCAAAGAGAAGACAGTATAAGAGCTTACTGTCTATGAAATGCTTACCCACTAATCTCTCTTTGAGGAAAGTCGTTCACTTTAACCATGTCTGCGCGCATTAAATACATATATTACAGTTTTTTTCTAAATAAAATCACAAATCGTACAGAAAACTTGCCACCTTCAAGTCGGTGGCTTCAAGAATTTTGGTTTCAGCCGTAAGTCATATGACACAAAAAAACTCCAAGTCGAGTCAAATGGACTGCCTCCTAATTCTCGAAGCGTTTGGTCCTAATTTTGAACCATCATAGCTTCGGTCTGGATAATTTCAGAAAGCTAATATTAAAATATAATTTCCTCGTTAGGTTTATCAAACGTTCCGAGTATCAATTATGTAGCTTTTATGGAAAACCATAAAAGCTACATAATTGATACTCGGAACTAATCTAAAAAGATTTATTGACTCGAAATTCGCCGATTTCGTCATATGCTGACTCACTCACTGAAAATCATCAAAACTTTTGTGTACGTTCAGAAAGCCTAGAAGGATGATATTTGGTATGTAGACTAGAAATAGCGTATAAACAACGGAAAAATTAAGAAATGGGAAGCTTTTCAATTGCTACCTCTCGTTGCATTTCTAAGCAGTCTGCACAATCAAGCTGCGGACAGGATGATATTTGTAAGCCAAAAATTTCAGATATGATGTTGGCAGACTTATCAAATTTGCCCATAATATAATATTTGCCTATAATATAATAATATCCTGGAATTCACATAAGTCCATCTGACCCCAAACTAAGCAGAGCTCGTGTTGTGGGAACCAGATAACTGATATGCAACATTTATACGACTTTGCTTTTGTAAATATCTACTTAAGTAGATAAATACAATCAGACTCAGGACAAACAGGCATGTTCATGCACACAAATGACTGTGTGGGAATCGAACCCACGACCTGCGATGTGAAAAGCATGTATCTTATTAACAACGCCAACTGGCTCGTCAAATGTCAAATGTAGGCTGCGTGTATGGGTTCACATTTATTGACATCTCAATTACGTCAATTTCATGGCTGACATAATGTTAATCATCAAAATATCTGTGGTACTTTCTAAAGTCACGGTCGAACTTTGGAGTCCTTTCAAAGCTACGGCGATATTTCACACCGAGACAGCTTTTGACTTTTTACGAAGCACAGATCCGACCGTGTATGGAGTACTACTGTCATATCTGGGTAGGCGCCGATAGGTTGCAACTCGCGGCATAGGCTCAGTGGATAGGCGGGTCAAGCGGGTTGGTCGATGACCAAGACCATTTAGTCAGTCTTAAGCACAACGGCAAAAAAAGGAAACGGAAACTGTCCGTCTCCAACAACTTGAATAAGGGGTGAATATTTGTACAGTTTGCACATTAAAGCTTCGAACGTGATGACGCTAGAATGCTGATTTTTTTAACATAAGGTATCATAATCAAATGTACCCAATATCGGTCATCGAACTTACATGGTTTTAGATTTATTGACTGTAATAATAATATAGCGTAATATAGCGATGTTGTTACTACTTGCCAAAAAGAAATGAAATCCAACGAAAAATATTTCTGGTATAATTGTTTTTTCAATCCGAAACTGAGAAGATGATATGTTGTTATAATATTATGGGGTTGTTATAATATTAGGTATAAGGTATAATTCATATATTCAGAGAAAGCTATACAACCTCTCGTAGGGGCAAGTCGAGCAAGGCGTGGATCGTTAACAATAATTATATTATAACAAAAATGATCACCAAGTGTTACTTATGGAAAATTCGCGTTTCTTAATTCGACAAGGCAGAAATTCTATTGCCTGGTAGTCTAAATAAGCACATACCTGATGAAACTATGGTTCAGGCCAATTGAGTTGCCCCTACTTCTTCTCATCAACCAATTACACTGATGGATCTAAAGTATCTAATTATTTTTAAATTCTAAGCATGGTTCAAGCGGTAACGACCTTTTTAAAAGAAACTGTATCTGTATTGTAAAGATCAGAGATCAGAAATAAATGTTCAGATCCAATTTTCACCAGTTTTGGATTTTGAAGGCCCTAAATTATATTTTTATGTTTTAAGTTGTTGAAAATAATTCAAATCGGTCCAAGAATTTCTGGAATGCTCTAGAAGTAGAATATGAAAGAAATTGTGAATTATACAAATGGTTTAAATAAATACAAGCATTAAAGTATCTTTATAAAGATTCTACTGCTTGTGTTAGAATTAACGGGGCCTACTCAGACTGGTTTTTTTTTGACAAGGCTGTGTAGCATCCCAGTGGCTGATCAATCTATTTATGGATGATTGTTTGAAGGCTTTGAAAGACGAAGAGCGTGGATTATGGGTGAGCTAGTTGTAAAATGTCTTTTGTACGCTGATGACCAGGTCGTGTTTGCGTCATCAGCGGAGGACTTACAACTTATGCTGAATATTGTGAATCATTAGAAGGTAAAGGCATGAAGATGAATGTAGATTACAGAGAACAAAGTAAGACAATAATTTAAATAAATGTTAACAGTAAGGAAGTGGATGGAACAGGTGGAAGCGTTCGTGTATTTGGGGTGTTTGTTTAGTAAAGATGGTAAGCATGTTAAAGATTTTGAAGGAGGACTAAATGCAGGAAATAAAATTAATAGGGATATAACTACAGTAGTGAGTAGTCAGAATGTGTCTATGAAGACTCGTCTAGCTATAAACAATGCTGGTCTACTCCCCACAAGTGGGTACTAGTCCCCACTTTAATGTATGGAAGTGAAAGCTGGGTTTGGCAGGAAAAGCATGCTAACAGAGTTATTGCCGTTGAGATGCGATCCTTGAGAAGTACATTAGGCGTGACATTGAATGATAGGATTAAAAATAGCATTATAAGAGAAAAGTGTGGCTTAAAAGTGTGGATGTTGTAACTACAATTGAGAAAGGTATGCTTCGGTGGTTCGGGCACGTTGAAAGGATGAATGAAGAGAGAATAATGAAACAAATTTATGTACCGAAAGTGAGTGGCAGCGTTGGTAGGGGACGCCCTAGGAGAACTTATATCGACCAGATTAGTGGTTTACTAAAAAAAAGGGCGATATAAGGAGCACCTATAACCAACGAGCATGTATGCGTAGACGTATGAATGGAGAAGATGCAAGAGAGGAGTGCCAGGATCGTGCCAAATGGAAATCCATGATCTCTGCCTACCCCTCTAGGTTACGGGCGTGGGCGCATTTTTTTTAAATAAAATGAAAATGAAAGACACGATGATGAACCAAGATGTTAATTTTTAAACTAATTGAATCAATTTAGTATCTTGCACGTATTAAAACTAAAAGTTGTATCACCAATTATACTTCTAAGAAATCTTAATTCGCCAAAATTATGTAATGGTACAAGATTATACGTGAAAAAAAAAATTGATCATTGTCGCAAACATTTTAACGGCAAAAATAAAGGAAACCTCGTTTGTATTCCAAGAATCCCTTTAATTTCAAATAATATACCGTTTATTTTCAAACGGTTGCAATTTCGGTATGTAGTATGTACGCATATAGTATGACTATATACAAGAAACAAGGACAAACATTCCGATATGTTGCTTTTTCACGTGTCGGAGAGCCAGAAAATTTATTCATGTACGCTCTAGAGAACAGAACACTAAATTTAGTTTAAGAGAATGTATTATAAGAAGTTTATTTAGAACATAATATGTTCTGAAATGAAATATGTAATTAAATGTTTATTGAAATTAAATTATTTATATTTTGTAAATTTAAAGAAAATTGTATTAGTAAAGAAAAACCAGCGATGCGGGTGTTTGCAGCAATCATTTATCGCTCATTTTTCTAGCCATATTTTAAATACACTCACGTAACTTCATAGGAATGAATACGATACACAAATAGCTATTCCACTTTCTCACAAACTTGCTAGCACTCAAACAGGATAAATAATTATAAAATTTTGTACATATACCAGTTAAAAACTTTAGCGATCTACATGTATCTGTAAATATCTTTTGGTTTATCGTCATAAAATTATCTATGATCGGTAATTTTAATGTATCAATTTATTCAGTTTGATATAAACTAAGATCACATCCGCTCTGTCTGGAAGTGAAAATCTTCAACAGCTTGTCTGACCTTGACCGACAGACAGTGCAGTTACATTATGTTTCCTAACAGTAGCAGCAAGTACTATAAAATATGAATGTCGCCTGTCTAAGAATCATTCAACAACCGAACATCAATCAATCAACCATGAGAACCAGTCTTCTGGTGGCTTTCGGGCTCGTCGTCCTCGCAGCGACGGTCTCCTGCAGGGAGATTCGCGAGAAGAGGGATGCTGACCTAGAGACGGCGGCCTCTCACGGCCATCACTGGGACAAGGGCGGTGGTCACGAACACCACGGCCACCACCATCATGAACACGGTGACCACGGCCACAAAGGACACAAGGGTCACCACGAGCACCACCATGGCAAGAAAGGACATCACCACCACGAAGGTCATAAGGGACACCACGGTGAGCACGGCGGCCATAAGAAGCACCATCACCACGACGAAGGTTATCATCACCATAAGGGACATGGTGAGAAGGGCGAACATGGTCATGGCCATGAGGAACATGGTCACTGGCACAAGGGACATGATACGAAGGGACACCACGGTGTGGAGAAACATGACGAATTCAAGAAAGACAAGCACTTCCACGACCACCATGGTGAAAAAGGTTTCCATGAACACCACGGTGGACACCATCACGAAGACGGATACAAGAAGGGCGGCCATTTCCACAAGGGGCACAAACACGGAGGACACCATGAGCACCATCATGGCCATAAGGGACATCATGAGAAAGGAGGACACCACCACGACCATAAGGGACACCATGGAGAGGGTGGTCACCATGATCATTGGCATCATGATCATGGCCATGGCAAGAAGGGAGGTCATGAGGACCACAAGCACTGGGGACACAAGTCTGGTCACTAAAATATTTACCTAACTGTTAATGTAGGTCCACTACTTTACGCCTTTTCTTTTGTTACTTGTTGACTTTGTTATATAGAGACTTTTATACTACTTTTTTACTTCAAAGAAATAATAATAAAAATAGTTATGAAATTAATTGATAAAATATATTTACTATTTCTTAATAAATTTCCCTCCCTCTCTCGGAGAGGAGGCCTGTGTCTCTGCAGTGGGACACATTCTAAAAAAGGCTGTTTTAAGCTGTTTTTTTTATGTAAATTTTTACATAAAAAATTATACACGACGTAAAGGTACTCAAATATTATAAACATATAACATTCACATGTAAGTTTGTTTGTTACGCTTTCACGCGAAAACTACTCAACCGATCATCATGAAACTTTGTACACATATTCTTGGAGGTATTAGAAGTAACATAGGATACTTTTTATGAAAAAAATAATATACAAAAAGCGAAGTATGTATGTTCCCTATAGACCTATAGACTCCGAAACGGCTAGACCGATTTCGAAGAAATTTACAGGGATTGTCCAGACTGGCACATTCCTGTGCTTGGTAGCAATCGGATCAACATAATTAGTGGTACCCGGGCGAAGCCGGGCGGGTCAGTAGTAATATTATAAATGTGACATTTTGGATGGATGGATGTTTGTTACTCTTTCACGCCGAAACGGCTAAGCGGATTTGGATGAAATTTGGAACAGTAGAAACGTACAGAAAAAACAACGCAAGCCAAAAGTTTTCATTATTTTATTGCTTAAGGCAACCCTCGGGACACTGCAGGTAGTGTTACTCGCAGTTAGCAGTTACTCGTACAAGTAAGCGGCGCTTTCGATAAGGCGACGCATAATTTTCTTTTTGCGCCGAACCTTGACTGCTTTACTATAATTAACATCCTAACAATATTAACCTATCTTTCAGTAAAAGTACCATCCAAATCGGCTTAGTCAGTTCGGCGGTTATCCGGACAGACAGACAGACAGACAATGTTTTTTAAATTTCTATTTTTGTTCTTAGTACCGTACATATATCATGTATATTTATTATGGAAATTTAATTTTGATATAACACACAGACTTCAATTTTATTCGTCTGTATAGACTAAATTTACAAACAAATATTTTACATGATAACACTAATATAATCTCCATGAACTTTTCCCACTTATTCGGGGTCGGCCCGGTATGACCGTAATCTATACTGCGCAGGTTTTGGCTAAAGTCCTTACGACCGGCCATCTTCCTGACTCTAACCCTCCTAGGGAATAATTGATGTTAATATACCAGAGTGATCATAGGCAATACCATTGTCAAGATAATCCAATCTCACGAGGACCGTTATTGGTCGGGAGCATCCCTTCTCGTCAGGCTCGCCGTGACAAATGATTACACTTATATATGATCGTTATGACGTGACGCAGAATGATACTATGCAAGATGATGCGACCATTACTTAACGCGCTACATACATTATGATAGCAACATAGGCCCAAATACATACGCGTTGCATTACCGCGTGTTTCGCTCACCTACGACAACTGGGAAGTGCTACTTCACGCCGGTATTCAGTACGTCTGATACTTTCCCAATTGTACTAGACATCCATGGGACAGCTACTGCTGCTGCTGGCTCTGAACTTTTAGTAGTAACATAACTAACATCGTTACTACAACAAGTGCTACCCCTACAATTCTTATTTAAAAACAAAGTCGCTTATACATAAACGATGCTAATTAAAAAGCAGTCTTTACGTGTTCGTAATCCCTATCGCAACAGGGATGCTAGCTGTTTGCATTTTGGAACTCCCCCGCGACTAAATATTGCAGATATTTAAAAAGTTGTTTATTTTACGGCTCCACCACAAGTTCGCTTCGCTTAGTTACTGCGAGAATAAAGTTTTGTGCCACGATCTCAGTACAAATAGGTATAACTTCTATTGTGTCGTGTTTTTATTTTGTTTCGTTTTACTTTAAGAGAGACGAAGCGAATGCATGATGCACAAATAATTGGCAGCTACGGTACGCTGCCAGATGAAGTTATAGCAAGTCGGATCAACATAAAGAAACCGAGGTATAAATAGGTACAATTAACAATATTAAGATTTATTTCATGTATCTCGGAAGCGGCTTTAGTTATTTAGATTATTTTAGATGATAATATAGCGGGCACCAGGTAATAAGTATGTCACGTAATTTTAAGTTTCTTACCAAAAAAAAACGCAAATTTTTCTAAAAACAAAATCTGGTTAAATAGCGCCATCTTTTGTGATACATGCACAGCGTAAATAAATGATACCTACCTACTGGTACCTCTAAATATTTAAAATAGCAACATAGCCCCATCTCGCCAAATATCTTTGCAAAAAAACACGAAATTAAAAAATAAAACACCGACTCTATAATGAGAAAACATAATACGCGTACGACTGTCAACAAAAGCAATGCTAGATGGACCCAACATAGTTATTGCGGAATAATGGGGAAAATAGGAATATTTCCCATACTAAGTAGTTTTTAACAATATGCAAGGCTCAAGTCATGCACACATACACAAACATACAAGCACGCTAGCCAGCGACTCAACAGACAAGACTGTCGTACCTCACTCTAAACCACTGGCTATTGCCGCTTCGCTAGAAAAACTTACTTCATAAATAACATAAAGGACACAAAGTCTTAGAATAATGAAAAGAAGTTAAGCTTTTATTAGTATTTTAGTTTTTATTTATTTATTTCAAATTAAGTATTAACTTGCAGTTTCATAATGCAATTGTTACCTTCTGCATAATATCTGATACAATGACCATCGAATGTTTAACAGCTAAAATGGGCATAGTTTTAAAATAAAGTATTTTTTCTCTCTCCTAACACTAACCGCTAACAGCATCGCATAAAAGAAAGATATATATTGCAAATCATAATTTCCACTCAAATAATAACCATTTTATTTTCGTTTAAAGTAATTTAGATAACAAAACTGAGTTGACCTCGACAGTGCAGATCAAACGAATTGGCCTGCAATAGTTTCCCAACGTCGGAGCCGAGACAATTTTATCTATAAAACCACCGCGGCACTATCGAGTACCATAAACAAATACGGTCTTTCCTTGAGTACAGTTAAGATGAAGGTGGCATTAGTGTTGGGATGCCTGGTAGCGCTTGCCGTGGTGGCGAGCGCTCGTGACCTGAGGGAGAAACGCGAAGCCGATCTTGAAGCGGCGGCTTCCGGTAAACACGAGAAGGGCGGGGGCAAGGAACACCACGCCCATCACCACCACGAGCACGGCGGTAAAGGCCACAAGGGATACAAGGGCCACCACCATCACGAACACGGCAAAAAGGGGCATCACCAACATGAAGGCCACAAAGGCCATCACGAAGGACACGGTGGGCATGAGAAGCACCATCACCACGACGACGGCCACCATCATGAACATCATCACGGCGAGAAGGGTGAAAAGAGTCACGGTTTCGAAGAAAAGGGACATTACCACAAGGGCCATTCGACCAAAGGACATCATGGAGTACATAAAGTAGACGAATTCAAGAAGGATAAGCACTTCCATCACAAGCACGGTGAATCAGGCTATGATGAAGGACATGGTGGACATCATCACGAGCACGGTCACAAGAAGGGCGGTCATTTCCACAAAGGTCACAAGCACGGCGGCCATCACGAACACGAACATGGCGAGAAGGGCCATCATGAGAAGGGCGGTCACCATCACGACCACAAGGGACACCACGACGAGGGCGGCCACCACGAACATCATCATCACCATCATGACCACGGAAAGAAGGGAGGCCATGAACATCACAAACATTGGGGATTTAAGAAGGGACATTAATATCATGGCTAATGTTAGATAATTCGTTGTTATTTTTATAATTTTGTAAATAATTGCTTAGTAAAAAATGGTTTATGAATAACTTAATATTAAAATAAATATTAAGAATTAAATCCACTTCCTTCTGTTATTGTATATTCGACAATCTCTTCTCCGCCAGTCTTGATATCATCTAGGCTTCTATAATTGCACATCACTAAACACGATTCGCGATAACAATCACACATTTGTTGTGAGCCAAATTGCGAAGATTTCTAACTTACTGAAGGCAAACATTTAGCCATTTCATGCTATTGCCTACTAGTGTTTTCCGAAATACAGTTTCACAGGGAGAATACTTTATAACATCTAATTTATGTGATATTTATATAAATAACGTATTGTGTATAGTTTTAAAATGTTATCGTGTAATATGATCATAGTTTCATGATACGAGATATGACAACGACTCTTGAAAAGAACTTGAACAGTAAAGTGAAAGAATATACGTTAATAATTACTAAATTGTGGTTCTCGTTTTTAGTTAAAGATTAAATCCACGAGTAGAGCTGTATAATTAATCACACCGCCTAGGGCCCCAGTCCTACATGATGTTACACCTGTTAATCCAAATGTATCGCTTCTTGTCTATCGCTGGTTATATGAAACTTAAATATGCAAGCCTAGGAACAAGCTGATATCCTATCCTCGTTTATAACAACAAATTGTGGACAGACTATTAACAAAATAATACGTCAGAAGAGTTCCATAAAGCATTATTCGAAAACCACTTCCAACCTTTCAACAGACAGCAAATTGTAAAAGCTTTCGCAAACCTGGCATCGTCGTGCTTTATATCTATAGAATAATAATACACCTAACAAACACTTCCTTTAACCAATATATAAATTTGAAAATAACAGTTAAAAAAATTGATATCCCATTTGCTAAACTGTTACTTTTACTTTGAAGAAGTTAAAAAAATTATTGTGTTTAAACAAACTGCAGTGGAATTATGAACGTTATCATTGGGGACGAACCATCCCCTTTTCCGACGGTCAAAGTGTTACAGCCATTTAGGTTTTCGCAAATTTAAGGATTGATTGTTCGAAAATTATTAATTAGATGTGGGTCATTTATATAAATACAAAGATGATAAAGCATCATTTCTCGTTTGAATCAGACATGCTTTTAACTGGGCTCATTACGGCTTAAAAATGAGTTGAGAGATGCTATTGTATCGGGAATCGACAAAATACGAATTTTTCAAGGAACATCGTAGTTTTTGTACAAGAAATATAAAATTAAGTAAATCTATTCTTGAGTTTGGCAAGAAATCGATCTTTGTGGCGATCAATTGGATCTACTAGGCCACGTTCAGTTGTGGACGACTGTTAACTGAACAGAGAGAAATCTATTCAAGATGAATGAATGGTGAATAAATCGGATCCATTCGCTAAAAGTATTAATTAAATTGTGGGTTGCTTAAATCTGGATTTGTGATACTCCAAAGTAAACTTTTGTCTATGTAGAGGCAAAAAAAGCGTTTATATTGGATAGCAATTAGGCACGAAATACAATTTTATTGTAGTATAACGTAGGCGTTTTATCTCCACTCAATAATGGAGCATTTGACGTGAAGCGGACAACAAAGAAAATGTCAGGTTCTGGAGTTTGTACATATTTGGGTCAAGAGGACTTCTTCGGGAGCTGAATTAATGTACGTTATTGATATTTATTTTTATAGTGCGGTTACGAAATAATATGACTTTAAAGAATTGTAAAAAATTAAGGAACGGATATTTAGAAAATTCGATTTTTTTTCGTATAGTAAACCGGAAGTTAATATTAAAAATCGGTTTTTCGCTAAATTAATTAAATTTGTAATAATAATTAATTAAATTTCGCTAAATTTTTATATTTTTTATTTTTACCTAAAAATATAACTTGTAATATAGAAATATCCGAAAGGTTTGAGAATGGTTTCTAGATTCGTTTAGAATATAGATGAACTAAAGTATAGTATTCTGTGTTTTTAAAATTTGAAGCATAAATGAAGAAGTGGAAATTGTAAAATTTGTATTTGTAAAAAAATATTAAATACGTCTTAGTTATCAGACAGTAGTCGTCTTGAAACAATATATATATATATATATATATATATATATAAACATTAAGATGTAATTCAAGGAAATAAAACTAACGCTACAGAGGAAGTGTATGAACCGAACGTATAAGATAGGCGCCTTCAGAAAATATAGCGATAAAATTGTAGCATGCCGTTACTGCTCTCGGCGCAGTCACGGGACGAAACGGGAACCCGGGGATTACTGTTAATGAAGCGGTCAAGGTTCTGAGACCTCAGTTACCTTTATATCTAGATCTACATCCAGGAACTCTCATTTCCCTGAAAGCTGTGTCCCTTTTATTTCTCGTATCTCATTAAAAAAGTATGATTTAAATAAGCAGAGTGAAGAACAATTAAAACTCTTTATTACAGAATCACTTCATTTATGTTGCTTATAATATTCGACACAAAATTGATGGCCCGTTTTTAATTTGGTTGTGTTATATTTCGAGAAATTCAAATAATTCAACCAAGAACAAATATAAACTTGGAATGTTCAACAACCCGTTCAAATATTTAATTTTCTAGCAAGTCTGAAAAGAGCGAAGTTTTGAACTCTTGAGAACTAATGGTTCACAGAACTGTACCGAAAAATAACAAATTGTTAACAGTGGTAAAACCCGCAACAACAACTTTTGTTCCACGAATGGGCCGTCTCGACCGATGAAACACCAAGACTTCACAGAAGTGAAGCGTGAAGTAGAGGTTTGCTCCTGCGTATCGTCTTATGAATGTGTTGGCCAAGGTCCAATTTCAAGACGGTAAAGGAAAAAGAATGAAAGAGGAGAAGGAAGTAAATATCCTATACTCGATGTCTGTCACCTGCGCCGTTCGTTAAAGGTAAGCAACGCACCTGTGACTCGTTAGCTTGTCGCAGATGCCTATGGGTAGCGGTCACTTAACATCAGGTGACCCGCTTGCTCGTTCCCGCCCGCCACCTTCTTGCGTAAAAAAATATATGTCGTCGGCGAAGAAAAACTTATTACCTTAGACCATAAAAACACACAAGACTACTGTCAAATTAAACTGTTTGTAGTATGTCTCGCAATCTTACTGATAAGTTATTTACTGCTTTACATTATGCAATACACAAACCTTGCAATAAAAGAAGTAAAACTGCAAGAGAAACTGTTGCAATTGAACATGAAAATATAATGATTATAACTTTTAATATAGTAAATATTGAAACATTTAGAGAGATTTATTATATTTATTCCAATGTTTTACCTAATTATTTTGTTATAAACTAGCAAACGTAGCGCAGCAATATCAGTCTAAAATTATTTGCTTTTGTTTTCAATTATTTATTTTCAAGCATCCATTCAACATATTAAAATATTTTTCCATAAAATAATTAACATTTCAAGCTATTAAACTATAATATATTGTATAAGATACGTGTATTTAAAGACATAACCAGTTGTATTTTTAAAGTGTGGTAATATTACAACTCAGTAATAACTTCCTATTTATTTCTTTGATATTCTTACTTATTTCTTACAAATATAAATAAAACAAACAAAACTAAATTTCAATCTTCCAAAGCGTTCATAGCAACTCTTATTGATATAAATACAAGAAACAAACAATTTAAAAAAGTCTTGTGAGGCAAGTGATATTTTTGTAAACTACGATAAAGTATTTTCTGTTTTTGGTTATAAGTATATGATCCCAGAATCGGTAGGAACATTTATTTACAAGCACTGAAATATATATAAAAACATTATTTAGATGCTACTGTTTTTTTTACGATGTTCAGTTAAATAAATTAATTCGTTAAGAAAATATTTGAAATAGCTCGAATATAAACTAACATACATGATAGTTTATTTATTATTGCCATATATTGTAAATAAATATCTAAAAACATATCTTTTCGTAATGTCATTTTTTATTTATTTAATTATTTGTAATTAACTAGAAAATAAAGCATGGCCATCGTCAGACCAAATTACAAAATAATAATTCAATAGCACATGGCCAACCGTTGGTAACCTTTCTAGGGGTGACCTCTTGCGTTTTGACCGTACCCTTCGCTGCTGGCAGAGAATTTCTTGCCATGACCGGAATACAAATTTACGAATAGTATTTAAACACATAAAGCTGACAAATATAGATAAGAGCTCAGTTTGCTACCATGAATGTCTAAGATTAAAGGGAGATTTCACCGTTGAAAATAAACGCGATTAGTTCTATCTAAACTCGAGTTAACGGAGTTTAGAATTCCAAATTGCATTTCAAAAGCATAAACTGAACACAGTTATGCTCTAACTGAGTTTAAATTCCGAGCGGCCGATTTTTGGCGTTTAGGTGTATAAACGCGTTTGCAATTTGACAGCTACATATGAGACAGTTCTGACGTTGACAAACTGTATAACATGACATCTGCGCTTAGATTGAAAGCGATGTTTACGCTTTACGTCACTAAACTTGGTTTTCGTAAACGCGATCAAATTCTAGCTGGTTAAATCCGTTTAACGAAAATCAAGAATTGAATCCAACTATAAATGCAATTAGCAATACGTACTTAAACCTGTTTTTGAATGCAAATGGTAAGACCCTAAGACTTTAACTTTTTTAGATTCCAATCCAATCAGAAACGTAACCAAAGATATCGGTTCGCCTTATACAAAGACAATAGACATGAGTTTCGTCTAAACACAGAACACTGTCTTCTGTGAGGTCGTGTTAATTCACCAGTCAAGCCGGGCCATTCGTACAACAGATGTTGCGGGCTCTACCACTGTCAAACCTTGGCCTAGGTCCGATTTCGTTTCAACTTGTACCAGTTTCAGTTAAAACTTTCCATAGTCTGTTTCCGCTCTTCCTGTCACATAATATTTACCGACTTCTATTGGATTATATTTAGATGGGGCTAGGGTATATTCCAATCTATATTGCACTTAAAATTATGAGTGTTTTACTAGAATTAGGCCTCCGGCTATTTAGGAAACAGTAATTTAAATACACAAAATAATAAATTTCAATGTCTTTATTTTTGACATTTAGTATACAAATAATCGTTGATTAAAAACCGAATTAAACCGAAACGCATATTGGTATTGATGAATAAATTATTTTTTCTCTTCAGTTTTACTAGAGCAGCTACTCGATAAACAAGCAAATTGTCTAAACAACCGAAAACGATGTTTTTTTTTGTTTGACTTTCAAAAGCCGCAAATATTATAAAACCCGTACGGTAAATACTCCAACCGCTACGCCACGATACTAAGAAGAAATGTTGATATTATAAAACGGCGTATTGCCTTCAATGTTAGTTCCAATATCAGAGTTACGCATATCTTTTGCCTACGCAAGAAATATGAAATCCTAAAAAGAATATCGAAAAACCATGAACACATCACATAATTTCTGATTCACTCACACACACTAGAAGCACCGTAGAGTCTTAACCGTGATGGTGACGGTGGTGGTGTGGATAATGTTGGTAATGGTGATGGTGGTAGCGTTGGTAGTGATGTGGTGATTATGGGGTGGTGGTGGTATGGTTATTATGGTGCTGATGGTGATAGTAACGGTGATGGTGGTATGCTAGTCGTGATGGTATCGGTTGGGGCGTTGGTGGCTATGTGGTGGTGGCAGTGATGGTGGTGGTGGCGGTGATGGCAGTCATCTTTTTTTTGTGATTGTTAATTGCCTTGAACACGTACGTTATTACTTTACTATTAATTTAACTTTACGTTTGAATAGCAACAACACCGGGCGAAACGACACATTATAATTTTTATACTGATGTTTTATGTTTTATTTTGTAGATATATGTTACGGTAAAAACAATTTATTTAAAAATACGCTTATGAACGATCTGCTAGTATTTCAGTAAAAAACAACATGAAGTTTATTTTGCAATTTTATAAACATTTTGACATTTCGTAACCAAAACGCGTCAAGCTGTCATAGCTACTCAAATGACAAAATCTGCAAAGCAAATATCTTACTTAGTTTTTATTACACCATGGTTCTTATAACGTGATAATATCCAAGTAGACTACAATGAATACGTACATACATATCAATAACAACTTTTGTTCGAATATTTTTTCTACAGGTATTCACTTTATTTTTCTTTATCACCTTCGGGGCATACAGTTCTTAAATGATATTAACAAACACAGCCAAAAATATACAAGGTACTAGCTGTACTACATCATAACACTAAAAACCGTTACATGAGTATTGCAAAATGCCAACAACGATTACACTGGCAAATAACAAATACGAGTAACGAAATTTGATCCATTCTCTTCGCAAATATCTAACTCTTCGATGTCTATAAATTAGTTCCAGCTAGCGTGAACAAATTGTGTTGCTTTTGCAAAATCAACCTTGACTTATAAAGTAATTAACCACTGTCAGTTTTGACAACAGCAAACAATAATTTTACACGAGTGAAATCCAGAATACTTCTTTATGTCTTAGACTACTAAGATTTTTGTTACAACGGAATACAATTTGGTAAAAAGGAAATTCAGTCTTAAAGTTTGTAACCATTACTTTTATTTTTCTAACGTTACCGCATAAATAAATAAAATTAAAACAATTATTAACAACAACATAACCTACGTTTTGTAATAAATAAATAGGATAACAATAGGAAGTTTGAAAAATCATTGGTCCGAAGCCAAAAAACCTTTTCTAAGGAAAACCGTCGAGTATCAAAATTATCGACCTTTCTTGTATGCCCACTTCTTATGATGGTCATGTCCGCCTTTCTTGGCGTGATCATGGTGGTGATGATAATGATCATCATGACCGGCGGCCTCTTTATGGCCCTTGTGTACCTCGTGATGGCCTCCCTTCTCGTGATGACCCTTTTCACCGTGTTCGTGTTCATGGTGGTCGCCATGATGGTGCCCCTTCTTAAAGTGACCTCCTTTCTTGTGGCCATGTTCTTCGTGAAAACCGCCATGTTTCTCATCGTGAGCGGAATCTCCTTCTTCGTCGAAGAAATGTTTGTCTTTTTTAAACTCGTCAAGTTTATGCACTTCATGGTGCCCTTTTGTTGAATGTCCCTTGTTGTACTGACCCTTTTCTTCGTATTTGTGGCCCTTTTCACCCTTCTCACCCTTATGATGTTCGTCGTAGTGACCGTCTGCATGATGGTGATCTTCCTCATGACTCCCATGATCGTCATATTCACCCTTATGTTGCTCCTTATCGTGGTGTCCTTTCTTACCCTCTTCATGATGATGATGACCTTTGTATCCTTTTTGGCCCTTTTCGTCGTGTTCATTATGCTGATTGGCGTGATGTTCTTTTCCGCCACCTTTTTTAAAATCATGATTTTTGTTTTCTTCCTTTTTGTCATCAGTAGCGGCAATTTCTTGATCGGCTACTTTAGAGCCTTCATCCTTGTATTCACTTCTCTTTGCGGGCATACGCCGTGCGTCTGTTAAAGTAATGATAACGAAAATTCCTAAGACTAAGACTAGCTTCATTTTAAAGTTAGTCAGTATTGTTAGGGTTAAAAATTCCAATTGCCGCTACCGCAGATGGCGCAGCAAATTTATACACAATGTTGCGCAAACTGTGCTAATCCACGCGTCGCCAGACAATCTAAGAACAGTGTTGCATCAGGCGCCTGTGTTTAGCGGTCCTCCGTTACATCCAGACTGCTGCTAAATGACATCATAAACAGTTAAAATATAGTTCAAAAAATAATATAAATCCCATATCATTAATTAGTTATAAATATTACTTACTTCTTTAGGTGCAATTGCATGCAAAATTGGTTCAGTATTTCAACACAATATTCGTTACAAAGAAACAAAACTTTCTTCTTTATAATATCAATATAGATAACATTATTTTATTTAAAAAATGGGTTTTAGGGAACGTACTTTACGTATATATTTAAAGCGACCAGTAGAAATGAAATGTAGCAGATCGTGGACACACATTGTGCTTTATATTAGGCTAATTCGAAATACAACTGACAGTAATAATATTATTAGAACGGTACAAGTCAAGTAATATATGTTGAAACTAAGATACCGAAAGAAAATATTTAAACTTTATTAGCGTTGCGCCTACTGCATGAACAATGATGTGTTATTGACTGACTGACTAATATATCGCACATATATAACGCACAGCCCAAATTACTTGACCTAGACACTTGAAACTCTGCACAGATATTTCCGTTATGACATCGGCAAGTGCTAAAAAAGGATTTTTCTGAATTCATCGCTTAAAGGTCTCAAGTAGGGGATGAAAGTTTGTTTGGACAAAAAAATTGTCACAACGCCTTTTTTATTGAATTCCACGCGGATGAAGTTGCTGGAACAGCTAATTACGAAAACTACTAATACTAATACTGAATACTAGGTAATCGTCACTGTTACTCGCGCAGAGTAGACGGAGTATATGATCACCTACGGTAGATGGTCTTATACATCCGCCTGCTAGCCGTACTCGATGCTACGTGAAGTCAACGCCTAATTCTTTCTTTCTTTCTTCTGGAGGTCTAATTCTAGTCTTCTTCCTTTTCCCACCATTTACTAATAAGGAAATGATGGGAAGGGAAGAGGACTTGATGGTGGATGGCCTATGGGTAGCGATGGAACGATCACTCGATATCTGGTGAACCGGCTTGCTTGTTTGCCACCCTATTCTATAAAAAATATGGTTGAAAGATGTAACGTCTTTTTTTCGTGGGTGGCTAACAAAGGGTCACAGGATCTCCGTTCGGAACGCTACTGCCACCTCTCGACACCTCAAGTGCTTCACTAATACCTAGCCCATCCCAAGGTAGCATGGGTCACCAACCTCAAACTCTGGGCCGCTTTGTTGACAGTCACGAGCCCAACCCTAAGCACCCGCGACACCGGAGCCCCATTTAAAGTGGAGCACCAGTTTCTGGTGCACCGGTATGTGGTGTGGTTGCGCCATGACAGCGTCTGCTCCGAGAAGGATCCGTTCTTTCTCGGACCCGTTCAGTAGCCTCCTTTTTAACAAGGACATTTTCGCAAAAGGTGGTTACTATTGTATGTATATATATTCTTTCTAGTCCTGCTTAGCATCGCCGATTTTGCCGGTCCGTTTCGTTCCGTTTTATATTTTCTCTCTTGAAGATACCCACGCCATTATCGGACGGGAAAACTGACTGACTAGTTCCAATACTTTTACTGTACGCATAAACGAAACGTTTTTCTCGGCATTGCTCTGCAGAAGATCCAGGCCACTCTCTCCAGACCATGTCAGCGACCGCCAGATTTACAGTCAACATTAATAATTAGGTGCACAGTAATAACAAAGCCTCTCCAGTTCATAAAGTTGTCCACATTAATTGGTAGCTTAACTTGAGTATTATTGATGTCTATGTAATAAATACTGGTGTATTTAAAAAAAATCTTACGCAACGTTGAAAAACTGATAAAACCATTTCTTTACAATTTTAAGCTCTCACGTTTTCTATGTAGCAAACATCCTACTGTTTACTGTCACGCTTAGGAGCTTATAAGGTATTCTTTAAATTCCCAGTAACGGCGTTAGATTACCATAGAATATTCGTGTATAGTATTCGACCAAGATCAATACCGATTCCAGTGATTCAGCCACTCGTATAATTTCCGTCGCATTAGCCCAATTTGGCGAAAGGCCAACATTCCTCAATTGGAAACAGCGAAACGTAACGCTTCTGTAACGTGATAAGTGATTCATGTAGTCGTGCACTATTGCGCTCATATATTCAACTACAAGACCTTATTTCTAGGAGATCAATGTTAATCCCATCAATGTACGTGGGATGGTAATTTTTTTTGGAATAACAAATGCCTATGAGCTATAAAAATGGTTGGATTTACTATCAATTCAATTATTAGTTTTAATTTCGTTTTTCGGACTTTTTATGTAAGAAAGAGCTTTTATGTATGATGTTTACGTTTACGTTACAATTCGTAAATTCCCAAATATTTTCGATAAGCAACTTATTTTCGTATGACCTTATAACATTAACTATCCTTATTACACAATTTCACTTAACTTTATCGTACGATTTCCACAAAAATACAATATATAATGGCTTCCGTGTATACAAAATGAAGCTTGTTTGTTTACAACAATCATATGAAATGAACCAATGTATTCGCGCTAGTTGTGGAGTGAAAATAGCCCCCTGCCAATACTAACTAGCTCCGATTGGATTCAATCTTATGTGATTTTTTTAAAATTCTGTTCTGTATGCATTACAGTTAACTATTATTGATTCGAACAAATAAGAATTGACGAAAATTTGGTTCAAGCGACGTTTTTATTTTCTAACTTAGGTATTAGTTTTAGACGTCTCAGAGTCTCTTAATAAAAGAGTGTACTCCGTCGTTATACTCGACCCGCACCTTCAGGTGTTATAAATGTTCATAGGAGATGGACATCACATTAACAAGAGGTGACCAACTGCTCGTTTTCTCGTTTGTCCACTTATCCTATAATGCTGGTCTCGTATAACCCCATTAACATTCAGTTACAACTGAACACTGAGCTCGACGCAGTAATGCAGTAAGAAGTAACGACAACATTTTAATGAAGCGGCCTAGATTTAGTGCCAGCGGACAGAAAAATCTTAAATAGGTCAAACTTTCCGATTACAGTATCAATCACAAAGAAATTAATTAAAATTACTGAAAATTACGCAAGTTTTTCCAGCGCATGGAAATCGAACGCAAAACCTGTGAGATCGCGATATTAGACTATACTCGCTCTTCACGTCCTAAAGGAAGTGGGCAATTGTTGCCGTCTTCATAACATGCGTTATAACAATGAAAGTTACTAGGTTAATGAAAAGCTTTACAGTATTTTGTATTTTAAGAACCTGAGGAAGCCCGCATGTGTACGGATAGAAGGATAAGATATTATCGTACCTACTTACTATCCAGTTTAGACTCGCTAATCTTATCGTCAGATAAATAAAAACTTATTACAATTTTGCCTTTTTTAACTTTCTTTATAATTATAATTTTATTTAATGAAAATCATTCCGGGAAAAGTGTGTAACTTTGAAAACAAAGAGGTAACGATAGAAAAACTAATTGAAAAATATTGGCAATTGCGGTTCCACTGTGTGTTCTCTCTATAGGAAACGCTTGATTGCAACCACGACTAATTCGTTGTCCACGATAAAGTGGGCCAATCTCGGACACCGGTCTACTTTCTCGACAGTTTTATTTACTTATCTCGTCGGGAAGCGTTGCCAACAGACCACGGCAACTATTTTATGTAACTTTGTTGTCGAAACCGAACGTGCTGCGAAATTGTTAATTTTATCTATCCCGCTTCGACTATTTCTCTCTTTCGCCTGGTCTGATGCTACTGGAAATGGGAAATGTGTTCTATAAAAATGTGTCCATATAACAACAATGTTTTAATAAAAACAGAATAACAGTCAACAAATCAAACATATAAACTTATATTCTAATTATTTTGTGTTCGGAGGGATTATTCGGTGGCACTTATTTATGTCCCTTCTTAAAGCCCCAGTGCTTGTGGTCTTCATGACCACCCTTCTTTCCATGATCGTGATGGTGATGATGATGCTCGTGATGGCCACCTTCCTCATGGTGTCCTTTATGGTCGTGGTGATGACCTCCCTTGTCATGATGACCCTTCTTGCCGTGTTCATGATGATGATGTCCACCGTGCTTATGGCCCTTATGGAATTCACCGCCCTTCTTGTGTCCGTGTTCCTCATGATGACCGCCGTGGTGTTCATGATGTCCTCCGTCATGATGGTGGTCATGGAAGTGCTTCTCCTTTTTGAACTCATCGTGCTTATGGACTCCGTGATGGCCCTTGGTCGAGTGTCCTTTGTGGTAGTGTCCTTCCTCGTGGTGACCGTGTCCCTTGTGACCCTTCTCGCCGTGATGATGTTCATGGTGGTGCCCGTCGTCATGATGATGATGCTTCTTATGTCCTCCGTGTTCGTCATGGTGACCTTTATGACCTTCATGATGATGGTGACCCTTCTTGCCGTGCTCATGGTGATGATGGCCCTTGTATCCCTTGTGGCCCTTCTCGCCATGGTCGTGGTGATGGTGGGCGTGATGTTCGTGACCTCCTCCCTTGTCCCATTTTCCACCATGGCCACTGGCAGCTACCTCTAAGTCCGCATCCCGTTTTTCACGAGGGACCTCTCGGCAGCTGACGCTCGCCAGCGCCGCTAAGGCAACACAACCCAAGACGAATGCCCTCATATTCTAACGATACGGAGGAAATCGGTTTATTGACTGATGCCTGCTTCCACAGCACTATACTTTTTATACCGATTTGCTTGTTCATTGGTACTGCTTTGAAAATTGTGTAAAGTCATCAAGGTTGCGCGCAAACCGTTCAGTCGTGGAGTACTTGGTTGCACAGCGCTGGGTCGCGATGTCTAAATGACTAATAAAAAAGAAAAAACTCACCTGTTGCACGAAATTAACACTGGAAACTGTCTTACTTATTTACCAACATGAGACGACTAATTGCTTTAATCAAAAATAATAAAACATGCGTATGACCGACTTTGGATAAATTACTTAGAAGCCGTGTCATTTTTTGGATAGTTGAAGTACAGGAATAAAAAGTATACAAAATATGGTGGAAATCCAATGGCGTGCCAATGCATTCCTACAGGTTATTTGAAAATCTGGTTGGAAGGACTGACGTTGAAATGATTATAATGATAAACGTTTCACTGAAATGTTACTTACGGCACAAGCCATGAACCTTGCCGGTTAATCTCTTGCCGTTATCTACACAACCCGCACTTTTACTGATTCTAACTAAAGTAACAAGATATTATTTTTACACAAAACTATCATGTACCAAACGAACCTTGTACCGAACGAATCCAACCTATAATTGACGTAACTCGGACATCATAAAACAGTTCAAATCTCAATATAAATGTTGGCTTCGAAGCGACCAAAAACAATCGTATTCGTATCAGTCGTAGTGGCGATGACATACATATGTACCGGTTTGCAGGCTGCAGGCTAGTTGGATTGCAGGTCTGAGGAAGAATATCCGATAAAAATTGTGATATCAATTCTGTTTGTACCAGAAAGTTCCTGTTCTTCGGTATCTGATTATATATTCGGACCTGCAGTGATGAATTGCTATCAACAAGAAAACAAATTCTCTTTATTTTTAAAAGTCTTATAAAATTGTGCAAATTAGTTTACGCCTGCCATCATCAATTTAAGAGCTATCTCCTGCCTGTGTTCAAAGCAATCCTTCCTGCTTTGTGCCTTTCGCTTGAGTTCTTGATACGATACGACGTCTGTTTTCTGATCTACAGTTCTCTATGGTTTTTGTCCCACTCTGCCTAAGACCTCCAATATCTATCAATAGTAACTTTCTCCGTCTATCTAATTCTTTCACTTCTTCTCCAACACTACATATCAAAGGCCTCAGATCTTTCTTTAACCTTTGTAAATAGGTATTGTGTGAACAGTATTATTTTTCTAAGACATCCCTCCCACTAACGTTAAAAAGTACCACGTAAAGTTGGGTGGCAAGGTTGCCAAGTCCATAATGCTTTTACTGGTATTAAGTTATGACATCTATAGTGGAGACAACTAATCAGATAGGTTAGATACACGCACCGAAGTGCTCAACGCGTATTGAGTGAAAGCTGAAACCGAGCTCTCCTATTTGCGGCTCTTGAGCCCAGCTACTCCATGGAGCGTCCGCCGGAACGACCGAAGAACTCAACGGCCTCTCAATACAGTATAATATAAACATAGTAACGGCCCGAGCCTCGGTTCGAGCTAACTCTTAAAAGGGCTTTCAGCACGCCTCAATTTCGAATCAATTCTCAATTTAGAAGCTGTAGATGCCTTTTGCTGGCATACAGTGACATGATTCATATAAAAAAGGAGAACTGAGCTGAGCTCCGATTTGTGCAAAAAATATACATAGATAAATACCTCGTGGCCGCAGATCCTGAGTCATATATTGTACCACTGAGCAGGTAATCACTACGTTCTATTGTATTCTAGCCATGGCATTTGTTACATGCGTTAAAATCTATCGGCTATCGTGCTTGTTCGAGCATAAATTTGATCCTCGTTGATATTGTTAACAATAATTTTATTGAAAGTTCAACGAATATCGCAGTTTCCCAAGCCAGTATACTTACGCGTGCTTCACTTGTACAACTTGTAAGGTTTTCATGCAGCTACTATAAATGCTGCATCGATGGGATGCTACAAGATATTTATGGTTAGGTAACGGTTCCGTGTATCTCTAACTCCACCGGACCACAGGGAATGAAAGCTTTAAAATGATACAACAATATATTTTGCTTAATTTATTGATACAGTTCTCAACAACAAATACTGGAATACTACAAGATGATAGAATGTTAATATTAAGTCCATATTATTTTACTTATGACAACTACGTTTCTTTAATTTCAATAAGATTTTTTCTAATAAATCACATCAACTTTTAGTTGAAAAAACTAACTAAAGGAACATAATGCTTGCCATTGCCAACACAATGGGTGTTACACACCTCCAAATTAAATTTTTATTCAGTCCGAATCGAACATTTATCTGTGTTAAAATTAAACATGTAGCAAGAAATACTAAATGAAAAGAAAAATAAAACATAGAGCTATCCAAATATAATCATTAGATTTTCAGTTGCCTCGTACATCTGACATGTACTTTAAAATATATTTGGTAATAAACAATGAAATATTACGAGAATACATTGGATTTAGAATGTTACATTTCATATTTATTTATCATTGAATTTATTCAGAAGATATTTTCATTGACTTTACTAATAAATATAATTTTTGGAAACATTATTTGAAATTCGAAAATCGCAACTATTTATATTTAACGAGTAAATACTTTTTGACCACACTTTAAAATTTTATTAATATTGAACCAAAACTAAAAGCGGCGGCCGCACTCTCCCATATCCCAATATAAAACTCAAAAGCCTCTCGTTACGTACGCTCTAAACATACAAGCACTTTACGACCGCTATATATTTATTTATATTTAAAGCCAACTAAAAATAAAACATTGAGGTCATAGTGCTTTCGGCCATGCCCCGATACTGTAAACGAAATCACAAAAGGAAAAATGCCAATTTTTTGTTTTTCTCAAAAGCCCCGCTACGGCTGACCAATCCAGTAAAATGTATAGTTGTGGCTACGTGCAAATTACGCTTACATATAGGATATTTGGATGTCAAAAATATTGATATATAAATCGACTATAAGTTAAAAAGGTTGCATTTTATTCTACATTGAATAACATACGACTTAAATAAGGTTATATATAATATTATGAAATGGTTAATATTACTGCTTCACTATTCATAACACTAACAAGTACGAGAATACGCTAAATATCAAATTAGGTTAGTGTAAGTAGTAGTGTAATATAGCGCGAAGTAAATAATGTGCACGATTTAGTTTAATTATGTATTTTACTGCAGCCTGTGTCTCTCATAGAGACATTGCTCGTACAGTCAAGCCGCGTCCTCGTGAGGCAAGTTTAGATGAAATATAAATTGATGTATTGTGTCGTCTCTGGCAGGAGAGGCTCCTGCTTTACGAGTAATGTCTCTATAGTGCTATATGAAGCTATCATAATGTAGCGATAGTGTCGGTGAGTTAGTTGAGGTAGAAGCCGCGCTCGTTGGTGGCGGCGAGCAGGCGCTCGCGCAGCACCTCCTTGCACGAGTACTCCGGCAGCTTGAGGTAGTGCACGCACGTGTTCACCGATGGATACGAACCGTCGCCTGCGTCGACCTGCAATGATAGGCAGGTTAGATAGTATAATGAATTGCGATACATAAAATAAATAAAGATTCAATTCGTTCGGTTCGAACATGAGATGCATCAATAACAAAAGGATGGCACGTGTGTGTGATACCTTGCGCACGACGGTGAGCCGCGGGTGAAGGTTCGCGAGCCCGCCGGGCGGCAAGCTGCTGCAGCCCGTAGCGAACTGCAGGAACGCCTTGCGCTCGCGCACGGACATCTCTACGAGGACCTCCACCAGCCGCAGGAAGCCGGGGCTAAGCGGACAAATCACTTATGTTACATGTATCTTAGTCTTATGGCAACTTCGACATTATATAGTGAGGTGAAGGCTGGCCGCCCGCCTGGGACTACATAGCACACCAGCACGGTCTTAGTGGATGACTAAATAAAATGAAACCTTTTTTAACCTTACTGTAGTAAACAGACGCGTCGCAATATGCAAACTTTTAAGCCCAAATGTGACGTGTTGTACCTTACGCATACATCGGCCACAATTTTTACGCGAAAAAAAATACAAAAAACAGGCTGTAGGCCCATGCGACAATCTGCTAATAGAAAATGCTTTACTTATATGTATTACGACTATTCCCTAACGAAATAATTGTATAAACTGTAAAAATATTACAAACATTATATACGTCTTAATAATAAAATTATGGCCTTTTACAATCAGCGCATTTTATATTAATGTATATGCTCGTTCCAACAAGGGCACGCAGGCGACGGCTGCCACAATGGAACAATGGCGGCTAGACATTACCACTTCACTTGTGTCCCTTGCGATTTTGAATTTTACAAAGCGCTCTCAGTTAAACCTGTCTTTTAATGTGACGCTGTAGTTTACACATGCGGGTTTTGCTTTTACCTTCATTACACACGCACCCCTCGTATACTACAAAGTCGATTTACAAAATGAAACTAGTGTAATGATTCGGAAACAGTATACTATATAATTGTAATATCTAAGAGTTACTATTGGATACCATTAAAAATATTTTTAAAAAAGTAAGGAGCAGGCTTGAACCTCACGTTTGGTACTAAAGTATTCATATATATCGTCGCATTTTGCCTCAACTCTTCCTTTCATCCGAATGAAATCCTCGGCTGTATTCGAGCGATTCGAGATGTTATTTGTTGTATTGCGTGCGTGTACCTGTCGCGCGTGTATCCCAGCTTGGGCTCTGTGTACTGCAGCAGGTGGTCGCGCGTCCAGTCGGGGCCGCGCTCGCCGCACACCAACAGGCACAGCTCGGCGGGGGAGAAGGCGCGCAGCCGGCGCGGCGGGAACACGGCTCCGAAGCCCTCGCGGAACGCCGCCGTCTGCCGCCTCACGCCCTCGCTTACCGCCCACCGCGCCGACGACTCCGCGTACACGCGCGCGTTCCACGCACCCACCTACCATGACCGACATAAAATAAACAGTGCAGAGCCTGTGCATGTGAACCTTGAGATGTACACATATCACATTTTTATGCCACTTACGAGTGCCAATAGATTAACGTCTAGAGCACTAACATAAGGTCGTACGTTCGAATTCACCATTGTACTGTTCAACTATTTCCTAGCACAAGCATAAGCTTTGCTGGTCAAAAGTGAAGTCATTAAAAGGAATATTAGGAAGGTATTTACATAATTTGCTAACATATTTTTAAAAAAAGTACAAAAGGTTTTACTACAAATGAATACTTAAATTTCACTCTCCTGGAGTGTAGCTTCAATTTCGAGGTGTGATACCCCAATTTTTAATTAAAATTTTAATTAAAACTTAAAAATATTTAAGCGGGAACCATGATATAGCTTTATTATTATTAAGATAATGTCGGCTTTGTTCTAGTTTTCGGCAGACATGAGTTGCTCACCTCGATGTGCTCGCCGCCATCACAGAGCGGCTGCACGGCGAGCGCGGGGTCAGGGTGCGCGGCCACGTGCGTCATGCTCAGCGCCAGCTCCTCGAACGTCGCGCCATCCACCGCGATGCGCTGCACGTGCCACTGCCGCTCGCCCTCGTCCAGCGAAGAATCAGACATAATCGCGTCGTACTCGTCCGCCGCCTCGAGGACTTGGCCTAAGAACCTACAGACAAGTTAATTGAAATATTAAGTTCAATAACAATGTATTTTAACTAATTTTACCAATCTTATCGCGTTTATTACAGCAGAAGAGTGAGATGGTGTTGCTTTTGCTCAGGCACCTAAATAATATCCAGATATACACACCGGATTCTTAATAGAGTTCAATGTACTCTTTTGTACAATTTCGAAATATGGAAGAACGATCAACATAGACGTACGTATTAGAATCACTTGCGTCTAAACAAAAAGAAAGAAGAAGCCGTTAGGCTGATGTGGTTTGGTGACATAGGATTATGTTGGTGGGGGTAACCTTTAGGTAAGCATTATGGATTGCATTATAGATGACATGATCAAAGAGTGACTACTAAGACGACTGTTGCTATAACGGCGTGGAAGAAGTAAACGTGTTTTGCCGATCCTACCTTAAATGGGAACAGGGCAAGCAGATGATGATCCTTTAATGAATGTAGATCGGTAGTTAAATTACCTATCAGGCCCCGACACAAAGGAAAAATGGATAAAAAAGTAAACTACGATTATACCTGTGCCTAATGGGATCAATTTCTTCCAGATGTTCAGCCGTCAACTCTTCGCCGCACATGAGCCGCAAGAAGGGCTCCGACAACGGCAAGTCGACAAGCCGCCCGTCTTGTAGCACCTACACAAATTTGATCAATTCATATCTCTGACGCCGAAAGCTATACAAAACTATGTATTCTTCATTGCTTGAAAAAACAAATTTTGTGCAAATCATATCTCACCTTAGCTAAAAATACTCCTAAGAACCAAAAATATTTGCACACTTTATCACATGCAGGAGAATCTTGAGGGAGAGGGGCGGGGAACAGACCTCCGGCGCGCATGACGTAGTACCCCGGTGGTTTTTCTGCAAATAATAACAATTAGTACACACTAATATTACATGTTACTCCGTAACAAAATAGAACTAAAATAAAAAAATACAGAATGACGTAGCATTAACGTGCGTATATAATATGAACCTCAATAAGTTATTAAACAAAACACCATTATTTTACATCATCTTAGTTGAGTATAGCAGTTTTCTGGGTCTTCTACCTAAATTGATATGTAAAGGGGATACTTCGGGAAGCGCGCGGAGGTGCGTATCATTTGATTTTGATTTCAAAGTTTCTTTTTCAAAATTAAAAAGAAATGGAGAAAGCTAATTTTTTTACAACTTGGGCCACAAACGCACTATTTTAAATTAATGAATGTTTTATACATCTATTGTTAACATTTATTTTTAATTGACACCGCCATCTAACCATTCTGAGGTGATTATTTTATAGCGTGAGCTGCAGTAACGCTAACTATATGAATTATGATAATATTTCGATGGCTGGGCGAACATATAATTTTTGATTATCAACGTTACCGTCGAGCAGCGAGAGGTGATGTAGGTCGTTGTGGTGCGCGGGCGCGGCGTCGTCGTGCAACCACATGTGCAGGTCGGCGCGCTGCAGCTCGGCAGCCACCAGCGCATAGAACTCCAGCGTGGGCCCCAGCCCCGTGCCCTCCTCGCCCGCGAACTCCACCTCAAGCACAGACTTGCGCGACGCGTGCACTCGCATCACCTAAACAACACACATACACTCACATATTACCTTAAAGTTCTCATATAGTAAGTTTCGAGGATAAAAGGGACTTATACTGTCTTTCGTAAAAAAATATTTCGGACACAGCAACGGCTTTAAATGTACGTGGTATCAGGATGAGGTATATAAATAACTAACCTGCATAGCGGAGCGCAGAAGGTTGGGTTGCCGCGGGATACGGACGCGCTCGTGGCGCAAACGGCCCGTGCGGAACTCCGTTGCCTCGATCTCCGCGCGCCGCGGCGACACCGTGTTGCCCGCCCTGACACAAATACAAGCCTTACTTATTGCTACACAAGAATTGGAATAGTAAATAACTCACCCTGACTACAGCAGGATATTTAAATTTTCGGTACAAATTTTAACAAATAAATATGCAAAATCAAAATATGTAAATGATTGAGGATTTTTAATACCTAAGCAAGAGAATAGGATTTTACATGTATTACAGATGTACAACATATTATTCTTTTCTATCTTCCGTTGTCTAATATAGAATGTTAGAGTAACAAATACACATTTGCTGAATACCTTTGTCTGTCCAACGCACGATCTCGTTGCGCCTGTAGCCAAACAATAGTACGAGAAGTACCAAAAGCGGTACAAGCGAAGAACATCTGCCTCGTCTCCAGCGGGAAAAGGAAAGGGCACCAGTCATTCAGCTGTTGACACCTATAACACAATAATAATAATAATTACCCAAGCTAGGCACTAATAAAAGTCACAGCAAAAGTAACAAGCACAAAGCCAATGTTCTCAAAACTAGGAACAAACATTGTTCTAGTACTTTATTCAAAGTATTTGCCCTATTTTAAGATTACCACTAAACAGTACAAGGCCTATATATTGGATATCTTATTAAAATACAGGTTTTTGCAACTGATCGAAACAAAAATCAACAGTTTACAAATCTGCATAATGCATTCCCCATCTGAATATTTCGTTATTTGAGATTTAAAAAGCATGTGAGACTAAAGCTTGAATATACGTAAGCATACCACTGCGGCGCAGCGCCGGATGCCAGGGTGAGTGGGTCCTGCAGCTGCTGGTGCAGTTTGTTGGTGAGCTTAGTGGAAAGGAAAGCATGGGCGGGCAGCGCGGGCGCGGCGCTGCGCAGGCGTCGCAGCACGCGCACGCAGCACGTTACCATGGCACCTTCGGGACCCTCGCACCACGCTACGCCACGCTCTGACATACAAACGTATAAGTTAAAAAGTAGTTACGAAGCTAATTTTCCAATATGACTGTAAACTGTTTCAAAGAATACATTTCAAATAAAAGTTACAGTAAAAGCATAAAGGTACCTGGATCACCGGGTTCGTCGTCTTCACTATCACTTGATGCAGAAGCCTCCGCTCCCTCGATTTCTTTGTAAGTCAACCTGCAAGTATTAAAAAAATAGTGAAAGGATGCATTTTTACATATGTACGAAAGAATTGACGTACAATAACGAATCATAGACACAAGCGAGTATAAATAGCCTGACAATCTTGATGTGTGGTGGATCTAAAAATATACTGATACACAAGTGAAATCATTTCTCAAACAACCCGACGCACTGGTGCTAGAGCAAATGTAGAGGGAGGGAGAGTTCTAACGTGTAGGTGGCGTCTCGGTGCGTGTCGTGTTGGTGCGGCAGCTTGGCAAGCAGCGCGAGAGCGGCGCGGTGCAGCGTCCAGGAGCCGCGCCGCAGCGGCATCGCCGTGCCACCCGAGCTCAGGACCAGCCGCAGGGCCGGCAGCCGCCCGTTCTCCTTCACCACGTTGCCGTTCGCTTCCTCGGAACTGTCCTCCGCGTCAGAGTCCTCGTTCAAAGGAATATCGAGATCTAAATATAGAAATAAACATTATGTGCACGGTCTATAAAGATTTTAATTGTGCAATGACAAGGCGAAGAATTACTCAATCCTCCCAACATAGCAACATAAATATGGAAACATATTCGTCTGTTTCGAGATCAAAGTACAAGTAAAAAGAAATATGAGCTGCATTGCAATTACGGCACACATTAAAAAAAAGCTTTAACGACTTTTAAACCTACATCTAAGTCTTAATGCCATTTCTTAAAGACTCTGTCTTTAATTCATAGCATAGCATAGTCAATAGCATTCAGTATTATCTATATTGATGAAAACAATTGAAGTGTCTGTATGTTATATGGAAATAAAATATCCATACCCAATACACATGAGGTATATACGGTGCTTATAACAAAAATACAATGTTTAAAAATGTTGTCTGTCTGTCTGTTTATTCCGGGTAATCTCCGAAACGACTAAACCGATTTGGATGAGTCTTTTACTGGAAGATAGCTAATATTGTAAGGATTCAAATGGATTAGCCCATTTGAAAGCAAAATAATTATGGTTCCGCGCAAAACTTGAAATACCCTCGAAAAAAAAACCCTTGTGCTAAGTCATCTGTATACCAAAAGATTCTACGTAATTCAATCTTCTTAGTTCATAAGATTGTCTATATGACTGTGATACAGCGCAGAGATGTCAAATGTGTACTTGTTTTCATTTAAAGTATTGTTAACAATACTCATTATGAGTTAATTTAAAAGTGAATCCATGGAAGGACCACGTATCAGCAGATGTTAGGACAGGCCAGTAAAAGCGATTGTTGCAGCTGCCTGGCAGATCAGCAACAATCGCTTTAACTGCCCCTTGTATTGCTACATGACGATGCGTTTCAATTACTTTTAAATTGTTGAACATACTGACTAGAAAGAATATTACTTTTTCCTCGTTAACCCCGCCCGGTCCAATGTCCTCATAAGGATAGGATGGAAATTTGTGCAACAGATTTTGTTGTTGCGGGCTCTACCAATGTTACAGTTGTTACAGTTGTTGTTGTAAACTGAATGATATGTGTTTCTTATGCTTGCTAATAACAACATAAAGACTATTGTTTAAAACTTAAGATCCTTTAAATCATTTGAATGCAAGACACAATCAAGCAACTAGAAAGCGTCAATTCAATTACGCAATCTTACTTTATATCGTATTAAATACATTGTATATCGTAAAAACCGAATGAAAAAGTCCTATAAATGCTAACCGACGGTCTGATTTAGGTTGGTTCTGCCGGGGCGGGGGTCGAAGGCGGGTATGAGCGCGGAGAACTGGCGCTTAAGCACGAAGTCGTCGTCCCAGGGCTTGCGAGAGCGCGCACTGCTGCGTACCGCCTCCAGCACGTCCTCCTCCATCAGAGACAGGAGGTTGCGGGACACCTGCGATGATCCACGACCGTACGTGAGTAAACCATTAAGAATATTATAAAACGGAATAATAATATAAAATGGTATAAATGTAAGCATTGCATACATAACATTTTCTAAAAAGATTCTTAGCGATAATAGCCGGGTCGGCACAACAAATAATCAAAATATCAGATTGTAAATGAAAGAAAACAACTTGCCAGTGACTACTTTTATCCAAGTGGGCAAAATATTCCAACGAATCCAAAAAGTGACCAGCCCGCGCATTCGATAAACTCAAACTAAACAAAAATACCATACTACCAGTACCAAATAAGGTAATTATCGTCAATATAACATTACCTCTTGGTAAGTGGGGTCGTTTTCTTTGTCGCTGTCGAGCGCGTCTTCGGCTTCGTCGTCATCGTCCAGCTCCGTCAGCAGAGCGGGCGCCCGACACGACTCCAGGAAGTCTTCCAAGGACACCTATAGCAATAATAACTTACTATATATCGTAATACTTAAAAATTAAACTTTTATTAATATCAATCTCTAAAATTCATGTCGCTTATGTACCTTGGTACATAAGTATTGTTTTACCAGTACCCATAGTCTTATATACTATTCACAAAACCACCGTATACCAGATACCTTTTTATTACAATATCTTTTTACCTGTTCACTTTCACTGGACGTGGAGGTGAGAGATAATGTGAGTGCGTTCTGCGCGTTGGGCGCGAGCGATGGGTAGCTCTGCGCCGCCGACAGGAGCCCGCCGGGGAAGTTGCTGGACAGCGCCAGTCGGACCAGCCTGCGAACCGAACGCAACTTATATAAATTATATTCAGGACGTAAACATCAATATTATTTCTTACACCATTAGTGTCGTCATAACAGTTTTTGAAGTAGTTTCAACAGTAACGTGTTCTCATATCCAATGAGTTCTATTAAGATGAACTTATGTCGAGGGTTGATCGATATATGAAACAATTACAGTAATATTTATACTATCAGAATGACCTAGCGCTTAGATCTATTATTCTAAGCCATAAATTTTGGAATGTTGTAGATTGGGTTAATTGACTTAATAAAAAAAAACACAGCCAATCACAAGGACATCCGACAATAGTTAACAGGTGGGAAGGCACGACAATAGTTCAAAATAAATAAATAATCAACAATAATAAGCCCTATCCACAAAGATTTTTAGATATTCGCTCTATGTAAAATCTTTTCAGTGAAATTCCTTGGTGGTAGAAGAAGTTCCGAAGTATATAAAGTAGTTTGTGTGTACCCAGGAAAGAGGCTGGCGCCTTGGTTGTGCCGCACGCTGCGCTGCGGCGCGGCAGAGCGCACGACGGCCGCGCGCGCCACGCCCAGCGATTCCAGTAGCCGCGCCGCGCCCTGAGACACATGTTACAGTTCAAACCCAATTGTAAAAATACCATGTGTTCTTACACATATGCACACACCCCTCAAATGTATCAGTCGTCTCGTGCCCACGCCCGTAATATCGAGTGTCCAAAATAACCTTCATCTGTAAGCATTAAGGTTGATATTCTGATAGAATCTGTAGGAAAATATTTTTTTATGAAATGATTTACATTATTACAGTTCTTGTCGTTTGAGTGAGCGAGATGCACATGCAAAACTCTGTGAGTACTAACTAACCTAACCTATATTGAGTTGCATAAGGTTCATTTAAATATTATATAAATTATTTGCAAAGGTGCTGCTATTGTGCGGTAATTATCTTCACCTATTAAAACTTTAGGAATTACATTTTCTTTACAAACATAGTCTTTTAAAAAAGTTTACAGTTGAGCCTATTAATTACTGACAAATAAGTTTTGAGACTACGAAATGGAATTTTACAATTATAGAAGTTATTAAAGTCCGTACTGCTCATGTCCATTGTGACTTTGGGTGTGTCCGCCTGGAACACTTCGATACCGAACGTGTCAACGAATCTTACCACATTGGATTCGGTATGTGATGGCCTAACTGGTCGTCGTGGTAAATTTGTATCTATCACCGAGACCGATACACCATCGTCCAGTAGGTGCGTTACCACTTCGGCACCGGAGGGTCCACGCAATTTCACTTTCACCACTTTTAACATCACTTCGTCGCATGCTAAATTCGAACCCGCTGCTACATGGCCTACCACACCCACCGAGGCGGGCGGTGGCAAGTGCGCCAGCGCGCGCTGCTGCTGGCTTATTTTAACGTTATTAGCGGTGGTGATGAAGTCCACAGTCATCGACGTCGCATGGTCGTATTTACGTTGCATTGTACGTTGTCGGCGTGCCGTGGAAGTAAACAGACGTAACAAAGGCGTTGTGATTTTACAAAGTTCCACTTATCCCTTCGTAATACAATTCGAAATATGCGACAATCCGTCAACAAAATAACCACTAATACTAATTTATTGCAAAACTTAACACATCACTCGCATTGTTTGTAAGGCTCATGTTAAACAGGCTATGACGATTTAGTGGCCTTTTATTTTCATATTCCTGTAGGTGGATAGCTCCGACTGTTAGTTCCAGCAGCGATTCATATTTTATAAATTCGGCAAATAATTCCAGCTTAGGTATATTTTAAGGTCCTTTGCTATAGGCATAGCCTGTCCACTTACTAAGCATTGTGCTGGGTAATTTAAATATTAGACAGTCTATTAGCTCAGGACCACGAATATATTTCTTAATCGCCACAAATTTTCACAGTCACGAAACTTACATATTTGCGTTGACTCATTGTTCGCATTTTTAAAGTGTAGCCATTCGACGTAGTCACCGTTGGAGATCACGCGGAGTCCCTAGACGGCTCAAGAGCCTGTCTTCTCGTTGTGAGCAGGTGCCAGTTGTTGAACATCTGGTGTCGCTTCATGCGGAAGCTGGTCGATGTTCAAAGGTATCGGATGGGTCCGAGCCCGCGGCTTGAGGGCTGCAAAAGTCTGCGCTTGGCTACGCTTGGCGATGGAAAGTGTAAAGGAGTGGTTGGATAAACGCGAGTTCGTTCTCAACAGACCGGCTCGCTGGCGTCATCGATGCTTCCTTCTTCATCCAAATGTACCAACTCCGCTACCAGCTGTTTGTCGATGAGCTGCAGCTTAGTATTTCGGCATTTGCCTGTGCAGCCTTCAGCTTCAGCTGCTTGCGTCGACCGATAGACGATGACTCGATTTCTTTGTTCTCGATGGCCTCACTGTCGACTCTTTTTTTTCTCTAACAAACCAATTATTAAAGATAAATAAAAATCTGAATAACAAAAATAGTTTGTCGATACAGTAGAAACTAAACTAAAAGCTGCATCTAAAATCTCTATAATGATATAGCGATGTGAAGTTCGTGTTGAAATAGTAATTTAATTTTGAAAGATCCTATAATTATTATCATTTATTCTTTAAATATTTAAATGAGCAAATATTTTTGCTGAATTACTTGTTGCGTTAAATCAGGCTCGCTGGCACTCATGGCGCCGGTGCCCGAAGCTTGGTTGTCTTTCTTGTGCTCGCTGAACTGTCTCCCCTGCCCGTTCTCATTATCCTCACACTACAAATAAAATGTTGTATATATGTCACCGATCGATTGTAAGTGGAGGCCCTGTATAATCGGGCTAGACAAATTCTAAGCGGCCGGCACATTGTCAATTGAACAAATGAATGACATGTTGCCGTTTCTTTCCTAGGCACTTTATGAATAGGCGACGTAAGGCAGGCATATATATCAATACACATGCATGCCTTTGTCTACATAACGAACGTTGAGCTCCGATTGGTCGAAACTTGAGACCCGCTTTATTGATTCGTTGCCAGTGATCCTTTGATCCTTTTGTCAATCGCTCAAAAAAAGTGATTTTATTTTAAAATGTAGCATTAGGAACTAAAATATTCACAGCATTCAATTGTTGCAAAACTATGGTCAAAAACAATATTACACAGGTATCTTAAGCATGATTTAAACAAAAAACGTATCATTGACTTCACGAATCATTATTTTTCACTGTCTTCAACTTGTCAAAATAACTAACAGGTTTAATATAATTTATAATTTTAGTTAGTAATGTTAAGAAAATGCTTAAAAATAACAAGAACATTTGGTTTGTTAACGTTGCGCAACAGCTTGCCAGCAAATGAAAAGAAGTGACGCAGGATACGTGTTTCGACCAATCAGCCTTTAAAAAATAATTGTTTTCGATTACCTATATATAATCTGCGTGGATCGTTTGTGTTTGTTACCTGTATGTGCAGTCTGTTCGCGTTGTTGCGCAGCGTGTGCAGCAGCGAGGCCGGCAGCGAGCCTGGCAGCGCGAGCAGCTCGCTGGATAGGAGAGCGTTGGCGCTGTTGCGCATAGCATCCCCTTCGTTGCTACGCACCTCACGCTCCTATGGTGATGGTGTTTTTTTTATTTTCATTATTACTTTATTAGAGTTAGCAATGAATTTTTATAAGTTCTGTGCTTAGTAGCAGTCAATGAAATAGCTAATAATCAGTTAATAATTGTCAGGTTCCATTATTTATATATAAATATTTGTTTCAATATTTACTTTCGAATATTAAAAGGTGCAATTGTCCTAAACGATTGCTTTTGATTTCAAATGCATTCAAAAATATTCATAGCCCACCTCGTGTACGTGAGCTTCTGGCAGGGGTTCTTTGGCTGGATATGGCTTGGTTATATCAGTGATACTAGTCGGGCCCATTTCCATGTTTGTGAATGACGCATTGCCTAAGTCTGCTAGGCAATTGTTTCCTTCAGCTCCAAGTGTTAACGACTCCACTATGGTTGCTAGATCTAATAACAATGTTTTTATTTAATATTAACCAAGTTTATTCTTTTTACTTACTAAAACAACATATAAGTAATTTTTAGCAAGAAACTCTGAGGCAGGCACCGTCCCGGCGCATATTTGTGCCGCAAAAATCTACTTTTGCGCTTCTTAACTAGAAAAACAGATACAGAGATACAGGCATTGGTAAGCATTACTGTCCCTTAATAAAAAATCTTAAAGAAACAACTATGTTTGCACTCGTCAGCCCTTGAGATGATTTGTTAGTTCCAGAATTCCTTTCCTTTAAAACTTTTAATACTAAAAATTAAAAAAAACTTACCAGTATTAATGTGGTGTGAAGAATTATTGATCGCTGAGACGTCTTCAGTGGCGTGCATCCTCGGCCGCGACATGTTGCTAGGCATCTCTTCTCCTGATATATTGTCCGCAGAAGACGCCTGCTCTGTTGACGCCACCGACATCTGCCGAGAGTTTAATGCTGTTGTCAATGTTTTCCACTAATACACGTCCACATTATACTCTATTAATCGTGTAGCTGTACGTAACATGTAATTGGATAAAAGCGAACAATCCTAGAATACAAACCGTCAAGATGGTTTGCTTTGAAATTTGGAATTACCAGGTACTAAAATTATTAGGGGTTAAAGCATGAAATCGTTTTGTACTTAGTAATTTTCAAAGTATTTTTTCCAAAGTAAATATATTTATTTAATCAATGTATTTATCCTCATTATCTATACATGTCTACAATCTCACAAGAAGGTCTTTTGCGGTAGAAGTCTGGCTCTCCTGGACTACACTATTGCTTCCTGGGAAGAACAATTTTTACCACATTTTCCTAATCGCGGAAAAAATTGTAGTCGGTTGGGGCAAAGCCCGACAAGTAGGATGTCGGAGGATTTCTACCTGTGGAATGCTCCCTAGGAGGAAGGAAAATCAGTATAAAAAAAGCCGAATGTAAAAACAATTGAACAACCAATTTTGATTCGCAGGTTTAATTTAGTACAGTAAAACTGCAATTTCATATTTTACCCCTATTATTAGGTTTATTGAGGAGAAGTGGTGGATCAGCGGGTTAGGCCCTGACTTGCGTATTGTAGGTTGCGGTTGAACCCGCTTTCCTTTGTGTAATTTATTTTCATTACCACTGCTCCAAAAACGGCAAAGGAAAACATCGATAGGAAACCGGCATGTCTTAGAACCACTAAACTCAAAGCCACCAACCCGCACTGGGCCAGCGTAGTGGAATACGACGGCCTCTTCCCTCTCTCGGAGAGGAGGCCTGTGTCCCTGCAGTGGGGAACATTCTAAAAAAGGCTGATATATTATTATTATATATTAGGTTTATTATTATAATCACCTGGTGGTCAACTGCCGTGGCGTCTGGCAAGCTGGGCGTGGAGTGGCTCTTGCGACCACCTCTTGTAGAGTCGCTGGCACCCGCCCCACCCGCCAGCGCCGCGCCACCGCCGCCGCCGCCGCCGACCACCTTCAAATCGAACTTGCCCTCCGCGCCCATGCGGTATGAGTTGCGCCAGCCGTGGTCCCACCTAGGCCACAAGCTTTGTATCAATTCAATATCATTTATCTGTCTCTTACAAGTTTGTCAAGGAAACAAAAACATATATTGATAACTTATATATTAATTAAGAAATAATAAATAACAAAAGCTAACATAGCATTTACGTAATAAAAATTAGGTTTAAAGTTATCGCTTCACTATAATAGTATTTGATACATAACTACATAAAAGAACTTATTCCTTTTAACAGCTTTTTCTGTACAGTATGTGGCTGTAATACTTGCGATATGAATTTTATTATTTATTATTTTCTTTACAAATAGGATACGAGAACGTTGAGAATTCACATTTGCGGTAACCTACCTGACGTCAACCCAACCATTATGCAAATCGGACGTGACAGTGCCGACAGCGGGATGCGGCCCGTCCTGATCGCGCCACTTCCAGTCGGCTCCACGCATGACACGCGCGCCCACACAAAGGCCGCGAGCGCCGCGCGACCAGCGCCGCGAGCGCGCGCCGCACCCGCCGCCCACGCCCGAGCCCGCACCAGCACCCCCGACCGCTCCAGCACCCGCGCCCGTGCCCGATACCGCACCTGCGCCCGTTGCCGCCGCTGCGCCCGCACTCTGCCGTGGCGGGCTTTCCATCACGCTTACAACCTGAATACAAACGAACACCATTGCTATAATTAATTCGAGACGAAATATATCACCTTAATACACGGGTAAGGAAGGCTTTTGGCAACCACATGGGAATTGTTGTTAATACGAGAACGACATTTATTTACTAGTTAAAAAAAACCACTGACCTTGCCGTAAATTTCAAATCCTGATAGCGAGAGGTAGTGGCTCTGCCCGCTTGCGTTTTTGCCGTTCTGTTGCACTCGCAGATAGCGGTAGGCAGCGTCGGCGCGGAGTCGCCACGTGGCCGTACTGCCCGGCTCCTGTAATGCCTGCTCGTCGCTGTGCGCCGCCAGCGTACTCCACGTCACGCCGTCCATAGACATCTGCACATGTCCACACATATAGTATATATTTATTAATTAAATCCATATTATTTAAGAGTGTATTTTTTCTATAATGGTGCAATAAAATATGAGTTTCGATACTAAAAACTTACTTGGAACAACCAATTGCGTAGCGCAGAGCGTCCGTAGCCGCGTGCGTGGCGGAGGGTGTAAGCTGTAGGGACGATGTTCAGTCCGAGGTCCACAGCTATGAAGGCACGCCTGTCATCATTAGTGTGGACGTTGAGGGGCTCTGGCGAGCGCGAGAGAACGTCCTCGGCGCGGCCGTACGGCAGCTGGCGGCCGTCTGACGACCACACGCTCACGAGCCCATGCGCGCCGGGGTTCACCCACTCGCAGGTGCCGCCGTTGCTACCGATGAAGTATATCACGCCGTTTTCATCGAAATCATGCTGTAACAATAAAACTTCGTCTTTAAATCCCAAGGTGTGACAAAACAAATATTTACATTATAAATTAGTGTTTTATTGCCCCTACCTCAGAGTGGTAGGCAAAGATTACGTATTTCGATTTATCACCGTCCTCGGACACCTATCTCACTTCTACATTCATACATCCGAGCATGCTTGTTCATCAGTTAAAGGTGAATGTTTTATCACAGTGTGAACACTCACGTCATAAACGAAATTAATCGGCGCTTCCGCTTTGATCTTCTGCACGAAGGTGAAGGTGGAGCGCTCCATGTCGTACCATTGGCGGGCCACTGACTTGGCGAGGAAGCGCTCGAGCTGGCGCACGGTGGTCAGCGCCTCCACCTTCAGGTTCCTGCCGGCGTTGTTGCTGCTGCTGCTGCCGTTCTCCTCTGTCGTATCGTCGCTCGCGCGCTCCACGCGAATTCTATTACAATAACAATTATATATATTTTCTTTTCTTGTTCCTTACATTAAATAACATTTTTGTACATTTAACATGATAAGAGCATTTACATAGATCTAATTTGTTTTTTTTAATACATTCCTTAGGTTACAAGTGCTCCGTTCACTATAACAACTCATAACAAAACAATGCAAACTCAATTCATGTGTGCCTGATGTGAACACCTCTGATCAAAATTTGACATACTTATGGATGAGTATAAATATATAATACTTTTGCCTTGCAAAGGGTAGGCGTCAGGCAGGTGGCCGCCGTAAAAACTTTAACCAAGCTATCTATCTTTTTAGCTTGCTATATCCATTCTTAATGAACTTCTTTATTAATTAAATAAAATACGTTAGTTACCACCATATAATTGATTATCTTAGGAGTTATCGCTAAATAAAAACTAATGCGCGCGGAAATTAAATCAAGCACGTATCTCACACAAAATTAAATACAGCTAATAAGGTAACACAATATAGATTAATTCTAAGGCGAAACGAATTCGGAAGTCAGAGCCGCGTCAGGTAGTTTGGTTACAAATCTTTATCGTATTCAATAAACGTGTCTATCTGATGATTGTGTCGCACCTGAAGCGTTTAGCGAGGTGGTGCAGCGAGCCTGCGGCGGGCGCGGGTGCATCGGTAGCGGGCGCGAGCACGGGTAATCGCTCCACGCTCTCCAGCACGCCTACCAGCCGCGCCGCCACCGCCGCGCCCGCGACGCACTCGTCACGAGTCAGCCACTCGCGCAACACCCGCTCGCGCTCCAATAACTGCCCTGGTACGTCTACCAAACAAATTATAATATTATTATTTTTAAATAAATTCAACTATAAAAATTATAAAATCTTTTAAATATCAGTCGAACTGATATGAAACAATATAATTTAAAAAAATACAGTTGAGAAAGTGATGTAGTGAAGAAGCGATTGAGGAAGGAGATCTAGTAACAGACTGGAAAAGTCAACCTTTAGATACGTGTTACAATACCATCTATCTCACATTAGAAAAACCTTTAAAACTTAAAAACATTAATTTCATCCAATAATTTTATTGGGCCAATGACATTACTTCATAAGCACATTTCAAGCAATTTAAAACAAAAGTTGGATACAATTAAGTATATCTGTATTATGTATATTTGTTATAATTAATTTATACCAAAATATATACAAAGGAATATGAACATTGACAGACTATATGGCCTATCAACTGGGATTATCTGAGAGTGGAAGGTTTGTGTACGTACCATTCGGTTGGGGCGACAACACCTGCAGCAAGGCCGGTGCCAGCCCTGACGACTGCAGCTCGTAAGCGGAAAGGAGTTCATCGCCACACAGCAACTCCGAAAGTTGATCCAAGGATTCCTTTAATTCTTGCTTCCATTCGCCTAAATGCAAAACAATATATACTTTAGAGACAATATCTATTCACAGATTATCTCTTGTTGGTAATATGCATGTTTTCAAGACAAGCAAACGCACGTCAAGAATTTACACGATACGCCTTCGGCTGTCGTCGCTCGAAACTCATAGTTAGTCAGTTACTAAGTTATTTGAACCATGTTACATTCAGTAGAGTACACTAGAAACATAAAGTGCACACCATTTACGTTGTTATCGATTGTCACAACTACAATGAGGCCCTACACTTCTCATGGTGGCCCTGTTATACAAGAGGCATAACCTCATTGCAAAAACTGTACCTATGTCTCCTAATTCTTCTTAAATGTACATGGGAAATAATGGAATAACTTTTCAGTTAGGAGGAAGTTTACGTGATATAAAGCCGACTGACCATTGGCGTGCGTGGCGAGACGCTGCAGGCGGGTCAGTAGAGCGCGCAGGCGCGCGACAGGCGGGCGCGGCTGCCGCGTGGCGGCGCTCGACAGATGGCGTGTGTACAGCGCACGCGCACGCTCCGACACCTACATGTACATGTGTATCACTATAACGGTTCGTTAACATAACATCGATGACGTGTACAAATGTACACGTAATGTGTGTTTTTTTATTTGTACCTTATCAGTAAATTGCAAACCTGTGTTTTTTGTGCTTCGGTTTTCGCGGAAAGCCGAGACCGGTTTTGGCTAGTATTTCCATTATTTACCACCACCGGTCTTCGATCCACCCAGCCACTTGATAATTCTGGGCCTGGTGATGAATAAAAAGGGTTAAATGAATATTAAGAACAAAAGGATATGTATATTAGTGTAATTAAATTTGATCCTTACCTAAAAATGTTTCTGCTGTGAAAGAGTGCTTAGTTCCTCTATTAGATTCAAATATAAACCCAGGTAAATCGTCACGAAGTATTGTTGTCTGTTGCTGACCATCTGTGTTATGGATAAGAAGCTCCTTGTCCCTAAAATTTTATATAAACTTTTGAGTCACTGGATGCAGTAGAAAATCAATACTATCTATAGTTTGTATGTATGTCTGTTGCTCTTTCACGCAAAAACGGCTGATCGGATCTGGGTGAAATTTATAGCACATAGGCATTTATATCGGAAAAATGAATGGTTCCCGTAGTATATATGTTTGTCTTTTTTTACGGGTGCATATCTTTGTACATAAAAGGCAATGTTCCCTATAGATTCCGAAAAGGCTACCCGGGCGAATCCGGAGCAGATCACTATTTAAATTCTATGTAAACTCTCGAGTCGGTGGATGTAATATAAAATCATATTAAGACAACGTGTTAAGAATTCAAAGGCTACAAGATTAGTAGAGCAAGTAAATTTCACCAAAATTATAATTAAAATAACACACTTTTTGCAGGACAGAGTCCAGTTTCCAAGTATAAGTTTGGCTGGTCCTGGCTTTGACAGAATGGGATGAGGTATTGAATTCTTGACAGAAGCCCTGGCTCTTTGCAACTTGTCGATAAATTCACCACGATTCTCTGCAACAAGAACACCTTTCGTGAGCACATTGAAATAGGAAAATACATTAATATTAGCACCGTGAATAGCAAAACTGTATGTAAGAAGTTATATGGTTTTATTATGTGTTACATTGTACGTTTAGTAGAGATGGTAGGCATATTAAAGACTTTGAACGACGGGAATAACGAAACTAATTTATGTTGCAAAAGTGAGTGGCAGTGTTGGTAGGGGACGCCCCAGGAGAACTTATATAGATCAGATTAGCGGCTTACTAATAAAAGGCAATATAAGGAGCACCCATAAGCGACGAACACGTAAACGTATATGTATGAATGTAGAAGAAGCGAGAGAGGTGTGCCAGGATCGCGCCTAATATAAATCCTGCATGAGAGCATATGTATTTTATTTATTGTATGTTCTTATTATTATGCAAAACCTAATGACTGAATCAATAATCAAGCTATGAGTATCATGTTCGGTCTTCTCTTAAAGTAACTAGTGCGTACCATCTTATGACCATATACCACCACTTAACATGAGGTGAGATTGTTGGGAGGCTGTAGTTTATCTACAATTTTATACTAATATTATAAACAGAAAAGATTTTATTGTTTGTTTGTTACGGGTAAACACTAAAAATCTATACAGAATTTAAAAATTCCCTTAAAGAAAACTCTTCTATAAGCGAGTGGCCTAGGCTATTACTTTCTATTTGTCTACCTGGACGAAGCGCAAGTAAATTATAAAAATATATTTGTTTGTAATGACGGTATTGGTTTGTGTACCGGTGTTGTCGGTTTGATGTTCGGGACTGCCACTGGAGTACATGGTGGCGAGTTTGCCGTCGAGCAGAAAGCGGAACCAGCCGTTGCTACCGGTACTAAGCTCGAGCGCGGCGGCATCGCTCCAGGCGTAGAGCGCGTCGCGGCCGCGGCACAGTGCCCAATCACCCCAGCTGTACGCAACGCCGCTGCACAGAGACGCGGCGTCCTCGCCCCTACCTGCTAACACAATATTACAAAATCTACAGTTTAACATCAATTTATGTCTGTAAAATTAATATTTTCATAAATAAAACGCGGAGATATGTTCACTTGTATCATGTCGAAGACGAGAGTAGCGCAAAGGGAAAGCGGACCGTGCAACAAAGACAATATTGATTACAAAGCCCTCTTTCGCATTTCTAATACAGTTCAAAAATATTTTAGAAGTGTAAGTGGAGGTTTGACACACTTTTATTTAATCCTATTTGTGGGGGCAATGTACACATCTATGTCTACTAATATTTGTAGAAAAGATTTTATAGAGTACAAGATAAGGTGTATATGAAACGAATAAGTAAAAAAGCCAAGAGCCTAGCTGTAGGTGGGACCAGTATTACAATACACGAAATATTATGCCGTCGTCTTCAACTAATTACACAATACCTGCAGCAATTACAGTTTCACCGTCAGCTGAGAACTGATTCGCAGGCACGGCGGCCAACGTTTCCACCTTGCTGAAGACACCGAGCCGCGCGAATTGCTCCAGGTAGATGTCCGCCGCCTTTACCATCAGCTCCTCCGCGATGCCCAGCACGATCAGGTGCCCATCGTCATCGTCCTGCAAGCATTTCCCGGTTTTATACTCTTTTTTCTTCAATTTAGCATAATCAAGTCTGCTTCACCTTTTTCTGGATCAGAAGACAGACGAGCAACGGGTCGCCTAAAACTAAGTGATCACCGCCGCTCATGAACAATCACAACACCAGAGGAACTGGCCGCTGGATACCGGCGGCGACAGATCATTCCACGACGCGGGTTGCGAAGCAGAATTTTACGCGAAAATCGCACGGTAGATGATTGCCTACCATCAAGATGGCGAGGATGGTAATTGGAGCTCTGTCGAGTTGAGCGATGACGAAACTAAGCGGCAGGAATTGTTACAAATAATTCTTCGGAACACTCCCCATGGTAAAGACGTTAAAAAAATGCAAAGGGAACTGATGTCCCTTCGCAATGTCAATGGGTCAAGGCGATCAGTAAGACATCGGTCGTTGACGATTCGGGTTAACGCTTTTCGCTGTACGCGGTCAAGTGGAAGTACCTAGGCATTTGGGGGCTCCAGCTTAGTGATGCGAGCAGTATGTCATAGGAGGCCGAACCTGCACCTTATACAGCTTTACCGTACACCAAGCTTTTCGGAGGCAAACTTGGCCTTACCTTCCGAATGATCACGAAACTGGACGACGCTCGATATATCAACGCCTATAATACTGACACTAGCTGAGGCAACCGGGGAGTGTTCTCAAAGTTCAGATTAACGACGGAGAGTTGTTTTTTTTGTTGGCAGTAAAAGCCCAAACTTGTCCCTTTTTGGGAATGAATTGGACAAGATTTTATCGACCCAATCCGAGACATTACCCAATAGTCTCAAATTCGGACACAAGTTTGTTCCGGTACTCATTGACGCAATAAAATAAATTGAACGCCGAGCATGCATCGTCGATTATGACGTTGATGCTACGACCCTCAAGGGAGCTGGTAATCCACACGCATAATTTTTCGGGAAGCCCGTAGGAAGACAATTTCGAAAGCAGCCCTTTATGTCAAGCCCAATCGAAGGCTTTGGCTACGTCCAGACTAACCGCCAGGGCCTCCCCTTTGTTCTCGATTGACTCCGCCCATCGATGAGTTAGTTAAGCCAAAAGGTCACCAGCTGAGCGACGCTGACGGAAGCCGTACTGACAATCGCTAATCAGCTGTTGATCCTCTAGGTACCGCATGAGCTGGTAATTAATGGTTGATTCCATTATCTTGGAGAACAAAGAGGTTATGGCAATAGGCCTATAGTTATACGGATCCGAGCCGGCTACAGATCCCGTGTGATCTGTTGTACGTGACTCAAGCCATTCGGCGTGCAGGGCATTAAAATCGCCTAGGACATTGTCTTCAGCAGGTAGCATCTGCTCCAACACGGAAACTGCCAATTTAGACTATGTATCCAGGTCCATGAGTTGGTCTGTATCGGCATCACCACCATGGGATCTATAGAGCCTCGCGGACGGTCGTAGCCACACGCGCAACCACAAAATAGATAGGTTCAAAACTTCTAAGGCGACGAGAACAGATATCCTCTGATGTACACACACACGCCAGCCTGGGGCAAAAAGGAGCGTTCCAGTTTGTGCCCGGGGCAAAAGGAGCGTTCCAGTTTGTACCCGGGGTAGGATAGGTACGAGATATCCGGCGGAGAAGATATCTGCCTCTCGATTAAGAAAAGCAAGGCCAGCTTGGCCGTCTCGTTGGAGTGGAAGGCCCTAATGTTGCAGAAGTCCACGGCAAACGTGACGGGGAACGCCGAGATGACTTTGCTTCGGATGCCCCGACCTCCAGCAGCAAGCGCATGCGCCTGGACACAACGTGGGAATCAAGGCGCACACGCCCGGAGGGGGGATTACCCACAACCGGTGGGTACATCTCTCCCTCCATTTTTATTTCTTCTACATCTTTTATCCGTCCTACAAAGGCTAGCAGCAATACATCTACTACTCCGATGAGATTTATGTGGATGTCTGTGAGTAATAATGATCACTATACTTCACGAGAACCGTTTGCTTTTTGTCTCTTTCTTTCACAAAAAATCCTTTTACATTTATTTTATATATTAAATCTAAGACAAAATTAAAACAAAAACAATTCCCTACGATCACGTCCTGAAGTGATTTTATTCTAGCTATATTTATATACAAAATCATTTAATAAATAATTTTGATTAAACCACAATGTATTGAAGTTGGTAAAAGCATAAAAACAAGACGGCTCAATGCAGGTAAATTTCGATGGTGTGATGTTTAATTTTACAAAATGCAAAGTAAATTCAACTACAATGTTATAATTATCTTTCGTCGTATTACAATACGTACAAGTATTTATCTCAAACACGCTAATTAGTGTTATTAATAGTGCATATCATATTTTTAAGTAACAGAAAATACTTTCAAAACAAAACAATGGGAATATTTCAAATGCAGAAAATATTATGGTATAGGTTATTAGGCTCTAAAGAAATGGTTGCGTGCATATTTACACGCACATTTTGATCAATTCTATAAACCATCAAACACGGTCGTGCCGCGTTACTTGTATCGCCCTTCTTATCTCGCATAAACTCGCGAACATATACATGAACGAAAATCGTGATATCTTCTTTTAATATACAAATTGATTACATAGTGTAGTAGAAAGAATTACCACAACCCGTTGAGCTTTATGTGACAAAAGAATACACATATTGTTAGAAGATGAAGATGTAACATAGGGAATATTAAAGTGTAACCACAGTTGTAAGGCCCTTCTATAAAAGATAGAATAGAGCACGCGACCATTGATTGAGAGCCAGCTATGAACATGTAAGGTTGTGTAAGGAGCAGGGGATGCGAGCATTCATCACACCATCGGAAGGTTACCAGCGGCGCGCAGATATAGCGGCTGCGCAGGTGGCGCTGCGACGGCCGCCGCGCCGCCAACTCCCCCTGACACCACGTGCGGACACCCATTAGCAACGATTATATTGCAAATATTTATATATTTAGTTGTCACTTGTAAAAATAACAAACAATTTTATTTAAAAACTATGTGCTCAAAAATCGATGTATTAAAAAACGTTGTTTTGATAGATATAACCTAATTAATAAAACATTATTCTAGTCGAATTAAAGTAATAATCTAGAGTACGTACCTGGTTGTCCAGCACGTTAGCAACGAGGTTCGTGAGCAGTGCAGCGGCGCGCGGGGTGGATAGGTCGCGCAGGAGCGCGGCGGGCGCGTAGTGCACCATCTTGCGCACCAGCGACAAGCATGCGCGCCGCACACCCGCGCCGCCCGCGCCTAGGTACCGCGCGCAGAACACCGGCACCAGACGTCTGACAATAACCAATTACGTAACTATTACCTTTTACTACTTTTTATAAAGGAGGCAGAAATATTAATATTATTAAATGAGCGTACAGTTGTTATTAAACGAAAAAGAAAAGGAAACTTACTCAAGATAAATTGCCGCCATTTCTTTGTCGCCGGTTTCCGGGAAGTCATTGGAGGAAGCCGGTGAGTCGTGGTTGCTGACGACAAGCCATTCGCCAGGGCACTGCAGTATAGCTGCCACTTCTCTGTGTCCTACAGCAAGTTAATTAAAAATGTCACTCTTCGAAATTGAAGACTATAGAACTTTAAGAACAGTGCTGTGTAGGTGTGGCCTTGGTAACTAGATACTATAGCTGACTGCGCTCACTAGCCGGCCTGCCCAACGTGGTGAGAACGGGTACAGTGGGCGGGGATGATGATGAAACAACTTTACTAACTATTCGCTTCCCTAAGATGTGTTAGGAAACTTCAATCATTTATCATTCGTTGTTGTTTGCACACACACAAACATAAATAGAAAATACAACTAAGCTTTGAAACTTGGTCGACTAAGAAAACATTCACGTTACTCTATTGGTAAATAGATAAGTACTTGCAAGCTAATAGAGATGAGAGGTGTTTTTAATATTTAAAGCTTTTATCAATAGTACGTACATATATAGGGTTGATGAACTTGTTCTTTTATTTCTCTTCATACAACTTTATTAGTAATCTGATAATTAAACTTTAATCGTGTAAATAATACTTGTATTTGAGTACAAACCTTGGTCGTGTCTCTCCCTGGCCTTGTCGAGCGGCGTCTTGCCGTCTTCGTCGCGCAAGTCGGCGTTGGCGCCGTACCGCAGCAGCACCTTGGCGATGGCGGGCCGACCGAAGCACGCTGCATAATGTAACGACGAACTACGCTGGCCACGATTTACATCAGCACCTAAAACAAATTAATGCACATTTATTACTGTCAGGGTTGCGTAGAAGGGGGACGTGCCTACATTGGCGTCATTAAGTTTGTATCACACAATTTAAGAAAATCATAATACATTTAATACCCACCCAGAGAACTCGTGTGCACTAATAATATTTATATGTAAGGGCTGTTCCATGAACGGATCTGGATATTTTCTCTTACGGCCGTTCCCAATATGCAATCCCGATCCATTTTTATCAAATCCGTGATCCAATTTATTGAAATACTGTTTCAATAAACGATCTTTCGATCGCAAAATCAATCCAAAAACGTGACAAATCCATTGGAAGGACGAATCCGGTTTCTAACGGATTTCGGATCGCCCTCTGTATGAAAGTGACAGTTGGTGGGTTTCAATAAACCATTTTTGGATTTTAACAAATCTCGAAATCAATCAAATCGGCAGATACCACTGTGGCTTATAAGATTAAGAATAATTAAATTACTTATATTTTCCTTTGTAATTAATAAATAACACATAATAATGCCTGGTTTGTTGTTGTATATCAACAGAAATAGTGATTTGGAAGTATAAGAGCAATTTGCATGTATGCGTAGATGTATGGATGTAGAAGAAGCGAGAGGGGTATGCCAGTATTGCGCCAAATGGACATCCATTATCTCTGCCAATACCGTAATTAAATAATAACTTACCGCTTTAAATATCATTTTATAGTTGTTCTGCTTCCAAAAGTATCAATTGAACTTGCTTCTGAGTTCCAAACAATAACACACACCCACGATAGTTTAAGCAAACTGATGTTTTACAATGACAACAAACAAGACACGTTTCGTTCCGTTGTCGAGACACGGTTCGTAAAATACACGTATATATTTCACATACAACTTTATAAATTATACTTAAACAACTAAAATGAAAAATGTTGTACATCTCAAGGTTCTTCAATGAAGGGAATCGACCCGATTGCAACCCATACAGCAATCAGTACAAAAGTACTACAGCTAACGAAATAGCACAACATAAATCCACAATTCTAAGGCCGAACAAATTGTGCTAGGTCAGCCAGCTAATATTTAAATCCTGAAACACTAGAGATCTTTAATTGATAAAACCTAGAATGGATGGACCCGGATATTATTGCCTCACCTCTCTCACAAAGAAACTCGACCATTTCCCTGGTGCCGAATGCGGCGGCCCAGTTAAGCAACGTCTGGCCGACATCATCTGTGAAGTTGACGTCGACAGCGCCGCTAGAGACCGCCGCGAGGAGGGCGTCCGTGTCCTTGCCGCGGATGCAGTCGATGAGCTGGCGATGCGACTTGTCACTGCGCGTGCCGCTGCCGCTCGAGCCCTCGCCGCTCGCACCGCTGCTCGACCCAGTTACCGAGTTACCGGTGCGACTTGATCCACTAAAGTATTTTTTATTAGTATTACCACTACGAACCTAATATATTATTATACCAATTAAAAGGTTTGAGAACGTGATAACTACATGTCATCAGTTTTTTTTAACTTTCAACCACATTAATCTGTATATATAAAAAAGAAACTTACTGAACTGATATACCAGCCCAAATTCCACACTACTGGGCCTAGAGACTTGAAATTTTGCACAGAGATTTATGTTATTACGTAAGCAAGTACTAAGAAAGGATTTTTCTAAATTCATCCCCTCAAGATCGAAGAGCATGAACCTTTGTATGGAGAAATATTTTTCTTTAATGTAAGTTGACCTCATTTGTATGATCAATCACATTAAATAGGGTTCAGCTGGACATCATCGGTAAAATTAAATTGCACGGCGGGTGAAACTGCGGGGCTCAACTTGTTTAACAAATGAGAAGTACAGCGATATCTACTACAATACAGAATAATTACAACAAAATCATTTAACAAATGTAAGTATGGATTTAAAATTTTTTGATAAACAATTTGGTAATAGATCTTAATAGTACATTGTAACCGAAATACATACGTTTGTATAGCAAGTCTGCCTTCACATAGGAGGACCAGCAGTAGGTCAACAAGGCGCATACACTCCAAGCACCAGCGCTCGTCAGCCTGCACGGCTGCCTCTACTGCCGAACACAGATCCAAGCGAACCAGGTCCTGGAACAAAAATCTAGCTCATTTCCAGCCCTCTTCCCACGTTATGTGGACCTGGCTGAGTAAAACCGTGGTCCTTACTGTATAGATTTTAGCTACAGTTTTACGGCCAGCCGCCTGCCTGACAGCAAACCATCTACGATTCAAGATTGGAAGATGCAGAGAGTTTCAAGAACGTAGTAATACTTAGTGAAAAAGACAAATGACTTACATGAGTTATCTGTGCTGATCCACGGCATAGGGTCGACAGCAAGCTAACCGTGGTGGATACTGACGGCACCAAACACTTGTCGTCACTCGTCTCATTGCTGCCGAGCCTTCGCACCAGTTCCTCAATAAGACCTATTTGAAAGAACACTTTGTAACTACCGTTTTCATTAGTTGAAACATTGTTTATGAAGAAAGCTCCTTATGTACTGTAGTATGAGTAAGACGACAATGATATTTTTTCCCTGGCTGTAGACCAAACCCAAAGACAAGTGTTTTGTTATTATCTGTGTCCAAAGACGTTATTTGTTGTATCACTAAAAACAATAATTGGACTGAAACAAAATTATATTAAAAACGATAAATTTATAATAACCGTGTTCGGCGAGCGGTGCCGGATCGGCGTGTGCGCGAGCGAAACGGTCCGCGAGCGAGGCGAAGCAGCGCAGCGCGGCGTCGGCCACGCGCGCATCGCTGTGCCGGAGCAGCGTCGACAGCGATAACACCGCGTCACCCACGCGCTCGTCCCCTGGCTCCATTTTACCACAAACCCTGACAAGAAAATACATTATATTTATATTGTATACAGATAGATTAGCGCTTGCTAACCGACATAGTCATTAGTTGATACTACAAATAAAACTTTACAAGGGGGCTAAACATGAGACAAACTTTTCTGTTTGTCCGTATATCGATTCGTCTGCTTTTCTGTGCGTTTGTGCCCGCTAATCTCAGAAACCGCTTAACCGATTTGGGTGCATTTATGTATTGTGGGAAGCTTCACTTAACATTTAGTGTTTGTTTTATCTGAATCGGTTTACAAACAAAAAAGTTATATTAAATTAAAAAACATGGCAAACATTTGTTCGATAAAAATGCTATAAAGTAGCAGTTCCGTTGAATAGGTTGAACTACATATGTTATTAGTTATATTATCTTTAAAATGATGATGATTAATAATTCCTCACGGTCCCTCCCACAGGAAGGAAAATTAGTTTATTCTTTAGACGGCGTTACGAGTAGCTGTGTACAAACTAAGAAACGAAATGCGGCGATGTACAATTAGAAACCAAAAGATATAAGTAACTAAATTATTACTTTTAATATAATATCAAATAACATATAACAACACATTAAAGTTTAAATTTAATATTTTTCATTATTACGTAAAAAAAGGACGTAAAAAAATGCGAACTAGTACGGTAACCAATTCTCCGTTACTTAGAAGTTATCAAAAGTTGGAAACTAGATACCGCTTATAAATCGATAACAATTTTCTCATTTCTATTTGGCCTAATAAAAGTGTTAGACTTTAAAAATATTTTAACATTAAAGTATTGAAACAAAATCTATGTAAAATAAAAATGTAACTCATCGCTGTCTGTTGGACAGACATGGACATGGAAGATATTTGAGAAAAACTATTATTGGCGGCCGTTATAAACGCAATAAAACCAAAACAATGATTATTAGAATTTTTACCTGTTTGTATGTCTGTCTGTTTGTCTGTGCGTTTGTCCGCGCTAAACTCACAAACGGCTTAACAAATTTAGGTGCGGTAGCTTTTCTCGAATGTATTGTCGCAACCTTCACTTCAAATTTAGTGTTTTAACTCAATCGGCTCATAAATAAAAAAAAATGAATTTAAGGAATCGTGTCAAACATTTGTTCAATTAAAATGTTATAAATAGCTATTTAGTTGAATAGGTGTAAATTTTAGTAAACTATATATTATCTTTAAAATAATGATTTTTTTATAATCTATCGCTTGACAACAATCCCAACTAATTTTAAGTGGTGATGTGGTCTAAAGATGGTTTAGAAACAGCCTATTCACTCTTCTCTTGAACTTACCTATGTCGCAATCAAACGGAAATACGGACGCTGCCAAATTATTCCCATCCTTTGCCATTCGCAAGACGAACGAAGAATCGAATCGCTTCGTTCGAACGCGCGGTATCTCTACTATAAAAAGGATGGATACCTGCCGTATGTCTAAATGTCCGATGGTAGAATGGATATGGGGGAATTAAGTCGTGCAATTTCTGCGCACACTGTCCAAAAATACTGTAAAACACCGAGAGGGTAGCCACTTTGAGTCTGTGCTCAAGACTGGTCAAGTTAAGGTCTTGGTCACCGATCAGGGTTCTGGCCCGCCTCTCCACTGAATCTGGTGCCGCGAGTTGGTATTTGGCTTCGCCTGCCCAGATATGGCAGGAGTACTCCATACACGGTCGGATCTGTGCTTTATATAAAGTAAAAATTTGTCCTGGTCTGAAGTACCGCCGTACCTTTGAAAGGACTCCAAGCTTCCTAGCAGCTACCTTCGCCTTAGATTCGATGAATAAACACGTTTGTGTTTTGGTGGCGTTGAATCTCACAAGATTGGCATTGCCCCAACAGGAGACTGCCTCGAGTGCGTGATAAAGAAGCTTAGCCATGGCGTCTCGTTCTGATTGCACATGAGTACTACTGGTCCGACCATTCGGTAGATATCTCTCTACAACTGTGCTGTCATTTGCGTACCCATAGATGCCGGGAATGAGCAGGTCATTAATGTGCAGCAAGAAGGGAGTGGCAGAGAGAAGGGAACCCTGAGAAACAGCATTGGTCGTCATAGGAACAGATAAAGGCCCTTCAATGACGACACGGAGCGATCGCTCACTCAGAAAGTCCTTTATCCACTCCAATCATACCAGGGGATATGCAATAGGATGGAAGTTTACTTATTAAGCTAGCGTGCCAGACCCTGTCAAATGCCTTCGAGACATCGAAGGAGACAGCAATTGCGTCCCCGTTCTTCTCTGAATTCAAAGTTTATATAGAGATCAAAACAGGGCAGGGCAGATTTGGCAAGCTTGAGCTAGACACACTGTGCATTGAGATATTCATAGCACACGCACGTACTTCGGTGATGCACGGTTCTTCTTGGTAATGACAATAGCTATATTTGGTAACGCAATGTTTACACTTACGTAGACGATTTTAGAAATTATGTATGTATTCTTTTGTAATATGTTTTGTAAGGCTAGGTTATTAGCTTATTCCTGAGGAGGGTTGGCGTTAGGCAGGCGGCCGGCCATAAAAACTTAAGCCAGAACTTAAGTATGTATGGACTACGGTCACACGTTAAGCAACCATATATGTAAAGGTAGTATTTAAGTAGGTAGGTAGTATTTTAATATCATTTCGTTTAAGTAAAATTGCAAGACGGGTGAAACCGCGGGACATAACTAGTAAAAAATATAATATGTGCAGATTCTCTACTACCAGAAGTAAAATGTTGACAACTTCAAAGTGAGTAAAGTCTATTTCAATTACCTAGAAACAACTGCCATAGCAGAATGAAGAGTGTCTTTATGGACAGATGTGCCATAGTGAGTGATAAAGTGCAGCACCGCTGGCAGGCCACCTCCTTCCCACACTGCACCCGCTTCTCGAGTGCACACCAATTCTAATACCTAGAAAAGAATGTAAGTAGGTTATATAAGTAAATAATGCAATATACAAATGAGAACGACAAACTCCTTGGTAAGTTAAAAATATACTGGCAGGCATAGCTCAGATACATACTTGTAATATTAAAAAAATCTTCGATTCTCTTTTTTTTCTGAACCTAGTGATTTGTTTGCTTATCATTTCGTGTCGGAACGTGATCTCAAAAATGGGGAAAAACGAAGTGCGAGCCTTGTTAAATACCTGTTTAAAAAAGTTAACAAGGCAAGAGATTCATTTCGATTTGGAGGCAACAATAGGAAAGTCTGCTCCGCCGTATTCCACTGTCGCAAGGTGGGCTTCTCAATTTCGAGTAGGGAGAACGAGTACGGAAGACGAACATCGTTGCGGCAGACCATCGACGTCAGTCACCTAAGAAAATGTACTTAATTCAAGAAACGGGCATTTCATATGGAAGTATTCAATCCATATTGAAACATCTTTGAACATGAGTCGCCGCAAGATGGATGCCGAGAGTGTTCCGACAGTCAGCAACACAATCGACTTGACATTTCGAAGATATTGTTGGACAAGTTTCAAGAAGATTCTGAAAACTTTTCGTCTCGTTTCGTAACAATGGATGAAACATGGCTCCATCGTATTGATCCCGAGACAAAACAGCAATCTTCGCAATAGAAACGGCCATCATCACCGACCCTGAAGAAGTTTCGTGCCGTGGCATCGGCTGACAAGGGTAATGGCCTCAATGTTTTGGGACTCAGAAGGTATAATGTTGATCAATTACCCGAAGCTTGGAACCACTATTACAGTTACGCCAATATTATGCAGCTTTAATTCCTAAGTTGAGGTATGCCATCAAAGAGAAAAGGTGAGGGAAACTTCGAAGGGGCGTGCTGTTTCATCACGACAACGCGCCCGTGTACAGGTCGACAGTTGCGATGGCTGCCATTCAGCAAGCTGGCTTCGAATTGGTCCACCCCACTTATTCACCAGATATGGCGCATAGCGATTTTTATCTGTTCCCCGAATTGAAAGAATACTGAGGCGAAACAGGTACGAAGACGATAATTTTTATGAAAGGGATTGTAACCTTGGAAAAGCGCTGGACTCGGTGTGTAGAGAGACTCGGAGGCTATGTAGGAAAATAAATTAAGTAATCAATAGTCATTATATTCTATCTTATTCTCACTACTTTCTGATCCCTCCTCATATATATATATATATATTAAAAATCAGTAAAAAAATCTATACTAATATCAAACTGTTAAGATGTGGAATAAAATATTACTGATGGGTGAAAAGATCTGAATAAATCTATCTAAACATGAAGGGGAGCGCCGTGTGCACGGGCTGGGACGCCGAACGTGCCACGCTCACTAGCGCGATTGGGCCAGATCTGTCGCTGCCGGTCTCGCAGCACGGACGGCGAGGTGTGTAAATGCATTCCCCGCGTAAAAAAAACATGAAGGGGAGGTAAAGATACATAAGCAAGTCTTTATAGAAAACTGATCATAAAAAATAAATAATTAAATTCTTTAAATAATTACCTTGATACATTGTTCAGCAAGGTCTTTACTTGTGCGATTATTTGGATCAACAGTGAGTAGTCTGTTGCATATAGCCTTAATTGCACCTTCTATAGCTACAATGCGTCTTGTACACTCAGCTACAATTATTGCAAAATTTTATTAGTAAATTAGATGCTTTATATTGACAATATCTTGTAATGTATTATTTTACTTACCAGAAACATCTAGATAATAAGTGATAGCTCTTGCTGTAACTTCTAGAACATTATCTGGAGCAAATTCATCTAGAAATATTTTGCAAAGAGCTGGGAGAAATGTGCGAGGAGGACAGCTGCAAAATTTATAAGAAATATTTTGAGTTGTTCACCTAAATTATTAAGGATCAATGACATTTGGTATGATACATCATGTCTCATGACTAATACTATGAGTGCAGACAACCAAAACCATGTATTACTGTTTTATAGCCAAATCCCTATAAAGTTGTTAGGTTATTTGGTTTTAAGCCTGATTAGTCGGACAGTAATAGTTAAAAACATAGCGACTTCATGGGCAGCCATTTAAAAAAAAAGTTAAAAAAGACAGTCGGTATCATTCTAATATGTCTGATATTAACAATGTACCAATTTATGTTTTTTTTTTTGGGTTTAGAAAAATCCCAGCTATTAATTTTATACAGCTTTAGGCGTATTGCTATGATGTAAAAATGTTGGTTGTAATCTCTCATACTTTTTTCATTTTACAATAACATACCCAACCATTTAGTTATTAATTATGAAAACAATAACATATTCATACACCACAATGACATCTTATAAATAAGAGAGATTTTTTTTACCTCTCAAAGCATCTGTCAACATTATCAGACATAAGCAAAAGCATACAAAGTTGTTCTAATGCAATAAGTTGCATATCCCTTTCATCGCCCTGGCCAGTTAGCAGCCATTCCAGTAAAGTTTCTGGATCCACTTCCGCCATCTGGAAAAATCAAATTTCAAATCCTGATATTAACCTTCACTAGTTAAATATAACTACTTTATTATATGCTACTATTATAATTTAACTTCAAACTCAATTAAATAATACATGATTAAATTTATTATCAGTTACATTTTAAGGTTATAAATATGTTTAATTTTTTTTAAATATAGTTAAGTGAAAATTTTGCATTACATAAATATAAGTTGAATATTACAACATTTATAAGATAACATTTGTGCAATAACATACACATATGAAAATAGCTGAAATATTATTGCACAATTGCCATTTTATTTTACTTTGGATATCAAAATAATCAGTTTGTTGATAGATCATTAATATCAATATTTTTTCTTCAATTTATTAATGACAACCGGTAGTTTTTACCTTTATAATAAAACCAAACTTCTCCAGACTGAGGAGAATTATTGATGATCTCTGATTAGGCTTATTTATGTGAAATTAAAAAAAATCCTACGAGGGCTTTTTACATAATGTTCTGCACTGATTTTTCATATACTGCATTTTAAACCAAAGGAAAAAAATGACATTCATAGTTGTAGTGGCAAAATCACCACCAAAAATGCTTTATTAAGAGTACTAATAGTAGCAATTTTATAGTGAATGGCAAAAATTACTCTCCTTTAGAACTTTGCAAATAATACAACAAATAAAAATTAATCATAATTATAGTTAATCTTACCTTCTTTCAATTTCAAACTTGTAAATTCTCTGAAACAATAAATCCAAAAATTATATGTCTATGTCTCATACCTTATGATGTAAATAGTAGATTACAATATATGTATTGGGCATATCATACAATTGATCACATGATGTGGCCGGCTATTTCATGAGTGGTTGTATTTTATGAAATGAAGCCATCTCTAAATGACCATACTGTTTGAACATCAACGTTTAATGATTCATCAATTGATCGACATCAGAGTTTTAATAAAAATTCCAAATAAAGAAGGCAGAACTATATATATTTTCTCACTTATTTCTTACTGCGGGTTCTTTCAAAATGCACTATTCTTGGGAAAATTAAAGCTAAAATATCCTAAATATAACACCCTTATTTCAAATGCCTTAGTCCCTCTTGGCACTCCCCGGCCACAAATAGCACATTATTATTTGTTATTTTATCAAAATAATTGTCCAGAGCCATGATGCATAAAAAAACAATATCTGCACCTATAACATGATGACTGAAGTGACGATTTCATGTTCTTATATCATTTGTTCATTCACATGAAGAGGCTGTGCGTTTAGCTGTGGGTATAGTCAAACACTGATTATTCTGGCCACTACATCATGAAGTTGGCAGCACATATTATCCATTTCATGAAACGATCGGCCACATCATTAGGTGATCAATTCTAAGATCTGGCCACTACATATATATACAAATTACAATAGTATATTATTTACATAATATGAGAAATGGCAAGAAAAGTTAAATGCACTGATTTGCAAAGTAATGTGACTTATGAATTATAAAGGCACAGTTAACAGACACATTATAGACAACACTTTTTATTTATCTTTTCCAATATATGTTTTGATCATGAACAATAAAGATGATGAATTATACATTAATAAAATGTGCTATGCTACTATATAAAAATTGATTTTGGTAAAGGCATATAGAAAATAATGCCTTCATTGGAATTATTTTAAAAAAAAATGTGGGTTACAATAGTGAATGATGCACCTTTCTCTTTTGCGACATAAATATACAAATAAACTACGTAATTGAAGTAAACCTATATCTCGATAATAAAAATAATAAGAATTAATACATAAGTTATTTAATCCCAAAATGGTATGAAAACATTGAAGAAAATAATGTTAAGACACAAAAAACGAAGGTGACAACAATGTCTCCGCAGACTTACAATCAATTAACCATAACGACTACGCCGTCAAAAATCCTTTTCTAGAACACGGTGTTTCACAAATTATGAAATAGAACTCAAAGGAAAACAGAAAACTCATTTGTGCACACGGGAATATCTAAGTATGTAATTATTTCCTACGTATTAATTCCAGCAATCAAAGTAACCAATATTGCAATATGAAGGAAAATTTGTTGTACGTCAAAGAGTAGATATATCTATATTGTACGTCGTACTATAAATAGGGATAGCAGTTCAGGATATACGATGCTAATTGACTTTACTTCAGTCAGTCTATGGTTTGAAAATTGAAATCGATATTTGAATTTGAGGTACAAAGCGTAAATGGATGTAAAACAACTGTAATAAGAAAATATTTATTATTATTGTTTATTTATTTCAACAAATTTTAAACGCTTTTGACACCATGCAAAGTAATGCAAATTATGAGTTATTAATTATCAATAACGGTAAAAACTGCAAGTTTTCTAAAAATTTTTCAGATTAGATCCTTTTGTGGTTATTTTTAATTAAAATGTTATATTCAACTCTTACTATTTTGGTACTCTAAGTTTTGTTTATTTTATATTCTGTAATATTTTTAATTTTATGTTTGACAAATTATTAGGACAAAAATATACCAATGCCTTAAACCACCGATTAAATTAATTATTACATTCTCTTTGTATATTAATCAACTCACACAGAAAAAATTGGTTTGTTCGTTCAATTAAAAATTTAAATGTTGCTGAGTATTGTTATAACTCATAATTACGAAGAGGCGAAGTCGGAATAAAATTTAATTATCATTTAGCACATCAGTAAACATTTTTCAGCATTAAATTAAGATCTCTATTAGTTGTCTCCATATCATATTTTTTTCTTTTAACAAGACGTAATAATACTATTTGTAGTAACTTTGAACTTTAAAAGCACCCTTCCGTTTGTCGAAGCCCGAATTACAATACAACTCTGAGTATAATTGGACTAAGAGTTGTAATTCGTTCAGGTATATAGTCTCGGATGTAATCAGTAGAGCCAAGCAGAATCTCACCCGAAATCATCCCTTGCTTGATGTATACGTTGGAACATTATAGGCTTGTCCGAAGTTAGGGAGAGGACACGATAAACCTTAAGTCCGGAAATATGCTTTTCTTCCGGGAGCGCGTCTATCAGTCCCAAGTTGGTATCTGGCTTATCGTCTACAAATCTCATCAAAAACGTGGTAAACATCGAGAGTGTTTCGACTAGGATTGCGTACCTTATACTCCGAATAACTACTAACATACAGGATATATACCAACTTCGACTCTCCGACTATGATGTTGGAACTATGTATGAGGACATTTCGCGAGCTACACATAGCTCCAAAAGCTATTACACCGTTGTCACAGGGGATTATAACGCGAAACTGGGCAAATGGCAATGTCCGGCTGAAACTTCCCTACAAGTATCATGCATTGAGGGAAAAATAAAGAAAACGTTATTATAAACAGTCAGGCTTTATTTTTTTATCGTTAAAACACATAGCTATGTAATCTTCGACAGTTTCACTTATTGTTATGATAATCAACATAAGCCCTCATTTAAAAAAATAATAGCCTTAAAAACACTTAAAATTGATGAGGTGTGAGTAGATTCTACTTTTGCATATTATTCATGTTTTTTTTTATTGAACATAAAATTACCTATTTAATTGTTACTTGACATGCGACAATATATAAATAAAACATTTACAGTATTTTTTTCGGTTATTCGTTAAGTTTCAATATTTTAAATCGATAAAATTGTTTTAACTAAAAATACATCTTATTAACATATAATTTAAGAATAAATGTTGAATAATGCATAAATGTGATTAACATTTGGATTACTGATTACTATAAAACATATGCGTACTCTTGATCGCACATTTATCGATTAATCGTATTTCGTTGTGCCATCTTGTGAGTAAAATAATCGACGAACGACGCTTCGAGATAGCGTGCTGAAAAAATAATTCTATGATTGATAGGAACTTCTGCCCCTGCTGCTAGTAGGTATGGCAATATTCACAAGTAGCATGGGAAAATCAGATGAAGTGGTTTTTCATATGTCACACCTGCTACCAGCCTACACACAATCTGTTAAAATCATAGTACTTCGCAACCGCAATATCGACGACTCACGATGTCCGAAAGAATGAACGATTAAGGACGAATATTGAATGCCAAAGTCGTGTTAGAAAGATCAAAATATAATTTACTGATTCGTCGCTTTTAACCTTGATTAGCTCAGGCGAGTATTTTAAAATAAACTTTAATCGTAGTTGCTTAATATAAACTTCTTTGCGATGGTTTTGTAGCAGATCGAATAATCATTTTCTTGGAATATGAAATGAAATTTCATTCGTCGCGTGACGTTCTCTGGGTGCGGTGCGTGTATACGTTAGGCTTTTGTTTTCATTTCGTTTTAAAACTGTAAATAAATATAGATTAGCGTTTAATGAGCGTTAATGTGTCTATATTTTATTTCTAAAAGACTTGATTAAATTTTTAATTAGGTTTTGACAACAACAAAAGTGCATCAGTTTGGGACCATTATCATTAATGTAAAAAATGAATTAATCCCAGTCATTATATTAGGAATTATTCCCGGCAGTTTAGAAATATATTATTAATTCAAGTAGATAAAATAATTTGACACAGTCAGACCAGACATGATACTAGTTAAAAAATACCATCTATACATATACTAAAACTGTAACGCGATCGCTGTCTGTACATGGAAGAAATTGAGAAAAACTATCATTGGGGGCCTGCTTCATATACGCAATAAAACCCAAAACAAAGATTATTAGAATTTTTGTCTGTTCATCTGTGCGTTTGTGACCCTAATCTCAGAAACAGCTTAACCAATTTGGGTGCGGTTTTCACTTATTTATTGTGGTAAACTTCACTTAACATTTAGTTTTTGTTTTATCTCAATCGGTTTATAAACAAAAAAGTTATATTAAATTAAAAAACATGTCAAACATTTGTTCGATAAAAATGATATAAAATAGCTGTTCAGTTGAATAGGTTGAACTTTTAGTTATATATGTTGTTAGTTATATTACGATCTTTAAAATTATGATGATTGAAAGTTCATCACGGCGTCCTATCCCATAGTAAAGAAAATTATTTTATTCGTTGTATTAGTTTATTCGTCAAGACTAGATGGCGTTACGAGTAGCTGCGTACAAATTAAGAAACGAAATGCAGCAATATACAATTAGAAAACCAAAAGATAATGAAAGTAATTAAATTTAGTATTACTTTTGATATCAAATAACACATGACATCACATTAAAATCAAAATTTGATATTTTTAGCGGAAAAAATGCGAACCAGTACGATAATCAATTCTCCGATACTTTTAAATTGTAAAACTTTGGAAATTAGATGGCGCTTATAAATCAATAACAATTTTTTCAATACTATTGGCCTTATAGTGTCGACCTTAGGTCGCTCCTTACGTGTAAGGTTGAACAAGTGGCGGCAGATTAACGCTGAGTGCCTTTTGGACTAAAGACCAAGGGTTTCCGTACATTTCCCTTCAAGGGAGCGTTATCTTCCCCCTCCCATACCCCCTGAACTTAAATCTTAGTGGGTAATGTAAATACTTATATAATTTTTACACTCAATAAATGTAGCATAATCCACTCCTGTTGAAAGAAAAATTAGTTTGTTTATATTTCACTGAAAACGTTGCGAGGAAAGTGATAGCGCCCTTAAAATTATGATCTGTATGATTCCTGATCCACTTCACAACACACGAAGGCATTTTAGAATTGATATTTAGAAAACTCCGCTCAACGTCCACACCTATCAGCTGTCATGAAATAACTAAAATCGCGTCCGGTACACTTTATAAGCCCCGCCCACATCGGTACAAATTGGTTATAGTATTTTTGAGCGGTAAGAATGGTTTAATGTTTTATTTGAGTTCGCATAAGCAGACGCGATATTTTATGTCCATTTCTTGTAGACATTTTTAATGTCTTATCTGGGAGACGTTGGGGAAATAACTGTTTATATTGTCAACTGCGCCTTTAAGAGCGTTCATGATGAAGTAACATTTCAGTCGCAGGTATTTTTTTTTCTCCTTGTAATATTCTTTAATATTTTCTATCATTAATAGCTTTTCACAACAATTTCGGGTTATTTCTATCTTTATCTCATTATATTAGATGAATATATATATGAAAGCAATGAGTTAATTTCTTTCATACTCTCTTTTTAATTTCTTTAATTAGTTATTACAAAAATTACGGTGCCGTAAATAAGTTACTTTGAGAATTTCATTGTTTGGGTTTCTTTTCAGCTTCACATGGAGTTTATCGCTTTTGCGTAAGCATTTCAGTAAGCCGGGTGTTATACACGGCTTTATGATTTGTTTGCGCTTAGTAAGGATAACACATTTTGACTATAAATCTATAACCTTATAAGTTTCAAGACAGATTTTAAGTGACAGAAAATTATTTTTATTTCATACTAGATGACCCGGCGAACTTCGTACCACCAAAATACATTGATTTGACAAACATTTCCATAGCGATTATCACTTCTACTCAACCTTCCAACTACTATTCAATATAATATTGGTGTCATCGTGTCCGGCTTAAGTTTTGTGTGTGAATGGTTTAAGTGAATTTTATAATTTCGGATTTGAAAATTAAATATTTATAATAGTTAACATTCAAGTTTTGTCGCGAAATTAGGTGGACATTTATTAACAGCAGATAAACAAGCGAATAAAAGGTGATAGACGTGCATGCTCCAATCGGCGTCTTTATAACGTATCTTCATAAACGGATTCTTAGTCAGTGTCCTTTCCCTGAATAGTCGAGGTTGATTCATGTTGCAACTAACTAAACCAAAATTCGTGCATTCGTGTTTCTCACGTAAAGTGACGGGTGACCCTATCAACAATAAACGAAATGATAAGTACTTACATATTTGCACTACATGTCAATTAAAAGATTGATCGGAACTTCGTGTTATACGTCAATACGGACAGACAGCTGTATTTCTCTAAGCTCTTTTAAACCTTCCCACATTCCTGGCATTAGTACAAAAAAATATTAATCGGTTCTGCCATTTTTGAGAATGAACATGACTAACGAACCTCAGTATAAAATTACAATATTAGACACAACGCAATATTTTTAACATTGGTTGATACTGTGTTAGATAGCAAGACAAAAAACGAGAATGTGAACAAGCGAACGTTTACACGTGTCACTTCTCTTAAAATATAGCATCAAGTGCATGGTTAAATGGATTTCATGTCGTTATGACAAGAATCACAACAATTTAACAGTGGGAGAGCCCGCAATAACAACATTTTTTGCACGAATTGGCCGGCTCGACCGGTGAAATACCACGACGTCACAGAAGACAGGCGTGAAGTAGAAGTATTCTGCGTTTCGTCTGATGAGTGACGTGCCGGAGGCCTAATTGTAGTCCTCTTCCCCCTCCTACCCTTTTCTAATAAGGAAAGGATGGGAAGAGGAAGAGGATTTGACGGATGAGGAGGGGATGGACAGGGAATGGAATTATCCTTTTTTCTGTTTGTCCCCTCCTTCATCCATGAAGGTAGGCAACGCATCTGCAACTCAGCTTGTTGCGGATGGCTATGGGTAGCGGTACTTTTTCCAGGGGCCGCTTGCTCGTTTGCCACTTTGTAATATAAAAAAAATAAAAAAATAAATATCAAAATGTTATTTTTGAACTATTCACACTGTTTTTGTAGTTATATTGTTATGATTATTTTTATAAAATTATGACAATGCGACAATAGTGTCAATACAAGGATGTTAGCAATCTTATTACGTAAATGTTTTAGTGGCGCATTACCCATATCATTCTGAATAATTTATTAATTATTTTGATAGATATGCATCCGCAATTGATCAAAACACTGTTTGCTTAGACTCGCCAATACCTATCTTGCCATATTAGGGAATTCATCCTTTTATTTCTTGGCTATATGAATATTAAATGTGCGCCAAAACAGCATCAAATTGTATTTTTATATAAGGTATATCTTTTCTTTAACAAAATCTAAGATATAATATATCAAGCACAGTGATTACGAAGTCTATCCTCGATTATCTTCTGCACTTCCAGCATTTTCTTTATCATCGCGTCTTCCACTGATTTTAACTGAAAAATATAATTATTGTTTCTAGTAATTTATTACAGTAGTATATTTTATTAACAGTGATACAGCCCGCAACAACAACAAACATTTGCTTGTTGCGCAAGTAGCGTAGTAGTAGTAAGTAGGGTAACGCTCACTTAACTACAGGTGATCCAACCTGCTCGTTTGCCACCCTCTTCCATAAATTTTTTTTTACATGTAATATAATTTATCGTAATAAAATAGCTAGTTAGGAATTGAGTATTATATAAAGTAATCTTCCAATATCATTCAGTGTAAGATCTAACCTCTGCTGTCTATCAGCCAAAGATTACGATGAAAAATGTCCGACAAATTAGACGCTATGAAATACATTCTTTACCAGACATTGATTAAATGTTTCACTTATGAGGATTGCTTCACAACATTTTTGTTCATTTTTAGGGTACAGAAAATAAATGTAGCCATATTTAAAAAATTCAACTCATAATGATGAACGAAAGAAGATTGACAAGAGAAAATGTCAAATAAGTGAGCGGCAGTATTAGTAGGTCAAGGATAACCCTTGGCGAACTTATTAGTGACATCTGAGTCACCCAGATTACTGAGATACTTAGGAAATGCAGTATTAGGATTAGCCACAACCGACGCGTATATAAGCTTAGATGTAGTTGTAGAACATTCATAGATCTAAGCTTATATGCGAAGCGAGAGAGGTGCCACAACTATTATATATATATATTATATATTATATACTTCTAAATAATCACGTAATATATGAACTCATCAAATATTTGTTACCTCATTTGTAAAGTTGTATTTTAACTTCGCAAGCTCTTCCATTTCTTCAGATTTCTCAGCCTCATACTTTATGGTGAGTTCTTTAATTTCTTCTATCAGCTGCATTGCTTTCTTAGCTTGTTCTCTGTGTTCCTTTTCCATTGCTTCCGCTTGGCGAAGGTTCCTGTAAAAAAAACTACAACTATAAGGAAGCCTTTCTTGGGGTATTTACATCTTTACATTGAATAAAACATAGTCGCTCCCGCTGTCTGTTCCCTTAGATCGTCCAAACTGCGCAACGGATTTAAATGCGATCTTCATCAATAGTCAGAGTTTTTCAAGAAGAAGGTTAGTCTGTTTACTCAAATAAATTGTACAATAAAATAAATTCCAAAATTGAAAAGCATTGATGGATCAGATTTTCAGGGATGCTGTCTAAACAAACATATTTTTGCCACCACATTGTATCGTGCAAGTGATATTGATTGCCAATGTTAAGGGTGCTGTGGTTCAGCACGTGGTTCACTAACGAGATATAACCACTGCAACGGATACTTGCTTACTTCCAAAATACTTGATAACATGGATGTATCTTAACATATCAGCCAAAACGAGGCACGACGTGCACTGAAATTTAAAAAACCTGAATCTGTTATTTGTGTTTTAGCTGTAAAATACTCGAAACGTCGGAAGCAAAACCACCCAGGCTGAAAAACAGCGCCACTTCATCGTGGTATGATGCTAAGTAGGTCCCTTCCAGCATCACATTATTTCACAGTACATACAACCTACTTTAATATGCATTAATTGTGTTAATTTAGTATCTTTTCTTCTTACCATGTTTTTATATTTAAACTCATATGTGCTTAATCTACGTTTCTGTAAAAAATAATAAGTTTCTTTTGTCTGCCCCATTTGTATTATTTTGTTATCAATGTGATTCATTATAAATTGCTTTAGATTTGTGAAAGTGTTTGATTAAGGGCCTGTTTCACAAAGTATAAGTAAAGTGTCTCATACCTAATTGTCAAATGAATAAGCTGCCACTAAAAATGCCCGTTAAAATAGTTTGCGTTTCACAAACAAAGTTTATGTCAATTTGATACTCGGTAAGTTCAAATTGGCAACGTCGCATTTTGACGTATCGAGTTACGGAACATGTGAGAGTAATTTCTTTAATTTAATCACCCTCAAAAGCATCTAAATTGCATCTTATATGCATTATTTTGTGTGTGCTTTAAATACATGTTCAGCAAAATTTTTTTTTAGAAATCGATTATTTTTATTTGAAATGAAACGTAATGCAAATGTCAAAGAAAGAAATAATCTGTCAAAAAACTATAGCGACCAAATATTATCCTTAGTTGACGGATGATCCAACCTATAATTTACTTAGCACTTTATTAACCAGTTATGCTTCTTTCGAGATTGCGAAACCCCGATGTTGGCTTTATTCGTCAGATAAGTTGCAAGTTGCTTTTTTAGGCCTTTACTTGGACATTGTGAAACAGGCCCTTAATGTTTTTTATTACTACTAATTCACCCACGTTAGCAGTGCGGTTCTCTCCTGATGCCGTCTCACTTGACTTTCTTGCCTCTTCATAGCTATTTCTGCTCTTGCTGCTCTCAGTTCCTCTAGTTTTGTCTCCAACTCGGTTAATTCAGTATTGAATACTTTTAACTCTCCCTCTTTACTATCAGATTCCAAGTCATCTGAATCATGGTTTCTGAAAAAATGATAAGGATTTTAAAATTAAGTAAGTAAATCCTTTCGCCAATTGGCCAAATGGCCATCATATTCAATTACAACTTTTACAGCATTAAAAATATGTACACTCGGAGGTTGAAAATTAATTAGAAAAAGCATTTATTTAACAAAAAAAACAATTATTAATATTTTTAAAGATATCTTACCTCAGGTTATCAGTGAGAGTCATTATTTCGTGTAATAAGTTATTTGCCGTAGTTAAATTTGGTTTTATCGCCTGCAAATTTTTCAAACAATTTTCTTTCTGCATTAATGTCGCTCCCAAGGTCGTCAACTTATCTTCTGCCTCTTGAACATTATGTGCTGCCTGTTTCACTTGGGCCATAATGTCGTCTGCATCATACACCCTCTCTTCTTTCAACTTTTCTACTTCTGTAAGCAGACCATCTCTATGTGTTTTTTTCTGTTCTAAAATCATTTCCTTGTGTTTGTTTTCATTTAAAATTATATCCAAATCCTTTTTAATGTTGTCGTGTTCTTCTTTTACACGCTTCAATTCCTCTTCAAGTTTTTTTTGTTCACTGGATATCTATAAATTTTATGTTTAGCTAATACTATATATATATACAATCTATTTTACCACGATAAGGTTAACAAATTATAATATGGTTCTCCCAATATTAAGTGACCGCTACCCAAGGCTTCAGGATGTAAAAGTAAAAGGGGTAGATGAACGACGGTCGAGGACCTCAATATCTGTATCGATAGATCGATTTTAATTTATTTTCAGCGATTTTCAATGAATCTAGGTTATTTGATCGTTCGTTAATAAATTGTGTAAATTAGATTTTGGACTACCATTTTTTTTTCTTATAAATAAAATAAAATAGCCTTTATTTCTACCGTATCCTTTAAAGTAGTTTTACATCTTTCACGCATACTTAATCAATCAATATTTATCATAATAATAATTCTCTGTATCATTTGTAATATCTAATAAATACTATTTAATTATTCGATTTACTATTATTATTTATACAATTATTATTGTTATTCAACTTGATTATACGATTATAATATTTGGCGTAGGCCCAGTGCTTTCCAATTATCTCTCTCTTTTGCCAGTCATGTCCAAATAGCTCCGCATTTCTCTATAATGTCTGTTATCTTCATCTTTTTCGTAATATCTTTATTTCTAACTCTATCGCATGTTTCAATTCCCAGTATACTGCGTTCCATCTTTCTCTGTTGTACATCTAATTTTGACTCACCTTTTTTACGTTAGGGCCATGACTGGCAGCCATAAGTTATGAGCCAGTACTGTTTCAAGGACAGCTAAATTCTGCGGTTTATAGCGTTTTCAGTATGCTCTTCGAAGGAAATTGCCTGTCCTAGATGTTCTTTATATAATTTTAAATTGGCGAATACTGGCCAAATATTCTTAAGAAGACAGAGGCGCGTTCAAGCAACAACAGAGATTTCACATTCTGCAAAATGTTGTAAATAACACTACGGTTTGTTTATCGCACTATCAAATGATACACTGAAGATTCAAGCTTCGAAGATCGTAAGAAGACCGGCCGGCAAAAAAGCTTAGCTCTTCAGATGGGGATGAGCAAAACCACGATAAAAAGAGTGTTAAATGAAGACCTGGGACTAAGAGTAGTCTAATGGGCGTTCAGGAAGTGCATCCATACAACGGCTCAACAGTTATGGTATGGACGGATATTATATTATGAAGAACAGACGAACTGAGCTCGTTTTTGTAAATGGTAACATGAACACTGTAAATTATATTGAAGATGTTCTAAGGCTTTATGTCCGTCCATTCGCACAAACGCTTGGCTTCGCACAAAGCAATTGCCGCTGGATAACATTAACAGTCTCATCGATTCTATGAATAATCGGTGCCAGCAAGTTCTCCATAACAGAGGAGGCCACACTTTATATAATTTATGTAATTTTTGTACAACCATTTAATTTTAGTTTAAGTTTAGTTGATTAGGCACATTACTTTGTACTACGTACATACAGTACTTACTGGTATTAATTGTTAATTAAGATTATTAAAAAAATGTTGTTTAATTTTAAAAAACCATTAAAAATAATATAAATAAGAAAATGCTAAGGATATAACCATTTTCTGTTTATCCCTTCCTCTGTCCACTAAAGGTAGGGTAGGGTCGACATCGCATCTGTAATTCTTGTTACGGATGCTTATGGGTGGCGATCACTTGTTATCAGGTGAACCGCGTGCTCGTTTGCCACCTTCTACTATAAAAAAAATATTCGTGCACATACTCTATAGCTTCATCATTTACATAAATCGCTATTTCTGTCCCTTTGGTTACAATTTTTGTTTTAGAAGTTCATCGACAAGTCTACTTTTTTGCTTTCTTCAGCTAGGTCCTGTAACATTTGTCCTCGTCAATCTTGAATCATTTTCCAATCTAAGTTTCTTAAAATCATTTCTAAAACTGCGGAAATGTTCGTAGTTAGCGGAGGTGTTAGTGACTAACACCTCTCGCGATTGGGGACATGCTGCGTTCTCTTACTAGTTTACTTTTTGTGTCCAGTTTTGACTATACACTCTCGGACAAAAGTTTGAGACCACTTTGTACACAGGCTATATTAAAATTATAAAAATATTTTAAATCTGCGTATGATAACATAACAATATGAACGCCTGTGTAATCTACTAATCATTTTGAATGTCTGAATACCATTTCTCTTATCTTTTACACAATGACTATGCCATAAATGGGCATTGTTTATTTACCACAGATGAGTGCCGCGTAAGGACCAGGTATTGCAATTGTCATTATATTATATGGCGGCTCCCTTGTACTTGTTTGGTTATTGCTTTGCGGCTACTTAAGGAGATAGTCTTGGTTAAATCTATTCAGTCTGAGCTCCTGTTTTGTCAAGTGAAGATCTCCAAAAATGGGAAAAGTCCGTGAAATCTCCAGTGAAACTCGTTCCGCCATCGTTACTCTATACGACGAAGACAAGTCTGAACGAGAAATTGCCGCTAAACTGACGATCTAGCTAACTGACTATCGAAGACTTGTGTTCATAACGCAAACTCGATACAAGACAACCGGCAGTCATCAAGACCTACCGCGCTCGGGGAGGCCGAGAGCAACCACTTCTAGCTAAGACAACTTCATTGTTGTAACAAGCAAGCGTAATAGACGCTTAACAGCACCAGAAATTCGAGCTCAACTCAATAAGACTCGACCGGAACCTGTATCATTGACAACAGTAAAGAGAAGACTTCGAGATGCCAATTTGTTTGGTCGCGTAGCTGTTCGTAAACGACTGTTACGTACACAAAACAAAAAGAAACGTCTGCAGTGGGCTCTTACTCATCGATATTGGACTGAAGTAGACTTTTTCTTTTTTTAGCGATTTGTCTGTTGATTTCCTCTAGTATACCTCCATTGACCAATTAAGACGAAAATTCAAGGAGGCGTGGGAAAATATAAGACAGACAGAAGATTCATTTAGTATTCACAAAAGAATCTTGTTAAAAGAGTGAAAACTATGCATCAATAATAATGGCGGGCATTTTGAGGAGCTATTGTGAAAATAACTATAGAGTAATAATTTATTTTGTGTTTTAATTATGTTTTTTTACATACTGGCTGTTACCTCGAGCGTGGCATCAAATAGAAAGTATTAATCATAAATAAACTTCACTATCATCTCCACCATCGCCAACCCTACCAAAAATTGTTTAATGCGGCTAAAGATGTTCTCTCTTCAATAAGCTAATCGTGTTGCTGACGCTGTCGTGAAGCATGTTGGGCATCTCAATCTCGTGATCCTATGAGATTTTCCCCTACCAAATATTGTCGAACGCGACTAAAGAGTCAACTTTGTCATATTCCGCATTATTAAGAACTAGCTATGCCCCGCGGTTTCACCCGCCCTGCAATTTGATATTAATTATTACCTAATTAAATACTACCCTAACCTCATCATCACCCTGCCCTTTTCCCGCTCATGTGGGGACATCGACATGACCGTAGCAAAGCTTAACAATATGATTGTTTAAACTGTGACCATAGTCCATACTATATATGTTCTGCTAGTTTTTACGGCAGGCCGCCTGCCTAACGCCAACCCTCCTCGGTAATAATAACTTACTAATCTAACCTAACAAAACCTATTAAAAATAATACACACATCATTCCTAAAATCGTCTACATACGTGTAAGCAATATAATTACCAGGGAGCGTCGTGCGTCTCCGAAAGTGCGTGTGCTATGAATATCTCAATGCACAGTGAAGTCTAGGTGAAGCTTGGAAAATCTCCAACACTGTCCTGTTTTGAACTTTATGTAATCTTTCAATCATCATCATTTTAAAGATATTAATATATAGTTATATAGTATTTTAAAGATAATAATATATAACAAAAAAACATTTTTTTTGGGTTTTATTGTATTAATAAAGGCCCCCATAATAGTTATTCTAGAATATATTCCATGTACAGACAGCGATCAGTTACATTTTTATTATATGTATTGACTTTCTTTCAAAACTTTAATGTTCAAATATTTATAAAAGTCTACTTTTTATTAGGCCAATTGTATTGAAAATATTGTGATTGATTTATAGGCGCTATCTAATTTCCAACGACAATTATTGACAATTTATCGGACTGGTTCGCATTTTTTCCGCTAAAAATATCAAAATTTGATTTTAATGTGTTGTTATGTGTTATTTGATATTAAAAGTAATACTAATTTTAGTTATTTTTATCATATTTTGATTTCTAATTATATATTGCTGCATTTCTTTTCTTGATTTGTACGCAGCTACTCGTAACGCCATCTAGTCTTGACGAATAAACTAATACAACGAATAAAATAACTTTCTTTACTATGGGATAGGACACCGTGATAAACTTTCAATCATCATAATTTTAAGGATCGTAATATAACTAACAACATATATAACTAAAAGTTCAACCTATTCAATTGTACAGCTATTTTATATCATTTATATCAACAACCGACCCGGGTACTAGTCGTTAAACTGCGTCCAGGACCACCAAGGACGGGCAGCAGCGTCCTTTCAGTACGGTGGAAAATACTGCGATCGCCAACCCGCCTGCCAAGCGTGGCGATTATGGCACAACCCCCCCATGAATGCCAACAACAAAAAAATGGCCCCCAGTACCCGGCGGCCCTGTCGTTCCTGGCTACGGTAGCGGTCAGGACAACGGCGGGGCAGGGGGTGCTAAGAATCCCCGGAAGAGATCCGGCTACCACACTCACCGACAACTGGCCCTGGCAACACTAAACACGCGCACACTGCGGACAGACGAGAGGATCGCGGAACTGGAAGAAGAATTGAGCAAGTTACGATGGGACGTTATAGGGTTATCTGAAGTCCGAAGAGAGGGGGAGGACACGATAACCCTCAAGTCCGGAAACATGCTCTTCTTCCGGGAGGGCGACCAACAGTCCCAAGGTGGTGTCGGGTTTATCGTCCACAAGTCCCTTGTGAACAATGTGGTAAAGATCGAGAGTGTGTCGACTAGGATGGCGTACCTGATACTCAGAATAACCAAACGGTATTCGCTGAAGGTCATACAGGTTTACGCACCGACTTCGACGCACTCCGACGACGAGGTGGAAACTATGTATGAGGATATATCACGAGCCATACATAGTTGCAAAACCCACTACACCATTGTCATGGGGGACTTCAACGCGAAACTAGGCAAGCGGTACGGAGACGAGCTGCGAGTGGGCAATTTTGGATATGGATACCGGAATCACCGGGGCCACCTTCTGGCCGGTTTCATGTAGAAGGAGGGACTCTATATGATGAACTCCTTCTTCAGGAAGCAAGAGCAAAGGAAGTGGACCTGGATGAGTCCCGATGGTGCTACAAAAAACGAGATAGACTTCATCATGTCGACGAAGAAGCAAATATTCAATGATGTCTCAGTGATCAATGCGGTGAAAACCGGGAGCGATCACCGAATAGTCCGAGGCATATTGAATATCAACGTAAAGCTTGAGCGAAGTCGACTGATGAGGTCTACACTCCGACCAGTACCCATCCAAATCCAGAATCCCGAAAGCTTTCAGCTTGAACTTCAGAACCAGTTTGATTGCCTAGGGAGTAGCGTGGACGATATTAACGACGGGTTCGTGCAAGCTCTTCGGACGGTGGGTTCTAGGGTCTTCAAGACCCACCGTACAAAAGCGTCCAAGAAGCTCTCAGACTATACTCTAGAGCTCATGAAGGAAAGGCGAGAAATGATTCTGCACTCTTCGGATGATGCGATACCGGCTGCTAAATAGACAGATTTCGAAGAGCATTAAACGCGATTTACGCCAATTTAATACAATACGTATTAAAGAGGCTATTGAGCGGAATAAGGGCTCCAAAGTCTTTGCCCGAAGTCTGTCTATTGGGCAAAGCCAGGTGTCGAAGCTGAAGACTGAGGATGGCAGAGTTGTTTCCTCCAAACCGGAGCTCTTGAGTGAGGTTGAGAGGTTCTATGGACGCCTGTATGCGGCATCGCAGAAACCCGTCATGGATCTGGCAGAAGACCCAAGAGCCAGATCAACCCGACACTATACCGAAGAGATCCCGGACGTTAGTCTCGACGAGATTAGTATGGCTCTCAAACAACTCAAGAACAACAAGGCACCGGGGGATGACGGAATCACAGCAGAGTTACTGAGGGCAGCTGGAGGACCAGGTCTTAAGGTTCTCCAAAAGCTGTTCAATTCCGTCATTCTCGAGGGACATACGCCACGGGCATGGAGCGGGAGTGCGGTGGTCCTTTTCTTCAAGAAGGGCGATAATGCCCTTTTGAAGAATTACAGGCCCATCGCACTTCTGAGCCATGTCTACAAGTTGTTTTCGAGGGTCATTACGAATCGTCTCGCTCGCAGATTTGACGACTTCCAGCCTCCCGAACAAGTCGGGTTCCGTAAAGGCTTTAGTACCGTGGACCACATACATAAGCTGCGGCAGGTTATACAGAAGACCGAGGAGTATAACCTGCCACTATGCTTAGCGTTTGTGGACTACGAAAAAGCCTTCGATTCGGTCGAGACCTGGGCGGTACTGCAGTCTCTCCAGCGGTGCCAAATCGACTACAGGTACATCGCAGCGCTGAGGTGTTTGTATGAAAACGCCACTATGTCAGTCCGAGTACAGGGTCAGGACACGAAACCTATCCAACTGCAGCGCGGTGTAAGACAGGGAGACGTTATCTCACCGAAGCTCTTCACCGCGGCGTTGGAAGACGTCTTCAAGGTCCTGGACTGGAAAGGACTTGGCATCAACATAAACGGCGAGTACATCACCCATTTACGATTTGCTGATGACATTGTAGTCATGGCTGAGACCATGGAGGAACTCGGTACAATGCTCGACGACCTCAATACGGCCTCCGAACGAGTGGGTCTCAAAATGAACATGGATAAGACGAAAGTTCTGTCAAACATCCATGTTCTACCCACTCCTATAACGATCGGAGGCCATACTCTGGAAGTTGTTGACGATTATGTCTACCTAGGACAAACTGTCCAGTTAGGTAGGTCCAACTTCGAGAAGGAGGTCAATCGCCGAATCCGACTCGGATGGGCAGCGTTCGGGAAGCTGCGAGAAATCCTCACGTCCCAACGTCTACCGCAGTGTCTCAAGACGAAAGTCTATGACCAGTGTGTGTTGCCAGCGATGACTTATGGTACTGAGACGTGGCCCCTCAATGCGAGTACCATTAGACGGCTCAAGGTCACCCAAAGGGCAATGGAGAGGGCAATGCTCTGAGTCTCTCTGCGTGATCGCATCAGAAATGATGTGATCCGCAGTAGAACCAATGTAACCGACATTGCCCGAAGAATTGCAAACCTTAAGTGGCAATGGGCCGGACACATTGCTCGCAGAACGGATGGCCGATGGGGCCGAAAGGTCCTAGAGTGGCGGCCACGTACAGGTCGACGCAGCGTAGGTAGGCCTCCCACACGATGGACCGATGATCTGGTCAAAGTTGCGGGAGCCCACTGGATGAGGGCGGCAGAGGACCGATCTTTGTGGCGATCAATGGGGGAGGCCTACGTTCAGCAGTGGACAGATATCGGCTGAAACGACGACGACGACGACGATATCAACAAATGTTTGACATGGTTCTTTAAATTGATATAACTTTTTTGTTTATAACCCGATTGAGATAAAACAAACACTAAATGTTAAGTGAAGAAGCTGAAATTGGTTAAGCTGTTTCTGAGATTAGGGTAACAAACGCACAGACAAACAGATAAACAGACAAAAATTATAATAATAATTGTTTTGGGTTTTATTGCGTTTATAAAGGCCCCCATTATAACAGTTTTTCCCAAATATCTTCCATGTACAGACAGCAATTAGTTTTTAGCGTACACAGACGAATTGATAACCTCCTCCTTTTTGAAGTAGGTTAAAAAAGGATAAGCATTTCGTTTATCCTTACATATGTAAGAAAAGAAATAAATTAAAAGTACAATAATATAAAATGTATGTTAGTTGTTATACAGCAATAAAGGCTTATTTTATTTTATTTAAGCATAAAATTAGGATGTAGAAGAAACGAGAGGTGTACCAAGATCGCGCCAATGGAAATCAATAATCTATGCTTACCTCCCGTGAAGGCAAATTTATGTATGTAGGCAGCACAATGTTATCTATATCATAAACCTATAGAGCAACTAACCTTAACTAAATGGAGAAAGTTGTGTCAAGAGAATATTTGTAGTTTCTCACTTACCATTTCTAATCTTTCAGCTCGTTTGGCTTTTTCATGTGCCTGCTCATTGAGTGATACTTGTAATTTGTTTATTTTGTCTTCCAAAATTTTGACCTGAAATTTTACAAAAGCAAAGTCAAAAGTTAAAATTTCATAACTGTTATGTTTCAGTGGCCTGTCAATAAAATCTGTAGTAATACATCAAATGTGCATCAGTATATTAAATGTTATTTCTAAAATAACCTGAAAACTCTTATTGTGCGTTTGAGCTGAAAGAAAATATATATAATTTGTTCCACATCAAGATATAACTTTTGTAAACAATTTTTTCAACGGAAATGTTATAGTTTCGTAAGATTTATGAGAACAAACATTTGTTTCGTGATTATGATTTTAAAATCTACATATTTTAACATAATATTTACCTTTTCACTTTGTAAGAACAATACCCTTTCAGATGGGGCAATTTCTGCCATGCATTGATCCCAAAACAGTACTAGATTATAGAGTACCAATAAAACACTAAGGGAAGTTTTTGTAACAGGTTGTAGAAACTGAATGAAAGTATAATTTATTTTCAAATTAATAATAAAATACTTTACTAAACGGGACATGTTAATCAAGGGTATCAAGTCCGAGAAGTAAATCATGTGTTCATTGCGGCTTTCCTCAGGTGGGAACTGTAAGAAAATAAATTAAAAAGTGTTAGCTTTATAAAGATTCTACTGCTTGGCTTAGGTTTAACAGGGCCTACTCAGTGTAGCATCGGTAATTATGTAAGACAGGACTGTGTAGCATCCCAATAGCTGTTCAATCTTTTTATTTGAAATCTTTGAAAGATGAAGATTGTGGATTAAGAATAGCTGAGCTAGTGGAAAGTACGCGTCTCTTATGTATGTTGATGCAAGTAATGGTGTTTGAAAGAGAACAAAGTAAGACAGTAATTAAAATAAATATTAATGGTAAAGAAGTGGTGGTAATAGAGTTATTTGCCGTGTATGTTTAGTAGAGATGATAGGCATGCTAAAGATTTTAAACAACAAATGCGGGAAATAAAATGAAGGGAGCTATAGGCACAGTAGTGAGGAGTCAGAATGTGTCTATGAAGGTTTGTCTGGTAATTCACAATGCTGCACTAGTCACCACTTTAATGTATGGAAGTGAGTGCTGGGTTTCGCAGGAAAAGCATGCTAGATGTGATACTTAAGAATTATGAAAGGTGTGACTTAGAATTATATGATTAAAAATGTATAACTGGGATAACATTAAAGAGTTATAAGGGAAAAGTGTGGCTTAAAAGAGGATGTTGTAACTACAACTGAGAAAGGTATGCACCGGTGGTTCTGGCATGTTGAAAGAATGAAGAGAGAATAACAAATTTATATTGCAAAATTGAGTGGCAGAATTGGTGGGAGAACTTATATCAATCAGATTAGTTGTTTACTAAAAAAGGAGATATAAGGAGCACCAATAACCGATAAGCTTATAGATGTATGAATGAGAGGAGGCGAAAGATGTGTGCCAGGATCGCGCCAAATGGAAATCTATGAGCGCATACTTATTTAAAACTTGCCTGTAAAACAGCATCACTATCAATTCCAACTCTTTTAAAAACGCTAAGAACTGCTTGTGTCATACCATTTGGATTTTTTAAGGTATCAATAGTAATGGAAGACTCTTGCATAAGTGCATTCCAACTTGCAACAAACGATTCGATATTTACTGAAATATAAAAACATTGTTAAAGTAAACATTGCATTTATTTTTAATTTTCCTTACCAGTTATTGTGTAAAAATTATTGTAAACATATTTATTTATGATTTTAATGGACGATTGTACCAAAATATCTCAGGTACTCTTCATATTGGTGTTTTTAAGAACATGTTTGGAAAAATTTTAGTTTTATGTTTCATATATAGCACACTTGCAATATATACGATCACTTACAATATGATTGACCAGACTGTATTGCACAAAATACACAAGAGAATGCAGAGGAAAAAATACCACCTTAGGTGTACACAGTAGAGAAGAAATTCTACGTCCACCCCCTAGTACAAAATTTACTACTTACGTTTATCCATAATAATGAAAAGGACTAAGAAACCCTTCGCAGTTGCAAATTTGTAGTAACTTTCGTTAATTTTGAACCAGATTAATGTTTTAACCTTATGTCCGTATCATATAACAAGTCAATGTTATCAAAATTTAAAATAAATTACAACGGTCGAGTACAGATCATCATCTCAAATAAATTACTCTATACTCTATGGGGTGGCCGATACAGAATGTATAATGTATACGTACAAAGAGGATATAAAAGACATGGCTTAGAAGTCTCGTTACCAGGCCATAAAATACACAAGCTACAAGCAGGATTGTTACCGAGCTTGGGCTGAGGCGTTAGCGGCTAGGGATGTAAATACCAGCCTGCTCAAAAAGAAGTACGACGCTGCCTCCAGGTCCTTCAAAAGAATTATTGCTAAGGCAAAGTCGGAATACGTAGCCAGCATTGGTGAGAGACTGTACGCCTTCCATCGGGAACTCGCGCGTTCTGGTCTCTCGCTAAGGCTGTCCAGGGGAATTTCTGTAAGCCGTCTTTACCATCTTTGCGCAGGGGAGATGACTCGTTAGCCCACACCGTAAATGAGAAGGCCGATCTTCTAGACTCTCTTTTTGCGTCCAACTCGACTCTGGAGGATAATGGTTGTTCACCGCCGAATATCCTGTGCGGTGATACCTTCATGTCCGAGATCCAGCTTTTGCCAGAGATTAGTGCGTAAAGTGCTGCAATCTCTGGACGTTCACAAGTCGAATGGGCTTGACGGTATTCCACCCATCGTACTTAGGAAATGCGCTCCTGAGTTGGCACCGGTTTAAACGCGCTTGTTCCGGTTCTCCTACTCCTTAGGCATTGTCCCGAAGTCATGGAAGACTGCCACAATCCACCCGATCCCAAAGAAAGGTGATAGCTCGGATCCGTCCAACTACATGCCGATTGCCATTACCACCTTGTTCTCGAAAGTCATGGATATGATCATCAATTTCCAGCTCATGAGGTATTTTGAGGAGCACCAGCTGATTAGCGATCGTCAGTACGGTTTCCGTCAGCGTCGCTCAGCTGGTAACCTTCTTGCGTACCTCACGCATCGATGGTCGGTGGCAATCGAGGGCAAGGGGGAGGCCGTGGCGGTTAGTTTGGACGTGGCCAAGGCCTTTGATCGGGTGTGTCACAAAGCACTTCTTTCGAAGTTGCCTTCTGACGGGCTGCCTGAGAAACTATGCGCCTGGATTTTTGGAGGGTCGGAGCATCAAGGTCGTTGTCGACGGTGCATGCTTGATACTCTGGCCTTGCGGAGAGACGTCAGCTCCCTCTGCATATTTTACCGTATATACCACGGGGAGTGTTCCGATGAACTGTTTGGAACGATTCCTGCCGCCGAGTTTCGTCATCGTACGACACGACAGACCGCCAGGTACCATCGACACCATCTGGATGGCTGGCATTTCTCAACAGTGCGGTTCTCTCGACATTTCCTGCCACGCACAGCCGCGTTGTGGAATGGTCTGTCCTCGGCGGTATTTCCAAACCAGTACGACTTAGGGTCCTTCAAGAAGCGAGCCTATCTTTTTCTAAAAGGCCGGCAACGCACTGCAGTTCCTCTGGTGTTGCGGGTGTCCATGGGCGTCGTTCATCAACTGGGTGTACCCGCCGCTCGTTTGCCCCTTCTCTTGTTTAAAAAAATAAATAAAAAAATGAATATAGACATTGCCACTTGAATAATATTTTTTTCAATATTGACCAATGATTAAAGAAGAAAGAATATTCCGATTATACAATGTCATTGTCACATTTGCGTTTTGCTGTGGTTTGCTGAGTTTTCTGCTGTACTTTGCTTTGCTTCTATCTGGCATTCTAGTCTCTAGTCACAGAACACAGTATTATTCTGGTCTAGAAGCAAGAATTAAGAAAAAAAGTAACGTATTAAATTCTGAATTCATTTAAAGACTCCGAGCCTCCAATTCGTCAAAAAATTGTGTTTACGTTTAGTTAATTATCTATCACGTCCCATAGTTGTGCTGACTAAAATAATTTATTTACTTAATGCATTTTAAGTAACTCACTTTTGGTTTAGGTAAGATTTTTGTAGTAATTATTATATTATATCGATGAAATTTTGGATATAAAGCATATACTTTGCGAAATTTAATTGCTTGAATATAATTCCATCATGAATAAAGAAAAAAAAGATCCAGACTACCCTGTTGAATTGGAAAGTCAATTTATAATGAGACTTCCAGAATTACCAGCAAAAGCGCTCAGAGATTTAATAAGATCCGGTGAGAATTTTAAAGGTAGACTTTCAGTTAATTTAGAAAATGACATGAGGCACGGGGAGGTACGATTTGATCATTGGTTATTACATGCTAAAGTCGTGGATATGCCAACCATAACAGAATCCCTGAAAACGATTGATAGAAAAAGTGTATACAAAACAGCAGATATATGCCAAATGATGATATGTAAAGATGAAATTGACCATACAAGTGAAGAAGAGTTGCCTAATAAAAATAAGAAAAAAGATCCTCTAAAAGTTGATAAAAAATTTCTTTGGCCTCATGGCATTACTCCTCCGACAAAAAACATTAGAAGAAGACGTTTTAGAAAAACCTTAAAAAAGAAATGTGCAGAAGCTCCTGAAATAGAAAAAGAAGTGAAAAGGCTTCTAAGAGCAGATAATGAAGCAGTTAGTGTAACATGGGAAGTAATTAAGGAAGAAAATGACAATACAAAGGATGAAACTGCAACATCCAGTAAGCCTAAGTCAAAGAAAAATCAAATGGTAAAAACACAACAAAATTTAAATAATCAGTCCAAAGTTGAAGACATATTTGGTGGGGCCGTTAGTGACAGTGATCCAGAAGATGACAATATTGATATTGAAGACAGCAGAATGTCAGCATGTGATGATCAAATGTCAGACTCAAATTCTGTTCAAGGGTCTGATTATAAGGGGAGGCAAATAGTGACCCAATTTAAATCGGAAATGTTTAGCTCCCACAGTATGGCTACCAAAATTGCTACATCAGTAATGAATAAGAAGAGTCCTACATTGCCTACAAGCAGCAGTAGCTATAAGAATCAATACCAGCAAGATTTCATTGATAGTACTTCTCAAAATGTGAAACTGCAACAACTTACAGCCGAACTTGAAGAACTTAAGCTAAGGAAACATCGAACACAACTTGAAATTTTGGGTCTTCAAAATATGACATTGAAGCAAAGGTTTCAAGATATTTTACATACCCTTAATAATGATATTCAGTTAAAGGAAATGGAGATTAATAGTTGTAAATAAGCTTGTAAACAATTAAAAAAATATCCAGATGTGGTGCATCTTGCAGAATATGTATTTCAAATAATGAAAAAAAAATTGATGCCTGAAGTATTTAAAATTTTAATTAGTAAATGAATTTAAATAATAATAACTATGTTCTAAGCACTTGCAGTAGCTGTTTTATTAATGGGCTGACTCTACCGAGGAAGTTTACCAGTCGCAGAATATAGACATTAAGAAGAAATATTTTATTTTCTGGAGGCTTATTGCTCTTTTCTTTTCCTGTTTTAAAATACTAGTAACTAGTAGTACTGGTTGTTGCAGATGTCTATGTGTATCAGCACAAATGCAACATACACATGATTTCCTCAAAAGAAACGGCTGCCATTTTGCCTACAATTTATTGATACTATACACAGCACAGCAAGATTCTGAATGGGATTGCTGCATTTCATTTAAGTATTCAAATAATTTCAAATCTAGGAGTGCCTACTCAATTATGCTGCCATATGTACCTAAGTTTAAAAATATGCTATATCTATCAAAAAATGTAACCAGATATTTTGTTTGATTGATAATATTTAAGTGTTCAAAATGTTTTTTGAAAAAGATTGTGAAATATGTGATATAATAATAATACTAATAATAAATCGTTTATTTCCCACAATCAATCACAATTACACAATTTATGATGAGTCAGTAATGAGCAGGGGACTGGTGTCCAACTAGGGATGACCCTGTGTGATGGATCACCAGGCCTTCGCCCCACAGATCATAACTACATTGTTAAGTGAATAATGTAGTAACCTACAGAGCTATACAATATTTAAAGTGATTACATTTGTTTCTGAAATAGTTACACAATATATAATCATAAATAATATTAATATGATGATGTCATTACAAACACTTTTACATTTTTATCTATGATTCCCAAAGATGTTGTGCTCTAAGATTAAGCACAGCACAGCCATTGTGGTGAAGTAAGGGCATTTATTGATGTCCATTTGGAATGGAGCTGAAATTATTTTCAAGAAGCTGGTTCTTCCTAATTTAAATATTTATCATCTTGAGTTTTTCTTCAACTAAAGCTTAAACTGAAAGTGGAAATCGTAAATAATAATCAGTTGTATCTATGCTTTAAGTCTTACAGCATTTTTATAACTGATTATTTATTAAAAAAAACAGAAATCAATGTCAATAAATCGCTCAGATTCATATTTATTTTACCCTAATTATTTTGCTTAAAATAAATGAGCCTATTTGAATGCTTACAATATTAGTTACCTTTCAGTAAAAGTCCCATCTGAATCATTTCGCAGATTACCCGGAGTAAACAAACAAAAGTTGTAAAAATTGTATTTTTGTTATATGTACCGTATATACGTCATGTGTATTGAGTATGGGAATTTTATTTAGATATTACTTACACACACTTCAATTTTATTTATCGGTATAGATTTAAGAATATAACAAACATATTAAAATTAAAAACTCCTATACTTAATTGTTGATGAAACAACATTGTAATGTAATAAACTAAAGTAAATTTCCCATTATAGAGGCAAAACTTGATATAATGCCAAAACAATATGATTTTTACAAAAAATAAAAAAATACACCTTCAGGAGGAATCTCAACGTAACACTACAAGTAATCAGATGATCTACACTGACGGATCCAAAACTAATCAGGCACAGGGTCGGGCGTCTTCTCTGAAGTCCTGAATAACAAAGTACATGAACCCCTAGGAATTTACAACAGATCCAGGCAGAATTCATGGGAGTGATCATAGCTGCACGGAAGGTTAGGGGTGAGAATGTTCACATACTCTCGGACGGCATGGCGGTGCTACAGTCACTGAATAGTTACACAATAACTTCAGGCCACATACACGAATGTCAGCAGCGTCTCAACGAGGTTGGCACTAGGAACAACGTTCTACTTCAATGGATTAAAGATCATAGTGGATCGAGAGATAACGATGTAGCAGATGAACTAGCCTGAAGAGGCTCCAGTAGTCAAGTGATCGTTCCCATGCCACGCTGGTCAAGGTCGCTGATATTTGAGAAAAGCTAAAATCTTCACAGCGCCCTTTGAAACAACCTGAAGGTGTGCAGACAAGCGAAGGAGGATTTACCAAGGATCAACAGGCGTATTTGAAGTAGGTTACTTCGCCTGAGCAAGCCACAGGATTCGGACGGTTGTAGCAGTGATTATAAACAAACATGTGTTTAACCTAGCTATAACCGACAGTCATCTTTGCAGAGCGTGCATGGAAGAAGAGGAAACGGTGTCCCACGTAATGCTACACTGCGCAGCAGTGTCCGAATACAGGGTTAAACATCTCGGTGCACCGAAATCTCTCCCGGAGATCACCGGTAATATTAAGGGGTTGCTGGGTTTCTTCGGAGAATTAGACTGGTTGCAGTGATCCTTATAGTGATTATGTTGCGGAAAATAGGCCCCTATACTATCTATGGGGGCTGTCCCGATCGGTGTACCTGAGCGGCTTTCAGTTCTTTTTGGGATGGCATCGATTGAGGACGGTGACGCGCTGGCATTGATACTTAATTGGGGATAATTTTGAAGAACAAAGTTACAAAAAAGGAAGAGATAAAAGTTTTGTAAACATCCTACTAATATTATTAATGCGAAAGTTTGTAAGTATGGATGTATACATCCATAACAGTGGTAGAGCCTACAGCAATAACATCTGTTGCACGAGTTGGCCGGCTCGGCCGGTGAAATACAATAACCTCAGAGGACAGGCGTGAAGTAGTAATACTCTGCGTTTCGTCTGATGAGTGAGGTGTAATTTCAGTCCTCATCCCCTTCCCACCCTTTTCTCATGAGGATAGGGCGGGAAAGGGGAGAGGGTTAACGGGGGAAAGGAAATATCCTTTGTCCTTAAAAGGTAGGCAACGCATCTGCAACACATTTGCCTATTACGGATGTCTATGGGCAGCGCTTAGCAGCCACCTTATCACTTAAAAAAAACCATGATTAAAAGGTATAGTTATGAGAAATAGTACTAGAGACAGACAATAGCAAACAATGACGCAATCTGAAATATATACACGCACGGTGTAGGTTTAGGTACACCGGACGGTATCATTTGAAAATAATTACTCGATCTTGCACCGGTCGCCTGCACAGGTAACAAAAACTGCACAGGTCTTTTCTCTCACAAGCTCCGGTCTACGGGAGAACTGTTACCGCAGGTATACCAGCACAGGTGGACGGCAGCGTTAGTCCTACTAATATTATAAATACGAAAGTTTGTAAGTATGGATATTTACTACTCTTTCACGCACGAATGACTTATTAAAAAACAGATATGGATGAAATTTGGCACATAGATTACAGACTGGAATAGCATAAAGACCATTTTTTTTATCTACGTATATAAAAGGCGATGTTCCCTATGGATTCCGAAAAGGCTACGCGCTCGGATCACAAGTTCGGTTCATAAGTAAGTCTATGACTCGAGTTTTGTCGCCTAGTAACGTATGAAACAAATACAAAAACAGTATAATGTTTTTAACAAATATTAAACTCAGACGAGAATAGTTGGTAGGTAAATCAAACAAATAATATAAAATGGTTACTCTACCAGAAAAAGCAACCGATATTGTGAACAAAATTGTAGCACAATCAACTGAAAATACTTCGCGAACTATATTTTTAGTTGGAAGCAAGTCAGCGGTAAGTTAACTTATGCGTGTAAATCACTGTTGTATACACGTATTCTACTTCTATAACATTTATAAAATCGAGCTCTTAGCAGTATATTATCTTAATTTTATCACGAATCCAACCGATTACTTTACAAGTAATAAAAAACTCATCATATTTCTAATCTAAGCTCACGATACTCTCATGTTTATAATAAGTATACTCTTTTAAAATAACCTTTTTAGGGTAAATCCACACTTCTTTGCAATTTCCTTGAGAAAAATGACGTACCTCGAGAGACACTTGTGCTAGAATATTCGTTCGGTAGAAAATCTGGTCAGAAACAAGGGTTGGAGAAGATAATATGCCATCTCTGGGAGTACGGCGGTAAACTGGAATTATTGAAGAACGTTTTATCCTCTGTCCCTTTACACAGGAAAAGCTACTTCTATGTAATGATAGACTTAAGCAAACCCAAGACCATTTGGAATACACTTGAGACGTGTGTCGAATGTATAAAGCCATATTTGGAGAAAAATAGTTTACAGGAGTTAATATTTATAGGCGGAAAGTATGACTTATTCAACAATTATGGTAAGAGAAATATATAACGCACTACTTTTTTTAACGAAAAAATTTATAGTAGGTGTTCTGTTCCCATTCTCATACTTAGGTAGTACTTTCAATTCAACGTTTAATGTACAAATAATTTGAATGGAGTAATTGTAAAGATCACATAATTGGTAATAAAAATTGGTATTTTTCAGATAGTGAAATAAAAAAAATAATTTGCAAGAGTATAAGAAGTGTTGCCCTAATTAACAATGCCCATGTAACATTTTATTCGACAAAGGAGCCACAGCTAATGTGTAAAATGAAGGAAATCATACATAATGCCGCTTTTGGAAATGGTGTAGTGATAAAAGAAAAAAATGTAAACTTTGCTAAACCACTAACAATACCAAAGGGATTCGATTCCTGGGAAAGTATTGGGGTCCCCAAATCTTCGATGGATCAGGCATGTATAATGTTCTAAGTACAAACAAAATTATAAATCGGGAACATTCCAGTTCTTGAACTTTATTCTGTCGGGTTTATTTGTGTTTTAAATTAACTTTTGCATTTTACAAGTAACTACTTGTTTAAACTTATTTTTTTAATATTTTCAATACTTGTTATATAAGAAGTAGGTGTCCGATTAACCCGCCCTTACGTACAGTGGACTTTTAAACATTCTTTTTTTTCGATATCAAGTTGCCGTTACCCATAGGCATCTGCAACAAAAAAATAATAACACTGTAATAACAATAGTAGGTATATAAGTTCTGGCTGCAGTTTTTACGGCCGGTCGCCTGCCTAGCGCCAACCCTCCTCGGAAATGATAAGCTACTAACCTAACGAAAGTGTACTGGGAGCGTTTGGTGATGAATATGTCAATGAGAATGTTCTTCCTAATACGTGATACTGTTTGACCTCCTTCATCACTAAGACTACGATCAGTTATCAACTCATTTGATAGCCTGGCCTCAACATCACACGCCCGGCCAGAGGTACTGTTCGACCTCATGTCAACATATCTCTCGACCCCGTGGCGTCCCTTCGACCAACGCACCATCATTTGCCACCTCATGACGACATCGACCGAACAATTTCAAGGATTCTTTCCTTAAAATTTTGTAGTAGTCAAACTTCCTTATTTGCATTTTACAGTTCTTTACTCTCTGACACTCAAAGTATAGGGGGTTACAAATTGAAATGAAAATATCTTATTGACATCTTTTCATTCATTTGAGACTGATCCAACGTCTCGGTTACTCATTATAAAACAATAACAGTTATCCCTACTACGCCACCATAGTCGCATTCGAACGAACGCGACTACGAACTACATGAAATACTGACACCTGGATACTGATTGTACTATTAATTCATGAGCCGCACGTCATAGTAGTCTCTATTAATCAAGTACACTAGATCGTTACAATTAGTGCTCGGTAGCATAGCAGCTAAAACACAACCAACAAATTGAAACGAGCTCACCAGATGATCCATGGAAGGTTTTCATGGCTAGTCTTGAATCGTCCGTCGGAGCGAATAGTGCCTCTCCGTCTTCTATATCTGCGTCTTATTCGTCTGTATCATCAAATGAAACTAAATGCGTCGTTGGAATATTTCGTTATGGCAGATGACTACGTCTTCAAATATCGTAATAATTGTCACTGCAGTTTTTCTTCTTTTGTCGTACGTCACGTTATGTTTGCGATTTTCTGGAAGATTGCTTCCATTCGTGAAGAAAACACTGCCATTTGTTCCAGAACACTTGAGATTGGAGGCGGATCCCACTTCTGGTGTAGGATCAGGGGCCGTGTAAACACTATCGCTGGTACAACGTGTGCACCACCGGGTGACGATCGACTAACTAATGTCCCTTCGACTTATTTTTGTGACTGAATGGTCACTGTTTGCCTTGATGAGGCATTTACAGCTACACCGGGCACGAGGTGGCAGGGCGCAGAGGGCGCCTAGCCTAAGCCTCTTTAAGAGTAACTAAGCTCGAGGGCTCCCTCCGTAGAGGGAACCTCGGCTCGGGCCGTTACTTTATTATTATTACCGGATTGGTTCCCTTCGACTGGCGAGCACTGCCTTTTATAGTTTTGTGGTGGGTTGGCTGATGACGTCACGTCCGTTGCACATGTTGTTTACAATGACGGCGGCGCCGTCATATGTATTTTTTTATAATATGTTTTGTTAGGTTAGGTTAATAAATAAAATAAATAAATATGCGCTCGCGCTCGTAACCCAGAGGAGTAGGCAGAGATCATGGATTTTCATTTGGCACGATCCTGGCACACCTCTCGCTTCTATCGCTTCTACATTCATATGTACATACATACATGCTCGTCGGTTATGGGTGCTCCGTATATCGCCCTTTTTTAGTATGTCACTAATCTGGTCGATATAAGTCGATTTTAAATATCGTATAACAACTAATAACATATACAACTTAAAGCTCAACATATACAACTGAACCGCTATTTTATAGTATTTTTATCGAACAAATATTTGGTATGATTTTTTAAATTGATTTATTTTTTTTATTTATAAGCCGATTGAGATAAAATAAAAAAAATCCAATAATCATTGTTTTTAGGTTTTATTGCGTTTATAAAGGCCCCCAATAATAGTTTTTCTCAAATATCTTCCATGTACAGACAGCGATCAGTTACATTTTTATTATATGTATAGATACACATATATGTGTGTATGCACACATATATACAAATATTATGTATATAATATAAGTATTAATTATATATTTGAGTAATCAATATTTTCGCCATCGTTTCAAATTAACCAAAAGGCAAAACAAGGCAGGTCTCCCTTGTCGGAAAAATATTTACATAAATTTTACATTTATGGGGGTACAAAAATAGTAAGGAATCTTTATTGGACAAAGAAAGGAAAGGTTGCAATAGACAGAGTTTCCATTTCCTATTCATCCCCTACGCGTTCAAGCCTCTTCCTATCCTACCCTAATAACTAAAGAATGGAACCGGGAAAACGACAGAAATTTTGCTTCTAGAACCTCACTCATCATGCGAAACGTAGAATACTTCTACTTCACGCCTGTCTTTTGTGAGGTCTTGGTATTTCAAGTCGAGCTGGCCCGGCAACTCGTGTTGCGGGCTCAACAATTGTTGAGCAATATCTGACCGCATTCTTTCTTTTCTTCTGCATTTTTTTTTCGTTTGGTGAGCATTAGTATTTTCCATTGCTGAGAAACCACCAAAATAAATATGACCATCAGTTACAAAAGAGTTCACTCCGTTGTAGTAGTAATGTCATTCAGGCATAGTTTGCCATTTCTTATTACAATCGATACTAAAGTTGAAGATGAATGATGTGCCCGTTTTGATCATATTACCAGGTAACATGATTTTTTCTACGCAGTTATCCTTGAAAAAATAACGGGGTTAATCCAATGAGGAAGAATATTTTTCCATTTTATTCGTACAATATTCACTTACTTTTCTATCTGTGTTTTTATATTGCTTGATGATTTACTAATTCTTGTATATTATATTCCTCCAGGTGAAAATGAGACATGTGACACGAATACAGCTAGAAGTCGAAGCTAAAGAGATCGCACGCTCTGATTTACAACGCTCTCACCCAGAGCCAATTTTAGACTCGCTTGCCGCTTTGAAGTACGAGGATATACGAAACATGGAGTCATTTGATCCCTCTATAAATGACCATTTAATGTGTTTATAATAAATGGGAATTATTATTCAGTATATCAATTATTTTACAAACAATATTGACACATCTGTTACATGAAAGAAATAAATCTGTTTCAGAAAGACCGCTGGTGCTAATTTTAAGTTAAGGATGGTTACTTCTAAACGTATAATCGACAGTACGGGCTACGGTAATAGATAGTCACATAGTTATAAATACAAAAACCTGCCCCTTGATACTGCCGACCAATGATACTTTATACTTATACGTACTACTTCTTTGTATTAAAGCATTACTGCTAACCGTGGGTTTCCACTGGAGACTTTCTCTCTATCCTTCTATCTGAAAAAACTGAGATGACAATATGTTAAATGTTATTTTAGTTTTAAAATAAAATAAAGTGTGGTGTCTCTGTCTTATAAATTTTATTATTCTGAAGTCATCATGTCGTTGACCCATAAAGAGTGTAGTGCCAACGATAACTGTTGGTGTGACTCTTTCTGCTGTTTAGCGAGTACTCCAGCGTTTTCATAAAACTGGATCCAGTCTTCGAAGAACAGGAACAGGCCGAACAAAATCCACGGCGGCGCGGGAGGATCGCATATGGTATCAACAATTTAAAAAATCGCTTTCTTAAGGCTGTTGAAGAAACAAATGGTCATTTACGACCTGGAGGAAATTATCTGAGTACGGATACAGTAAAGCTCTGTCTGAAGTATACTTAAAGCCATGACCCAAAAGTAGAAAAACACTACAGAAACTCAAGATTGAGTTAGGTAGAGAACATGAGAATTGGCTCTGAATGACTTGTCAAGAGTTATTTTTTTATGGAAGACGGTGGCAAACGAGCAAACGGATCACCTGATGTTAAGTGAGCGATTTCCATAGACAACAAGTAAATGCAACAAGCAAAGGTGTTGCAGATACGTTGCCTACCTTTAATGGACAGAGGAGGGCGTAGACAGGAAAAATAATACTTCCTTTTCCCCGTTTACCCCCTCCTCGTCCAATCTTCTTCCCGTTCCCATTCTTTTCTTATTAAGGAAGGGTGGGAATGGAAAGAGGATTTAAATTAAGCACCTCACTCATCAGACGAAACGCAGAGTACTTCTACGTCACGCCTGTTTTCTGTTAGGTCGTGGTATTTCACCGGTCGTAGCGGCCCATTCCTGCAACAGATGTTGTAGTTGCGGGCTCTACCACTGTCATTATCTTTTCAGACGAGTCTAGATTCTGTTTACAAGCATGACCTGCCTGTATACAATTACCAAACGCCGGAGGCTCTGTGTGCATATGGGCTGGTATTTCTTACCAAAGCCGCATCGACCTAGTTACCACTAATCATCAAAAATCTTACTTAATATTACCATATTAAGTAAGATTTTCGATGATTAGTGAAGAACGCAAAAACAGGATTTCGAAAATGCGAGCTTTCATAATAAAAGTTCTGAACAGAGAAAATTAAAAAAAAACGTAATCATGGTCTTGACTTGGTAAAGGATCGTTTGTCTAACAAGTCGGAGGAGCAACGTGCCCACCATATTGGCTTATTACAACGTCGTTTTAAAGTAAAACGAGAACACCGTCAATGTAAACTCAATTTAATAAGCTTTACTAAGAACAACTGATTAGATCTTGATCAAATTTATGTGGGAATACATGATAAAAACCAACTTTCAATCAAAGAAAGATAATCAACCAAAGTACGTACATAGTAATAAGCACATCGCTAAGCCCGGCCGTCTACTGCGCGGCTTTTGAAATCACTTGCGCGTAGTTTTTACTTACTTTGTAGTTTAAACTTTTGATATCTTCCAAACTATTGGTCAGAATGATATAGTTTAAAGAGCAATTATAATCTACATTAAATTCTGTTAATTATTAACACATTTTAATGGATAAGGAGTCATACCGAACGCTAATAATAGCGTAGTAAGTTGCGCGTATGCGTGTTAATTAATGTTTCCTAAGAAATAAGTTGTTATTGTGAGACAACCACAAAAGATAGATATATGTCATCGCGGACTTTTATTTAGCTTATTTAAAGAGCTATAATTATTTCATACGGCATTTTAATGTAAGTCCTATAGTTTAGTCTACGTTCGTCAAGAAAGTAAATTTCAACTTTTTCATTTTATGAATTATTAAGAATAACTCAACTACTTCCGGTCGGATCTTGAAAAAAAAATTGGACAAATCGGGAAGCAACAAAGCTCTCGAACAAAAAAAGAATTATCAAAATCGGTTTACCAGGAGCGGAGGTATGAGGTAACAAACATTAAAAAAAACATACGTGTCGAATTGATAACCTCCTCCTTTTTGGAGTCGTCTAAAAATGGAACTTTAATTTCAAATAGACATGTCACTGAATTTCTACGTTGGTCCATCAGCTAGTATTACATACACTGTCGGCCAAAAGTTTGAGACCACCTTGAAAAAATTACAATATTGAATAAAATTCCAAAAGTTATTCCTTCAATTTTAACCAAATCTCCGGTCCCATAGCCAGAGAAACATCCCCAGACCATAATAGAGCCTCCACCATCTTTTCTTCGGCACTACGACGTACAAAGACTCTTCTTTTCGAACCGAATATTTCGAACTTTGATTCATCAGTCCAAAGAACTTTTTTAAAGACTTCTTCAGTCCAATATCGATGAGTAAGAGCCCACTGCAGACGTTTCTTTTTGTTTTGTGTCCGTAACAGTGGTTTACGAACAGCTACGCGACCAAACAAATTGGCATCTCGAAGTCTTCTCTTTACTGTTGTCAATGATACAGGTTCCGGTCGAGTTTTATTGAGTTCAGCTCGAATTTCTGGTGCTGTTAAACGTCTATTACGCTTGCTTGTTACAACAATGAAGTTGTCTTCGCTAGAAGTGGTTGCTCTCGGCCTCCCCGAGCGCGGTAGGTCTTGATGACTGCCGGTTGTCTTGTATCCAGTTATTGCGTTATGAACACAAGTCTTCGATAACTTCAGCTTAGCGGCAATTTCTCGTTCAGACTTGCCTTCGTCGTATAGAGTAACGATGGCGGAACGAGTTTCACTGGTGATTTCACGGACTTTTCCCATTTTTGGAGATCTTCACTTGACAAAACAGTAGCTCTAGTAGACTGAATAGATTTAACCAAGACTAACTCCTTAAGTAGCCATGCTATCAATAGGATTTATGGCTTAAAATATCCCTAAATACTTATCAACGCAAAACAATAACCAAACAAGTACAAGGGAGCCGCCATATAATATAATGACAATTGCAACACTTGGTCCTTACGCGGCACTCATCTGTGGTAAATAAACAATGCCCATTTATGGCATAGTCATTGTGTTAAAGATAAGAGAAATGGTGTTTAGACATTCAAAATGATTAGTAGATTACACAGGTGTTCATACTGTTATGTTATCATACGCAGATTTAAAATATTTTGCAAATTATAACCTGTGTACAAAGTGGTCTCAAACTTTTTCCGGCAGGGTATGGGCTGCATTGAAAAACATTCCATGCTTTAATTAACTCGCGGTAGTTAACTCAAACTTTAGGCAGGATAAAGTTTAAAACAACAACAGAATTCAATGTCTATGCATTACTTTTATTTAATTTCCGGGCTCCAAGCCTTGATTCTAGTGCTCTAAGAGCTTGTCTTACGAATTCCTTTTCAAAAATTGCCAGACTCACTTGTAGACATCGTCTTGCCAACGTCATGTCGCCAGTGGACTGAAAGAAAAATTGTTTATTAATAAATCATTCGAGAATGATTATTATGATGATAATAATTTTTTTTTCGGGACGGTCTAGTCAATATTTACGTGTAGGAGTTATCAAAAGTTAAACAGTGCGGTAGCAGTGCGCGAAACTTTCACTTTACCATTAAGTGTTAAAGTGTTGCTCGAAACGAAAGCAAGCTCGCCAAACCTTACAATTACAATATATTCCATATAATGTTTATTACATTACCAAGGCCACATGTGTCAGATTAAACCAAATATCAGCCTTTAAACTCGGGCTTGTGGAAAAAAAGAGGGCTTGACGGAAGCAAGGTAGAATGAGATCCCATTGGCTGCAGTAGAGACAACACAATCCGAGGTTATTGTATATCTCCGAACCTGGAGGTGTTGTTGCCAGTAAACGCCTGAAAGACAGGTTTAATAATAAAAATTCAGCATATATTTCCGATCAGCAAAAAATTTATAAGAACAACATAAATATTATACCTGTAATATCGCATTGCTATTTCGGGTTGATCATTGTAAAAGTTGTACATAGCAATACTCGCAACGGCCTCCATGTTCGAAGGATCCTGTAAGGCTACCATTCTATAATCTTTTACTGCCACAGTAGAGTTGCCCATCTGCTCGTTGATTCGACCTTGTTCTATTAATAAAGGCGTGCACTCATGAAATACCGAGAGACCTTGCTTACATACATCCAGTGCTGATATAGGCTGGTCCAGAGCGACGTATATGGCTATTAAACGGAGATAAACGCAAATATGTTTATTTTGCTTGAGCGCACGACGTAGACAGTCATCTGCCTGTCTAAACAGTCCCAATGTGTAGTAGCATCGTGATAGGGAATGGTTCCACCACCAGTCCGACGTATAGTCACCCTTTTGTGCTTGAAAAGCAATATCCATAGCCTGAATTCAATAAAGTTGTACATTAAATAATTTCATTTTAAAAAAAGTTGTTAAACTAAAGTAAAGGTAAAAAAATGAGTTAAAGATTAAAATGTAACGTTGTATGACAGATTCATCATCGGGGTTTGAAAACAAATGTCTTCAATTCCAGAAATTTGACTTACGACCAATTATGGACTTCGAAGAAATGTTAAGGGTTATCATAATATTTGCTCACCTTTCGAATATCTCCTTCACAGTAGTAAACGTATTCGAATAAAGTTTTAGCAGCTGGAATAAATGTTGTCTCCTGTTTTGATAAAAACCTGAGAGATATAGGCGCGTTGGTCGTTGGACCGCCGCCTAGAGCGGTGGCAGCTCGCGAGGCGCGGGCCGCCGAGCGCAGCGCTGTCCTCGCACTCTGAGCTCGCACCGTCAGGGCGGTGCTTCCAGGTTTTGTAGTGGCCGCCGTGCTCACGCGTTTCTTGTTTGAAAATAAGTGTTACCGTTCATTAAGTTTTTAAGAAATATGACCAACTAAAACTGAAAAGCAAAGCTGCAAAGGCAGCACCAGTAGCACCAATTGGCCCTGTTTAACTGGAAATGTACCAAATCGTAAAGAGGTATTAAATCTCCTTTTCTATTCTTATCCTGATCCACATCCACCTCCTTTCTACAAAAAAGGCTGTAGGTGGTTCCTTGATTTATCATTTAGCGGATATCCATGAGTAGCGATGGCCACATAACATCCGGTGATTCGCTTACTTTCTTTTATTATAAAAAAGTAACTGTCAAAGAAACTGCGAAGACTCCTAATTGCTAATAATCATAGTTGACATTGTGTGTAATGCAAAATAACAAAGCTCAGCAGACAAATTACATGCATGATTTATATATACATTTATACATATAATAAAAATGTAACCGATCGCTGTTTATACATGGAAGATATTTGAGAAAATCTATTGTTGCCTTCATAAACGCAATAAAACCAAAACAATGATTATTAGAATTTTTGTCTGTATGTCTGTTTGTCTGCACGTCTGTTTGTCTGTGTGCTTGTGCGCGCTAATCTCAGAAACAGCTAAACCGATTTGGGTGCGGTTTTCACTAATGTATTGTCGTAAGCTTTACTTTAAATTGTGTGTAGATAATAATATATAATAAAAATATTTCTTTTTTTAGTATATATTATTCTCTTTAAAATATAAAATGACTATTTATTATGATCTTCAAAATAATGATGATTGAAAGCTTTTTTTTAATTACGTATAAACTAGCGCTTGACAACAATTCCACCTAGTGTTAAGTGGTGATGTGGTCTAAAGATGGTACGCACTAGTTTAGAAACAGCCTATTCACTCTTCTCTTGAAAGTACCCACGTCGTAATCGGACGGAAATACTGACGCTGGCAACTTATTCCAATCCTTTGCCGTACGCACAATGAACGATGATTCGAATCGTTTCGCTCGAACGCGCGGTATCTCTAGTATGAAAGGATGGAGACCTGCCGTATGTCTAAATGTCCGATGGTAGAATGGAGATGGGGGAATTAAATCGTGTAATTCCTGCGCACACTCCCCAAAATGCAATCTGTAAAACACCGAGAGGCCACTTTACGTCTGTGCTCAAGACTGGTCAAGCTCAAGTTAAGATCTTGGTCACCGATCAACCTCTTGGCCCGCCTCTCCACCGAATTTGGTGCCGCGAGTTTATATTTATATTTTTTATATTTATATATTATATTTATATTTTATATTTGGCTGCATCTGTGCTTTATATAAAGTAACAAGCTGTCCTGGTGTGAAGTACCGCCGTACCTTAGAAAGGATTCTCGAAGATTCGCCTTAGATTCGATGAACCACCCGAAGTTAAAGTTCGCCGAGATCTCGACACCCAGTATCTGTAGACATTCGGTAAATTCCAGAGATACATTCTGAAAAGTCGGAGCTAAGGTGAACTGACTCCGTTTAGCAGTGAATAAACACGTCTGTGTTTTGGTGGCGTTGAATCTCACAAGATTGACATTGCCCCAACAGGAGACTGCCCCGAGTGTGTGATGAAGACGCTCTACCGTGGCCTCTCGTTCTGATTGTACATAAGTACTACTGGTCCGACCATTCGATAGATATCTCTCTACAACTATGCTGTCATCTGCATACCCATAGATACCGGGAATGAGCAGGTCATTAATGTGCAGCAAGAAGAGAGTGGCAGAGAGAACGGAACCCTGAGGAACACCGGCATTGGTCGTCAAAGGAACAGATGAAGACCCGTCGATGACGACACGGAGCGATCGCTCACTCAGAAAGTAAGTAAGACCATATGCCATAGGCTGGAAGTTTACTTATTAAGCTAGAGTGCCAGACCCTGTCAAATGCCTTCGAGACATCGAGGGAGACAGCAATTGCCTCCCCGTTCTTCTCTAGGGCCTCGTCAAATACGTGAGTGGCATACACTAGAAGGTCTCCTGTCGACCGATTTCAGCGAAATCCGTATTGTCGGTCGCTGAGGAGATCATTTTGTTCTAGGCAGGCAATGAGGCGGGAGTTCAATATACGCTCTATAATCTTACAGAGTATAGAGGTTATTGAGATGGGACGGTAATTTGCAGGGTCGGCACGACTGCCTTTTTTAGCTAACTTCCAGGATTTAGGCATGTTTCCAGAACTAAACGAGAGACGATACAAACGTGTCAAAACAGGAGACAACTCAGCCGCACACGTTTTAAGAACAACAGCTGGTATTCCATCCGGTCCACTTACTTTATTCACGTCAAGACTACGCAAGGTTTTCAAGACCTCTTTTTGTTTGATGCGGATTTGCGTCATTGACGTCTCGCAGCGAGGAAAAGTTCAAAACAGTACAGTTTCGGAGATTTTGTACGGTCAGGCTAGACACACTGTGCATTGAGATATTCAAAGCACACGCATGTATTTCCGAGACGCAGGCGCTCCATGGTAATTATGGTATTTACACGTATGTAGACAGAATTAAACAATAAAATACAATAAAAATTAACAGAATTAACAGTTTTAGAAATAATGTATGCATTCTTTTGTGATATGTTTTGTTAGGTTAGATTAGTAGCTTATTATCCCCGAGGAGGGTTGGCGTTAGGCAAGCGGCCGGCCGTAAAAACTGTAGCCAGACCCTATATAGTTTGAACTATGGTCACAGTTTAAACAACCATATTGTTAAGCTTTGCTACGGTCATGTCGATGTCCCCACATAAACGGGAAAAAGGCAGGACGATGATGATGTTAGGGTAGTATTTAATTAGGTAATAAGTAATATCTTTTAGTGTAAGTTAAATTGCAGGGCGGGTGAAACTGCGGGGCAGTGCTAGTATAATAAAAAATGAACTTACGTTTTCTGAAATCTGATGAGCCGTCCGTATTTTTCTATCAAATGTGGTACCGGGCCGTGGTGTCTTTGCCATACCGGTAGAACCAAGCTCATCTTGACAAGAGAAATAGTGAACTTCGTCGTATGCGTTAGCCGCTACTTTAACTTGTATTGTCATTGCGCGCATCCGAATAAACTCTGTCATACGATCATTCTTATCTCTTAAAGCTTCTTCACATAATTTCAGACATTCGTCATACTGTTTTGTTTTATAAAGATGTAATATTTTATAATCCTCAGGTATTTCCATTTTGTTTCTACACAGCAGAATCGAATTGCTAGGCAACCGAAAATGTAAACAAATAATCCCTCCACAGAAATATCTTCCAGCGCTATGTCCTTTTCAACACTTATCAATATTTCGGTTTTACAAAATTATATTATTATATACCAAAATAATAGATAATATTGCATCCACTGTCCACGGAGCCACCTGGACAGTGGATGCAATATTATGGATATATATGGATTGGTTATGATTAGATAATACATAACCAATCCATATTCTTAAAAATATTATCATTACTTGTCTCTATGCTCACTTAATCATCTTTACGCCATTCTCCAATGATTTTAAATACTTTTTATGTCATAGTGTAAGCATATTAACCACCATGTACCATTAACGCACAACTTATATAATAAATAAGCAAAAGGATGGAAAGTATTTTTAGTTGTACAGCACCATTTCCCTCAGTCCGTTTGTCTTATTTTGCATTTGGATCATTGCGCTAGAAGTGTTGTAGATTTGCATAATGAACTTAATGGCACGCAAAAAATATTTGTTTGTGCCGACATTTCTCAGGTATTACGAACCTTTCCGTTTTAAGGGTAAGTTAGCCCTAAAATAAAAATAAAAGTTAAAGCCAAAAGGCGACCGTATATGTAGGTAACAGAATTAAAAGATTCAGGTTTGCGATTAAAATTTTTTTTCACAGATAACTATTTAACCTCATACCGTAAATATAATCAAGATATTCCTCCTTTCGTATTTACATAAACTCTTTTTTTCTTTAATCCTACCTGATGTGTAAGGAATTTCAATTACCATTAAGGGCTGTTCATTTTCTTTGTAATTCGTTTATAAATAACCTTGTGAGCATTTTACTATCAATGATAAGTTTCAATAACAGTTGAGGACTCCTGCAGAGGCTTGCTATATAAGCGAAAGGAAGAAAGATTTTTTATTCAAGACAAAGCAGTCAAAGGAAACATCGAACATGCTTCTGAAGAGTTTAATGCTCTTGATATCTTTGAGCCATGTCCTGGCCGCAGACTCGTGGAGAAAACCAGGATGTCACAGAATAGGTATGATTTGTTTAAAAATCCTACCAATTATTGCATGCACTGTACTTTAATGGCCCATTATTGGAAATATACATGTTAAAGTGAAAACGGTTAGTATTTGGACAATTATAGTCCGAATATTTTAACGGTTTAATTTGATAATGTCAGGTAATAAATAACAGTTCTATTTTAGATTTTTATATTAAAATCGTATCTTTAAAACAAACCAAATATAATATTTTTGTGACAAATGTAATATTTGTAATTTTAATTATGGTACACGTTTTTTATCTAAATGGTTCTTAGCAGGTAAGAAGATAATATCGATACCCACAATTTTTAAATGATATAAAAATTTTAGGTCATACGAGAAACATAAGTATACCAGACTGCGTCGAATTTAAAATAACAACAAACGCATGCAGAGGCTTTTGCGAGTCTTGGTCGCTGCCAAGCATCATGCTGGGATTTAAGAGGCACCCAGTGACATCCCTGGGACAGTGTTGTAATATCATGGAGTCTGAAGACGTGAGTTTCCCTTATAGTTTTCTAAATAGATTTCAGAATGGACAGCTTATCTCTATTGCTGTGAGAATTTGTTAGTGCGGTACTATCGACTATAGGATGAGATTATTGAAATGCATATTGCTTTTGAATTTTCCATGCAATTTGCAATAGCAATTTGAACCTCAGGGAATGTTAAAATACTAAAATAGCATAGGCAAGGAACTTTCAATCTGATTGTAGAAAATTTGAATTACTATACTATAGAGGTAAATGATTAATAATTTTGTAACTTATCAAAAATAAAAAACGCGATACTTAGACAACATCAATGTGCTTTCTTCTAAGAAACTTAAACGTAATTATGAGACGTTAATAATATCCTGTGTGGTGACACCTTAATGTCCGAGATACAGTTTCGCTAGAGATCAGTGCGTAAAGTGCTGCAATCTCTGAACGTTCACAAGTCGAGTGGGCCTGACAGTATTCCTCCCATCGTGCTTAGGACATTCGCTCCTGAGTTGGCACCGGTTCTAACGCGCCTGTTCCGTTTCTCCTACTCCTCAGGTAATGTCGCGAAGTCATGGAAGACTGCCACAATCCACCCGATCCCCAAGCTTTCTTTCGTGTTGTTCTCGAAAAACCTGGAAAACCATTCAGGAAAACCTTGTTCTTGAAAGTCATGGAAACGACCATCATTTGCCAGCTCATGGTTTCTTGAGGAGCACCAGCTGATTAACGATCGTCAGTACGGATTCCGTCAGCGTCGCTCAGCTGGTGACCTTCTTGCGTACCTCACGCATCGATGGTCGGTGGCAATGGAGAGCAAGGGGGAGGCCCTAGCGGTTAGTTTGGACGTTGCTAAGGCCTTTAATCGGGTGTGGCACAAAGCACTTCTTTCGAAGTTGCCTTCCTGCGGGCTGCCCAAAAAACTATGTACTTGGATTTCCAGCTTTTTGCAGGGTCGAAGCATCAAGGTTAACAAACGGTGCATGCTCTGACCCGAAACCAATGAATGCTGGTGTCCCACAGGGCTGTGTACTGTCGCCCACCCTGTCTCTTCTGCATATCAATGACATGCTGCAAATTAGCAACGTCCATTGTTATGCAGTCCGTTGTTATGCATTGTTATGCAGACGATAGCACGGCCCACGCAAACTTTTCTTGGGCTACTGCCGATGTGAACCGGGCCAAACTTGTGTCTGAAATGGAGATCCTATTAGGTTAAGTCTCGGATTGGGGTCAACAAAATCTTGTTGATTTCAGTCTCATAAAGACACAAGTCTGCGCCATTACCGCTAAAAATGAACCCTTTGTCGTGGATCTACGTTTTGAGGGCACTCCTCTGATTGCCACAGCCATCATCGGTATTCTCGGTGTTGACATATCGAGTGACATTCAGTTTCGCGGTCACTTGGATGATAAGGCCAAGTTGGCCTTTAAAAAGCTGGCTGTACTCAGTAGAGCGAAGCAGTATTTCCAGCCGGGCCACCGCTTTCAGTTATACAAGGCTCAAGTTCGGCCCCAGCTTCTTCCATTTGACCGCATACAACGGTGAGCGACTCGAATCGTCAACGACTGAGCTCTAACCGATCGGCTTGATACTCTGGCCTTGCGGAGAGACGTCAGCTCCCTCTGCATTTTTTATCGTATATACCACGGGGAGTGTTCCGATGAACTGTTTCGAACGATTCCTGCCGCCGAGTTTCGTCATCGTACGACACGACAGACTGCCAGGTACCATCCACACCATCTGGATGGCTGGCATTCCTCAACAGTGCGGTTCTCTCGACATTTCCTGGCACACACAGCCGCGTTGTGGAATGGTCTGTCCTCGGCGGTATTTCCAAACCAGTACGACTTAGGGTCCTTCAAGTAGCGAGCTTATCTATTTCTTAAAGGCCGGAAACACATCTGCAGTTCCTCTGGTGTCGCCCGTCCATGGGCGTCGTTGATCATCTCGTTTCCGCTCATTTATCCCTTCTCTTATAAAAAAATATGTAATAGTTTTTATTCATTTATTATAATTTAATATTAATTATACTCTTACAATCAATAAAATGTTTTTTTATTTATTTCAGGTTCCCGTAAAAGTCCTTTGTTTAGACGGCGAAAGAAATTTAATATTCAAATCAGCTATTTCATGCTCATGCTATCATTGCCAAAAAGAATAAATTTTGTCGGATGATCCTGTACAGATTGATGTCTTCCTGAATGAACATTTCGTTTTGTTATTCTATTTATTCTTAACTTACTGAAATTTGAATTAGTTTAAAGTGTAACTTACAAAACTGTAATTTGACAACAATGTAAATTAATACCCTTAGATAAAAAATAAAGATATATGAAATACATCGAAATATTAATTTGCGACACTAGCACATTACTTCCTCATTATATATGTCACACCTTTTTTAAATGAATTGCTGTAGCTTCACTATAGGTTCAGCTATGTACATAGCACACCTTCAAGCTTCCTCGGGGTTCATGGCAAACAATATCATCTTTGAACATAGTATATGTCTTTAAACATAGTGTATCTCTGAAAAACTACTGCAAATTAAACATAAAGTTTTACATATTTTTTAGTTTTACATGAGCGGGACAGTATCCAACTCCGCTCCTGGTGAAGCGATATTGATATTTTTTTCTTTTTTGTGATGTATGAAATAATTGTAGCTCTTAAATAAATAAAAGTCCGCGATTACATATGTCTATGGTTGTCTCACAATAACAACTTTTTTCTTAGGAAACATTAATTAATACGTATACGCAACTTACTACGCTATTATTAGCGTTCGGTATGAATCCTATCCATTTAAACGTTAATAATTAAGAGAATTTAATGTAGATTATAATTGCTCTGTGAACTATATCCTTCTGACCAATAGTTTAGAAGATATCAAAAGTTTAAACTGCATAGTAAGTAAAAACTACGCGCAAGTGATTTCAAAAGCCGCGCAGTAGACGGCCGGGCTTAGCGATGTGTTTATTACTACGTACTTTGGTTGATTATCTTTCTTTGATTGAAAGTTAGTTGTTATCATGTATTCCCACATAAATTTGATCAAGATCTAACCAGTTGTTCTTAGTAAGGCTTATTAAATTGAGTTTACATTGAAGGTGTTCTCGTTTTACTTTAAAACGACGTTGTAATAAGCCAATATGGAGAGCACGTTGCTCCTCCGACTTGTTAGACAAACGATCCTTTACCAAGTCAGGACTATGATAATGTTTTCCTCAAAAGAAAGTATAACTCTGCCTCCAGGTTCTTCAAAAGAGTTATTGCCAGGGAAAAGTCAAAACACGTGGCCAGCATTGGGGAGAGGCTAGTGCGTCTTCCTTCTGGAACTCGCGCGTTCTTGTCTCTCGCCAAGGCTGTCCAAGGAAATTTCTGTAGCCATCGTTACCATCTTTGCGCAGGGAGGATGACTCGTTGGCCCATACTGCAAAGGACAAGGCCGATCTTCTGGTCTCTCTTTTTGCATTTAACTCGACAAAGAATATCTCAATGCACAGTGTATCTAGCTGAAGCTTGCAAAATCTCCGATACTGACCTGTTTTGAACTAACATATATAACTAAAAGTTCAACCAATTCAACTGAACAGCTATTTTAACAGTGCTAGAGTGCGCAACAACAACATCTGTTGCACGAATTGGCCGGCTCGACCGGTGAAATACTACGACCTCACAGAAAACAGGTTTAAAGTAGAAGAACTCTACGTTTCGCTTGATGAGTGAGGTGCCGGAGGCCTAATTTCAATCCTCTTCCCCTTCTCATCCGTTCCTCATAAAGGGGATAGGATGGAAAAGGGAAGAGGTTCTTTAAATTGATATAATTTTTTTTTATAAAACGATTGAGATAAAGCAAACTAAATGTTAAGTGAAGTTTACCACAATACATAATTGAAAACCGCACCCAAATTGGTTAAGCCGTTTCTGAGATTAGCGCACAGACAAACAGACAAAAATTCTAATAATCATTGTTTTGGGTTTTATTGCGTATATAAAGACCCCCAATGATAGTTTTTCTCAAATATCTTCCATGTACAGACCGCTACCGGTCACCCCAATCTGGAGCTCTTGAGCCAAGTTACTCCATGGAGCGTCCACCGAAGCGACCTAAGAGCTCGGTGGCCTCCCAATCCGGTTATAATAATAAAGTAACGGTCCGAGGCCCAAGGCTCGAGCTAAGTTACTCTTAAAGAGACTTAGGTTAGGTGTCTTCTGTGCCCTGCCACCTCGAGCCCGGTGTAGCTGTAAATGCCTCTTCTAGGCAAATAGTAACCAGTCAGTCAAATAAAACGTTCGAGCGAGACCACTGCCAGACAGACATACACTACCAGACATAATATTTGCGGGCGTTATAGTTACATTTACAATATAGACTATATTATGTATTGTATTTTTTTATGTCTTGATTTGTTTGTTCATTAAATTTTAAAAAGGTACTTTAAATTGTAGTAAATTGTATGAATAAAAAAAATAATATTCGGGGTTATTTAAAATTTCGGACGATTTGAACAAATAATTGGAAAAAATATCCATATGTAATTATTTTTATGTACACACTGTCGACATTTACGTGTATAGTGTATTGTCATAATATCACTGTCACTTTGACTTTTATCTACATTTTTATCATAATGTGTACTGGCACAGTCGCTTTACGAATAGACCAAACGTTGAGATGATAATGAAAGTTTCAAAGGATGTGTTATATTTATCCATTATTGCTTCGTATTAGTTATCGTTAGGAAGAAAGATGTTATGGAGGACAAGTCCCTCTTATCTAAAACGGCGCCTACATGGCAAAACTGCGTCCACTGTCCAAGCTTGCTGTTTAGCAGTGCTTTGGAATTTGAAAGGTTTCTATAATATATAGTCACGCTTAATCTGATTTATATGTAATATTATCTCTTTCATCTGGCATCTTTTAATAATATTCCGTTTTACAGACATATTCAGGACAAGCATAGTATAAAAGAGGGATCAATAATATTATGTCAATATGGACTAAACGGTGTATGCTCTGCTCTGCAATTTGGTGATTTACGAAAAGCAGGATTTAAATACCATGTAAGAGAATACCATTTGTATGCAAAGGGTAGTTCAGAAGATTGGACTTTTTATTCATCATCACAAAATCTTCCAGCAGTGTTAAATGACCCTAATAGAGGTAAACAGAGCAATTTTTTTACCAAAACGTGGGGTGACAATTTTGTTGAAAAAATTGAAATTCATCCTAGCCCTTATTTACCAGATATATGTTTATCTCATTTTGAGTCATATTGTAAAAAAATATCAAGAAGATATCGCAGACACTGTCAATTAAAGGAGGCTCCACCTGTTAAAAGTAAACTCAAGGTAGCTGTGGCAGAAGAAAGTATTTGTGAAGTACCAAATATATTTTATTCACAGACATTACCATTAAATGATCCACAAATATTTAGTAAAGTTTTTCCCGGACTCTCAAATGCAAGTGACATTAGTTCTGCTATAAGATCACTACAGGAAACTTTGAGTACATACTTGGATGTCATAGAAATGAAAATATCAAAACAAGTTGCACAGAAGTCTGATGCTTTTTTTCATGCCATGCTGTCACATGATACCATCATGGAACAGATGGCAAAGGCAGTAAAAACAGTACAGAATACAAGGTGCAATATAACAACAGTCAAACAGAGCCTAACCCAGTGCCCTATGCAACTGATAAGCCTTACAAGAATCAATATTAACCTAAATAATGTACATGATTTATTAAAATTAATTGGAACAGTTCAGCAAACACAGCCTATGATCCAACTATTACTTAGTACTTCCGACTATTTAGCAGCTCTGGACTTAATTAGTTCCACTCAGAAAGTCTTATCTACCCGCCTTTCTGGAATTCAAGCATTTCGTCACTTATCACCACAGTTGACTGAAATGAGAAGGTTGATACATAAAATGCTAAGTAATGAATTTCTCAGATTTATTGTAACAGACTTAAACAGACCACTAACAGATCCCACTGATTTGCCAGACAGGGATAAAATTGTGTCTATAGTATCTGGAATACTTCGGCTGAAGGAATTTGATTTCCTTGATATCTTCAAGTCTGAAGCTATGACATCAATACAAGCAACTATAAAACAATGTGTTGTAGAAATAATCTCTGAAAGGGATGGTAACAATGAAATAGTATTGAGAGGTTCCCAGTCTGATAATACTTGGCTCATGTGTAATGAAGGTATTGTTTTTCTACAAAAAGTGACACCAAAACTGATAACAATATTTAAAAGAATATTGTCCATATGTGGTTTAATTTTAGACATTAGTCAAATGGATGATGTAACTGGAAATGAAAGCGAAGAAACATGGACCCAAGACGAAGTAGAATCAATAAGTGATAAGATTAAGAAGATGGTAGGTTCTCTTTCAGATTACTGTAATGAAAGATGTGCCAATCTTATAGTGACCAAGACTGATAAGGATTATATATTTTCGGATCTTACACAGTTGGCTAAACTGTCAGAGTTAATAGATGTGTTTTCTAATGAGTGCGAAAAAATAACTGGTCATTACAGTAACACTATGAAGTTGGCATTAAGAAGTTTTGCAATGAAATATATACAGAGTCTACATACAGAACGCAGGGCTCAGCTCACTGCTACTTTAAATGCCGAGAGATGGAAATCGGCCGATGTTCCCTTTGAATTACAAAGTGTTATTCATAAAATTTGTGAATTAGGTAGAATACCAGATACACTTCAGTATGAAAGTGGGAGACCAGATGGAAAGTACTTAGTTATCTATAAAGAAAATTATGCTGTAGTAGCTACAGTTCAGCTCCTAATTAAGATTCTATTAGAATATTGTGATGCAACCAAGCAATCCCCAGACATAGTACAATACTTAGTGCGTTGTATGTTGGAACTTATAAGACTATTCAATTCCAGATGTTGTCTGTTGGTTTTAGGTGCTGGAGCAATACAAAGTGCTGGTCTGAAAACAATTTCCACTTCGAATCTAGCACTTGTTTCTAGATCATTGCAAGTTATCCTGTGGCTTTTGCCTCTGATCTTAGATTTGCTAGAAAAATTACATTCTAAAGAATTAACATTAAATGGTTTCAACAGTATAGAAAATGATCTAGTTAGCCATAAACAAGAAATAGAGAATAAAATTTGCATTATAGTAAGTACTATGCTCAGCTCTCAACTATCTACTTGGGATGCAAAACCACCTGTTCCTTCTCAAACATTCCGAAATATATCTAAGCACTTAGTGAAATTACATGAAGCACTTATTGATATCCTGCCTGTAGAACAAATAAGGTCCATTTATATGAAAGTACATGATAATTTTAAAGAAAAGTTAAGAGAACAATTAGTCAAAATGAACATAGTAGCAAATGGTAGCCCTCAGCATGGTGTGGTCACCTCAGAGTTAACATTTTATCTTCAAACTCTGAAAACTCTTAGGATAATTAATGAAAATGATACTGAAGATAACATACTGTATGATATCTGGTTAAATTAAATACATGTACATAATGGATGAAAAGATATTTAATATGTAAAAATAGTATGAAGTCATCAAAAAGTATTTAACCTGGTAAAAAAAGAAGTTTGACTTCTAGTCATGTCATAATTAACTAATTATTTATATTCTGCTTCGTATACTTTTTTTGAGAATTATATGCCAGTTAATAATAATGAGAAAATATTTTTTTCATTACTTCTTAACCTACAAATACATGCAACTAATACTTTATTTAAATGAGAGATACTTTTTAACCCGAACATACTACTTAGTACTGCAGTGATAAGTATTTTTTTTTTCATCTGTATATCTTCACTTATATCAGCAGTAATTATTTATTATGGGAGTCATGTTTTCCATTCCATCGTGTATTTTTTGCTTATATATTATAACTTACTATACTAATAGTAAGTTTGGTGCTTAGAATCTCTTCTTTCAATAAAAAATTCCTAAGTCGTATATAAAATATCCTTGCACCTATCAACGTGATTTCACGCTACCACATATTCACATAAAAAATATTGTCATCTCAGTCTTTTCAGAGAGGAAGAGAGAAAGATACATGTTTTATTATATGTGAATGTTTTCGACTAAACTGTCACATAAAACGTAAAATATAACATAGATTTAATTAAAGATCGAGCTTCATAACGCTATAAAGTTGTCGGAATTGAGAAATATAAGCCTCAGTTGATACATTGCACGAAAAGGGGCACAATACATTTGAACTAGTATTAGCAGAGTACGCCTGGGACGAAGTGTGCTACTCGAAAAGTGCCAATGGTTAGTAAGATGGAAGTATTTCAGGAACTGAATCATATATAATGTAAATTATAAACTCTGCCTACTTATCTGGGTAAGAAATGAGTGTTTGCCTGTAAAGTTATTTCTATGATTTTTTTACAATATTAACCTTGTATTTTTTTTGTCTCAGCAAGTTATACTTATGGTTTCTAGTTCCTTATTCTATGTTTTAAAAGTAAAAATGTTATTTCATAGTCTTTTAACTTTACACCATTCTCGGGAAATGGGCATAAAATTGTCGTAAAATTATGATTTGCATGAAATTCATATTGCTTAAATTATTTTTTATTATATCGTGACCTTCCTTCATAACTCCACAATAACAAGATGAACAAAATCAAAGGAACACGGAATTTTTTAAATCTAATTTACGGAAAACACCTTTTTAAATGCCTATAATTTAAAAAGTACATGACTGCGACTTTTTTTTTAATTCTGATAACATAATCTGATAATAATGTAATATAATTGTGTGATATATTTTAAAATAAATATTTTTTGTTTTATAGACGTAAGTTTAATTATCGTTGGTTTATACTTAATGTTCGTAAAATTGATCATTAAATAAGTTAAAGATGATATTGTTTTTTGTGTTTGCGGACTTTAAGTCGTTAATTGTTTATAAACTCTACTAAATTAATATAGTACGGAACATTGGATAGGTATTTATTTTTCGTGTACAGCTTAAGTAAATGATAATCGGCAATCAACTTACATCTTTATTGATAAAATACAATTTACACTTACATTACTTACATAGTTTGTTGGCTAAATATAACAATAAAACAAAAACTTTAACTAGTTTCAAATAGGTAACAAATAGTAAATAAAAGGTGAATGTTATATAAAAACTGGCTCAAAGTGGTTTTAAAAACTACCTACAGTTCTTTAATTTAAGTATTGTTCAACATTTTATTCTAGTTTCTAATTTCAATAATTAAAAGGACATTGTTTCAGGATAAAAAATAAGCAAGTTCTCACAAGTCTATGATACATTTCTGTCCTAGACCTAATCTTAACAATGTATCCACATACAATTAGAGTCGGCATAACATTCAGTTTCGTGAAGTTTTATTCTTACTCCACAGTCCACACAAATTCTTTTGAGTCTGCAATCCATTTTCTCATTAAATTTCTTCTCATCTATTACAGTTAATTTTATTTCTTACCATATCTTCTCTCTTTACCTCATGTGATTGATTAGGAGTGAAACTGACTTATTTAGTCAGTGAGGAAAAGACAAGACACAATGCAACTGATTTAGAGCATCATCACTGTAACAGTAAATTCACACTGCAATTAGATCACCTTGCTTGCTTCAGGATACCACATTAATATTTGTTAAATGGCATTCAAGCTATCATTGATAATTTGTCTTTCGCTTGAACGCTGTATTTTATATCAGAATTGAGTAGACCAATAAACAACTAATGAACATCTAGACTTTTATTGGGATTTACTATGATTTGTCTTTGTTGCTATTTAATCTATCTTTCCATCTTGCCCTTCCATTTCTAGTTTCACTTTGTCCCACTCCCAAGTCTCCCAATCATTCTTATGCCTTGACCTACATATTCTTTCATTCACACATTTATTTCTTTGCTAGCGCCATGTGCCTAAATTCTTGATAATAAATAAAAATGAATATACGCTCACGCCGGTAAACCAGAGGGGTAAGCAGATCATTATGGATTCCCATTTGGCGCGATCCTGGCAGACCTCTCTTGCTTCTTCTATGCATACAAGCTCATCGTTTATGGGTACATCTTATATCGCCTTGTATGTTACTTATCTAATTGATATAAGTCGTCCTTGGACGTACCAACACTACCGTTTCACTTCTTTTAATTTTTACGCTACTCATTTTTGCAACATGAATTTGTTTCGTTACTCTCTCTTCATTCATACTATGAACACGCCCAAACTAAAATGAATTCTTGGTCATTTACAATAATGTGAATATCATTTCAAAACACATGGTCCCGCTATTAAAGAAAAATGTATAACTAGTTTAAAATTAATATTTTCACAGTTAAACGTAAAACAATATATCATGTAATGTGTGTTTATACCAACAGATGTCATACTTTAAAAATATTTGTAAAATGTAAGTAGCGCCCTTATCAATTGTAATCTATTCCACCCCTCTACAATAACAAATTAAATTATTCGATGTGTGATTGATACTACCCGAAATATATAAACAGATGACAAAAACAAGTTTCAAGTTTATCATTAAGTGTTCAAGTAATGAAAAATATCATTAAGTCTTTATGATATAGAATATATAAATTACATCATAAGATATCATTATTTGGTGTCATAAAAATAGGATGCCATCGGATATCTTATTAAGAAAGCTATTCCTGTACAGAATGATTGAAACAACAATAAGCTAACAGTTAGTCTCTGTTCCGACATTGGGCCTAGTTTTATTAGAAATAGATTTATCACCGTCATGTTATTTATTGTTATACTGACTTCGTCTTCAAATTTATCAATTATATGTAAGAAAGCAAACACATTTATTATTAATTTACTGAGTGCATTTAAATCTTTCTTATCAATTAAGGTTCTACTTGCTTGTAGTAAATCAGTTTCCCCACTATATTTAGGTAACCTATGCCTTGGACAAGGTATGATATGGAATAATTGAGGAACTGAATATATAAAATTTAGAATTTGAGGCAGGAAAAACAACAGAACTGTTTTGCTAAAGTGGCTAAGAATACCCACTACTGCAAATGTCATTCCAGATACATAGCAAAAAGTATCCCCGACAAACACTTTTGATGGGTACCTGGAACATAGAAATATATAATTTTAATTTAAAATTACCAAGGGTTAATACAATACATAAGTGTAGCCAGAATAGGTCAAATTAAGACAATCCCTCAAAGCAAAAAACAAAGACATCAATCACCAATTCTGTCAAATAGGGCCTAATATTAGAACTGGTAAGACAAAATCGAACATACAATGAACATAAGTGATTATATTAATAAGAATTGCAAAAACAAAGTCTTAGTATAAGCCCACTAAGAAGGCTTTTAATGAAACTGTTAGTTGGCTTTCTGAATTAGGGAGCCTTTATAGTAAATCAAAGGTTTAGTTACATAATCAAGCTACATGGCTAAACAGAGATATAATTTTAATAAAAAAACAATATATACTTACCAATTATGCTTTAATAATGCCAATGTTGTAGCCAAATATGGTATCATAATGTGCAATGAGAATGTGTGAGCTTTATACTGATCTCCTTGGAGTTCTATGATATTAAAAACTATGATAGACATAGCTATTATAACGGACTGGCCTACTTCCAGGCCATTAACCCCAGCAAGAATATTGATAGCATTGGTACAAAACACTGCCAACATGCCCATGTACACATAGTAGAGGAAACCTGCAAAAGCAAAAAAGTACAGAGTAGTTATGTGTAAACAAATACATTAGAGCTGATACCACTATGAATGACTCATTCTTGTATGTTTTCATAATACCATCAATTAAATAACTCAACAACTTACCAATATTCACAGATAGTCCAAAGAATTGTCTTAGTGGTATTGGCACAACAAATGTTGTGGAATTAAAATTAACATAGTACACTACAAGAAGAGGCAATGATGCAACTGTTGGTAGGATCAGCTTGTACCTCCATCTTAAATCCAATACATCATCAGCAAATCCAAGGAGTAGCATGCAACATATAGACAGTAGTGCTGCTAACAACTCTGCAAACTGATATGGTTTATGGTAAATGTTGATTTTGGAAACTTATTGCATGAAGTATAAGATGAAGCTTTCATCTCTTCAAATCCTGTCGCCTTATACGAATAACAATATTCATTTATAACAAATTTCGGTGATAAAATTTGGATTACTTTTAGAAAATGAATGTAATGTCATCCACAGAAATAAAATATTATATTAAAAAATAATAGATATTACATACTTCATTATGAGGGAAATGCTCTCTGTCCATAAGACTATTTCCAAAGACAATCGGTATAAAAAGAAAACTTGTAACTAAGAAAACACATCCCGAAACAACTCCAACCGCTTCTGGTCTAAAATTTACATGTTTAATTAAAAAAACTTTATATGTCTTTGTTGAATATTAAAAGAGAAAATAGTATTAACATACATTTTGTCCTTACTATTTTTACATAAATCAATGCCATAAATACCAGCCTTTATAAATAATTCTTTAAGTTTTGGTATCAGTTCATCAGTAAAAAGATATGATAATATTGACAATACTATCAAAATAATAAGTGCTAACATTTTAAGATTTTTATATCGACTAAATAATGCAAAATGTTCAAAAGAAAAATTACTACTTTTTATTTATTATCATATTAACATTATATTATTAGGTATTGATTGTTATTATGTGATAGGTTATGATTATAAATTATACATTTGACATTTGTCATACTCATCAAAGAGCATATAAAATACTATACTGTACTCATAGTCTTGATTACAAATAAAGAGCATGGAAGCCAAAGAGCATATTAAATTCTGATTACAAATTTCAATTCACTTGTAAATCAACACAAACATTTTCAATTATTATATAAAATGAGAAGGATTAAGAGAAACTTGAAAAGATACTACACCTATTAATTTTCCCTACTCGATCACTTCTTTCGTCGTCGTTGTTTCAGTCAATATTCGCCCACAGCTGGACGTACGCCTCCCCCATTGTTCGCCACAAAGATCGGTTGCCGGCCGCCCTCATCCAGTGGGCTCTCAACCTTGAACAGATCAATGTGCAAGAGGCCTAACGTCATTTTTTAGCCTAACGCCCGACGCCCGAGCTATTCAAGATGGAGTTAAATGTCAACATTATCATATTAATTACATAACACACACAACATATTAATTATCAATAAAACTATGTTGTTATATAGCAGTTTTGTAAATAAAATCAGGCAACCATTATTATGTAGGTTCTTTTCGAACTCGAGTCGGAGTGAATTCAACTCGATTTGGCTCGAGTTAACTTGAGTTAGTTACTCGATCATTACTAGTAACGCCAAAATTTTACAAAAACCTGACATACGTCGTACAAAGTTTAATTTATACTTTACTACATTAAACAAGATGAGTACTTTGGATGAAATAGAAGAGGAAGCAAAAGCCGCTGCAGAAAAAATGGTTATGAATATGATGCAAAGGCCTGGTCAGCTAGAAAAAGTATGTATTAAACTTTTTCTTATTTTAACTATAAGATAACAGTCAACTTAAATAGTTTTATAAGTAAGTTCATTAGCAAAATTTGTTGTTGAGTGTACAAACTACATGTACCAATTTAAATTTCTACTTATTCAGGTTGAGCAATACAAAAAGAGAATAACACATAAGAAAGCGTCAATTGAAGCTCAGTTGAAATCGGCAGTTCAAGGCAAATTGGATGGTGTGAGTGTTGGCCTCAAACAGTTACAGGAATGTCTTGATGATGTTCAACAAATCAGTTTAAAGTATGTAATGTTTATTTACATATTTTTTAATGTTATATTACATATTTGGTGTTTTACAATTTGGAAGCGACACTAAGGCATCCAAAAATTCAAAATAAGGAACTTGTTAACAATTTTTTTGTTGCAATTAGGTATTCCTACAATCCCTCCCTGAAAAACCAGCTCTTGAATTAACTTGCATTTCATGAAAAACATCATCGTAATGCTTTTGTTGGGTTTAGCAGCTCATGCAATTTTACTTTAATTTAAGAACATTTTTTTACATTAAGAAAAAATTATGCATAAATAAAATTAATTCCTTGTTATTGGTTGCGACATCCAATAAAATTATATAAATTTTCGTTGTTTCCTCGTTCTATGCAGGCAATACCTTGTTCTTAATAGTTTATGTTAGTGTGTAGTGGTTTACTACATAACACTTAAAAGAGTCCCACTCCCTCTATTCCTTTGAAATCTTTTCTCTTGAATCTGAGAAATGTTAAAATACTATGCAGTTCCTCCTGTGCTTGTGTTTGCAATAAAGTTTCTGAAGAATGTATTAAGATTGTTTACTTCTGTAATTGTGAATAAATTGCGATTATTTTAGAATGGATGAACTTGAAGATCTTTTCAAAAGTGTTCCTCCACTTGTGGCATCACTTCAAGCAGTTAGAGAAGAGGATTCTCGCCACTCCCAGTATGTGACCGCTATGGACAGCCTTAAACATATATTTACTGTTCCCGAAAGTGTGGCCAAAACAAAACAGTGGATTGGTGAAGGAAAATTACTGCATGCTCATCAGGTTACTATTGATTTAATTTAGTGGAAAGATTTTAATTTCATACTACATAGTGGTTAGATTTAAAAGATCACGAATGTTATGTATTGTTTATATTGTAGTGCCTTACTGACTTGGAAAATTCAAGAGATGATTTACTATATGAATTGCATAGACTACCAAACCAATCTTCACATGACAAGATAATGCTGAAGGCATATTTTGAAGATGTTGAAATGGTATCAAATCTGCTAGAGAAGCAAATCAAGCTGATCTTAGCAAGAACTTTGAATACAGTCCGTAAAGAGCCCACTGTTATTGTGACAGCATTGCGGATCATAGAGAGAGAAGAGAAGAAAGATCAAATGGCTTTGCAGGTGGTTATAATTTTTATATATTTATTAAAAAATTATGATTAAAAAATAAAAAAATTAAAAGAATTTTTCAAAATGAAAGTAATATAGTTATATAAAGTATAGTTATATTGTTGTTAACAATATTTTTACTCTTTTCATAAAAAAATTTTTAAATTTATAAAGGTTAGACAATCCACTAATCAGCAAGTTAAGGTTCTAAACGGGAGAGTGATCTTTTGGTCACACGTTGGTGACAAATGACATGATACAAATTAAATGTACAGCATGTTATTACCAAGTCTAAGAATTAATTTCGCTTTATATCAAATGGATTAATGTTTTTTAAAATTACATCAATTTTCAGCAACAAACACAATCAGGTTTCATGCCCCCCGGCAGACCCAAGAACTGGAGGTCGAAAGCGTTCGAAGTGTTAGAATGTGCAGTTGCCCAACGAATTGAGGGAACACGTGTGGATGAAAGAGAAGACAATAAATTATGGCTAATAAGATACTTGGAGCTAACTCGACAGTTAATATTAGAGGACCTTAGGGTTGTGAAGACTCTTTGTGTGCCCTGCTTCCCACCACACTATGACATTGTCAATAAATATGTTGATATGTACCATACATGTTTGTCTTCAAGTGTGAGTACCAAAAAATGTCTCATATAGTTATAGTCAGATAGATTAATGGAAAATAGACAGGATAAATATTCAAATGATCAAGAATCATCAATTTACTTGATAATAAATGACTACCACCGTCAAATTACATAAATATGCAACAGTGAAAAGAGTTGCAGATGCATTATCATCATTTTAATAAGAGGAGGATAGGTTCCATCCCCTCTTTCCACCCCCTACCTCTCTCCAGATGAAGGATGGAAAGGGGATGGAACCTGTTTTGGTATATTAACAATTGAAAATAAGACTCTTCCTTGTGATTTGTTTCCAATTTAGCTTCAAGACCTGGTTCAAAATGGTTTAGAAGGCAACGAATATGTGACACTGTTGTCTTGGATTCTTAACACTTATCCAGGACATGAGCTAATGGGCAGCGAGGAATTGAAAATTGACGTGTCCATCTTGCCCCCACTGCTCAGTGAAGAAAGTATGCACAAACTGCAAGAGGAATATTTACAAGTAATTTATTACTATATTTTATACCTGTCATGTCAATTTATTTGTCACTTTGATATTTATATGAATCTTAATTTAATCTTAAGTCTTTTTTATGGTACTATGTCAACATTCTCAAAAAAAAGGAGGGTTTCGGACTGCAAACTTTACTCAAAAGTATAAATTCTCACGGCACCCAAGTGACTTTAGAAATTGTTTTATAATGTTTAAATTTAGCACGTTATTTAATGCTGAAGTATAAAATTATCAGTTGTTACGTCGCTAAGCGATCTTAGAACCACATAATTTTACTAGCCCGTCCCCTGGGATTTAAGGTACACTGTACATCGACCGCGTTTAAAACCAATTAATATATGTTGCATAATGTTTATGTGTAGAAAATGGAGTGCAACTACATGGAGTGGATGGAGAAGACGCTGGAGTCGGAGCGCGCAGAGTGGGGCGGCGAGCGCGCGCCCGACGCCGAGCCGCACACCGCCGCCTACCACACGCACGCGCCCGTTATCATCTTCCAAATGATCGACCAGAATCTACAGGTTGACGACTTTGCATTTAAATAATAATATTAAATTTTAATATTATTGTTATTTATCTATATACCGACCTCGTGAGGACGGCAAGAAGTCGCTGGATGAGGTGCGTGGAGGACCGCATACTGTGGAAGGCATCGGGCAATCAAAACCTGTATTCAGAATTGGACTGATATAGGCTGACGATGATGATCTGTGTGTTATATTTGTCTTTTCTTAGACCACGAAAATGTATCCTTGCCTTACCATTACGAATATTTTGAACAAAACAAATCTAAACAATACCAAAACCAGCATCTTATAAACGAAGTATCGTTAGTATAGTATATTAGTCATATATTTGAAATTGATAGATAATAAGTCATTCGAAAGGCGTTAAATAACTACATATTCTATGTAAATTTATGGTAGGCTTGTAAAATACTGGTATAATATTTATAAAACATTAATACTTTTAATTTATTTAACTGTTAATGTTTTTTAACAATCCGTTGTATATGTTTCGTTTCAGGTGACGGAAACAATAAGCAAAGAGATCACGTTCAAAGCATTGTTGTTGAGCATTGATCAAGTCACCCGCTACGGGAATATGTATCGGGAAGGAGTCATTCAGTTTAAGGTAAAATTCATTGATTTAGTAACATGTTGTTAAGCATCAATATAAAGAATCTTTTCACGTTATTTTTCCAATTTTAAATTATGTGTAATAGTGTATAAAAAAAATCTTTAGAACACTGACAGCTCCGAATGATTACGTAAATAAGTTAATTTGCGTTCCCCTAATGGAAACAACGCAAGACATTTAATTACAATAGAATTACCGTAAGAACAAAACGCAAATAAACTTAAACTTCGAAGACGAAACAACACAAGGATGCTTATAAGAAAATTATTCTATTGAAACTGGAATTAAGTTATTAATTTCCAATTTCTAAGTGTAGAACTCGCACTTCGCGGACCGATCACGTGTGGCGTACTTCACGCACCACATGATCACGATTGTGAACAACAGCGAGCAGCTGGCACGGCTGGCGCAGCAGACGCAGGCGCGCCACTGGCCGCCCGGCCGGCACGACCCGCCCGCAGAGGCCAAGTTCGACGCCATGCTCGCCACATTCCAGGTATACCAATGTTATGTTACAGCTTGACTACATCAAAACACAATAACTATTAAATAAATATTATCAATAGGCTGTCGAGGAAGTACACTCTTAAAAGGCCCTCATCTAGGTTAATTACAGGGCTTTGGAAAAAGAAAAAGTCACACATTATAGTGAATCACACAAAGTATTTGATAAAATTGTATTACAAATCCTGTATTTCTTTTATTTAGAAATTGCGGGACGAGGCCGCTCAATTCCTTCTGGAGGAAGCATTCTTAGATCTGGAAGTGCATTTCGAAGATCTATTCACCCCTAAATGGCTGACGTCAAGTATACCAGTGGATACTATTTGTGTCACTCTTGAAGACTATTTCCAAGATTATAATCATCTCCGAGAGAAGAACTTCGAATATGTTATTAATGCGGCACAGAATTTGGTGTACAGAAAATACATAACAGCGATGCTGTCGAAAAAAATGACGTTCAAGAGTGTGGAAGAAGCACAACAGGGGGCTAATAAAATCGTAAAAGAAGCTAATCAAATACGATCATTTTTCAAAAGGATTGCACCGGAAGGAGTTAATGTTGATTGGCCTTTTGAAGTTATTAAAACTCTTGCAGAGGTAGGTACACTTGTTTGTGACAAATAGACATTAATAACATTTTGCAGTCTGAGTTCCCTTTGATGATTTGAAATGAGGCTATAATCTTATAATAATAAATATTTATGGGTCGGCTTGAAGTACTATGGCTTTATAGAAGACAGGCGTGAGGTCTTGGTTCTTCCCCTTTTTAACCTATCTGTTTCGCCTCTTCTTTATCTAACATAGGCTTAAATTAACATAGGCTAGAAAAACTGCATTTTAACGGTTATTGCAGATGTCTTTGTGGTAGACATCACTTAACAGAAGAACTAATGCTTGCTTTGCTGGAAGAGTTCGAAGCGATTCACTGAAGGTTGGGTAAATCGTTTTCGATTTCACGATGGCACGTAACCACATATAACTCCAACTCATTGACCTACATTTCGCGACCGGTAACGTTGTAATGAGACCGTCGTGTGATTTATCAATTCTATAATTACAAAGTACGGTTGTCATAGGTGTTGCGGTGCCAGGACATGGAGATGGTGTCCCTGGACCTGCACAGCGTGACGGACAAGTGCCCGGATGTGTCGGCGGAGCAGCTGGCGCGGCTGCTGGCCTTGCGCGGTGACGTGCCGCGCGCGCACGTGCGCGACACCGTCACTCACGTACTGGCTACAAGACAACCGTCTCGAGCTCCCTCACACCCATCCCTCTTCAAAGACATCAAGTTCAACGATCGCCTCCTCGCGCAGTTTGCTCTATAACTCTCTTTTGGATCTGGTCTGCTGGTCTCATCGAATAAAGTGCAATACATACATATTTATGAGAACAAGTAAAACATACTATCTCATATTGACACAAATACAACCTAGCATATCTATCCAGCTCGCCAGCTCCGCGTCGTTAGAATACTACAAAGCGGAGGATATGCCATTTTTTTCTGTGTCATCGTACAATTTATTGAATCCATTGTTGAAAACCTTATGAAATTCGTTTAAACAAACAAACGCGGCAAGGGGACTCAGTTTTTCTTCAACACCCAGAATTAGGGTAATGTTTTTCGCGCGTTCAAACTATGTTTGAATGTCCATTTCCATTCCATCCGGGTCCATTGTGACCTGTTACAAACAGGTATCCTTAACGGCTTTATCGATTTTGAATAGTGAGGTTTCATTAGAATTCTGTCCTTCCGTGTTCCCGTAATGAACTATTACTTGTTTCATAATGAAATATTACTTCGCAAGTTCGGCCCCACAAGGAATACTGCTTGCATCTCTGGGCGGGAGTACTCCAATACCAGCTTCTGCATTTATCGCATATACCACGGGAGTGTTCCGAAGGACTGTTTGGAACGATTCCTGCCGCCGAATTTCGTTATCGAACAACACGACAGACCGCCAGGTACCATCCACACCATCTTGATGGCTGGCATTCCTCGACTGTCAAAGCAGATACGCCGTCAGCAGTAATCGAGTGATAGAAGCAGAAGTATATTTTTGTTATAATCTTATACCTGCCTAATCTTAGTTAAGTATGGTATTCACAGTGCAATGTATCTTTTATTAATCAATATTACATAATTATGTTATCAATGATATTTAATGCTTAGTCGAGTCATAAGTTCCGTCAAAAACAAAGCGAGGGATCATTCCCAACTATTTTTTTAAACGATGCTTCAAAAAATATCTGGTCTTTTACAAGTACGCTCGTAGCCTCAGGCTTCACTGCTTTAATCATCGCTGGTGTCCTAGCTGTGCGAGGTCAGCCGACCCCTGACGATCTCCGAAGTTTGAATCTTCAGTGTATCGTTTGATAGTGCGATAAACAAACCGTATTGTTAGTTATTTTAAAGTTTTGCAGAATATTGAAAAAATCTACTACTCCATTTATTATTATTTATTTACTACTCCATTATTAGGAATGAATGAAAATGAATTTATTTTTAAATTCGGAAAGCACATTTGTTGCTTTTTTAAATTAGTCGAAGAATAATTGGCCAGTATTCGCCTATTTCCAAAAAGGCTTTGACAGAACTTATTTTATTTATTTTTATTTTTATGTTGTACTCATGCAAAATCACCGGCTAAATATGTTCCAAAGACAGCGTCGCTGTCAAAAAAAGGATAGCGTAATTAAAATAATAAGAAAAAAGAAGACAGCTAGTGTTTGTTACTCAAACACACTTTAAAGTTTTCACTTTTCGACCGTTAATTGCATATTTGCTACTTTTTTAATATGTCATTGGATGCTATCGATTTTATTTACGAAAACTATATATTTATTATTAGTCTGTGTTAGAGATATTTTTTAATTTGTTTAACCTTAAACATTAATTTTAATTCATTATCTTATTATTTTAATTAATGTTTGCATTATTGTAAAATAAATTATAAAACTATTTGTGTCTATCGTTTCTTAGAGCAATTTGTTTTTTTTTCTTAAAATGGCATTTTATTCCTTATTGGAGTAATAATGTCATGTTACGTAAGTGAAACTGTTAGTGGTAGAGCCGGTATCACTTGCAGGTACATCCCGTTTGTTTTGTTTTTTTTTTAAAATAAATATTTCTGTGGTACGGTTATAGCACAACGAGAAAAAAAGGTATCGAACACAAGCCTAGTATTGAGCAAGATTGTATATTATTCAGCAATGTTTTGCAAAGCCACAAAACCAATTTCATAGAAAAACGTTATTGTATTGTACATTTTCTTACTGCTTGCTTGTGCTTCTCCTTTAAAAAAAGAAAAACAATATTTCTCATTTTTATATTTCTCGCAAAATTATTAACGTAGTATATTTTAATTTAATGAGAGGCGAAGAGTGCGTTTGTCCGTTTTGTAATATTTTGTTCTGTTCTGTGACCTGTTCAAAAAGTTTTATCGCCAACTAGTTACAACTGCCAAACTACGATTGGATTTGGTTTGGATGTGGACTGTCTTGGAGTGACCAAGACAAAGATTTAAAATATTAGATATCAATTTATTGTATTGTAACACTTTATAGAAGGTGGCAAAGGAGTAAGCTGTTCACTTAATATTAATTAACCGTTACCCATAGCCATCTGCAACAGGCTATTAAGTTGAAGATGCATTGCCTACTTTTAATCGACAGAAGAGAAGATAGACAGAAAGAAGGATATTTCCTTTTCTTATCCGAACCCTTCTTCGTCAAATATTCTTCTTTCTCACATTCTTTTTTTGAAAAAAGGTGGGAAGTGGAAGACGACGAGAATTAGGGCATCGCACCTCTAATCATGAGGCAAAACGCAGTAATACTTCTACTGCACGCCCTGACTTCTGTAAGGTCGTGGTATTTTATAGCCGGCTCATTATTGCAACAGATGTTGTTATTACACGTAAAATTTACACTTATAATTAGGTAAATAATTGACACTAAGTTCACAATAAAAAGCGTTCAATTGATAATTTAAAAAAATGGAATTCAATAAAATCGGTAGTTGATAAGTCCCTTACTCGTAACATCAATCGGCACCGATTAAAGCTCAGCTTAAATGTATTATGTCCGAACCGCATGTTCCAAATACTGTTCAAACAGCGAAATTAGTCTTCGGTCGTCCTAATTCTGCCGCTCTCATAAATTGCACCACCGCCGTTTTTGCAGGCTTCACGCTAATTTTGATATTTAATACTGTTAACTAAGATATCGAATAACATGGAAACCATTATGTCAATTCTCCGTGTAATATAATAATACATTAAAAAAACATGTCTATTAGCGGAGCAGAACAACCATTTTATAACTGAAAGGTACCTGAATGTAAGATTTAAGAATTGTCTCGTCGGATGATAGTCGTTGACGCTGGAAAGGGCAGAAGATTAATAAAAAAATTGCAGTTATTCTGTTATCAAGAATAGTAAAGAATTAGTTTGCGATGCGGTGCGGCGGTAACGCAAATTAATTTAGCGACAGGGTTTTGTGTTGTATAAATGTTAAAATATTACATGAGTATATTATTTATATTTGGTTTTAAAAGTGAACTCGATGTTATTAAGGAACGCTGTAATTTCTGCTTATTTTATGTAAACATTTTTTTTCATAAATATTCAAAGGTACTACTTACTGTGCCTAATACCTCAGGACATCATATAATTTAGGGTCTCGATGCAAATTTCAAAAATCAAATAAATGCCCTAAGGCATATATTTAATCAAATTTGTTATAAAGCATAAAAGAGTAAAGTTATTTATAAGCCCTAAATATCATCGACACTCGTTAGTCGGCTTCTTGGCTACGCACCACGTTGCCTTGTAAAGAATCTGAAGTAAAGTCTAGGTTTTCTTGTTTTTGCTTGAAATGAAACATTAATATGTGATTTGAAATGAAATGTATAGAAAATAGCTTTCTCCGCTTTCCTTTTTCACATCGCTTCACGTATTAATACATAGATTTGTAGGAAAAAGTGCCGGAAAGCGAACTAACTGTGTCAGTTCGATGTCAGCAGTGGGCATCTGGAAAGAATAATTTAATACAAGAGGCCGATTATCCCGCGCTAACTGAAGGCCAATTTGCTGGTAGCAGGGCGGGCGGGGATCGCGGACCAGCAGTCGCGTCGTATCTGCCGAGCCGAGCTGAGCGGCGTCATGTGGCGCGCCGGCTGCCTCCTCCTGTGCCTAGTGCCAGGTGAGACCAACGGCTTTTGACAAACCTCTTGCAATAATATACGTATCATGTAACCGATCGCAACAATTCTACGTAAGCGGATATCACCGTTTACATTTCAAATCGTAGCGTACGATTGCGGGGATCTTCAAATCAGAGTGTGATATCCTAAATGTGTCTTATATTGCTTATATTCCAATATTAAAATATTTCGTATTTATAATCCGGTTATATTTGTTAAATGTTAACATAGGTGAGTTTTTTTACATAATTTGTATTGTGACAATTATCTACCAAATTTTATTAAAATCTTTGAAAAAATATTTAGTCTCCACGGCGGTTTGTTCGTATTTTAAAATAGTTAAATGTTTTTCTTGGCCAATATTTTGCGCTTGCCAGCCATTACGTCTTGTTTACAACCACCTGTTAAAGTAAAACGCTCACTAAATCTTTCGCCGTATGCCAGTAGTTATAGTTTATTTACGTTGCATTTAGACCAGGGATATAAAACAACAATGAGTCATGCAATATTTCAACGCTGTATAATATTTTACATTTTTTAATTCCTTAAAAAAACTTAAATTTCCTTGGTGTTAACAAATATTACATTTTTATGGATGAAATATGTATCCATAATAAGCTATTTGGTTAATTCCTAATACAGATTTAACTAGATATTTTTTCGTTTACACGATTTTTCTAACAAGACAAAAACTACGCATATATTATGGTGCACAGTTTAAGATTGTATTTTTTTTAAAAGGACACGAAGCACGAGTACTGTTCTGTTGACAACAGCCGTAAAAGAACCTACGAATAGACACATGCGTCATTAGTATGTCCAAGAGGACGTACATACCTGTCATAAATTCGTGGGTTAACTGGTTGAGAATAGGGTATTTATTTATTTCCACACGCCGTTTGCGCTTATGAAGAACAACCAAAACAAAATATGAATAAGGAAATATTGTTCGATTAATATTGACTGCGTCTGGTTTCTCTTCATTTTCATGTATAGTGACAAAAAAATGTAAAATAGTTTTCTTAATGTATATTAGTATTTCCTTGACTGAAACCGACTCCAATAAGTTTGTCCAATCTAGGACATCGGCAATACCAACCAACTCTGCCACATACTTCTGCAACATAAATTTTGCCTTGTAACTTTTCCTTCATCCTTTCAACACGCGCAAACCAACAACAATGGTGAGGCTTAGTGACTTGAAATTTTTGAATCATTTCAGTAGTGACGTAAACAGTGGGAGAGCCCGCAATAACAACATCTTTTGCACGAATGGGCCGGCTCGACCGGTGAAATACCAACACGTCACAGAAGACAGGCGTGAAGTGGAGGTATTCTGCGTTTCGTCTGATGAGTGACGTGCCGGAGGGCTAATTGTAGTCCTCTTCCCCCTCCTAGCCATTCTAATAAGGAAAGGATGGGAAGAGGAAGAGGATTTAACGGATGAGGAGGGGATGGACAGGGAATGGAATTATCCTTTTTTCTGTTTGTCCCCTCCTTCGTCCATGCAGGTAGGCAACGCATCTGCTACTCATTAGCTTGTTGCGGATGCCTATGGGTAGCGGTACTTATTTCCAGGGGCCGCTTGCTCGTTTGCCACTTTGCAATATAAAAAAAAAAAGACCCGGCCCATTCCCGAGACATGCATCGATATCCGGGTAGGAGCCGTTGACACCACCATAACAAAAAAACTGATAAATATTTTGAAGACCTTTATCTCGGTCAGTGACTCTTTATTAAATGTTATCTATTTTCTATTATTGTACAGATAGTAGTCGGTAGACTTTATTTATTACTTGCGTTTTACTAAAATTGCTATTAGTACCTATTGATTTTTTTTTATCAAATAATTGAATAACGGCATAAGTTTTTAAATACTACAAGTAAACAACTGAAACACGAATTCAGATTTCGTTATCGTATTTTTTCTACTTGGCCTACATTTTCATTTTATGGGTCTCGTAACCTGTCAGTCAATAGTCGTCCACTGCTGGACGTACGCCTCCCACATTGATCGCCACAGAGACCAGTCCCCAGTCTCATCCAGTGGGCTCCCGCAACCTTGACCGGATCATCGGGTCATCGCGTGAGAAGCCTAGCCACCTAGAATGCGTATTTCAAGTAGTAGTAGTAGTAGGGGGCTACTTTACCGCAACTCCACGACTAGCGCGTATTTTGCGTGTGGGCGGGACATGGATCACTCCAGCCAGCCCAACTCTCCGAAGAATCCCAGCAACCCCTTAATGTTGCCGATTATCTCCGAGAGCGATCCCAGCGAACCAAGATACTTAACCCTGTACTGGGACACTGCAGGACAGTGTAGCATGACGTGTGACGCCGTTTCCTCTTCCTCCATACACGCTACGCAAAGAAGGCTGTCAGTGATTCCTAAATTAAACAGGTGTTTATTGAATAGGCCGTGTCCTGTGCACGCTGCCAAGTTTTGTAACCTACTTGAGGTCCTCCTATCTAACTTCGGTAGGGCTTCTCTCGTTTGTCTGCACTCTTTTATGTTATGCCATAGGTCGCAGTGAAGGATGTGACTTCTTTCCATTATCTTCGACCTAAGGTATGCTGGCGGTAGAGGAACGATAGGCTCTGGACCAATCGGTCGAATACTCGAGCCTTTGCGAGCGAGTTCATCCGCCGCGTCGTTACGTCTAGATCCACTGTGTCCTTTAATCCATTGGAGGATTATATTGTTCTTGGCCCCTGCCTCATTGAGACGCTGATGGCATTCAAAGATAAGGCCGGAGGTCATAATATTGCTGTTCAGTGCTTGTAGTACTGCCATGCTGTCCGAGAGAATTCGAATGTTTTCATCTTTGACTTCTCGCGCAGTAATGGCTAGCGCTGCATCTATAACTCCCATGCATTCAGCTTGGAAGACAGTGTTGTAAATTCCTAAAGGCTTGTAGATTTTTATGTTTAATTCCTCAGAGAATACGCCCGAGCCTGTGCCTTGTTTCGTCTTGGATCCGTCTGTGTAGATCCTCAGATCGAGCTGTTCGCTTCCTTTAATGTGTTCCTCATATAGGTGAATTCTATATTTCTTGTCGAAAACATATTGCTTGGGGATCAGGTCTTGCTTTGCTACTGCAATGGGTGCTACTTCCTGTAGGGTTTCCAGAGCAGTAGCATGCGGGATCCTGTTTCTTTTCCATAATTTCAATGTACATAGTCGCGCTGCTGTTTGGGTTGCAACTTGTTGAATATGGATGTGTAGCGGAATTAAATTTAAAAAGTATTTCAAGTAATCACCAAAATCGAATAGGGCTGCTCTTGTTTTGCTAATCTTTAAACAAAAAGAATATATTATGTAACATTTAAATTTGGAAGCGACGTAACAGGCCTGCACAACGCTAGTCAATAAGCCTAACGAGAAGCATTAATACAGAAGTATAGATTCATTAGTAATTAAATAATCATCAGAGTTTAAGGAAAATCCTACAAGTGGGAATGCAGCCTTTCTTTTAAGACAGTCGTTACGTTAACCAAGTCTAAGGAAGAATCTAATGTTTCTGTTGTATTTTCAAAGAAAACTCTGAGCGACTTACTTTTGCCGTTGGGGTCATGGCGAAAACCTAGTCCGAAGAAATTTGAATGTATTTTTCCGAAAAAATAAAAGCCCTCATTCGTTTATTTCTGCGAGTTCTCGTTTTTAACCGACTACATTCACACGAATGATCGTATAGTATTGTAGCATAATTGCTTTCTCAATTAAATTTGTGGCCGTTCGTACTCGGAATTTACCTACAAGTTATAGCATTGTTTTTGGCATTAACTAGAATGATCCGCGCCAAGAAAGAATCCTTTCTACCCCGTTTCCGTTAACTATATGTGACGAATCATTTTTTTGGTCGGATCGAGAATGATTTTTTTATTGGGGGTCCTGATAAACGCAGTAAAACCCAAAACAATGATTGTTAGAATTTTTGTCTGTCTACGTGCTTGTGCCCGCTAATGTCACAAACAGTTTAACTGATTTGGGTGTGGAAAGATTCACTTAACATTTACTGTTTGTTTTATCTCAATCGGCTTATAAATAAAAAAGTTATATCAATTTAAAGAACCATGTCAATCCTTTGTTTGACATTTCTTAAAAATGCTATAAAATTGCTGTTCAGTTGAATAGGCTGAACTTTTAGCTATGTTTGTTATTACTTATACTATGATTGAAAGTTTAAATAAAGTTCAAAGCAGAACTGTGCATTGAGATATTCATAGCACGCACATGTATTTCGGAGACGCACGACGCTCCCTGATAATGGTAATAGCTATATTTGGTGACACAGTATTTACACGTATATAGACGATTTTAGAAATAAGGTGTTTATTCTTATGTTTTTTGTTAGGTTAAGTTAGTAGCTTATTATTCCCGAGGAAGGTTGACGTTAGGCAGGCAGCCGGCTGTAAAAACTGTAGCCAGAACCTATATAGTATGGACTGCGGTCACAGTTTAAACAATCATATGTGATTGTTAAACTGTGCTACGGCCATACTGTGTCGGCCCCACATACGCGGGAAATGGGCAGGGAGATCATGATCAACGGTAGTATTAAGTAGGTAACATCATTTCGTTTAAGTAAAATTGCAAGGCGGGTGAAACCGCGAGACATAGCTAGTAATATAATATAACGTTTGACTCATTTTATTATTTTCACCGCACATATGGATGAACTAAGAACCTATAGACAGCTATTTTTAGTTGAATAAAATTTATCCAATTATAAGGTACAAGTTACGATTGTGTCATCGGATTTGATTATAATTTCTAAAAAGTCCTAATAATATTTTGTTTGACAATTAAAATACGTGGCGTGGCTAGCGTGCCGCAGAAGATCCGCCACCGACCGCGGTATTTTTAACATTCCCGGACCAACTCAAGGTTGCCTAAGATAGTCGCTTATTCATTGGGATATGACCCAATTTACCATAATATGTTATTATTAGAATTAACATCGTTTGATTTCAGAAAGCTTTAACGATTTGTTGGTCTACGTCTAGGACTAGTTACTTAGTAGTTAGCCTTCAATCGTTGAATTTAAAATGCCGTAACAATTTCAAGTGATAATACAAGATAATATATAATCGCCTCGTTAGTATGAAATGCCGTAACCCTTTCCGCGCATTCCATGAAAGCCACCAAGAGAGTTTTAATGAGTTCAATTTCTCATAAGCCACTCTTTTCACCACAAAATAAGAGAAAGTATCTATATTTTAAAGAACTTCTTCCCTCGATACCAAAAACAAGTTTATTTTCCATCCGCGGCAAGATGTTTTAGTGATGATTTTTCAAACATCAAAAATGATTGTTACATTTGAGGCCCAATGATTATAATAAAGAGGAGATGAGGATGTTGGTTTGCTACCAAGGTCGAGAGAACTATTTTTTACAAGGCAAATCCGAAGGTCTTAATGTTCTATGATATAAAAGGTACTTAAATTATGGCCAAGTGTTTGATTCAGAAATTACTGGCGTGGGTGCTGTTGCCGTTTTTAATAAAAGATGAATGTCATTTTTAACTGTCCTAAACTCTATATAATAGAATTGATCCGTTACACGAGTGAAACTGTTTGAAGCGTGCTCGTATTGTCAAAGGGCACGCGGGATGCGCTCGGCGCTGTTACTTCACATCATAAACACAGTCACGTGCGTTTCAATATCTAGCTACGGGATATATATGGGATATGGGAGGGAACTTTCGAATGATGTTTTCAAAATTTCGGGTCTTATCGATTAGTAATCGGAAAAAGCGGATAGCAATTTATTCAATGTTAATGTGAAGCCATTCCTGTAAGTTACATTTTGTTTTTCAGCTACTCGACAGATAACGATCACTGAGTTCTCAGTGCCTCACGCGGTGCAGGCGGGGGAGGACGCGGATCTCCACTGCAAATATGACCTGAAGTCAGACGAGTCCGACAAAGGCCTGTACGTGAAGTGGTGGTGGACGCCGCTGAACGCCACCAGCGACCAGATGCACCAGCTGTACCAAAGGATAATCGGCCTTGAACCAGTCACTATTCATAGCACCATACGTCTAGGTATGTAAATATACTTCTTATGAGCACGCTTGAACATTCACGAGATTAGCCAGTTTTTCATAGCATTCAAATTAAATTTCTATATCGTGGCTTCCACGTGCCATTTAGAAAAAGACGGGGAAAGTCAGAATTTCTTGTTTTTTTTTAAGTTTTGGACACATGGCGCCCTCTAGGCGTTGCAAAAATATTTCCGCTAATACTAAATTATAAAGATAAAAGATCTAATTGTTTGTTTGCTCCCGAATAGCTCGAGCTTTCCCCTGTACGTGATTATTTGCAGATGCCTGTGTAGCTTTCACCTAAGATCAGGAACGGCTTGCTCGTTCTTTTCGTATTATTTCTTTTATAACCTTATCACAGCCGACAAACAGAAAAACATTGTCAATTATACTAAGCCCAAATTTCTATCATTTTAAATGTTATGTTATTTTTTTCAGAGTTATTGGAAAACGATGGCATCCGGTTACTGAATATGACTCCCGCGGACTCCGGGACCTACGAGTGCGAGGCGTCCAACATCGACGAGGCGCGGGCACACCACGACCTCATAGTCTATTGTAAGTGCGGGCAAAGCGTTTTGTTAATTCTTACATCGCATTCTACACGAACGAAGGTACAGGCTCAGGTTCCTTCTCGGAAAAAACTATCCGACTGACTGACAGCATGCCGGTGCTACAGGCAGGTCACGCCCTTCACTGCGAATCATGGAACAACTTAAGTGACTGTAGAAGCCATGCCAAGGATTGACAAGTGGTCATCGAAGAGGATACTACATCTGAACCAACCACAGATCAGGAAAGTTGCTGCAGCTCTTACAGGTCATGGTAATCTTAAACTCTTGTACAATATAAGTATCACCATGCACGCATGGAAAGTGAAGAGACGGCGGCCCACGTCATGCTACACTGCACTGCAGTGTCTGGATACAGGGTTAAATATCTCGGCTCGCCGGGATCGCTCCCGGAGATCGCCAGCAACATCAATGGGATGCTGGGATTCTTTGAGGAGCTGGGTTGGTTGAAGTGATCCATATCCCACCGACACGCAAAATACGCGCCAGTCGTGGAGTTGCAGAAAATTGCCCCCTGACTACTTCGCATTCTAACTACATCGCATTCTAGCAGGCCTAAGTTAATGTGGAATTATTAATCTTGTTTTTTAAAAAAACTACAAAATAGATTCCTTTAGCTTTTGTTAAAGTTACATATAAGACTTATCTTAAATCATGTTTCGTAACTACCCAGTATGAAGTGATGAGGTGCAATAAAAATGTATTTGTGGTTTTCAATGTAATGGTTAATCCTATCAACCTTTAGCCTTAGACGAATCCCAAAAATAAATCCAAATGTAAATGCATTTTTATTCTTAAGGAATACGATTACATGCCTCCTTTTTGTTGTGGGGAGCTTCGAGAGAAATCTTAAACAAGATACGCTGCTTCTGGGGCAAGACAAGGGGATCAAGGGCTAAATGAGGTTAACCACTCACTAAAACCCCCTCGGTGGCTATCCTCGAGTGCGATGGGCTCCCGGATTTCCAGTGGAAAGCACCGGTGCCCCCTGCACGGAGCTTGCGCGCGACGCTGGGTTGCAGACACTCCCCTTGCACATTTCCATTGCTAGTGTAACACGAGACAAACCACAAAGACGGACATTATCGGTTCAATTGCTAATCAAAATTGGTATTTTGTGAAGGCTTCAAATCACATCTGCTCTTTAATTAGTTAACAACAGCACTACACTGCTACTGCTGCACTCCCAGACTTAAATTCATTTAATTTTACCAATAAAACTTTTTTTCGGTTTATATAAAGCTATGGGCAGTGGGCCGCAGCTGAACTTCTCGACGACGGAGGACGGGCCCGACGAGGACGAGGAGGAGGACGTGGTCGTGACGTGCGAAGCGAGGGATGTCGCTCCTTATCCGGACATATCCATCACAGTAGACGGGTATTTTTTATAGTACAGTAATATCCTGTGCCACAGTTTCTTTTGAGTAAAGTTAAAGAACGAGTGGGCCGTGATAGGTTGTGGTGATGTGCCAGTCGCCGTCCGTTGCGACCTTAACTGAGCGTAGACTCTAAACCTTTAACACCGCTCACACACTGGTTTTTGAGTGTGAGGGCTCTTCGGTACACTGCCTACATAAAAAACTGATTTTCGAGATTCGAACGCTTCTTGAGCGGTATTGGAGCTTGCAGTCGCTGCCGAATTTGATATAAAAGAACGTAAAACTTTGTTATGTAAACTCAATAGTCATTGTAAGCTTGTACGTCACTTAGTGTACTTTGCGATCTCTTATAGGAATCTACTTTCCAACACCTCAGAAAATGTAGAAGGGCCATTCGACGGAATGTATGACATATCAGCTAATGCGACTGTCAGCAAGAGTAGAGTCGACGGCGCGGAAGTGCGCTGCGAGCTCTTTTTCAAAAATGATAACATATCGCACCCCGCCTACGTCGACATAGAAACATTCAACTCATCAGGTATGCTTCAATGGCTGAATCAGTACTTGCCTATTTTTAGTCCGTAATTTTTTCAATAAAGATTTACTAAAACTATAGAATAGAGGAAAATTGAGTGATCGTGGACAATACAAAAAAATATTTCAACAATAAAACGGTTCATAATAATATCATATTGAGAAGTAAATAATTTGGAAATTAAAAATTCACTGAAATAAACCGTATTCGGAATAATAATAACAGTAATAATAATAAATAAATTAACCAATTCAAAATATAAATTTAAACATTGCAAACTAATTTATGTAAAAAAATAAACATGTTAAAAAAAAGGAAAAACAAACAATTTAACCCAAAACAAAAAGAATGCCTATCCAAATAAACCAAAACAGAAAAAAGAACAAACAGATCTTACAAAGTGTTGCCATGTCGATGAACAAGCCTTTAACTCAGCTATGTGCTTATTACCTATAAACACTCTTTTTAACGGTGGTAGAGCCCGCAGCAACAATATCTGTTGCATGAATTGGCGGGCTCGACCGGTGAAATACCACGACCTCACAGAATATAGGCGTAGAAGTACTCTGCGTTTCGTCTGATGACTGAGAAGTGCCGGAAGCCTAATTTCAGTCCTCTTCCACTTCCCACCCTTTCCTCATAAGGATAGGATGGGAAAGGGAAGGGGTTTGGACGGGGAAAAGGAAATAACCTTTTTCCTGTCTATTCATTTCTCAGTCCTCTGTCCAGTAAAGGTAGGCAACGCATCTGCAACACATTTGCTTGTTGCGAATGTCTATGGGCAGCGCTCACTTACATCAGGTGATCCGCTTGCTCGTTTGCCACCTTCTCAAATGAAAAAAGTATCTATAAAGTAAATAAGCGCTGATATTCTGCAAAAGCCTTTGGGTCCGTTGAAGCAGTAATAAGTAAATAAACAACTAAGTTCAGTGGGAAAATACGTAATTATATCAATTTCAACAATTCGAGACCAAAAATAAAAATACAAAAATAGAAAAAGTTGGATTTTGGTTGGGTAAAAGCTACCTCTAAGTGTACAGAATACAATTTTTATTATAATTTATCTCAACAAAAAATCGATATATATTTTATTTAAAAATGAGAGAAAAAAGATAGAGAAATATTCCGATAGACGTTCAACGTAAGTGAGGAGGTTATGTAATTAGCGCATCTGCATCTTTTTTTGAGCTTCCATCAAAAACAACCTCAGTATGTTTTTAAATATAACTTTGGTGCGGTTAATATTAATAATTCGTATTTACGTGTTGACTAGGAAAGGTGAATAGTGATTTATGTTAAGGGAATGTTTAACAATGCTAACGCATGACGTCGTAACTGTGCACTGTCTGAATGTTAATGACACGCTCGTACTCTTTATACTCTAATTATGGAACTTCTTTAGTTTTCATGTTTCAAAGAAGAAGAATAGGACTGATACAATTTTAAATTTTATAATTAAAAATGTTTCGACCACATCGCTTAACCATGGGTGAAATTGTGATCAAGCTCTAGTTTATATTATATAAAAAAAACAATTATTACATTTTAATACGTCTAATATAATCGGCCCACGAAAACATTCTGCTTTTTATGTGTGTGGGTGAGAGTAATGATTATTTTGCGCTATTGATAAGGTAGCTAGGTTATAATTTGTGTGGCGATGTTTGCGAACTAACGAGGTGTTAACTGTCGACCGGGGCGCCAGGCGCCGAGCCGACCACGACGGAGGCCCCCGAGACCTCCACAGCTACCGATGTCATCTCCGACACTTTACAAAGTATAAGTAAGTGTTAAGTATACTCATTTCAACCTACGACCACCCCCCCCCCCCCGCCCCTATAGTTACCTATTCATATTAAAATATAGTTTTTAAAATTTAATTTCTCCTATCACATTATATAATTATTTCGCATTCCTGTATTCGATTTAACTATTTTTTAAACTCTTTATTCAAACTTTTTACTATACAGGGTGTCCCAAAAGGTTACGTACATAGGAAGGGGGATGATAGGGGTGGTCACAAGGGTCACCAGAAAAATAAAATAAAAATTCCCCTCTGGGTATTAAAAAAATAAAAAGGGCATTTTTTAAAAACTTAAAAATTTTACACCTTCTGGGGCAATTTTGTAACCAATGACCTACAAATATGGCTACATTTAAAAAAAAAGTTATTATGTTATCGTCAATAACCCTTTATCAATATGAAATAAAAAAAACAATACAACTAACAAAGATTTTAAAGAAAATTAAGTTCTTGTCCAGTCAAGAACTAAGTAATTACGATTTCAATCAACTTCCTCCAAGTGTACTGAAAAAAAAGTACTATGCAACTCCGGCGAGTAACTTAAAAAGATAGGTAATTTTATTACAATTCCAAAATGGTATAATACTTCCTTAAAAAAATCATACTAGGACATTTAAAATATTTTTTGCGAACAATACCCCTTCAAAACAAAACATACTAAAAAAACAATAGTCTCAAATTCGTACGCATATACATTTTTAAATGTCTATTCTCTTCCTTAAAACTAAAAAAGAAAGGTAATTGTATTGCAATCGTTTTAAATGTAACTAAAAAATAAACAATATTGCAATTATTTATTCAAATAAAATGTTCGAAATGTCTACCACCAACATAAATACACGCCCTGCATCGTTTCAAAAATGAACGGGAGATATGGCGAGCAAATCTTCTATTATTAATTGATTCCGCTGCCTCTGTGATCCTCGCCCTCAAGTCAGCCAAGTCCCTGATGGGTTTTCCATAAACTTTTTCTTTTATAGCACCCCAGTAAAAGAAGTCTAACGGGTTTAAATCGGGTGAACGAGCTGGCCACGCTATAGCACCGGCCCTTCCCATCCACCTACCAGGGTATTCTTCGTCTAGGAAATCCCTTACAGGCCGTGCATAATGTGCTGGGCACCCATCATGCTGGAACCACATATTCCTGACTGTTTCTAGCGGCACATCTTCCAACAGATTTGGTAGTTCGTTTCGTAAGAAGTGTAAGTACGCTTCGCCAGACAGTGCCTCAGGTAGCTCAAAGGGTCCAATTATTATACCATTCAGTATTCCGGTCCACATGTTCACTTTAAAACAATATTGGGACCGATCTTCTCTAAGTAGGTGAGGATTTTCTACGTGCTACTCGTGAAACTTCTCAGCTTGTATTATGCGATGAGCAGTACTTTTCGGTACACCTGTACCTGCTTCAATTGCCCGAACTGATGTACTCGGATCATCTGCGACGGCTTGAAGCACTTCATCTTCGACATCAAACCAAGGTCTGCCTTCATTAACCGCTTGGTGAGGAAATCGACCCTCAGACAATAGTCGGTGGACATTGACGAAAACACGGCTATCCGAGTGGCGAGCGGCGTTCGGATATCGTTCTCGGTAGAGTCTTGCTGCAGCACGGGCATTACATCTACATTCGCCGTAAATGAGATGCATGTTCGCATATTCTTGTGGAGTGTACGTAGGTGGCATGGTGGTACTGTGTCACACACTTTAGTCCTTAAAAAGCCGGGTCGTTGGAAGAAATCACAAACAAAGATAATAATCAAGTCGAGAAAGCGATGCAAAGTTGTTAGTACAAAATGAACACAAACGAATACAAAGGATGGGCGGTAAACGAGAGAGCTTAATGTACTGACCTACTATTTGACTAACCAAAGATAGCACACCTACTTTTGTCTCTTTCTTAGTGTATCGCCCTGTCTCTCTCACTCACCACCAAACTTTTTTGCGTACGAATTTGAGACTGTTGTTTTATTGGTATGTTTTGTTTTGTTTGTTTTCGCAAAAAATATTTTTAAATGTCCTAGTATGATTTTTTTTAAGCAAGTATTATACCATTTTGGAATTGTAATAAAATTACCTATCTTTTTAAGTTACGTGCCGGAGTTGCATAGTACTTTTTTTTTCAGTACACTTGGAGGAAGTTTATTGAAATCGTAATTACTTAGTTCTGGACTGGACAAGAACTTAATTTTCTTTAAAATCTTTCTTAGTTGTATTGTTTTTTTTATTTCATATTGATAAAGGGTTATTGACGATAACATAATAGCTTTTTTTAAAAAATGTAGCCATATTTGTAGGTCATTGGTTACAAGATTGCCCCAGAAGGTGTAAAATTTTTAAGTTTTTAAAAAATGCCCTTTATTTTTTTTAATACCCAGAGGGGAATTTTTATTTTATTTTTCTGGTGTCCCTTGTGACCACCCCTATCATCCCCCTTCCTATGGACGTAACCTTTTGGGACACCTGTATTATTTACCAATAAAGAATTTCTTTGAAATGTAAATATTTGATTTTGTTTTACTATTTTTCTTCCTGTACATTTGTGTACATATATTCGTTTGGGGAAACTTAACTTAGTGTCGGCTTTTCACTTAGATACAGTTATAGTGAAAGAATAATAAAGCCCGTTTCATCCAAAGCGGATATTATCTGTAACTAATTTCCTCTAAATATAATTTAAACATCTTGTATTTGCTTAGACCAACTTAGATATTTGCTTAAGACAGAACTAAAAGACATTGTATGTGCAACTAGTTGTAAGAGTAGGTAACTAGTAAATAAAAGTGTTAAAGTTTTAATTATTGTTTTAAATATTTTGTCAAATATCTTTCAAGGTTTAATTTTTTGTACTAACTTTTCTAACGATTTTAACCCAAAAATATAATATAAATAACGTACTTATATAATATTCTTTGGCTTCTGTACTTGCTGGATACTGAATTACTTAATAACAGAATTTGACCAACATGCCATATCAGTTCTTTGTTTTGATATCTAATTAACTATATAATGGTGCCTCATTATTATGATTTGTTTTATTAACAATTTATATATAATTGGACGAACGTTCAATATATTTTAACATCGGATTATGTATTTTTATATATATATATTATAAACTTAATAGACGACGATCCTTTGTGGTCTTACCTGATACAAAATTAAAAAGTCATTTCTTTCGTAAATATAAAATTCTAATTTAAGCTAAAGTAAAAAAATAGTATAGCATTTTTTTTTCTTATTTCAGTTAAGTAAATGTTTGTAATAGTTTATTGCTTAGAAAGAAGTTAATACTTGAATATTATTTTATAATTTACTAAAGTTTAAACAAATTATTTACGACTGGAATGGATTTATTTTTCAGATGGCGGTAAGAAACTTGGGACTCCTTTCCTTCTCTTCTTTGGGATTCTGTTACGAGCATTCTCTAGTGCGTTGCTTTAAACCTTTCAATGTGATACTAATAAATAATTACATTATTTCTTAAAACTTGTATATGATATGTTTGTTGTATTAAATTTATACAAAAATAGATTATCATTATTTTCTCTGTTGCGCCCTTCTCAATATAAATATCGTGGAAATAATATTAGGTTTTACTTATTAATGTAATTTAAAAATAGAAAATAGATGTGATGATAGCCTAGGTATATATTATTATCTAAAAAAATATAAGTAGTATCTGTAACCTGCGAGCATGTGTGCTTATTTGTATGTATGCAGAAGACGTGAGAGAGATGTGCCAGGATCGCGCCAAATGGAAAATTGAAAATCCGTAATCTCTGCCTACCAGTGGTCTCGAACTTACCGGTCTGTACACGCGCCGATACACCGATGTTTCCATCGATTTGGCAATGGTCCTACCGCAATGGAACAATTTTTCTACGATTTCTTCTATTCTACGACTAATACATTAATTATATTAGTAGTAATAAGTAAAATAACCATTTTAAAATAAAGAGAGGTTTGATGATTTTTTTTATTATTATTATAATTATTTTACTTAACTTTTACCGATTTTTCGCACCGAATTTTCTTAACAACTGTTCGACTTTCGCGACCATTGCTGCCTACCCCTCTGGTTACCAAGCGTGAGGTCATACTTGTTTTATATGTCTTATTAAATCTAGGAAGTATATAAATAAATAAAATTAATGTATTGAATACAATTAATTTTATTCAATTACTTGTGGACGAATATCAATTTATTTAGAATTCTAAATATTATAATCGGCAATTTCGTTGATGGCGGATTTGAGATTCAAAAGTCAGAATAATCCAGTATTGTTAAATCTTGAGGTAGCTTGGACACTGTGCGATTAGGCGACCACTGCTGAACTATCGGTTCAAGTGCTGCTGTCGTATCGGGGCTAGGATGTATCAAAGAAAATAAACATTATCAACTCTAGGCTAGGGCATTGCCATTGTATATGTAAATCTAACTATCTGTATAAATCTATGTGCTTGTATACATACTCCCTATGGACCAAACCGGTTTGATCCGTTTTGATGAAATCTTCAGTTTGCCCAGCGGGTGATCCAGGGACGTTTGGAAGCGATCGAATCATTTGAAGTTATCCTTTGGTTTTAAGGAAATTTTGTGTTGTATTTTCCCCACAAATTAGTGTACCTATAGATAGCGTTTGTCACCGTAATATTGAAAACAAAGTGTACTCATAAAAAGTACACTCTGTCACGACTATTATGAAGACCGAGTATACGAGACTGAGAAATACGAGCTACGACATCGTAGTTCTAATGATACTCGACGTAAGGTAAGAACCTTAACCTCCCTTAACCTTAATGAATATAGCTATAACTATTCATAAGAACCGCTTCGGTCATTTAAAACAAGGTAGCAAAGGAGCGTAGCTCGGGTGCCTCCTTCTTCGTATTGTATTAAAATATAAAGATTAAAAATTGGTACATCACTAATTTTAACACATCTTTAAATCAACTATGCATAAGGGCCCACAACCAACAGTAATGAAAAGATTAAGAAAAATAAAATTCGGCCAAAGTATATTTCCTTTATTTTTATACATTATTGCCGTAAAACGACAATTAACCATATCTGCGAAGTAAAAATATCTTACAAAACAAATTTAATTTAACTGCCATCTTATTTATTTTATCACTATGTTCAATGGCCAAAGTCAGGCTAAATTATAGCCAAGTTTGCCTGCCTTATTGAGTATAACATTTACAATCTACAAAGTATATGTCTTACTTTTAATCCATATTAAATATATTTTATTTCCTAAATATTTGTTTAACAAATGATTGCGAAATATTGTACTTAAAAATATGAGTCTTTGATTTTTACTTAGGTAAAAAAAAATCTTTGGCAAAAACTACGCCACAGGCAAATTTTCCACTGTCCTAACAACTAAGAGTATGATTGCAGAAATCAGACAATGTTTCCTGCTTTCAAAACATGCATATCAAATATCATATTGAATTCAACATTAATTTACAGCTCAGATGAAAGTAAACCTATCATATCATTATGAAATATGACAAATATATAATTTTTAAGCATATTTTTGCAATAATTTCATTGCTAGCTGAAGACAGCCAAAGGACAAATTAAAACAGCTCAGTGCCAAAGTATTTTTAGGGTTGAAGAACATCACTATGATAAAACCCATATATACAGTCTTCTCTTTCCATAACGTTGTTAAAATCCTTATCAGTCAAATTGTACTGAGCAATCAGTTTTCATGCTACTAGTAATTTAAGTGAACTGAATGTAACTTTGTTATTTACAATTATGCTTATACTGTATTATCTATTCTATTGCAAAAGATTGTTGAATTTAATTCTAAGCACAATTAACTTATTATATTTGGCATATATTTCATTTAGGTATCATATTTAACCTATTTTGTAAAAGTGTATTATCTAGAGATAATTATTTATTAGTTTTCTCTGTGCCGTTTGGGCTCCCACATACAAAGCTACATGAATTGTGCCTTGTCTTTCGTGAGCCATCGCCAATATCACCTGAAGCAACAGATGTCAATGCAACAGTTTTATCGAAATCAATTGTTGTATATCCAACATTGGACGGGGCTACAGTTGATAAAGTAGTTGTAGGTGTTTTTTCCAAACTATTCTGTGGCACCAAACGCCCACGAGTTTGTGTTAAATGTGAGATGGTACTTTCATTTTTGGAACTTGCATAAGATTGACTTTCTGGGGAATCCCTTGCTATCTTCCCACTATCTTTGTTAGTCTCAATATCCAGAATGGCATAGTTAACTTCCAGTTCCTCCACTGGTGACATTGAAGTAATAGTATCAGATTCAGAAAACATTTGATTTTTTTCGGGGATATTCAAATGAAGAGTTGGTTTGCTATTTTTGGAGTTCTCAGCTATTTCGCCCAGCAATAAGTTTGCATAACTGTTAACTTCTTGCTTATTGTTGATGGTTAAGTTACAATATTCAACTTGTTTTGGTGTGAGTGGTGTTGTAGGAATGGGATCATTTTTGTCAGTGTCAGGTAGATTTGCATTGTTTGGTGCTACATTAACATACAATCTAGTCACTTCTTGCTGGTCTATACTAAGCTGAGCGTAATGCTCACTGCTAGTACTTAAAGTGGGTGAGAGTGTATTATTTACTGAACTTTTAGGAATAGCTTCATTGATGTAGCGACTTTCCAAGTATCTAGTTTCATCTTCAATGTCTCTTATAGTATTCAAAGCTGTTTCTTGTCGCAGTGTGTTCCGAAGAATGGCCAAATCTCTGCTTAGATCATTACTGTACACATGCTGATTATCTGATGAGGTTGTTGCCTCTTGGTTATTGTTATGTTCTCTTTTAAAATCCCTTACTTGATATATATTAGTAACTTGACTATTGGCTGTTGAAGGACGAGGATTTAACGGCATCACTTCCAATATATCTGCACTTGATGGGGACCGAGGTGACTGGGTGGGATTTCTAATGACAGTGTTGTGTGAGGCAATATTGGTAAGGTTGCTGTTGAGAGTTGGCCCTGCAGTATCTATTTGTCCATTATCAATTGAAGAGCGATGGATTACAGAGGCCTGTAATGTTTGACGTCCTTGAGGTGATGGTGTTAATCTTGATACAGGGTATGGCACAGAATCATGAATGACATTTCTTAATTGAATTTGTTGTTGTAATGTACGAAAAAGTAAAGAAGCCCTTCTGCAACGAAAGGCATAAATTCCTTCTCCTGTCTCACATCTTCTACCTGAAAAACAAGGGAGAGGGAAATCATCATAAACAGAAGTGCCATATAAGATAATTAAAAATACATTATATTATATTTCAGAACATTTTCTATATCTAATTCTTAAAGTAACAAAAGCTGTTTGTTCAACCTATGAAATGATCTTTGAAGTTAAAGTGTATATTGTATGATACCACAATTACATTAGTACACTACATCTGGTATACTTTGGTAATTAGTAAACAAATATACAAAGCCGGCTAAAACAAACCTGACTCAAAACTAAATATTTCTCCTTCAAAACCGTATCGTCGTAAAGAGTGTAGTGGCCACACAGTAGAATCTCTTCCTTCTCTATACAAAACAATATCAGACTCTGTGATTTCTAATTGAGCTGAACAGAGATCAAATCCATTTTCATTAATATTTATCACACGAAAAATATTTGGATGTAAGTCAGTAGCCTCTTTTTTACTATTGAAGCACCCCATTACTCTAAAATCTTTGAACAGTCAATGGAACCTGAAACAATTAAACAGTCACTGCACAAAATACATTGAACTGATAATGTTATATTAGATGAAAGTCAGCAACATGCAATGAAAACAAAGCTACTAACATTGCATTCTTTTCATTGTAAACAAGAATTCATCGCCCGTGAAAATTTAAACAGCTCTGCTTTGTTCAATATGGTCCGAATTTACGACAATAAAACTTTATCTTTGTTTCTATCTAATGTCACCACTCGTGTCAGACTGTATTTGGATCATTATAGTTTTTATATATTTCGTGTTTCTTTAATTATTAAGGTAAATTCTAAATTTCACCAAATTTATACATCATTTTTGTGATTTGATTTCAATGTGACATTTAGGGATAGTGTTGGTGCTGCCAGTTGCGACCCTCTTCTAATCCCTTGTAAGTTATACTTTTTTTTTGTTTTCCGACAGGTAAAATGAATTACGCATACCACCACACCGTGGGGACATTGCGGTGGTGATGTGAGACTCTTCTCCTCCAGATAGGCATACCCACTAAAAACCATGTCGGTGGTCTTCTTTGCTTTTTGCGGATGCCACGGGCGCACTACTATGTTTCACCGCGACATCCGCAAGCTGACAATGCCGCCACTGCGCACTTCGTCTCGCGTAACCTCATTGATAAGCTGGGCTTGGTGCGGCGTAATGTAAGCTCATTTGTGACAGGTGTCAACAATCAAACTTCCTTCAGTGCAGAGGAGTCTTGTAATTTATCCATCGAGTCACGTTCCGGAGACTATAACATTAATTTATATTACGATGTCATACCTCAAATTACCATTATTATTATTATTATTCAATAACGTAGATATATAAAATCTATACAACTGCCACCAAATATCAGAGGTAGAGGACATACTCATGCACACAAAACAACAATTCTAACACCGATTCGATTCACAACTTCATAGAAAAAAATTAAATTGCACACGTTTAACAAGATCCTATTACTAATATTGTCTTCAATTATGTTTTGTACGTGCACACACGTAATGCATATAAACCTTACTTGCAGTTGTCTGCAAGGAAACATAAATTACACTTAGGGGAAGGAACCTTGCTAGTCGCATCTGGCATACTTGTGTTCGTTGCTCTAAATCGAAGGCAGCACAGATTATTACCGATTACAATTAGAACCTGTTTTTAATTGAACTCGTTTTAATTCCTATTTTTAAACGTTGGAAAGATTACGCCTGTCCAGGGTTAATAGCAAAACCTTATAAGCAACACAACAGCAGGATGACGTATTTGTCTATTACAAATGGACTGTCTCCCTTGACCATTGTCTTTAGTTCCCTCTTACCTATCCTGCTTCATACCCACTCCTGGTTGGGCGCTCACATTTAAGCATTACTCGTCTTCGCCACCGATGCAGACGACAAATCCAGCCATATGTTCACCTTCTGCAGCAGCGGGTCAAATGGCGCATATCTTCTGGGACTTCGCCATTCACTCTGGTGTTAGTATCATAGAAGAGCCACCCCACCCATCATCAAAGTGCATCCCGAAGAAGATGGTGTCACTCGAGTATCAAGGCGTCAAGACACGAAAGGGTATTGTTCGGAGGGCATTCAACAACCTTCTTCCAACCCTCTTCCTAAAATACACGTTCAGCCTGGCCCTGCCTGTATGTTGGAACCCAAAGCGGGTAGACGCGCAGGTGGCGCCTTCAACCGTCGCTCACCATCTTTCTTTAGTATGTTATTTGTTCAGTTCAGTTCTCCTTCGACGTCCCCTGGCAACGCTGACACTCAACATAAATTTGTTCTCAAAAATAACACTGTCATGATGACATGCTTTTAGAAACTAACCAAAACTAAAATACCAAATATTATTTGAATGTAAAGTTTTACTTACTTATTTCTTCAATTGTTACTTATTTTGCTATCATATCATAAATAAAACACTTTGAAATCAATAGCATTGAAATTGTTTGTGGTAGTTTTGAAAAAAGAGAATTTTTTTTTAAAGAGTACTACGGATTATTATTATCTAGTATATATTGCAGTTTAAAATCAACTACTTAATATTAAGATCGATTTAACCGTGTTGACTAATTACCGAAACACATTTTTTTAAACAAACTTATACGATAAAATAAAAAGCTAAAAACGTTTGATCACATATCTGTTTTTATTTCATGTTTTCCCTATAATATCGATACATCTAATCCATCTTAGCAAACAATACAAATATTGCACACTAGCTGTTGCCCGCGACTTCGTCCGCGTGGAATCAAATTAAAACGAATTAATCACTTCGCAGGATAAAAGTATATAATTGTATTTTTTACATTAATTGGTTTTACCGTCCAAAATAAAACGTAAAAACGAGTGGCAAAAGAGGTTTACACTTCAAATAGTAAAATGTGAATGTTATTTTACTACTTAAGGCAACCTCTGTGACATTGCAGGCAGCAGGCGACATTGTCGGTACGGCGCCGCATAATTTTTTTCGCAGTTTCGAGTGTTTTTCACTTGTTGCGCGGAACCCTAAATATTTTGTTCTAATTAAATTAGCCTATTTGAATCCTTACAATAGTAGCTATCTTCCAGTAGAAGTTCCAGTCCCAGGTTCAGTCGTTTCGGATATTACCCGGAATAAACAGACAGAAATACAGATCAATTTTTAAAAAATTCTGTTTAAGTTATAAGTTCCGTATATACATCATGGGTATTGAGTATGGAAATGTTATTTTGATATTACATACAGACACTTCAATTTTATTTATCAGTAAAGATAAAACCGTAAACCATGCATAATTGTTGTTTGTTATGAAATTGAAAGAATAAAGCCAAGGAATAAAAACCAAACGCTGCGAGCACGAAATACACCTAAGCAAGATTTCTTCGTGTGAGCACTTCACAAGTTTCCACAATCAATTCTGCTAGATTTATATTTTGAACGTTAGCTGCTGTCTCGGGGGAAAGCTTTTTATCTACTTGTGACAAAAGTTTCTGTAGTATCAGTATTGTTGTATTTAACGAAGCGTTAGCAGGTATTGAAACGTCCAATGTCTGCAAAACAACAATCATGATTATTTATCTTTTAACCTCATCAATTCAACAACGGTAGAACCAGCGGCTGTTGCGCCGGCTCGAGCAGGCCAACTACCACGACACAGAAGAAAGGGAAATGTGGTATCGTGCATATTTTTTCGTTTCTTTCGATGAGCGAGGAGCCACAGGTGCCGTCCCACTTGCTTTCCTTATCAACTCTCCTAGCAATGGCTGACAACACATCCGTAACACTTTACATATTATTCACTTGCATCAGTTCAACAATTATGATCAACATTGTCGAAGTCAAATCGTCTTATTATGTGAAGTCTTATTATGCGTTAGAATGGTGGATAATTAAAATAAAATAAAATAATTAAAATTATATACGGTATATATGTCAAACGCTACAAAAGAAAAAATACGTTTGTAGCGTTTGACATAGTTCCACCACCTCACAGAAGACAAACGTGAAGAAAAACTGGATTTCGCTCGATAAGTGAGGTGCCGGAGGCCTAATTGTACTCCTCTAGTCGAGTATTTGACGGAGGACGGGTAGAAAAGAAAAGGAAAAATCGTTTTTCTATTTGTGGGCATCTCCTGTGTTCATTAAAGGTAGGCATCGCATCTTTTTGTTGCATATGCCTATGGGTAGCGGTCACTTAATATAAGATAAACAGTTTGCTAGTGTGCCACTTTTTTCTACATAAAAATAGTTTACAATATGCTGAAAGTTATAATATGCCTAGTCCGATTGTAAGTTAACAAAGTTTAGAATCGGCCGGTGACAGTCACAAAACACCTGATGACGAGCTGATATAAGTTCTCCTAGGGCGTTCCCTACAAACACTGCCACTCACTCTTACAATATAAATTTGTTCCTTTATTCTCTTTTCTTTCATCCTTTTAACAAGCCTGAGCATACCTTTCTCAATTCTAGTCACAACGTTCACTTTATAGCGCTATTTTTAATCATATTATTCAACGCCATGCCTCCATTTTTCTTAAGGACCGCATCTCAACGACATTAACTCGATTAATGCTTTTCCTGCCAAACCCAGCTTTCACTTCCGTACATTAAAGTGGGAACTAGTACAGCATTGTGTATAGCCAGACGAGCCTTCATAGACAGATGCTGACTCCTCAATACTGTACCAATAGCCCCATTCATTTTATTTCCAACATTCACTCGTCGTTCAAAATCTTTAACGCGTCTCATCTCTACTAAATGTACATCCCAAATACACAAACTCTCCCACCTGTTCCACTTCTTTGCCGCTACCATTTATATCAATTAATGTCTTACTTTGTTCTCTTTCGAACACCATTACTTTCGTTTCGTTCATTACTTACCTTCCAATTCATTACATTCAGCATAAATTTTAAGTCCTCCGCCGATGACGCAAACATGACCTGGTCATCGGCGTATAAGAGGCATTTTACAAGTAGCTCACCCATTCTTAATGCACAATCTTGGTAATTCAAACTTTCAAACAAAAAAAATCCATAGGGATTAAACAGCCACGTGAATGCTACTGTCTTACACCTTTCTTGATGCTTAACCTGTCTGACTAGGCCTCGTTAATTCAAACACAAGCAGTAGACTCAGCAATAGCAATCAAGGATGGCCATAGATCATCTCTTTTAACTTTCTCGTATGCCTTTTTTCAATCTACGAAGGCGCAGAAAACTGTTTGGTTTATGGCCAAAAACTTTTCTGTAATCAGACGTAAAGAAAAGATCTGATCCATGCAGCCTAAAACCTCCTAGTTCCTAAAACCCATATATATAAAGAGTATTTTATTACTTTTAGTATTCAAAAAATGACAAAGAGTCTGTTACAGTAAAAAACATCATACGGTATTCTGCAGCCGTTTGTAGAGCTGTGGCGGCACTGTGACAATCCACTCTGGTTGATTTTTACACTTTTCCAGATTTCGTTTCAATCTCTGAATACTTATGGCTACTATCGGCACCAATAACATTTCAGGTTCTGCTACCGACCCGACAACACTCTGAGCCAGTGCATCGTAACTCATATGATACAATCCTACAACCTGTATAAAAATGTATTGTTATTGTAAAATAACTTATTCATTATATGGCATAAAAATGTATCTCGTCAAAGATCCCACCAGTAATGTACAACGGCTGTTTAAGCCAGTTCAAATCAACCCGATAAATTACGGCGGGTGCCAAGTTCACTGGCAGTCCTATCGCAATTTAAGCCAATGATTCTGTAAATACCGTCAAATACCAAAAAAAGCCGGCAAAAAGGACTTCCGGATAAGAATTAAGAACAAAAAACCATCTTTGTAAATTGTATCTAGCAGCAGGACGCTCATCATCTGTGCAGTCTTACATGCGCCAAACGTACAAACACGCAGGAAAACGTGACTGACCATCCTAACACCGTGTGCACACTGCCAAAAATATTCACATTAAACATGGTGTTATCTCTCTCTCTTTCTCTATGAAAAAAACTGAGAGGACAATATGTTTTATGTGAAAGTTTTTACCGCAGAGCGAACTCACGGTAAGAGTTGACCATCCTAATTGAATATTTGGCAATAGTACAACCCATTCAGCAAGTAATACAGCTAAAAGGTAACACAAGGTTCAAATAACAACTTAAGGCGGAACGACGATCGTCGGGTTAATTCGTATACTTACATATTGGTGCTTCACGAAGTTTTCGTTGACGTTCCATAATTCAGCCAAATTGCTAATATTTTCCATCCAACGCAAACAATCCTCGTTATTGTACACTAAATTTGTTTCATCGCTGTTTACACAAGTGATGGTGTCGATAGCGGCCCGTATCAATTTCGTTAAAAATTTCATTCTGGGATTCAACAGTTTACCCGATGGTTTCATACTTATATCTCTCTGAACAATATTTCCAACGAGGGCCTCTATAAGGTATTGATAATCCATGTCAAATAATGTGTCTAGTGCTTTCGGAAATTTCACGTTAAAATGACATTGATAGTAGATTGTACAAGAAATTTGATAATTAAGATTTAATATATCATTATCAACATTTTTGACATCTTGAGCAACTTCAACTAAGGAAGGCATGCTTTCATCCCATATTTTCTCAAATTGTATGACTTTCTTTTCTTGACCAATAGATGTCGTGAGACAAATATGAAAGTCGTAAAGGTACTGGGTTACAACTTGAAGAAAACATTTTAAATGTTCACTATTGAATCCTAAATCCTGCAAACAGAGATGATCTTTTGGCAGCTTACCGACTTTATTGATTAAACGACAACTCAACTCAAAACAATGTTTGATATACGTAGACCAAATAATAGAAAACAAACCAAGTCGTAGGTGCACGTTAGATATGTGTTTTAAGCAATGGAGCACAGCTTTTATATCTTCATTTGCTTGCATATGTTTCTGCCAATTTATTGCGTACTCCCAACACATGTTAGCAATAATATAATCTGCCAATGTGCTCAACGGGAACTGTCGGCGAAGAAGGGATAGCCATTTAAATAAAGTTTGATTTTCATGAACATACGCCCGTGAATTTTCTAAAAACAATTGCGTCGATTCATCACTGTCGTCGTCGGTGTGCCTATCGGTGTCAGTATACACATCAATTAATTCATTAGCAATTATAGCTTCGGGGAGTACGCCCATACTGCATAGCCACTTTGCAATCAATTCAGTCACAGATCCTTTACCTCTCGTATATATGTATTTCAAATTTATATTAAAATCTTCTACTGGCAACTTGGGCAACGTTTTCCCCTTAAAAGTTCCTTTGAACATTAAAGTGATACTGAGTATTGATATGTCTTCTAATTTACCAATAAGCATGCCCCACTTTGCATTCTCTTTTGTGACTGATTCCCAAGCATCTTCTCTTCCAGTCGCGGCGCCTTCAAATAAACTGGCCACCGCTTTGCACGCCATTGCTACTATCATACTTCTCAGTGGACATGACATTTCAACTAACATGTCGCGAACATTTTGCCACCAAGGTGAAATATCGTTGTAATTAATATTAGTTGCGTCTTCGGTAGCTTTGCATAGATAAAATAATATCTTAATAACTTTTTCAATTAATTCAATGTTAATTTCATCGAAGGGCATGCTCATTAAATGTGTGATTAAAAGTTTGACTATTTCTTTTGAATCAATGTTACTTTCTCTTACTATATTAGTTAAATTGGAAACATTTTTTAATTTAAGGATGGATTTGAAAATATTGGCAGCTAAGCTGTCTAGTTTTTCTGTAGCAATTTCTGGTTTTAAAGCGATAACTTTGCTTGTTTCATTGAAAACAAAACAAGACATAAACTCTTTATAAGAACTTGTATTATTTTCCATAAAGGAAACTCTTGGTTGTTGCTCTCTGTAGTTGTTTTCCTGTGCTAAAATTAATAATCTTTCTAATATACAACTATCATCTTCTAATAGATGAAAAGTTCGACCTGTTCCATCTTCTTCGCCAGTTTCATTTTTGGTATGCGTTAGTTTAAGATCTTCCCATACTTTGTCAAGTATTCCTTTCATATCATCACAAGCCTCATCATTAATATTTCTAAAAAAGAAAATCAACCAAGTCAATTTGCCGAAATAGTTCTTAGTTTCTTGAACTTGGGTATTTAAAGTTTCTTTCTCAAGGCTGTCCCAAAATGTTTCTAAGCAAGATGTGAGAACGTCGCCCGGCATATTCGCTTTTCTAATGAATATCTCCATACAATGTTTTCTAATTTCCAAAGTTTTAATATTTGCTGACTTTTCAATTATTTCTGTTTTAGATTCCTCGGATAGCGAATGCAGCTTTTTCATAAGTTCACGTATTTCCCGCAACACGTGCAAGTCTTTGGATCGTTGTAAATGCTCGCCTTCTAATGAATAATAGAATGGTATGTTAAATTTCTTTAATTTACCATCAGGGTCTATCAAAACACATTGAAATTCAGGCATATTAAGTTTTTTATGATTAAAATTTTTTTCAGCTCCAACCAGACCACAACTGTTGTATAGGAGTTGACCATTTTTAGTTGCAGTGAAGACTGCAACACGCGTGCCTCTTTGCATCAAACGAATATCTATAAGTCCTTTTTTAGGGTTGTAAATAATCAAAAATACAGCTCTTCTTATCTCTTTTATGAACGTCAGTTGAGGTTTTTTGTTGTCTGTATCAAAAACCTGGGAGAAGAAAATAATTAATGTAACTATTTCAGAGATAAAAATAAATTTATTACACCATGGCCAAGAATGTACATCTCTAAGATTTATATCAATAACAAAAAATAGGTACCAGTCCTTGGGTACGGTTCGTTTTAATTAGATAATGCTTGTCAGAGCATTAGTAGGTGATTCTTTTCCACAACTCTAAAGGAATGTGTAACAATTTTTTTGGATGGATGGAACTTGGATGTTTTCTATGACGTTTGTTTTCGACGTGCTTGATCAAAACTATTGGCAGTTAGTTTTTAAATTATCTAATAATTAATAATTAGGCCTTTATTTTGTAAGCACTCATAATTCCCATTTTTTCTCTTAAAACCATTGATGTGGGAATTGCTTAGTTACTTAAAGTCTATGTAAAATATTCGTAATGTGACCAACGACGTTTTAAACAACACTTTAAGTTCTAGATCTAGTCTGTAGTCACAACATAAAAAATACGAAATTATTATTATTTAAAAAAATCACCATTTATGACACAATTTATTATAGACATACCTGAACGAATGCACATTGAGCCTCTCTGTAACCTTTAAACAGTCGAATTAGATATCCATTATTAACATCCAGTACCGCGACTCGGCCCAAGTTGTCGGCTAACGCTGCAAGGCGGCGATCAGGAGAAATAGCTACAAAGGTCCCAAGGCGCTGCGTGTCATATATCCCGTTACGCATCGATAGTGCCTCTGAGCGAATGATGGGTTCTGTATTTGCAATCATATTCTCGGTTGATCCACCGCCCAGCCAGCCGCTTAAAAAATTTAGATTAACAAATCATTTTTTAAGAAAAAAATATGCATTACTGACCGTTATTGATCAAAACTTTCAAAAGCTCTGTCAAAGACAGTAGTTTCTTATAGACATAATAATTTTATGAGTTAGGGTATCTTTAGATTTATATATATATACTATACACTGTCTAAAATATATATATTTATTTATAAAGTTTAGATAGTGTACAAGGTGTACAGGTAAATTTAATTTGTCACATTATCATTGACATTTGACACAATCATAATACAAAAATTATGTATGTACAAAACTTAACAACATCAATAAAGGTGGGCAACTCTACTGCAACTCATTTGCCTATGGGTAGCAGTAGACTAAAGTTGCTTGTTTATTTGCTACCATAATTAATAAAAAAAAGTAATAATATGTTCAGCCTCAAGGTAGTTCACAAACATACAATTAAAAAGCAAGTGTGAGTTCACACACGGTAGAGGTGAAATTTTGTATTCTGGATAATTTGTAAGAGAATGTGATGAACACACTATAGAAATGGTAAGCAGAGAGACATAGAGAGCGCATAATCGAAAAAAAAGGATTGAAGTAAGAAATAATTAAATTGAGAGAGTGTTAAAGTAAGGAACTTAAAATTTTATTACATATATTTAAAAAGCGAGATGAGAGATGAAGAGAGAGAAAGACATAAATTTAAGTGCTTAAAGAATTATTTAAGTAAATAAACAAATTGTTTGTTTCAATATAATAAACAACAGTTATACTTCTTCATTTCCTAAGATCTTAATTAAATGTTTCATCTCATGAAATTCAATTCACAGCATTACACACCCTTAACCCAGAGATAAATGCAGAGTTTACAACCAAAACCCAAATTGTAATTTTTTCGTACAGTTTTCGTACGAACGAAATTTTGTCTTTTTATTGGTTTCAGGGGCTCAATATATAATGAAACAAAAATTGTGGATTTACATTTGGCGCATTCCTGGCACACCTCTCTCGCTCCTACTACATTCATACATCTATGCATACATGCACATCTGTTATGGACCTTTCCTTAATATATTATTTTATTTTACTTACTACTATTTGTATTTTACTTATTACCTTATTATTTATATTAAGTCTGTGTTATATATTAATAATAGCATTGCCGGGAAATGTATCTACTGATGGGGTCTATTTTTAGTCTATATTTTTTTTTAGATATTCATATGTGAAAACATGTAATTAGCTTATTCATATTATGTATATATACCTAAGTTATTTTGTATTCTACTGTATGTTTTCCAAATAAAAAAAAAATTACCAGTCTGATCAGCATACCGTCGCTTAGGATCACTCCTACCAACATTTTCACAACACTTTTGCAACATGAATTAATCTTGTCAATTTTCTTTCACTCCTTTTAACATGCACAATCAACCGAAACACACCTTTCCCAATTTTACTAACAGCATTCTCTTTCAAGCCATGCTTTTTGCAATTTACGCTATAGAAATAATAAATAAAAAGAGAATAACTCACGGTAAGGCAGATTTTATTTTGTTTGCTACAGCTCTCGCAACATCTTGCAGTGGTGGGGTTGTACCACCTTCTAGTGCATAATGAAAACCAGTATATGGTGCCAAACCCACTGTCAATATCAAACTATTGACTGGAGGAACAGAACGGTACCTGTAGATTTACAAGTCTCCTTAATACTTATAACAATATATATATATATATATATATATATATATATATATATATATATATATATATATATATATTATTAAGATGATCTACTCAAATAATAATTCAAAAACAAGCTAATCTTAAATATTGTTAATTGGGGTCATACCATGTGTCATAGCCCCCATATGTTGAAGCTGCCAGAAAATGGTCAAATGTATTTTTCAATTCAAGGCCCACAACTGATGCATCATTAATCATTTCTTGTTCAGTAAATGACCATTTTCTTATATTTATACTGCGACTATCAATAACATAACCAGTTTGTACACCTGCATGCACTAAAATTTCAGATAAAATATTTATTTGGATGTCTCAACTTAATCAAATGATAAGTTAATTATCAGATATTGCTAGTTATATTAACTACAGAATTCTTCAGTTGTATAACTTAGACTCACCTCGGGCTAATTGGGCTTTGGCATTACGAAGCGTTTGAAATAAACTAGACCCAGATAAAATGAAAATGCAGTTTTGAAACAATATATGAATATCATCTGGTAAAGTGCCATATGTTCCAGTATGACAAGATATCTTCATCACAGGTTTATCATCAAATTTTTCAAGCAATAATAAATGGCCAGTATTAGTATAGAAACCTATATTGCCATTTGTAAAGCCTACAATAATGCAGAACCAATCAGGTCCATTCTGTAAGAATCATAGGTAAGAATAGTAACAAATTTATTAACACAATTAGGAACTTTAAATAGAAAACTCAAACCTGTGAAGAATGATATGATGGGCAAATCGATAAAGACAAAATAGCACTTATTTCTGCAGGCAAAGTTCCACTCCAAGATATTATAAAAGTGTTACTTTCAATTGAACTGATCCATTGTGTAGTAAGAATACATAGGCGATTCTTGAAGCCCACAGCCAGAAGATTACCACAAGGTGACAATGATACATTACATTGTGATAGCCAATTTTTATCTGAAAGAAAAAAAAGAATCCTATGCTAACTCTTTTAACGATGCGTGTAAACACAAGTGTTCTTACCTTCTTTTTCAGGAATGAAGAGAGATCTTCCTAAACTTAAAATATCTCCGCAATCAGCAATCTGTTCTACGGTGCACATTTTTTAACAAATGTAAAGCAATATTTCAGGTATATATTTTTTATTGTCCCGGTCGTATTCGAGACCTCGAGACTATAAACAAAATTGGCAGCACGAACCACAACATAACATAGTTTTGAAATATGGTAAATTTCTCTATGATATGGTTAATTTCGAAGGTTGGCTATCGAGTATAGTCTTCTTTTTACACTTAGAATTTGTTAAGTTTATTAAGTTGAAAGTCAAAGAGGATATAAAAGATAATAATAAAAATCTGTAAATCGATTGGAATAATCTATTTGCGACTTTGTCTCCGCACGTAGTTTTTAGTTTTTGAACATGTTACTACATATATGAGGGCAGCACTAACATTTAAAAAAAGCGACGCCTTTGTGTATTGGAACTTGGAATGAACTTTCTATTGAATTAATTAATGTCCGAAAAATGAACAAATTAATGAAATTTTTATTCAAGTAAGCTGATGCTGCTGATTAGCTTTTTAATGGAAACATATAATGGAATGGAAATATATATAATATATATGTATGTATTTACGATTTCTGAACGACACGGCACCACTTGACATACCGTCTTACTCAGCTGTTTACAATTTACATTTCTGTAAATGTGTATTTGCTGTAATTTCCACAAATCTGCAGCTACAGTAAAATAAACTTAAACTCTTGTTCTTTCCAGATTCATGTATTTTATATATTAGAGTAAAATCAGTCATTTTATCCTTAGTAGATTTTAAACTAATTATAAATTTATTTTAAAACTGAAATATACAAATTAAAATGCAACGTGAAGAAAAACAATTAGAAGCTACTTTGCATGCCATATTAAATCGAGTTAACGATCTTAAAACTGCCACACAAGCGTTAATAACAAAATTAGAAAATGAATATGAAACTATTAATTGGCCGACTTTTCTTGATAATTATGCCATTTTATCAGGACATGTAAGTATTTTAAGAATGGTACACAATAGTTGTTGCAACATACTCCTTACACCACTTGTATTTTGGTATTGACTTTGCGTTATTGTTGTTTTATTAATACATATTTACAATTTTATGAGAATATATTTAGTATAAGTAATGTAAGTGTAATGCTTATTTCTCAACGCTCGCAACACAACGCAAAAAGTTTTCAAAACTAAAACAAAACACCAGTGACCAAAAGGCCAGCCATAGTGATTTCCGTCTGCCAGGTTGTGCTAACACTTCTTGCTTCTACATCTACACATGTACTTATACTGATATTCAAATTTAATTTTAGCTCACTGGTTTAAGCAAAATTCTTCAGTCTGAAGTGGCTCCGTCATTACGGTCTGTAGTTGTTCTCCCATTACAATTAGGGTGTGAACGAGATGAAGCATTAGCTCGATTGACAGAAGGCCGCGTTCCTGCCTGCACACATGACTTAGTCCCAGATTTATTAAGAACTAAACCAGAGCCACAAGCAGAACAACGTCTTCAGCAATTCAACCACAAAGCCAGCACACTCAGTCATGACACAGCACAGGTATGTACAATATGAATCAAATGGATGTTTTTAATCATAACTATAAATAAAATAAACATATGCTTACACCCGTAACCCAGAGGAGTAGGTAGAGATCACGGATCTTCATTTGAGACAATCCTGACACACTTCTTTCCCTTTTACATCCATTCATCTATACAGTCATGCTCGCCGGCAATAGTAGGTGGAGTACTCCTTATATCATCCTTCTTAATTATGTCACTAATATGATCAATTTAACTTCTCCTTGGCCATCCCCTCCCAACACTTCTGCAACATAAACTTGTTTCATTACTCTCTTTGTTCATCCTAACATACCCTAACCACTGAGATTACTCTCTCTTTCTCAATTTTAGTCACAACACCCACTCTTAAACCAAACTTTATAACACTATTTTTAGCCCTATTATTGAACATCATGCCTAATTTGGCAGGGAAAGCATCCTAGAAGTATGCTGCCAAACCCAGCTCTCACTTAATACATACTCATACGTTAAGTTGGGGCCTAGTACAGCATTGTGTATTGCCATATGAGCCAACATAGACACATGCTGTCACCTCACTACTGTACCTATAGCCCAATTTATTTTATTTCCTGCATTAATTCGTTATCTATGGGAGAAATCTGTAACATTTCTCCCATCTCTACTAAACATACATCCTAACTACACAAACTGTTCCATTTGTTTACTGTTAACATTTATATCAATTATTGTCTCACTTGGTTCTCTTTTACATACCATTACTTTTATCTACATTCATCTTCATATGACCACCTTCCAATGAATCAATAATTACATTCAGCATTAATTTTAAGTCCTCCGCCGATGATGCAAGCATGACCTAGTCATCGGCCTATATGAGACATTTTGTAAGTAGCTCACCCATTCTTTATCCACAATCTTGGTCTTTCAAAGCTTTCAAACAGTCATCCATTGAGATTAAAAAGCCACGGGGATACTACACAGCTCTGTCTGTCTGCAATTTTAACGCTTGTATTAGATCACTGTTCAAATCCAAATGTAACCAAGGTTGACCATAGATCATCACTTTTAACTTTTTTGTATGGCTTTTATTAAACTATGAAAGGCAGAAAACTTTGTAGTTTACAGACAAAATCATACGTAAAGAGAAGATCTGATCCATGCAGCCCATTCCTTTCATTTTGAAAATGTGCTTGCATATCCCATCCTTTTTCCTTTCATCACTCTTTCATCTCATGAACTGTTTCATCTCATCAGTTTCACATAAAGTATTCCCATAGTGCTGAGAAAGCTGAATCTTTGGTAAATTTTACAATCATGCTGTGAACCTGCTTTATATAGCCTTTTTACCTCCTTTATATAGAGAGATGATGACAGCTTTACTCCAATCATGTCATACTAGGCTATGTCTCCAGTATAAATATTGAAAAAGACCCACAGCAAGCTTGCAACGAAACATTTTTTTTTTATATTACAACGTGGCAAACGAGCAAGCGGCCCCTGGAAATAAGTACCGCTACCCATAGGCATCCGCAACAAGCTAATGAGTTGCAGATGCGTTGCCTACCTTCATGGATGAAGGAGGGGACAAACAGAAAAAAGGACAATTCCATTCCCTGTCCATCCCCTCCTCATCCGTCAAATCCTCTTCCTGTTCCCATCCTTTCCTTATTAGAGAAGGGTAGGAGGGGGAAGAGGACTTCAATTCACGAATACCACGCACGTCACTCATCAGACGAAACGCAGAATACTTCTACTTCACGCCTGTCTTCTGTGACGTCGTGGTATTTCACCGGTCGAGCCGGCCCATTCGAGCAAAAGATGTTGTTATTGCGGGCTCTACCACTGTTAAAGTGAAACATTCTCAATCTCTCAGCATTTCAAGGGAAATCCTATTATACCCGGGTGCTTAATCTAATTGCAATCAAAATTTCATTCAAATTTATCTCATTGTCTTCCTCTAGAAGTCCAGTTCTTTCAAAATCCTTTCGTGTAACTCACAAAATTTTTCCTCCAAACATCCTTGAATGCCAACACCTGAACAAACCTTTGATTCAGCATAAATCTAGATATATAAGATTAGTTCCAACGTTCCGCCCTCGTATCTAGTGCCATACTTTTCAGTCTTTCATCCACAACCACAAAATCTATTATACTTCTAGAATTATAAAATAAACCGATCAAAAACATTGTGATATGTAGTCATTTTACTTTTACAGAAACAAGTGGCACAGTTCACAAAAGTGATAAGTCATGTATGGGAAATCATATCTAAGGGTCGTGAAGATTGGGAGGGAGAATCTATGAGATCAGCAGGTAATTGTTAAAAAACAACCTTATTTTTTGGTGCAACACAGTAAAGAAGCATGGCTCAAGTAATGTTATAGTCCAAAAAGGCTGCTGGCCCGCTGACAGCATCACTGTTGGTTTTACCTACAAATATTGTATAGGTATAGATAATTGGGTAAAATGTAATAATTGTAAATAACAGTAACAATAACAGAAATAAAAAAAATTATATATATAAATCTTCAGGCTTATAGACTTTAACGACAAAAGTCGGTAGTTTCAACATTGGTAGACATAGTTATTGAATAATGCCTTGAGATATGGTCCTTTAGAAGTTTTAGGCTTGACTTCAATGATATTATAATACAATAGATATACCATTAGCGGTCAAAAAGTGAAGACTAAGAGTTCTAACTAGGACGCTTTTTCTAAAGCTTACGTCGTGTTTACTTTATTCTTAATATTTTAATAATGCTGTGCTTTTTACACCATTGACATGTGTGAATGTTGCTATCACTGCTTTGGGACAATTTTGACCTCTGAATGAGTTTAACATATCTATAGTATGAAATATCATTGCTGGACTTGTACTGATGATTAAAAATGTGTTGCCGGTTTTGTGTAGGAAATAGTAGAATTTAATTTTTGATTTAATAAAATGAATACAAACTTTCATCTCCTTCTATAGACCTTTAGAATTTGGAGAAATCCTTTCTTAGTGATAGCCTATGTAATAACAATTATCTCCATGAAAAGAATTTTGGGCTGTGAGTATATGTTAATAGACAATGGCTACAAATTTATGGTGACATACGAAATTTCATTCATCTTGTACAGGCCATGCTATATTTTTGTACGCAGGCATGCAGCCAACTCACAGTATAGCAGATACACATGCATTGGTCACTGCAGTTGGAACAGGAAAGGGTCTTCGGCCTGGCATGCCATCCATAGTGCCTTCTGGAGTAGGAGCGTCTGGGTTGGGACCCTCGCGCGGACCGGCGCCTCAACTAGGTCCTGCCGCCCCCACTATGCCCAAAGCGCCCTCCGCTATTAAAACAAATATTAAAGCAGCAAATCAAATACATCCTTACCAACGATAGTTATGGTGTTTAATGTAAAGTGAAAATGTTATAACAGAGAAATAAAACAATGATAATAGTTATTACTTTTTTATTTAAAAACCTGAAGTATGCCTTTGTACAACAATCATAACTAGTCCGATACATAAGCGTTATACAAACTTCAGGATTTCTTATAATCCAAAATCATTTAAAATAAAACATAGTGGCAGAAAAAGAGAATTAAATGCAGTTAGTTACATGTTGCTTCGAAATAATATTAGCCTTTCTAGTACACATATAAAAGTTACTAGTGATAAAATTTCCTTCTAAGGCTTCTAAGCTTTTAAAATAAATTAATACTTTGTGAACTGGTGTGAATAATAATTATAGTATTTCATTTTAATTGACGGTGTTTATCTGAAACAATATTTTTTAAACATTAGCTATTAAATATTTTTATTAATACTAATATCATAAGCAGGAATGATTTGGTTTGATTGTTTGCATTGAATAGGATTTGAAACTGGACCGATTTTAAAAATTATTTCACCATTAGAACCCCACATTATCCCTGATGAGTATAGACCATAGAATTTATTAATTATCATTTTTGAAATTTTTGTTAAATTTACATGTCGGCGTCGTTTTAGCCTACACATATTTCTCCCCCATTAATCCTCATGACATCCAGTCCACTCCCTCAACTTTGACTAGATCATCCTTCCATCTTGCGTCAGTGTGCTACGCTGCATCGACCTTCTGTAAGTGGCCGCCATTCAACAACCTTGTGGAGCCATAGGTTTTCAGGTCGGTCAGTAGGTCCATTCTACATGGCCCATTGCCACTTAATGTTGTAGAATACCACTAAACATATATGTATATGCTTTGTATAATATTATGGTCATTTATATTTTGTGAAGACTGGTTTGACTCTTCGTTACGATGTGGTCGGTTTCTGGCACACGGCGATATAGGTCCACCTATCACACTTTGGGATCTACCTACTCAAATGCTGTTAATACTTACAATGTCGTCAATTTTGAGTATGGCGCGCACGGTCTCTGTAGAGAGCGCGAGCGCTGAGGCGGTGACCTGCAGCGGTTGCAGCACGTGCTCGTGGCGCATGTCGGTGACGCGGCCTCGGCGCACGTTCACGCCCGCGCCGCATCCCGCCGCGCCGCTCGCGTGCGCCGCGCGCAACTCCGTCACCGTCTCGATTGGGTTTAAGCCTGTCATCATATTGCGTATTAAAAACTACACTCAAATACATTACTTTCGTATCAGAGAAAGGGCCAAATAAGACAATAAACTCACTGACTGACACTAAAATCTTGTAAATAATCTAGATTTAATGAATGTGGTTGAACCACCATTCATACAATTTTCATAAATATGTTGCATTCATACAGACAGCTTTATTTCATATCTGCAATATGCAATTATAGTGCAAATGTTCTTTCAATTTATATAATGAGACCGCCACTAACCTGCATTCTCAGCGAGTGTTGAAGGTACAACTTCTAGAGCATCAGCGTAAGCTCGCAGGCAGTAATGATCAGCGCCGGGGGCGGCAATAGCGGCACGGGCGAGGGCAGCGGACGCGGCGGCCTCGGGCGCTCCGCCTCCCGGCAGCAGCGCCGGCTTGCGAGCAACACAGCGCACCACACACAACGCGTCGTGTAGAGAACGCGCTGCCTCCGCCACTACAGCCCCGCTAGTTCCGCGCACCAACACCGACACCGTTCGACCACCGTTATTACATCCTGTCATCTATAATTTTTATTGAACACATAAATATAATGCAACGAAAGTCAAAGAAAAAGTGGGTTGACTGAAAAAACTTTTGCGAGATGCTTCACACCCTGACTTAATTAATTATAACAATTATTATCATAAATGATTCTTTACCTTAATATATCTGCCACCCGGTTCATTGACCTCTTCCACTAAATCAACATTCACCAAGTTCTCTGCTGTGAAATGGTCAAGAGAAGCGATTGGCCGACAGCCCAGAGTTTTGCACACAAACTCAATATCTTCACGCTCTATGTCTTTGATCACCATCGTTTTGATTTTATCCAAAAAGTGTACCGCCAAGTCACTTAATGCATCCCTACAAAAACAGATGTTATAAAGATTATACCAGGCGAGCCAAAAAGATGTTGGACATTCTAATATTGAATAAAAAAAATAACTTAACAGAACTTTTTTATTACTATTAATGAAATATAAATCCTGGAAATTTTATGACTTAAAACAATGTTGCTTAGGTGACGGCCTTCGGTTTCATAACTGAAGTTGCAAATTTTGCAAAACACGATATAGTGTTGATTTCCCAGATGATGTTGCTCCTCAAGTCTAAAGTTGTAGGATTCGGATGTAGTTGAGGTATTGCCAGGGTATTCCTGCAGGGCTGGGAGAGAACTCTCTTAACATCTCGCAATATGTATGGGATCTCACCGTCGTTACGCCTTCTCTCGTCCTCGTAAAAGTATGGACCAACAATACCAGTTGTATGGGGATTATTCTCGGACCAGAATCGACAATTTTGTTTATTGACGTGACCGTTTAGATGGAAATTGGCCTCGTCGCTAAACATCACGTTAAAAAAATTGTTAAGGCAGTCGAGCATTAGGCTAGCAAAACTAAGGCGGTTAATGAGATCACCTGGTCTCAATTCTTGAACAAGCTGGCAAAGCTATAATAACATTTGGTTCTTTATAGTCTATGTATAAAACTATAAGTTAGTCAAAGCTTTAAAAATCGTTATAAACAACATTAATTTAAGACAGTCTCATTGTATGTTGTTACATACCGCAAAATCGACTTCTGCACCAATAAGACATTGCAACCTGCCTTCTTAATCTGTTTGACAATGTTTAAAATATACTGTCGCTCCTCTTTAAGAATACGGTCCATGGCAGCATAATCTGATACAATCACATTGTGGTCCATCTGCAAAAGTTTGGCATTAGTGGCAATTATAAGTCATTTTAGACAGCAATCGTTTAACCGTATTTCACCAATCTTATAAGTGAAAGAGGCTGGACGTATGGAGTACTGACTAAGCCAGGTGACAAAATGTGACACAAATCTTTCTTCAGATACAAGACAAAACCATAGAATTCAGTAAAACATGCAAGGCGACTGCAAGGATATGTGTCATAAATTCTCTAAAATCGTCAATTACAAAAGCTGGAAGTATTAGTTTCAAGTCATATTAAGTGTTCAATGCGATATGCAAGTCTTAGTACTAACTCACATCAGTTTTTGGAGGAGAAATGCAGAATTGTATGAGTCCAACTTTAGCTTTTTCGATGCGATGAGGCCCATTCACATTAGCCGAGCGATGTGGTATAACAAGACCTTGTATCAACTCTGTATCCTCTACGGTACCGCCGACGCGTTCAATAACTTTAACATCTCGCAAATCAACGCGAGCTCCCACTCCGCCGGGGATAGGTTCCATGACTGCAATGTAAGTGAACTGTTAGGTATACACACAAAAGATAAACTATTTTTGTTGACGAAACAATAAAGTATTTTCAAAAGCATTATTTTATTTACTTATAAGTAAATAAATAAACATACTTCTTCAATTCCCATAAACTTAAACGTATTAATAAAATATTATGAAGTTAGTGTATAAATTCTTAATCTGTTATTAGTCTCCTTTATAACTTAGTATCCTTTGCTACTTTCGTCCAACCTTTCCCTGCCACTGCTTTAATGTCGTCTATCCATTGTTAGTGCGGTCTTCCTACACTTTTAACTCCTTGTGGGCCAATCCACGTAGTGCTTTAAAGACCACCGGTAGTCGGTATATCTTGCTACGTGGCGTGCTCACTGCCATTTCAGTTTTTTGTAGCGCATCTGTTACTTGCGTCTTATATTTTCCTAATGCTTACTAAGCTTCTTTCCTTTGCTCGCTGACAAGTTATTTTATTTTTTATTTATTAATTTCATTCACTTACCAGCACAAATTGCTTGGACAGCTATGGGGGCTAAAATTGATGAATGCTGAGACACAACTTTAGAGTTAAGAGATGTGGCAGCAGCTTTCAGAAGAGCATCTTCATTAGTAAGGTCGACAGGAGTCGACATACTTTCAACAACCTGTCGACAATAATGAAAAAGGATCACGGAGAAGAATCTTCTTGGACATAAAAATATTCTTTCTTACAATATTATTACTTTGTGAGTTATCACATTACACATTTATTGGGTATATTATATATATATATATATATATATATATATATATATATATATATATATATATACAGTTTATCTAACGAGACGGAGGAGCGACGTGCCTACCGTATTGGCTTGATACTCAGTCGTTTTAACACAAAACAAAATCACCGTCATTGTAGGCAAAGTCAATTAAATACGCTTTATTAAGAATAACTCAAAAACAACTGGTCAGATCTTGATAAAATTTATATGGGCATACATGATAACAATCAATTTTTAAACAAAGAATGATAATAAACAAAAGTACGTAGTAGTAATAAGCACATCGCTAAGCCCGGTCCTCTACTGCGTGGCTTTTGAAATCACTTGAGCATAGTTTTTGCTTACTGTGTAGTTTAGACTTTTGATATTTTCTAAGCTACCTGTCAGAACGTTATAGTGTAAAAAGCAATTATACTTTTAATTCTCTAGCTTACAAACATATTTATTTGGATAAGGACTAACACTGAATACGAAAACATTGCGTCGTAAATAGCACATTATTTTTAATTGATTGTTCCAAAGAAAAAAGTAGTTATTGAGATAACCATAGAGATATGCGATTGCTGACTTTTATTTAGAATTTTTAAAGATCTACAATTCTTTCATACTTATATTTTATGTACATCCTATAATTTAGCCGACGTAAGTCAAAATATCAAACCTGAACTTTGTAATTTTACGCATTATTAAGAATACCGATCAGATCTTGATTAAAATACCGCATGACCACATGACAATCACTAGGTATCAAACAAAAAAAGAATCATCGAAATCGATTCACCAGGAGCAGAGTTCAGAGGTATCAAACATATAAAGGACTTGACAACCTCTTCCTTTTTGAAGTTGGTTAAAAAGATTAAAGGCAATTAAAATATAAATTACTTGTTTGTTTGAAATATGAATAATGACAATGAAAAAACAAAGTTGTCAATGCAGTCTTATTAAAAATTAAAAAGTTTTACCTGCAATGCCATTTGCAGAGCCTTCTGGAATCCATCAGAAATAACAGTTGGATGAATGCCTTTCTGTAGAAGCTTCTCAGCAGCATCCAGAAGAGCACCGGCAATTACCACAACTGAGGTAGTCCCATCTCCAGCTTCAATGTCTTGAGCCCTAGACAACTCTACCAACTGAAAATAAATAACAATAAAATTAAATGATATGCAACCCATTTACAATACAAGCTTGCAGCTCAAAGAGAAAAAAAATTTTTTTTTGTAATCTGCTTAGAATCATCGTCATCTCACTATTTTCAATTATATTTCAATCACCTTCTTGTCTATAAATGACCAGATCAGTAAACAAACTGAATGAGAATTAAATACACAGTAAAAAACAAAATACCATTTTAGCTGCTGGATGAATAACACTCATTTGTTTTAAAATAGTTGCACCATCATTAGTGATGGTGACTTCACCATTGGCCGCTTGAATCTGCAGAGAAAACAAAAAGTTACTGAGATATAAAATAAACTAAAAACATCATTAAAATTTAAAAAATCTGAAGAATTAATTTTTAACAGCCATCTTTAATAGGCCTTATTAAAATAAACATGACCATTTCAATCATTGTGTAATCCCAGTAATGTGAAAATGTATTCATTTTTCTTTGCATGGAACTCAATCCACTTCAAATTGAATATCTGAAGTTGACATGATTATTGTCAATTTTATGCAAAAATCACCTGTTCTATTGCTATGTATTATATCCTAAGATGGTATGTAATATAAAAGCCTATAATTTTGTAGCATGTTATTTGTACTCTTGTTACTAATGTATGATAAAAATCACACTAACCATTTTATCCATTCCACGGGGTCCTAAGCTTGTGCGGATAGCATCAGACACGGCTAAAACAATTTCCAATTAAAAATTAAAGTCACTATTTTTCTCATGATATTCAGACATCATTTCATAAAAAAGGTTAAAATTAAAATATACTTTTGTATCAGATTAAACCTTGACTTATAGTTTTAAGATAGGTATTGTTTTTATGTAATAAAAAATCATGGTCTATGTTATACATAGACCATGATTTTCATTTCATTTCAATTCATTCGTGCAACCCAAAAAGGTTAGGCTATGTGCATATATGCATATTACTTTGTACATGTACCCGTGGATAATCACATTCATAGATTCATAGATCATTTAAATCATATGGTGTACAGCTTGAAAGGCTTAAATGCATTTACACTGATAAGGATTAATACTGTATCCTTGTAAATGGCTCTTCAACTACAGCATTGTAAGTGTAATTTTTTTTAGATTGGTATAGTAAGCTATAATTAAAAGATAGATGTATGCCATTCTGCAGATCTTTTTAAGATTTACAAGTCCATGGATCATTATTTTGATCTATCTGGTAAGGTTTAGCCAGCTTTTGCGACGTAAGTACACAAAAATGCGTTTTTTACATTGACATTATAAGTCTTTGAAATTCTCTGCCTTTCTGTTCTATAATAAACATTTATCACATAGTAGCCTTCCTCTTGAATCAATCTGTCTATTGATGAAAACCACATTAACCATTGCATAGTTTGAAAGATCTAAGGGAACAGACAGCAGATGTGACTGTTTTATACCATGTAAAAAATTTTAAAATCTTCAAAATATTTAAATTGAAATTATTCCTCAATGTGAAACATTATACATATTACTTTAGACAATACTTTATTTAAGTTGGCATTAATGGATGATAATGAAATTCTAAAAATGGTGTCTCCTAACAATCATACACTTATATTTGCCATACAATTTTTTACACTACTGTGCTTATAAGTGCAAAAAGATAATATTGTGAATAAAACAAATATGACTCAAATTAAATTTACTATTTTTAAGAAAAACCAAGTACTGAAAGGAGCTCTGAAGGGGTAGTGCCTCCAAGTGCCTCAAAGCCCCATGATTGAACCACCACCAATTCACCACTTACAAGATGAAAATTTTTTTTCATCTTGTATGTGATGAATTTCCTTTATAATAAAGTGGTATTGTCAACAGTTTTGAAAAACTTGATTCAGTGCAAAATGTTTCAATTACAAGATCCTGCTACCGAAATCCAAAATGCACCAAAAAAAAACCGGGCCGTAACATTTTTTTGTGATGCTAAAATCCTAAGCCCCCCCCCCCCCTGTTAATATAGAAGTTTCATTTCAAGAAACAAAAGCCCTTATTAACCTTAACACACTCTAAATACACGATAATCATACCAGATGTCATTGCAAAACCCTTGTAGAAGTTAGTTGGGTGTAAAGAGCGACCAAAGAGCTACTTTTTATTTTATAATTTTCTCAGATATGGTGACACTCTTGAATTTAAGACTTTCACCAAAAGAAATAAATATCTTTTATCAGTACTTTAAAAAATACTAAAGGTTCAGCTGTATGTATATATAGAATGATTTGTAAAGTTATTTATCTATACAAAAAAATAATTTGGGAGAAATTTATGTCGAATGTACATAATATTTTCACTAATCTCAATAACTCTAGGTGTAAGAAATAGTCTATTAGTCGATATTAAAGTAGTTCTAAAGCCAAAATAAAAACAGCCGGTGTATAGATTTTAAAATGTCAAAAACTGTCGTCTACTAGATCTTGCATTTATGTTCTAAATGTAATACGCTTATTAAGAAACTGGTGTTAACTGGAACATACTCGTAAAATAAAATTAAAGATTTTAAAATAAAAACGAACAAATTACCTTTAGCAGCATTTATATTGCTTAGCCTAACATCAGTTGGTTTGCTTTTATTTTTATAAACAGTCGAATTAACTTTAGCCGAATCTCCACCAGCTTTTGGAGCCATTTTATACGATGAATATTTTCACTTTAGTGTTTAACTAATATAAGATGTTTTTGGATTATCAAGAGACGCTAGAATAAAAATCTAGAAATGTTAAGAATCCAAATTTGACTTTGACAATTCTATTACAATCACCTGTCAAACGACAAATTTCAACAAGACATTCCGCAAAAGCACATGACAAAAAAACAGACTATTAATTAATAAATCAATTGTAATTTTTATTTAAGCCAAATAGAACGAATAAACGTTTATCTGAAGGTGAAGTCAACCCAGTGACCTCATCAATATAATTTCGCAGCATTAATCATTATCAAGTGGTCAACGAATTAACGGTTCATACTTGTCGAAGGGGTATACCTACTTTTTGTCAAGTAGCAAGAGGATATAGATATATATCCCTTGTTCCAAATGAAATTCATCCTAAATATTGACAATTTCCATAAAATTATGACATTTGAAGTCAAGATATGAACTATAGTTTAATGGAATTTGAAGTGATTAAGGTGTTTATTTGAAACGTAGTATAATTTTGAACAAAGTGGTATAATGTTATTTTATAATTTACAATAGTTTTTTTCAGAGCATTGGCTTACTGGTGTACTGGTACGCTTAAACACATGCCAGGACAGGGTTGGATTTCGTAGTATAAATATACTATTTGTACCGTATTTTCACATTTTGTAGTATGTAATGTATAGTAAAGTCACTTTACTCCGCAAAAGTACCATTATTATGCCTTGGAACTGACTCTAAATCAGGTTTTCTATACATACAGTAATACCAAATCGGGGAAAGACAAAGATATATCCCGTGTTTCCTAATGAAAGCCTAAATAAAATGAACAATAGATAAATTACATATTGAAATGGCATAGAAAAACCCCCCTCAACCCGGAATGTAAAAAAGAGAAGTATTTAGCGTAGTATAATTTTGAACGGAGTAATACAATTTTAGTTATCACAATTGTTTTTTGATGGCCCGAATCAAACACTGCACAACACAAGGGTGAACTCAGGTGTTAAGAAAAGATAGAAAAATTCAGATGTTACACATTAATCTATGGCTGAATTGAAACCATAACTTTTCCCGCGTTGGGCTTCTTTCTACCAAGCTTCTTAGTAGAATTGAGCATAATCAGTTTGCCTTTTCTTGTTATACCTAGATAAATTTTGTTCATTAAAGATTAGAAAAGAATTTCCTTGCGTAGAGTACGCTATATTTCTACTTTTAAAAACAATTCAGCTTCAAAATTGTAACTGTACATGTGATTAACATCTGGAAAAATATCTCATCATGGTTGGAAAAATCAACAAATTATATGTTTACAAGAGGGGTAAGTATTTTATTTATAATATACGCATAAATTATAATGTAAACCGTATGTACAAATCTAAAAGCTGAATCTTTGCCATCCACCAACCACTTACCAATCCGTGATAACATCAAATACTTAAACTCAACTGTATTATTTACTTTATAAAACTACTTTATTTTCCAAGTAAGTTTCCGTTATAAACTTTCTTTAGTTTTAGTTTCAAAGAAACGTTTATCGCATTATTATGCTGATGCGGTCGTTAAGAAGTATGTTAGGCGTGACTTTGAATGATAGGGAAAAAATAGCGATATAAGGGAAAAGTGTGGCCTAAAATTGGATGTTGTGACTAGAATTTAGAAAGGTATGCTTCAGTGGCTCGAGCATGTTGAAAGGATGAATGAAGAGAGAATAACAAAAAAAAATGTTTGTAAAACTGAGCGGGGCAGTGGTGGTAGGGGATGCCCTAGGAAAACTTATAATTCAGAAGTACACTATGTTTATCAGTTACAATTGCTCCTTCTGCATGATACTGTTAATTTTATTTCTTCCTTATCCAACTTGACCAATAGTATTATAAATATTCTGGGCTACCCACAATCAAGTTCAAGCACTCTATTAACTGTAATCTCTTTGTTATGTCATTACTTTCACTTTATACATTCATAACTACAAATAGTACATTTATTCTTAAATAAAGTATTATTCATTAGTGTCATTTTATATTCATGCTCCATTTTTCAATGTTGCTATCATTAACACATTTAGTGAAAAACTGGGCTTTCATTCTTAACTCAACTAGTGTAGAAAGAGATGGATCTCTGAATTTGGCCCTAAACATGTCAGGCAATAGAACTTTTGTCACACTGTATACAAAAAAATGAATTCGACTTGGATGGGCAGCATTCGGAAAGTTTCTGGATATCTTTTTGGCCCAGGAAGTGTTACAAATCTTACGTCGCAATGGGCCCAACACATTGCTAGCAGAAGAGATAACTGATGGAAGGGAGGGATGGGAAGTTCTGGAGTGGTCGCCAAGTACAAATCGAGGCAGTGTTGGTAGAGAGGGATATTTATTAAGTTCCTCTTTTCTTTGTTTTTTAATTAGGTTAACTTTTTTATGTGTAATAATGTTGTAACTATATCTTTTAGAACACATTATTTTCATTAGCCGTTTTATTAAATTTTCAGGTGGTAGAATGGAAGAGGTGCATATAGATAAAATAACATCAAGAATTAAGAAACTTTGCTATGGGTTAAATATGGATTTTGTTGATCCTGTGAGTTTTGTTTTCAAAAAATCTAAGAAGTAATATTGATGTACTTATTAAAATATTTAAATTTTTATTTAAATAGGTTTCAATAACATTAAAAGTTATCAGTGGAATTTACTCCGGAGTAACAACTGTGGAATTGGACAATTTAGCTGCAGAAACTGCGGCCACTATGACTACAGACCACCCAGATTATGCAGTATTAGCTGCAAGATTAGCTATATCTAATTTACACAAAGAAACCAAGAAACATTTCTCAGGTTTGTTCACATCTGGATAGAACATTGCCACCATAGCCACACCATCATCAGTCAAGCTGCGGAAAGTATATGTAGATGATTGATGATTTTTATATCATGAGGGGAAACCCAACCTTGTATATAAGACAACAACCGCTGAAGGTTTTTTTAAATGTATATAACTGAAAAATAGACAACTGAGGCTAGTTCTATATTTTTTGGAAATCGTTCCCTTGTCTCTGTCATTTAAAGTTTAAGAAAGTGTCATTTCCTTGGTTTTCCTTAGTTAATTTCTATACATTTCCATATTACGAGACTTCACAACGAAATTACAGACATTTTCCCAAAAAAATGAACATCATTCTCGCTGGGCAAAACTAGCTGACTGTTGTTTTTTCAATGAAATTGTAAATATATATATTTTGTTATGATAAAAAAAGAAATAAAGGAGTTAAAAATACATCCTACTAAATAAAAAAATATACATATGTGACAAATTGTCAATTGAAAAAAGTTATACCAGAAATATACATAGTTAGATGTATTCAAATCTTTGTTTGCTGCCCTGATTTTTACATAACTCGTCAACTCTTGCAGCAGCAGATTGACATATAATTAATTGACGCGCCAGTAAAGGCATGGAAGATACGGCTTAGCTTTTGCTTTTTATTATTTACTCACTCTCGTAATTCAACTTTGATAGGTAAACCTTTTTAAGCATCAAAATTTTAGAAGTAGCTTAAGGTATAAGAAAATGAACAGGACATCAATCATGAGGTGCTTTGTTATGAGATATATTCTTACTAATAATATTGCTGACAGAAAGAGTTGAAGAGGCTGGTAGTCACCCAGAGTTGTAGACTAAAACTCAGACAAAAACTTGTAAATTTATTTATACTCTTACATATTTCGACTGTTTGCTTGAATTTCCTCATTTCAATAAATATAATAATAAATTGTATAATTTACAGATGTAATGACAGATCTGTACAACATTATTAATCCATACACAAAGAAGCGAGCCCCAATGATCTCAGATTTTCACTATGATATAATAATGAAGAACAAAGAGAGATTGGATTCAGCAATTGTTTATGACAGAGATTTTAAGTACAATTTCTTTGGGTTTAAAACTCTGGAACGTTCATATCTGCTTAAAATTAACAATAAGGTATGTATGAGTTTTGTTAAACTTTAAGTTATTATTTAATGTTGCCACTTTAGAAATAGTAAACATACTGACTGCTCAAAGTGCGACTTATAGACAAACAGTACTACAACTGAAGTGCACAAGGCTTCACAGAATACCAAAGTTGTTTTTTTTTACTGTAGAAAAAATTGGGTCGTGACAGTTGTGCCTTAAGCGCTTGTACGTTGAGCCGTACTAGTGTGTGATTTGAAATCCAAGCAAAGTGCGTTTTCAGCACTTAGTGTTATAAAACCATTGTTTTTACTTTCGCATCTCTTTATGCAGGTTATTTTTACTTTACATGTGTAATGAGAATAAAGTTATTATTTCTTTCTCTCTTTCTTGGACATCTTAAGGCTGATTGATAATTGAAAATGTAACAATTGTACTATTAAATTCTGTGGTATAGTATGTATACTAAAACAATTATCTTGTTTATAAATGTCATACGTATTTTTAACATATTAAAACCACTTGGTTTTTCATCTAGATTGCTGAAAGACCACAACATATGCTGATGCGAGTCTCTATCGGGATCCATGGTGAAGATATTGATGCAGCAATCGAAACCTACAACTTGTTGTCTGAAAAATATTTCACTCATGCAAGTCCTACATTGTTCTCAGCAGCAACTCCAAGACCACAATTATCTTCTTGCTTCCTCATAGCAATGAAAGATGATAGTATTGAAGGTATATATGACACATTAAAACAATGTGCATTAATTTCCAAATCAGCTGGTGGTATTGGAGTGCATGTTCATTGTATCAGAGCAAAAGGTACCTACATAGCCGGTACTAACGGAGTTTCCAATGGTCTTGTACCAATGTTGAGAGTGTATAATAATACAGCCAGGTATGTTGACCAAGGAGGTAATAAAAGACCAGGTGCTTTCGCAATTTACTTAGAACCTTGGCATTCTGATGTTTTTGAGTTTTTAGATCTGAAAAAGAATACTGGTAAAGAAGAGGTCAGAGCAAGAGAATTATTTTATGCCTTATGGATTCCCGATTTATTTATGAAGCGTGTTGAAAAAGATGAAATGTGGAGTTTAATGTGCCCTCACGATTGCCCTGGTCTTGCCGATTGTTGGGGAGAAGAATTTGAAACATTATATGAAAAATATGAACAGGAAAATAGGTTTCTTAAGCAGGTTCGAGCTCAAGAACTGTGGAAGGCAATTATAGAGGCACAAGTAGAAACAGGCACACCATACATGCTGTACAAAGATTCATGTAATAGAAAAAGTAATCAAAAGAATCTTGGCACCATTAAATGCAGTAATTTGTGTACTGAAATTGTTGAATATACTTCAGCAGATGAAGTTGCGGTCTGTAACTTGGCTTCAATTGCTTTAAATAGATTTATTAATGAAGATAAAACATACAATTTTATAAAATTGAAAGAAGTCACGAAAACGATAACTCAAAATCTAAATAAAATCATTGATGTTAATTATTACCCAGTGCCAGAAGCAAAGAATTCTAACATGCGACACAGGCCGATAGGTATTGGAGTGCAAGGTTTAGCTGATACATTTGTACTAATGCGAATTCCATATGAAAGTGAAGCCGCCATGAAACTTAACCAACAAATCTTTGAAACAATATATTATGGTGCATTAGAAGCCAGTTGCGAACTCGCGGAAAAACAGGGAGTTTATAGTACTTATGAAGGAAGTCCGGCAAGCCAGGGCATCTTGCAATATGACATGTGGAATAAAACTCCAACTAATCTGTGGGACTGGTCTGTTTTAAAGGAAAAAATAGCCAAGCATGGACTTCGCAATTCACTTTTATTAGCCCCAATGCCCACGGCATCTACAGCTCAAATCTTGGGAAATAATGAATCTTTTGAACCATTTACATCAAACATTTACCAAAGACGTGTTTTGTCTGGAGAATTTCAAGTCGTAAACCATCATTTGTTGCGAGACTTGACGCAGGCAGATCTATGGGATGAAGACATGAAGAATCTGATAATCCATAACAATGGTTCCATTCAGAATATTGAGCGTATACCAAAGGATATTAGAGAATTGTATAAAACTGTATGGGAAATTTCTGTTAAAACAACAATTAAAATGGCTGCTGACAGAGGAGCATTTATAGATCAAAGTCAATCTTTTAACATTCATGTGGCTGAACCGAATTATGGCAAGTTGACATCAATTCACTTTTACGCATGGAAAGAGGGTCTGAAAACGGGAATGTATTATTTGCGCATAAAACCTGCCGCTAATGCAATTCAGTTCACGGTTGACAAATCTAAAGTTAGAGCAACTAATGCAAGAACGGTAAATGATGAACAAAATATGTCGATGATAGCTTGCTCGTTAAGGAATAAAGATGAATGCTTAAGTTGCGGATCGTAAGCCTTGGTATCATTATACCAATTTGTCATATTATACTTCATTTCCATTTGGTTTATTTGGACCCAAATATTAGAAACGTTGTATGTTACTTGTGTTATCGTAAACAAAAAAACAAAACTTATTTTAATGATTAAGTAAAACAATTTATAAAATGTAATAACTTTGTGCTAATTGAAATAAACTTAATTTTGATTTTATCAAAATTATTTCTTCGAAATTTCACTTATTTTAATTAGAATACACTACTGAAAATTGAAATCTTTTACTTCATCATACAATTTACAGTGGTAGAGCCCGCAATAACATCTTTTGCACGAATGGGCCGGCTCGACCGGTGAAATACCACGACGTCACAGAAGACAGGCGTGAAGTAGAAGTATTCTGCGTTTCGTCTGATGAGTGACGTGCTGGAGGCCTAATTGTAGTCCTCTTACCCTCCTACCCTTTTCTAATAAGGAAAGGATGGGAAGAGGATTTGACGGATGAGGAGGGGATGGACAGGGAATGGAATTATCCTTTTTTCTGTTTGTCTCCTCCTTCGTCCATGAAGGTAGGCAACGCATCTGCAACTCATTATCTTGTTGCGGATGCCTATGGGTAGCGGTACTTATTTCCAGGGGCCGCTTGCTCGTTTGCCACTTGGTAATATAAAAAAAAAAAAAATTCTCAAGCAATATGATGCTACCCATGATCTGATTTATGTTTGCACATCAGTATAATATGATATCACTTCACCCTGATCAGACCAACGAGCCTGATCTTAAGTGAGCATCTCAACCCATCAATATCTGCAATATTCGGAATAGTTGCAGATTCATCGCCAGCATTTGAGCCTAAAGAGGCCTACAGCATCTGTAAATATATCATTTTCATGTCCTTGCTTTATGAGGTTATGGTAATTGATGGTCTACTTGAAATAATGAGCGTTGATCTGAAGCCGGATAGGTGGCAATTTTATGAACATTAAGTATTAACATAATTTTAATACTTATTAAATTAACGTTTTCAAGTCAGACCTTAAAATAAATAATATTCAATTTTTTCTAAAACTTCGTAGAATTGGATAAATTATGTCCAAAGCTTCGCTTATTTCGTTTCTTGTCTTACCACCTGCAACAGAAATATATAATCTAAAATGTATAAAAATAAAGTAAAAAAATCTTTCCATGTAAAACTGCCACTACCTAAATAAGTATTATGATATATTTATACATCCGTGTTTCATCTGGTAAGTCAGGTAATCGAGATCTAATCCCTTTCCTAAGTTCTCATTTCGTTGGGATAAACCCCCCCCCCCCCGGATCCTTCAAACACAGCTCTTCTAGTTATTGTAGGTATGGGTAGTGCTGATGATATCAGGTGTCATTGTTGACAGGTGGTATTCGTGCTCTAGCATGATCAGCCATTTTGTGACGGCGGTCATCTAGGATTTACAATGATACTGAATATATTGTATTGTCATCAGAACAAAAGGTGTGTACCAAATTTCAGATTAATCTGTCAACAAGAAGGGGGTAACATTTCAATTTCTACACCAGGGTAAATTACGTAAAACCGTTTAATTACAGCTCCGCCAGCGTCGAGTCACCGTCCCTTTCCGCCCGCTCTGTGGCCATTCTTCATCTTTATGTGCATAATTGAAGCAATAATTAACTAAAAAATTCGAAAACAAAACTGTCCTACATCAATACTTATCAAAGCCTTTTACAGTTTTAATACTCTACGACAATTTCGTTTTCTTACCTGTGAAAACTATTTTCCCGTTGACAAATATGAGTAATACAACTCTCGGGCGCACCATCCGGTACACTAATCCAGGAAACAGTTCAGGCTCGTATGATGAAAATTGGCCATGAGCTTGTTGTAATGACTCCAGTCTAATGGGAAACCTGAGATCTGCTGTAGCAATGAAGTTTTGTATTTTGAAATCTAAAAATTTCGCCTGAAATATAGATTTGTATAAATATTTACTTTATAGAACCACATAACATGTGTGCGCACGAAGTGAATGTACTAACCGGAAATCCTAGTTTTTGAATAATTCTAGCAAATTTTCTAGCAGCAATATATGAATCATGTTCATTTCTGGCTCCTGTACAAACAATTTTTCCAGACCTGTAAACGGAAACAAAAACCTGGTCACTTTTTTGGTCATTGCAATCCCTCTCTCTTTTCTCTTCTCTCTCTCTCAGAAACTCTTTAAATCAGGTATGGGCACCATTGACATGTTGAGGGCCAAACTTTAGAGTGCAGATACGTTCGCGGGCCGCGTTTAAAGTAGTAATAATATTTTTGCGATAGATATCAGACATTAAATAATACGACAATGTTATTATAGTACAATTTATTAAAATAAAAAAAATGGTACATTATAATTAAATCGTTAAATTTGCAATTGTTACAAAGTACGAAAGTTAAATACATAGAAATCAATTGGACATTTGAGCTTAAATTTGCGAAACTAATCCATCGATAAAAGATAACGATAGCTTAATTTCCCATCATATACAAATTATTATTTACTAGCTGTTGCCCGCGACTTCGTCCGCGTAGAATCAAATAAAACATATTAATCACTTCGCAGAATAAAACTTTATAATCGTACTTTTTACATTAGTTGCTTTTACCGTACAAATTAAACATAAAACATCGGTATCAAAATTATTTTTGGATATAGCAAACAATTTAATTTTGTTTATCTCTGTAGTGCTGCAAGACATCAGGTGTTGTTGCTATTCAATTTTAAAGTTAAAAAATGGTGAAGTTATAACGCATGTGTTCAAGGCAATTAACAATAACAAAAAAGACGGCTGTTTACGACCTCGTAAGCTGTGGCACCAAATATTGTTATTATATTTATTAAAGCTGTGCCCCGCGGTTTCACCCGCCCTACAATTTTACTTAAACGAAATGAATATACTTATTACCTGCTTAAATACCAACCTAACCTCATCATCGACATGACCGTAGCAAAGCTTAACAATCACATATGATTGTTTAAACTGTGACCATAGCCCATACTAAATAGGTTCTGGCTACAGTTTTTACGGCCGGCCGCCTGCCTAACGTCAATCTTCCTCGGGATTAATAAGCTAATAACCTATCCTATTAAAAAATAATACACACATCATTCCCAAAATCGTCTACATACGTGTGAACACTATAATTACTAGAGAGCGTCGTGCGTCTCCGAAAGAAGTGTGTGCTATGAATATCTCAATGCACAGTGTGTCTAGCTGAAGCTTGCAAACTGACCTGTTTTGAACTTTATGTAAACTTACAATCATCATCATTTTAGTGAGACGACGGTGAGAGGTTGACGTGGGTTGTCTTTTCGGAGGTTGTATTTGTGCGTCTTTGCGATCGTGTTGATCGTGAGGACGTGTTTGGGTCTGCGTTTTGCGGTTGTAGCATCAGGATTTGGAACGTAGTCGGCGGCCTGTACTATGAAGGGGTAAAGTAGCGCTTTGAGATTTCAAGGAAATGTTCCTGGATTGTATCCATTTTGAGATCGTTGTGGATATCTTCGTTGCGCTGGTACCATTGAGCCCGAGTGGCTTTACGAAGGAAGCGATTTTGTATAGTTTGGAGTGTTTTTATCTTAGAAGAGTGTACATGAGCGAAAACTACGCTCGCGTAAGATATTATGGGCCGAATGCATGACTTGTAAAGCTGCAGTTTGTAACGTAGGGGCAGTTTGCTGGAAGAGCATGTGAGTGGGTCTATCGTTTGGGCCGTCCACCCGCTTATAAAGAAAAAATATATTAATCATTTGGAATAAACTAGTTTAGAATAATCGAGAAGCAATAAATCTTTTGATGTGAGGCGGCAAACCTCAAAGAATTTGAAGGAGCAAGCCGAGTGGCGGCGATTATCAACTGGCGGAGGCACTGTCACTCCCGTGAGTATAAGTACCTGATGTAATATTTTTTAATTGGGTTTTTTCAAAATGTCTCGCGGGCCGGATCATATCTTACAGCGCGCCGGATTCAGCCCGCGAGCTGGTTGTTGTCCATATATGCTTTAAATGATGCCATCAAAATTTTGTGTCGTTCAAAAGCGATTATTTGATTTAATTGGAAGACATAGGTGTTCGGAAAATGGATTTAGTCAAAGGATTTATTAAAGTGCGAATTTAACATAGGAAACAAAATTAAACACTATTTTAAACATCAATGTGCCAGTTCACTAAAATTTATTTAAAAAATTACCTGAAAACTAAAGCTGTTGCCCGAGGATCAAGTATTTTCATCACAACACCTTGAAATCTTGCCGGATTATATTCTGAGAATCTTGTACGGCTATATATATCCAATAATTTTAATTCACAGCCCAAACTAACAGATGAAACACAATTTCTGTAATTGGAGAAGAATGCTTATTAATATTTGTAAATAATTAAATTATAATATGAAAGTACAGTAGGATGTACGTTTTAATAAGTACTTGGAAGGCAAGCTTGCTTGCTTTCACAATAGAAATAGAGACGTAAAATAAACCAACTTAATTACATAAAATATACGCAACTTCTTTAGAGGTAGCGGAAAATTTGATGGGTTCGCGACGTTCGTGATCAACATACGCAACATGCTTATTGAAGTGATAAACTCCTGGGACTGGCACTCTGGTCATGCACACGCACTGCAACAGGGGATAGATAAGGAGGCCACCATTTCTGGAAGTATGTAGAGAAGTTGGAGACTTATGAAGTAAAAGGCTCATGACTCTTCACCCCTGCTGATAAGACAACAGAGGATGACGACGCTGCGGCATATTACTTACAGAGAGATGGCTATGGACAGAGTAGTCATCATCTACATTGCATAACTCAGAACATGTTTTGTTTGGATAAAAACAGTAATAAATATATTGACAGCACATAGCATCCCTCAGGCATTGACACAGATCGCACAAGAGTGCGAGTCGCATTTGGATTAATAAGTATGTAAAGTGTGACTTTGAATAATAAGATTAATACAAATAGGGTTATAAGGGAGAAGTGTTGCTTAAAAGTGGTTATTGCACCTAGAAATGAGAAAGGTATGCTTCGGAGATTTGGACATGTTGTAATGATGAATGATGGGAGTGCAACAAGACAAATTTATGAGACATAGTGAGTGGCAGGGCAGCATTTGCAGATGTTCAGAGTCTTGTTCTCTGCCCCTCTGGATTATAGGTGTGAGCACATATTTCTTTATTTAAATACTTACTGTAACTTTATACTATTCTTTGCTTGACTAGTTTCTCTAGCTATTGGAGTAATGGCAACCATTGCATTATGAGGATTGCTGATTTTTGGTGTAAAAGATTTATGGGTGGGTGTTAGTGATATATCACCCATTATACATGTCTGAGAGGGCACTATCTGAGGGGTTGTCATTGTCTGTTCAGATTCAGATTTTTGTTGAGGTGTATTAGTGACTCTTTTATCACTACTCTCGTTCATCTCAAATCTTTCTAGGTCATTATTTAAAATTTCTCCTGAAACTTCACTGTGGTCCTGTTTTCGATTGGTATCTATAATTTCAAGCATCTGCAAAAAATATTTAACAATAAAAATATATTGCGGTGAGAACACATAACCTTAAATTATCAAAACTCACATAACACCAATGCTGTCATGCTGAATATCATTAAATAAAAATAGAATGGGTTCAGTGTCAGCATATTCTTCTTTACTGAAGTTATCCCTTTGTATAAAGGGTTGGCGGTCATAGAATTTAAAGTTAAGTCATGTAAATTGAAAATTAAAGTTACCTGAATTTGTTCAGAGTTTTCTTTCCGGTCGCCACCAGACGGATTTGCAGGATTTTCTTGATACATTTTTGGTCCAAACTTTAGTTCAACTTCCACAGTAACATTGAAAATATAACCAAGTGGTTGTCTTCATACATAGCGAAAAAGAGAAAAAGTTCCACTATAGTAAATAAAAGACACCTAAAATGACTATAAGACATACAAAAATGGAAATATAACCAATAACAAAATTACTTAGTTCTAGTATTTTTGAATAACACAAAAACAAAACAAATATATAACCAACTCATTATGGTTTCGCTACACAGCGGGCGGGATGCAACGGCGACGCTTCCATGCTTAGCTTAATTAAACAAGCAAGTTCTCCGTGCTATTACGCAAAGAGCAAGCAAAGAGCAGATAAAATACGGTAGAAAGTGGCAGAAAGATTAATTATTATTTAAAATATTCTGTATGAAAAAGAAAGTGACAATGTTGCCATTAAGTATCTTAAGTACTTTTTATATATTATTTTGGGATTGGGGCAAATATTTTAGAGAACTAGTGGTGCAATGGTAGCACTGTGCTGTCCTGTCAGCTAGTTTAATCTCATGGAGTAAATATAAATACGTTATTTTTTTAAAGTACTTACAATTCCTTTTAATTTCTGTAGTCTGGGATTTGCCTTACCATCATACTTATTAAGTAATATAATAATGAATAATTATGATTACTGTGATAATTAATTTATTAATTAATTTAGTCAACTTACTAGCAAATGTTATAAAATGGATTTTTATCTCAGCATCGATTGTAGGAGAAGTAATAGTCAAGATTGTAACGACAATATGCTCCTCCGTTTTTAAAAGTGCTAATAATATTCTTCTGTTTTTTCAAATAGTGTATGAAGATAATATTTACATTTTTACTGAAGAAGTACCCAGTTTGACTGGCCAATTTGTGGATACTCTCGTTAAACATTGTCTTCAAGTTCAAAACTATTTTAGCACATTATGGTACAATATACTAAACGATTTAAAGTTAATTATTGGTACCATAAGATGGTCATTTGAGGAGCTTTTGTTGATGGTCACAGAACTGATATTGTTATGGAAGAAAACGATAATATTTTTGGGAGAAACATCATGGCTATTGTTGACTTTTATACCAGTTCATCTACCACTTTTATTATTAGAAGTTTGGAAGAAGTTGAGAGATGTTTTGTGCTGCTGTTTTTTTGAAGCATACACAATTGTACTCAGTTTTACTAATTTTTTGACTGATGTACCATTGGAGTCATTTGTAGGATTACTAATGGCTATTATTATTGTGTGGTTATCCTTACACTTTAGGAATACCTTAAGATCACATACCTCTGCACTATATTGGGTATTGATAAGAAAAGTTTTATATTTGTATCATACAATACATAATTATTTTAATGACTATGAAACCAGACTTATATCTCGCATGGTTGGTGGCCAACAACTAATAACACGAGAAGATGGCAATGCCCCAATGTCTGAAGAAAATGGTGCAGATTCATTGTGTATAATTTGTCAGGAGCAACCAAAGTGTGTCTTAACTTTACCATGCCGCCATGTTTGTTTATGCACGGACTGCTGTTTGAGGCTTTATAGATACCAACGCACTTGTCCTATTTGTAGAACTTTTATTTATCAATCGGTAACTGTCTATTTGTGATGTAATACATGTATACATTCCCACTATAGTGATTTTAACAATATTATGAAAAAATAAAGCAAACAAATTTATATCATATTTTTTTGATTTACCATAACATTTCTCAATTTATAGTCTTATCTTTATCCTGTGTAATTTCTAAGTTTTTAGGAATTTTAGAGATAATTTTTAATATACTTTAATCATAAGTTTTAATCACTAATAATTTATCATAAAAATTATATTTTTATTAGATGGAATGTTAGATTATATTAATATTTAAAAAATGGAAGCTTATACTCAAGTTGCATAAAAATGAAAAACGATATGAAACTGTCTTATTTTATTTATTGAATAATTTACACCAATACTTAAATCTATATAATAAATAATATGTACTTTAATTGGTACTTTCGTGACCTCTTGTTCTTTGGAATGTAATCACAAAATTATTTGATGGATCAATATTTGTAGAGGTTCTCCTCCGTGCATTTAAATTTAAATCTTTAAATGACAAATGAGCATCTTTAAATGCATTCAAAGTGAACACTGCAACCATTAATATGAGAAAACCACAAACACAACCTAAAATATCCCTTACATCAATTTCTTCCCATTCTTTAAATAGTATACCAGAAGAAATTATAACTAATACAGTAAATATCACATAATATATTGGTGTCACAATACTAGTGTTAAATATGTCTAAAGATTTATTCAAATAATTCATTTGAACTATTATGCATAACATTGATAATAATACCAATAACCAAAATATGAAATTATTAAAATTATTGGCACCCCCTTCAATAGTTTCTTTTACACCAAGAGCAACTGCTTTACAAAATACAACTGTCAAACTCCCAACACCAGAACAAATCAATAAGTAAACAACAACATTGCTATTACCGTACCTTGGGACAAACACTATCTTTACTGCCAAAGTCATAACAAAAATTGTTAAGACATATGAAATAAATATAAAATCAAATAATTTATCATTCAAATCATAAAATTCTTGGACCTCTTCTGTTTTCGGTGAATGAATTACAAAAATAATAGAACCAATAATACAAAGGAAACACCCAATCTGTAAAAAGTACAAATTATTAGAAAAACAAAATGCATACTATACAAACTAAATAAAGGCTTAATTAACATGTAGTCCAGTGTATGTACAGACTAGTACATACACAAATCTATTGGGCACATGCACTGTTGTTGATTTATTTGATATATCTCACAAAAGTTTTAATAATTTAATTGTATTAAACCAGATAAAATGAGTGGGATAGAGTGGTGTAGGAGGTTTTACCTTCCCAATGAAGTTAAGCTTTTCATGTAAAAACTTGGATGAAAGCACTGCAGCCACAAGTACACTGAGAGCGCCCAAAGGTGTTACTAATGCTGCAGGTGCAAATGCATAAGCTAATAAATTTGCCCCTTCACCAATGCCCACTGAAAGCAAAAATAAATATAATCAGAATTTATGGTTTACAGATTTCGAAGCTTACAAAATAATTGTCAATTATTATACTTGTAATTAACCCCAACCACCACAACCATTGCTTTAGATATCCATATCCTCCAGCCGATGCCCTTAAATTGCCGAGGGAATTAATCTTTTTTAATGCTAATTTCTTTATAATAAAACTTGAGCCTATAAATATACTCGACGATATGGCTAACCCCAGCCCCAGCAAAAAATGTAAATTATTATATAGCGTATCATTTTCCACATCATCAGTACTCATTATTATATGTCATTGATTTTTATGCACAACACCCTGAAATTTTTTTTGATATCGTTTGTACTTTACTATAAAAAGTTAAAAAAAAATTCGTCAGCAGTCATTAGAATTGCTAATTAAATGGATGATCTATTTGTATTATCTATTGGTGGTGGTAGATTTTCACACCAATTACATCGAGTTATCACAGTGTCTATAATAACCGGCAAACATTTGAGGCATTTGATTAGTATTAACTTTAATTACTATTGCTATCTGTAACTAAATCTAAACTAATCGTGGGTTTACACTGCTGTAAACATTGTCGTCTCAGTTTTTTCAGAAAGAAGGATAGAGAGAAAGCTTGTATCGCGACACGATTTACGCCAGTGAAAACCCACGGTAAGACCAGGTAAGACTAACTAATTTATCGAATAATCTAAATATTCAAAACTAATGCACATGAACGATAGAATAGAAATGGATATGTCATCGACCGATTGTCTGAGCAGACATTTCATAAATGGGCTAAGCAAATTAAAGATTCGTCAAATCGGTTTGGCAAACCGAATCCATCCGGGTCGAATATAACTTGGGTCAAACCGAATTAAAGATGTGTCAGCTCGGTTTGGCAAACCATATCAACTCGGGTCAAACCGAATCACGATCTATCCAATTCGGTTCATACAGTTAGAGCGACCCGGGCTTGGACGAGCCCACGTGAAACGGGCTGAACCGTTCGCAACTCGCATCGCATGCAATAGGGCTTGGACGGTATCGACCCGGAGTAACGAAGAAACTCTGCTGTGGAACATCGGTTTCGACTGGGCCATCGGCGAGAAGGTGCTGCCCCGGATGGCGGTCATCTGCTACGCAAATGACACAATGGTCGGTCCGGGACACCACCTGGAGAGGGCTGCAAAACAGGGCCGAGTTCGGAAACTCCCTGTTGATCCGGAGGATCGAGGCGAAAGGCCTCCGAGTGGCACTCAATAAAACCGAGGCCGTTTGCTACAAAGGGCTGAGGTGGAGAGTGCCAGTGGGGCCCACCCTTCGGATTAACGGGGACGTAGTCGAGGTGAAGGCCCGAATAAAATATCTGGGCCTTATCCTCGTCGGTGTGGCGGCAGCCCTTTCAAGGCTCCTTCCGAACCAGGATGCTCCGGGTGTACCGTGCAGGAAACTGTACAGCATGGTCATCCGGAGCATGACCCTGTATGACGCGCCAATATGGGCAGAGGCCTTGGACGCGCCTAACAGGGCCCTCCTCCGCAGGCTGCAGCGCATTATAGCGGTGCGAATGTGCCGGGCCTATCGCATGGTGGGCCATGCTGCGGCCTGCTTTCTGGCTTTCACTACCCTAGGGAGATAGAGGCGGGAGTGCTTGCCAGAGCATACCGGGCGCAGGCTGAACAAAGAGCCTGCGGCGACTCATTCGCCTCGGAGGAGATCGCCTGCGCCCAAAGGAGGAGAACCCTGCGGGCGCCGAATACGGCGTCCGCACCGTAGAGGCCATACGCCCGGAGCTCCAAAAATGGTGCGGGACGACGCAAGGCTCTTCCGACTGACACAGGTGCTTTCCGGACACGGATGCTTCGGGAAGTACTGCCGCCCTGCTCCCCCGTAGTGGCGCTGGCTTGCGGAGAATGGGGATTCTCTGTCGGCACTCACAGCCCACACGCCTAGGACTTAGTGGTTGAAAACCTGATCATCACACGATGTCAACTCGGTTCATACGGTTAGAGAATGGACGGACCCAGTGAACAGGTTGACTCGATTTGTGCGTAGATATGTAAATGATTGCTACTTTTAATTCATTTTCATTTGATGAAATTATTATTATTTTTCACAGTGATCTCACAGCCAATGATTTTTTTAGCAATGCTCTAAGTGTCACACTTGCTACTGTTTGCTATTGGAAATGAAGAATGAATTATGATCGATGGCGCTGCTATATGTAATAGAAGTATAGCTTTTTGGGGCATTGCTTTTTTTATTACTTTTATAAATTGATGCTTATATTAATTTCAATGGCATTTTGAAGTCGTGAATTTGTATATGAATTTTTCTATTATTTTATTAAAACCGGACTTAAGTGCGGATGATGATGACTGACTGACTTTGTGTCAAATTATTTTATCTACTTGAATTAATAATATATTTCTAAACTGGCGGGAATAATTCCTAATATAATGCCTGGGATTAATTCATTTTTTATATTAATGATAATGGTCCCAAATTAATGCACTTTTGTTTTTGTCAAAACCTAATTAAAAATTTAATCAAGTCTATTTGAAATAAATTATACACACATTATTGCTAAATACTTATCTATATTCATTTACAATTTTAAAACGAAATGAAAACAAAAGCATAACATACAGACGTACCGCACCTAGAGAACGTCACGCAACGAATGAAATTTCATTTCATATACACTGTCGGACAAAAGTTTGAGACCACCTTGAAAAAATTACAATATTGAATAAAACTCCAAAAGTGAGCACTAACTTTTGGAGTTTTATTGAGTTTTATACAAATTATTTATTTACCTTATTAAATAGGGAACTTTTTATGTAACATAAAATAATTTAAGAACTACAATAATTGCCATTATTATTAATAAAAAAAATATGTATTATTAAAACTAACTTTTCGTCGAAAAATCTTCCCTTACTTTTTATAACTTTTTGACCGATCTTGGTAACCGGGCTATTAGTTTATTGATAGTTTCTTGTGAAACATTGTTCCAACTCTCTTGTAAAGTCCTCCAGAGGTTTTCTTTTGACGTCGGACAATGACTACGGACGTTTCTGTCCATCTCCTCCGCCAGAAGTTCTATCGGATTGAGATCCGGTCTCTGAGGGGGCCACTCCATGTTTTTCAAAACTCCTTCCGTCTCTTTGTGCTCTAAATATCCACTGCATAGTTTAGAACTATGTTTTGGATCATTATCCTGTTGGAAAATGAATCCATCTCCAATCAAACGTAGCCCGGAAGGAACAGCGTTTCGCCCCAGTATCTCTTTGTACTGCTCCTTTTTCAATATTCCTTCAATTTTAACCAAATCTCCGGTCCCATAGCCAGTGAAACATCCCCAGACCATAATAGAGCCTCCACCATGTTTGACTGTTGGCACTACACAGTCTGCCAACATCTTTTCTCCGGCACTACGACGTACAAAAACTCTTGTTTTCGAACCGAATATTTCGAACTTTGATTCATCAGTCCAAAGAACTTTTTTAAAGTCTTCTTCAGTCCAATATCGATGAGTAAGAGCCCACTGCAGACGTTTCTTTTTGTTTTGTGTCCGTAACAGTCGTTTACGAACAGCTACGCGACAAAACAAATTGGCATCTCGAAGTCTTCTCTTTACTGTTGTCAATGATACAGATTCCGGTCGAGTTTTATTGAGTTCAGCTCGAATTTCTGGTGCTGTTAAACGTCGCTTGCTTGTTACAACAATGAAGTTGTCTTCGCTAGAAGTGGTTGCTCTCGGCCTCCCCGAGCGCGTTAGGTCTTGATGACTGCCGGTTGTCTTGTATCGAGTTATTGTGTTATGAACACAAGTCTTCGATAACTTCAGCTTAGCGGCAATTTCTCGTTCAGACTTGCCTTCGTCGTATAGAGTTACGATGGCGGAACGAGTTTCACTGGAGATTTCACGGACTTTTCCCATTTTTGGAGATCTTCATTTGACAAAACAGTAGCTCAGACTGAATAGATTTAACCAAGACTAACTCCTTAAATAGCCATGCTATGAATTGGATTTATGGCTTAAAATGTTCCTAAATATTTATCAACGTAAAACAATAACCAAACAAGTACAAGGGAGCCGCCATATAATATAATGACAATTGCAAAGCCTGGTCCTTACGCGGCACTCATCTGTGGTAAATAAACAATGCCCATTTATGGCATAGTCATTGTGTAAAAGATAAGAGAAATGGTGTTTAGACATTCAAAATGATTAGTAGATTACACAGGTGTTCATACTGTTATGTTATCATACGCAGATTTAAAATATTTTGCAAATTATAACCTGTGTACAAAGTGGTCTCAAACTTTTGGCCGACTGGGTACCAAGCAAATGATTTTTGGATCTGATACAAAACCATCGCAAAGAAATTAATACTTTAATCAACTATAATTTAAGTGTATTTTAAAATTCTCGCCTGAGCTAATCAAGGTTAAAAAGCGACGAATGAGTAAAATTATATTTTGCTCTTTCTAACACGACTAGACTAAAGCATGTCAATATTCCTCCTTACGCGTTCGTTCTTCCGGACATCGTAAGTCGTCGAATTTTGCGGTTGCGAAGTAGCAGAGCATGATTTTTAAGACTGCGTCCAGGCAGGCAGGCTGCAGGTGTGACATATGAAAAACCACTTCATATGATTTTTCATGTGATACTTGTTAATAAACAATACATAAATAAAATGATAAGATTCCCCACAGCATAGAAGAAGCCAGCTAACGTATTCCGAGGGTTCAACGAGGGTATTATCTTTCGTCACTCATGGTTTGGCTTGGAGTCTCATATTCAGGCTTAACTGAGGTGTTTTATGGAGTCTCTTTCTCGAACCATGTTCGAAAACAGACATTGGGTGTTCCACTCATAGGGCACGAAGCACGAAAAACTGGTTGACGCCCATGCAATCAACTTTATTGGGCATGAAGACTAGCCCTCTTCGAGGCCTGATTGAAACCCACGACTACAAGATATGGCAACATTATATAACAGAAGATGGACAATGTCTGCGCTAAAACCTTATCAGAATTTGGAGTCTTTGAACTCTTCAGGGGTCTCTGTTTAAAGAACTTTAATTTGTAAAATATCCAACTATTTGTTTAATAATAAATGGCTAAGTAAACAATAATTACAATTTTATTTACACTTAATTTCTTTACATAATAATTTATTTATTGATATAATACAATCTGAATATAATTCTGGATACTGTACAATATTTCTGGAAAACATTTTTGTAATCACAATCACATATGTTTATTCCATTTTCATATTATATTTATCTGTAGATAAGATAGAAAATAATAAGAGAGAAGAGAAGATAAATACCACATTTTTATTTTTATGACATATCCAAATTTATCTCACAATTATAGATTTATCTTTTATTGCTATTTCACTTTACGGCAGATTATTAAAATCACCTAAATAAAATATACTTTCATCATATAAACTGTTTTTTTCTAGATGTAAGTGTATAAAAATAAAATAGTGAGAAGCCAATTTTATAATAAGGCGGAAAATATTAATAAGGTGAAAAATTAAGAGAGGCCAGAAATGGATTTGACGGTCTCATAGATTAGAATTTTCTTTTTATTATGAATGAAAACTGTTTGCATAAGGACTATGGAGCAGTGACGGATGCTGCTACTGCCTTTTATATTAGCTGACATTTTAATAATATTAAAATTCAATTTCGGACATTGATAGAATTGTAGAAAAAAAAACAATCTCACATGCTTTGTAAAGCAATTTGATAATCTCACCTAATTTTAGCTAAATATTTTTCATTAATAATTAACAATAGACAATATTTTTATTAAATGTCAAAATCAAATTCTAGGCCATAAATATAACAAAGAATATAAAGAAAAATACTAATACCCCAAATACTTTAAACATTAAAGCTCGATTATTGGTAATGTTCTGGAAATATTTCAATATTTCTCTATGGCCAGCTTCAACATTCATTTCCGCTTCTTGAATGTTTGCATCAATCCTACCTATTGCTTCGTCTTGTTCTTTCACCATGTGTGCCAGTTGCTGAAATATTCCCCCCAATTCCACTATAGTGCTTTCTATATTGTGCATAGTCTCTGCTCTTTGCTGAACATATGAATCTGTATCATCTCTCAATGCTAACTGTTGAGTTTGAAAACTGGAAGCTTCGCCTAAATCTATGCTCACTTCATCAGGCTGTAAAATTGATGGTATTTCTTTGACAACTGGGGCTACACTAGAAAACTGCTCTCTTCTATTATTCTGATGCTTTAAATTTTCAGACCGCACCTCTAGTACCTGTAATTTAACAATAGATATGACCAGAAAAATTGTTAAGCAATGTTCATTTTATTTGAATAAAAGTAAAGAACAAATTGCAACTAGAAGTAGAGTGGTGTTAAATTTCAAAATTTCACTGGACCATTGGATGCTGCAATGCAATGATGTGCAATAGACATTAACACACCTCATACAATAGTAAGTAGATATATATGTCGCCGACCGATTGTCAGAGCAGACACTTTATAATTGGGCTAGGCAAATTCTAAACGGTCGGCACAGTTAATCGAGTCATTGACAATATGACGTTTTCATTTCCAGTCACTTTCTTATGGGGCGAAGTCATTGGGCGAAGTATGGAAGGCATATTGTTAATATCGTCATAAAGCCGTTCGACAAAACGAAACGTCCGCGCTGATTGGTGGAAACTCGTATCCTGCACCACTTCTTTTCTTTGGATGGCAAGCTGTTGCTAAACCTTAATAAACAAAATGTTCTTGGGTTGTTACTTTCAGTTATTTTCGTACCATTAGTAACTAAAATTATAAATTACATTTACACACTGAACTAACTAAAATTAAACCTGTTATTTAAATTGACGAGAGTGGGAAATGAAGACAGTGAGAAATAATTATTAGTGAATTCAATATTGGACAAAGATGCGGCTGCCTTATGTCGCCTCTTTGTAAAGTGCCTGGATAGAAAACAGCATACTCAATAATTTGTTAAACTGGCAATGTGCCGACCATTTGGAATTTGACTAGCCCAATTATAAAGTGCCATGCCTTACAATCGGACGATTATATATATATATATATATATATATATATATAATGTGTTAATATATATATATATATATTTATTTTTTTAAACTATACTCACCTGTTTAAACTGATTGCTCATTGATGCGAGTCTTGACTGTAGAGCTAAAACCACACTGGAAGAATGACTATGCATACTGCGACGACCTTTAGGCATTTCCCCTAATCTAGCAATTTGTTGGTTCAATGAATTTAAATCACCCTTTATGATGTATGTTAACTCATGTATCTCTACTGGTCTATCATCAAATAATGATTTCTTCTTTGCCACTGAAAGAAATAAAAATATGTTCATTTTGCAATAGAGTTGTGTTTTATTTCATATAATAAATAGCATGAGTACAACATTCACTCATTTACTGAAACAGTGAAACTGATCTGTGTTCTTTATGACCACAAGGTCAAATTAGATGGTGCCTTTATTTCGACAAGGGTTTTTTTATCTTGGTGCTCCTAAAATTGGAACACAATATGTTTATTACTTTTTTTTTATTATTGAAAATCACTAATTAGATATCAAACAAAGTAACCTGGAAACCTGGAAAGTCAATATAATTAAGCTTTATATTTATCAAAGCAAAAATGAATATGACATTACATTGCTGTACTGTTAAATATTGTTTTCTTATGAAATGTTGAGATAGACCATTCTAATATGTCATTTTTATAGTTTCAAATTTAAATCAGCTAATTTTTTATATAAGAATATTTACTTACACATTGCTAACTTTTCCAATTTTGCATATGTACTTGTAATGTTTTTACTGATTACCTTTGCCATACTCATAAACTGTGAATAAGTTTCAAGCACTTCAGCTTTGCGTTTATCTCTGATAACTGGCTTTGCTTGTGTCCTGCTTTGGAGGCTGCGAACGGTTGTCACAAACTCGTTAGTCCTATCTCGTGCTGCCATGACTGGTTCAAATACGAAATCTTCAAGAAAGTCAAATACACTGTCCACTTCTTCACTTCTGAGTACTGGTACAACGCTGTATCGTGTATTTTCTAACGGGTAAGGTAAACGAGACTTTCCTTTTTTATCTAGTTTGTTGTACGAATTCAAATGTTCTTCTAACAAGGGTGTCCGTTCAGGAACACCAACGTTACGACGACGAGGGTGCATTGCATTCTAGGCTCAATATCAGCTAGAGCAAGCAAGGTATTGTACAAATTTGAGGTCGCCTTTGTGGTATTACAAGGTAAAAACGATGAGTGTATGAAGGTTAAAATTACGGGATGAAAATAACATATTATCTCTCATGTAACAATTCGTGGAACTAATTCAACTGGCACTTATTCTCTACACAACTCCACTACTTTACACGTCAAATTAGATCGACCGTCGCCGCAACGCCAAAGCCCAAGGCCAAAATAGATCGACGCTGACCGACGACGTGTCAAATGTCATCAGTTCACACCTGTCAAGTTGACAGTGTCAACAAAGAGCATATAATTATATAAAATTTATATAGTTCTGCCAAGATCTCTTCCTGATTTTTTTATAGTGTATTCTTACACTCAGCTATTTGCGTAAGTTGACAGTGGACATTGGAACTGGTGGATAACAAGTGGACACGGAGATACGAACAAGTGTCAAGATTTCTATGATTATGAACATTTTGAGGTTTGGCGGCAGTGCAGACAGTACGCTACCTTACTACTGCACTACACTAGCTACTATGCTACCTTATTAACATTTCTTTATGAACCCTTTAGATTTGCGAACCATGCAGTGGAAACGCAAGGTTAGATTCATATATATTGCAGATAATTTTAATGAAAGAACATAATGGCGACTGTTGGAAAAATTATCTGTATTAATGATACAATAAACGACAATACCAGTGAATATTTGGCTTTATTCAACTAAAATTATAGGTACATTTTATATGACAGACATAGCAATGACATTCGTTTTTTTTAGATATCATTCACCCCCCTTAGCATAACATAAACTAGACGGTATGGTCGTGAACATATGTCGGTGGCCGCCTTTGTCTAGAAGACCTCCTTGGTTCTGATTCTTCAGCCTGCGACGGGCCTGGCGTTGGTACCAAGACTTCGGCTTTCAGTTCTCGGTCAACTTGTAACTCGGGTTCCAAATCTTCGTCAAGAGAGCTAGATGTGGGAAGGGGCGCTAGTTGCCTGTTTTTGACGGTCGAAGACATGTCTTTACATGCGTATGCGATTGTAAATCGGCTATATTCATTAATCAAAGTTTAGAGATATTTATTTGGTACTGGCAGTGGTCCTTTAAAATCAATGCTTATTGTTTTAAAAGGCGCGACAGCTTTTATTAATTGACCGCTTGTTTTACAATAACGTGGTTTTACCTCAGCACAAGACGTCCTCATTGACTTTATCTCTAACAGAATAAGGCAAATTTTTGGGACGAACTCAGTGAATCATCCTTGTAATTTATGGATTGCAGAGAGTGTTATGCAGCTCACGCAATTTGTCTATAGTCATAAGGCTGCAAATAAACGACAATGCGTCAGCAACCGAGTTTTCTTTTCCCGGACGGTTGAAGATGTCAAATTTAAAACAAGAAAGCTCGAGTCACCAGCATTCGATCTTTTCGTTCTTTATTTTGCTCGCATGATTGCTGTTGAACATAAAAGCGACAGACCGCTGATCAGTTATAAGTCTAAAACGTCTACCAATAAGAAAATGTCTCCATTTACGGATACTCTCGTCGATAGCAGGAGCTTCTTTTTCAATGGCAGATTGTCTACGTTCCGATTCTGATAGGGTTCTTGAAAAAAAAGCCACTGGTCGACCATTTTGCGTTAGTCAAAGCAAAATCAGAAGCGTCAGTCTCAACAGTATAAGTTTCATCATCATTAATAGCAACAAGAGAAGATTCTTTTTTTTCTGTTTTAAGTTTTTCAAAAATTGTGACGAAACGACGAGTCGGCATCTGGCATCTCTACGTATCTAAGTAGAGAAATTTACTACCCATTTCGAATAATGAGCAAATAAACCAAGCGCTCGTTTCATTTCCTTTCGTTACATGTAGTATATATAATCAAGTAGATTAATTGAAGTTTGAGCAAATCGACATTTCTGTTTATTCAAGGCAATTCAAGCTAAGTTTGTATTTGACTACTGCATCCATAAAGCTTTTCAGATTCTTAGCATTGTTAGCTTTGTCTAATCCGCAAACAGCCACATCGTCAAGATACGCAAAAGTACCATTTAGTTTCTCGGCGTTTATGATGCGCTGCAGTGTACGTTGGAAGGCAGCAACGCCGTTGGTAACGCCAAAAGGTATTCCCGTGAATTGATAGAGCTTACCACAAGCTTCGAAAGCAGTATTTTCGTATTTTCTAAAGCAGTATTATCGTATTTTCTCTTTAGGTAGGATTGGAATTTGATGATAGGCACTTTTCAGGTCTATTTGACTGAAACATTTATATTTAGCAATTTTCGATACCATTGTAGAAATGTTTGGAAGTGGATACGCATCCAAAAGGGTATATTTATTGATAGTGTGAGAATGTCGATTACCAAACTTTTCCTATGCATTTCGCCGCCAGTGACAAGGACTTGCGCACGCCACGGCGATACACTAGGTTCTATGACTCCATCCTGTAAAAGTTTTGATATTTCGTCGGCAATGAAATTGTCTTCGATCTTGTGCTGTCGCGATTTAATTGCAGTAGGCTGAATATTAGGAGACAAATTCGTGAATATCGATGCTGGTGGCACTCTAGCTTCCATCACGTTGCACACTTCGAGGGGTTCTTACTCTCCTCCAAAGTTAAGTACAATGGAACTGTGGTCCTTTAACAAGTCATGGCCTCAGATTAGCACAGAGATTATTCATGACCAACAAACGTCTTTGTTTATATAAGTGGCCGCCTAAGCGAATAGTTGCACAACATATGCCTTCTTTAAAAGAAATTTAAGTCAGTGTCGCAAGGTCCCGATGGAATATCACGGCCGGGTATGGGCGCTGAGCCTACCTATATTAGAAGACTAGTTGAGGCAACTTTTCAGTCGATGTCTTCTTATTACTCCATGTTGCGTTTGGCATGGAAAGAGGCTCGTTTGGTTCTCTTGAAAAATGAAGGCAGAGACAGGGAACATCATCGCCCCATATGTCTACTAGACGAGGTTGGGAATGTTTTTGTAAGGATAATTGCCACGCGCTTAAATCGGCATCTGTGGTACCTCCGTCTCAACCTTACTGAAAATAAATTTGGCTTTCGTCAGCAACGCTCAACCATTGATGCGATTATGCGTGCCCGCTCTTGGTCGGGGGAGGCTGTGTCCTGTGGTGGACTAGCGCTAGCCCTTAGTCTGGATGTCACTAATGCCTTCAACTCTCTACCTTGGAACGGAATAAAGCTGGGACTAAAAATGTCCTGATATATTTGCAAGAAATTATCGGTGACTACTCACTGTTATACCTCCCTTGTGTATGGGATAACCCTGACTAAGGGGCACGACCCGAGTTAGTCCGTCTCCATCCTCCATCTGGGGTACTCGTCCTATATTTTTTGTATTTTAATTTGTCGAATTTGATTCTAGTTCCAGTTCCTTAATAATTTTTTTATTAAAAAAGAGCATTGGTAAACACAAAGTAAGAGAGCAAGCTGATTAAGTTAGAAACCGCGATCGGTCACTTAGGAAGTCCCTTATCCACTCCAATCAGATCAGGGGATATGCACTAACACTCCTTTTTGCCCCGGGCTGGTGTATGCGTGTCCGTCAGAGAGGATATCTGTTCTCATCGCCTCAGCGGACTTGAAGGTCTATCTATTTTGTGGCTGTGCGATGGCGATGACCATCCGCGAGTTTACGCGTGCGTCTATAGGTCCCATGGCGGTAATGCCGATACAGAACTCCGAACCGAACTCATGTACCTAGTCGTACAGACGTTGGGCACAGACTGTGTTGCAACAGATCCCATCTGGCGAAGTCGTGGTACTAGATTTTTTGCCCACAACGTCGAATGGCTTGGATCACGTACCACTGATCACGCGGGGAGATCTGTCCATTATTTTGCCTTGGCATATGATCTGACACAACTGTCAGGTTTCCGTCGACGCTCCATTGGGCTCGTCGGACCACTGCCTGATCCGGACAACAGTGCCTATCTTGAAACGCCCACGATACCAACCGATGGGCTATCGTCGAGTTTGGCACTATAGGTCAGCGGACTGAGATGAGATGCGGGCTTTGCATATGCATCCTACCCATGGGAGCAAGTTTGCTTTAAACTTAATTATCCCGATGCCGTTACGATTCTGTTGTTGATGTGGTGCTTCAGGGGATGGAAATCTTTGTTCCGTTGTCTGTGGTGCTAATAGGCGGTAGATCCCAGCCATGGTTCGGTCGTTCTTGCAAGTTAGCATCACGCTACAAGCAGGAATGTTACCGAGCATGGGCCGAAGCGTCAGCGGCAAGGGATGTAAATACCAGTTTCCTCAAAAGAAAGTGTAACTCTGCCTCAAGGTCCTTCAAAAGAGTCATTGCCAGGGCAAAGAACACGTGGCCAGCATTGGGGAGAGTAGTTAGTGCGTCTTCCTTCTGGAACTCGCGCGTTCTGGTCTCACGCCAAGGCTGTCCAAGGAAATTTCTGTAGCCCATCGTTACCATCTTTGCGCAGGGACGATGGCTCGTTGGCCCATACTGCAAAAGAGAAGGCCGATCTTCTAGTCTCTCTTTTTGCATCTTACTCGACACTGGATGACAAAGGTAACTCACCGCCTAAATTCTCGCGCGGTGAGGCCTCTATGTCGGAAATCCAGATTTTCCAGAGATCGATGCGCAAAGCGCTTTAGTCTCTGGCTATCCATAAGTCGAGTGGGACTGACGGCATTCCTCTTATTGTGCTTAGGACATGTGCTCCTGAGTTGGCACCGGTGTTAAGGCGTCTATTTCGGTACTCCTACTCCTTAGACGTTGTCCCAAAATCCTGGAAGACTGCCTTAATCCACCCGATCCCAAAAAAGGCGACTGGTCGGTTTCGTCCAACTATAAGCCTATTGCCATAACTTCTTTGTTCTCCAAGATAATGGAACCAACCAATAATTGCCAGCTCATGCGGTACCTAGAGAATCACCAGCTGATTAGCGATCGTTAGTACTGTTTTCGTCAGCGACGCTCAGCTGTTGACCTTTTGGCCTACATAACTCTCCAATGGGCGGAGGCAATTGAGAACAAAGGGGAGACCCTGGCGGTTAGTCTGGACGTAGCAAAAGCTTTCGATCGGGTTTGCCACAAAGGGCTTCTTTCGAAGTCTTCCTACGGGCTTCCCAAGAAATTATGCGACTGGATTACCAGCTTCCTTGAGGGTCGTAGCGTCAAGGTCGTAGTCAACGATGCATGCTCGGACTAAAAATCCATTAATGCTGGTGTACAACAGGGCTGTGTACTATCTCCCACCCTCTTTTTTTTTCAATGACATGTTACAAAATAGTAACGTTCATTGCTTTTGTAGACGATAGTACCGGTTATGCCCTGTACATGGCCCGCGCTAATATTTCTCGGGATTGAGTCAATTAGTACCGGAACAACTTGAGTCTGAACTTGAGACTCTATTGGGTAACGTCTCTGATCGGGGCCGACAAAATCTTGTCCAATACAACCCCAAAAGACACAAGTTTGCACGTTTACCGCCAAGAAACGTTGCAGTTCTTCTGGTGTTGCGGATGTTCATGGGGGGCGGTGATCACTTAGTTTTAGGCGACCCGTTGCTCGTTTGCCCCTTATGCTATAAAAAAAATGCCATAGGCTGGAAGTTTGCTTATGAGGCTACCATGCCAGACCATGTCAAATGCCTTCGAGACGTTAAGGGAGACAGCAATTGCCTCCCCGTTAATCCCTAGGAACTTGCCAAATACGTCAGTAGCATACACTAGGTCTCTTGTTGACCGATTTCGACGAAATCCGTGTTGTGAGCGTTGTGCCAATACGGTTAATATAGTTAAGGCGAGTACATTTTTATAAGACGTAGCCTCTTGGTTATAGGCTTTCTTTTTGGATGTTAAATCCGGTAATTTGCTGTCGCTGTCGAGCCAAGCCACCCACTACACTTTTACTTTTACCGCGTATGAACTTACACTTGACTTTTTTTTAAATTAATCTTTTCTACTCACACTCTTGACCACAGTCTCACCTGTTATTGTCAAATGCCTTCGAGGCAGACAGCTATTGCTCTCCTATTTTTTCTTTAAGGGCTCGCCAAACAAGTGGGTAAAATATTTTGCTGGTTGCTGAAAAGATAATTTTGATGCATAGAGCCAGTAGAGATTTAGTAACTTATTTCAACTGACAGAGTAACCACTGTAGCTGCTCAAGTACAGAAGCAACACATGGGAAGCAAAAAAGAAATAATTCATAATATTTGGACAACTTCAGCAGCCACCGCTTATCACCATTGACTGCATAATTTTAAGCAAAATTTACATTGGTTTGAAAAGCAAGGGAATTGTATCCACATGAAAAACAGCATAATTACTATGCTGCAAATCCAAATCACAGTGTGAGTTTGTGAAAGTCTCCTAATAAATAAATAATAATTTAATAAATCAGCCTTTTCTAGAGTGTTTCCCACTGCAGGGAAACAGGCCTCCTTTCCGAGAAAGGGAATGAGCCGTAATCTACCATGCTGGCCCAGTGCGGGTTGGTGGATGTCACATGTCTTCGAATTTGAGACTAAGAACATGCTGGATTCTTCACTATGTTTTCCTTCACCGTTTTTGTAGCAGTGGTGATGAAATAAATTACACAAAGTAAAGCACATGCCTGGGTTCAAACCCGCATCCTACAGTACGTAAGTCAGAGCATAAATCGCTGAGCTACCACTGCTCGGAAAGTCTCCTAGTGTGATAAAAAACAAAGATTTTTCATTAGCTTATTTATATTTTAATTATAAACAAACATATTATATAAATTGAGATATGAAAATTGACATTCTTAGATCTATTTATAGTATCCATATTTACAAAAAATATGCTTAAAGTCTTAAACACATAGACGGACTCTAATACTTTGTATGTATAAAAAAGTCACTGAAAATGGGCTAACATGTGAATAAGCACTTTAAATGTATAAATACCCTCTCTAAATAAATTTGTCTTATATATGGTAACATGTATAAGACAACTTGTATACTCATGAAACTGACTCTTTTCTCTAGAAATTTGTTATAAACACTGAAAATGCCTATCTACATGTATTTCTTGTTACAGTGCAACAATTTTTTTGTGCAAAATTTGTGATGCAAGTAAATAAAATTTTAAACAAAAATTGTTATTATAGTTAACAATGCTACATGGATTTACCTCTGGTAAATGTCAATTTGTTAATAGATAGAATAATATGGTTATCAAAAATGTTATGGATTTCCAGTGTGTTAGTTGCAGTTATACAACTTTGCATAAATTTGTTTAACTGTGAAAAACCTTAAACTTTATCTCATACCACACAATTTATTTTTGGAAGCCTGTCTATGTATTTTATCTTTGTGTTTGTTAATGCAACTTGAAACATCAAAAAGTCAAAAATCTACAAAAATTCATCACACCAATCTTTTAAACACTCATAACAATCAGAGGACTGTTTGGAGTTGGCACTACAGGTTTCTTTCATCCACTCTTGAAATAATTCTTTGTCTTTCTTTAGCACTAAAAACTGACCCAGCACAACATAAGCCTGAAACAACCATTAATTTAGTTCAGTATATGTCAATAAAGAGTAGAAAACTATAATTATTTATTATTAAGATATAATGATATTTGCAAAAATTTGAATTAAATAAAACATTTAAAATAAATTTTATTCGAAATACTTAAAGACTAAATAGATTATTTAGTAGATTCTAATTTTGCGCTATTTTGTACGTATCGTACACGTAATTTTTTATGGGAAGTTTAGTTATATATATTTTTCTCTTAACCAAAATTATTTTTCAACCTGTTCAATCTAACTAAACAAGCCATTAAAGCTGTAACCTTGAAACTTAAAAAGGCGCTTCTATGCTTTGTTGGTTAAATTCTAATTGTGTCTACGTAAGAATATTAGATAATAAATTATTTCTTGTTACAACATATATCGTAACAATGCAATATATGTAATTAAATTCTTTATGCATGGTACACTAACCTTATCAAATCCAGCGGTTTCAAGCCTTTTTCCTAATACTTCTCCAACACCGGCTAAGTCTGTTACCAGCTTTTCTCCCATGGGTTCAGCTACAAAGTTTCTGTGCTTTTGGGATGTACTCGACATTTTGTATTAGATTTCTGGAATGAAAACAAAACAAATTTTATTTTAACCGTCCGTTACCGGCAATCAAAGACAATGTAATTAATTAATAACTACTTTAATATAAATACAGTAGAATAGACAGCTCGTTAGAGTATTAGACATATATTTTATACGCTCTTTGGTATTAGTTAGTTTTCTATGTTCTATGACCATAGTCTAGGAAAGACGGACAACATAGCAAAGCCAAAGAGTATGTTAAGTATTATCTGGATTTGCCATGCATATGACTTCACGAATGAACGACATCGCAACATACAAGCACAGTTAGGAATGAAAAAGATATCGAATAACGATTTTGCCCTTGTATATAAAATGCGAAGCTTTGTAATTATTTGTGAAATATCGAATTTGCGAAAGTTTTGATAGATGGATATTTGTTATTCTTTCACGCTGAAATGGCTGAACGGATCTGGATGAAATATGGCATAGGTATTGATTATAGTCTCGAACAACACATAGGCTACTTTCTACCCCGGAAAAATGTACGGTGCCTGTGGGATATATATGATTTTGTTTTTAGCCGATTCTAGCGTGAGATGGAGGGTTCAGATCCTAAGGAGAGTAGGACTGGTCTGGTCTGACTGATAGTTTTATGCCTCCGTATGCGTCATGGGCCAGCACCGCCAACCAAGCCTTATTGTAAGTTTTGAAGCCATCTGCAGTGATTTCTCTCCACTGTACACGGTTTTCAGCTAAACCTTGCCAGCTTGAAAAATCAATATCAAAAGAGGTCATATCAACGTTTCACGCTGTCCTTGAACCTCTACAGTGGATGGCCCACCAGCCGCTTGGCATTAGCTATTTGTCCTAAAAAAGCTTCCCGAGGCAAACGCGACAGCTGCATACAATGCACGTGGCCTATCCAGCGTAATCTTTTCTGTTTTAACTGAGCAGTCATTCTGGGCAGCTTCGTAATTTTCGAGCACTTTTATTCATTTGTTACTTTATCTTTCCAGGAGATGCCTAGAATGCTTCGAAGACAACGCATGTTGAATGAATTCAGTCGTCTCTCTTGCCTGGCATACGATACAAGAGCACACTCAAGATACATGATTGATACACAATTATCTTGGTTTTTGTAGTCAGGTTTTGTTATCCTAAACTCTTGCACTAAGCTTCCCGAACATTGCGGCCGCCTTTCCGACACGAATACTGATCTCTGCATCAAGCGAGAGATTGCTCGTCATGGTCGACCCCAGGTAGCAAAACGATTCAACTACTTCCAAGGGTTTACTATTTAACAGTATAATCGGATGTTCTGTACACCCATGTTCCATAATTACCGTCTTCTTGACATTGATGGACATTGAAAATACATGCACATACATACATGCATTACATGCTTCTGCGAACTTGTCAATCATTACCTGTAGCTCTTCGGAGGAGCTCGCGACAAAGGCTGCATCATCAGCAAACAAGAGACTGTCGGGAAATAGGTCCTTGTTTGTCTTTCAGATTCAAGGAGCGAGATCTTAAAAAATTTGCCGTCAGCTCTAGTGTGCAGATGCTGCGAATCACAGCTGAGAACCTCCGAAAGCAAGTTACATTAGGACGGAGGAAAACATTCCAAATAGGGTAGGTGAACGCAGCCGTGACGTACACCTCTTTTCATCTTAAAACTGCTTGATGTTATGCCGTTATAAACTACTGAGCCTTTCATGTCGTCATGAAATGATTTTATGATGATATAGTTAAAAGCTTAGGTGGACATCCAATCCTATTAAGAACGGTATATACCCTCTCCGCTGATTGTATCGTATGCTTTATTAATGTCCACAAAAGTATAGGTCTACCAGGATCTGATGGCAAAAAGGGAAAAAAGAAATTGACGCTAGCAATACTGGGGAAATTGGAGTAAGACGTTTTGATACTTTTTTTATAGCGGCTGATTCTGTGTATATACATGCAAATATAAAAATTGAATCCAATGATCAAGGATAATTTTTGAAAATCTTACTGTGGCGAATGTGGGGTTCGAAATTTAGATGAAAAATCCAATTACTCTGTTCGTGAGTTTATTAATTAATTATAGACTCGCAGTATTTATGATAAGCCTTTCCTCCTGCATCTCAATTAATCTATCTTGTTCTATGAACTGATTTTCAATTTTTATTACATGTTCACAATATTTCCGTCAGTCATCGATCCCTATTTGAGAGAAAGCTTTTTCTGTTAAAGATTTTATATCACTTACAGGTTTATTGACGTTTTTACCCGCAACTTTTTGTTTCATTATTCCCCAGATTAATTCTATGGGGTTTAACGTACAATGATATGGTGGGAGCCTCAAGACTTCGTGACCGTGTGATTTTAAAATGTCATCTATTTGTTTATTAGTTTATTATTAGTATATTTAGGTCCAGACTTATGATTTTTCACTGCTTCCAGTAATTTACATTTACGCCAATTATCGTCGTAAGGGATATTGTTTAATTGAAGCCATTCTTTTATAACAGCAATAGGCGGCTTGTGTAGGCGGTTTGTTTAATTGTACGGAATGGTACTTGGAGTTGTCCATTAGAGAAGGTTTTGTAAGGTTGGGAATCAACTTCTCGGTAATTCATTTTTTAAAGTTATCTTTATTCATATCATGGTAGTAGTCAACAGATGTACTCTTCCGCCTATACGACAAATAACAGTTTGGCATAAAACCATTTTCTCCACCAGCATGTACAACAATCCATCTAGGCCCTGCCGAAATACTTTTAGATGGGCCTGAAATAATTTTATTTTGCCAGCATTTGCCGTGTATGTAGGTTTCATCTAAATAAACCACATCTAGCTTATCACCGGCTTCTCGATTCTTTTGTACTCACTCTAAATACTTGAATCTGTGTATCTTTATATCATGTCGCTCCCTTAAAATGGTCCTTTTTGATTAGCACATCACGCATCCGAATCCGATGTCTTTCAAAATAAGTCTGAAGACAAAATAAGATTTTTATTTTTAGATAACTATATTTTTAGATTATATTCAAACTGAAAGAAAATGAAATTCATTTTTGTTACCTCAATGATTCTCTTCCCCCATTGAAACTGATTTCCTCTCGACGAATTTGTAGCAATTTCATGTCAGTGGGTATTTCTTTTCGTAGAGTGTACAACTAATTTATCGTGTTTCTGATCAATTCTAAATCATAACTATCCAAGTTTTTTCTTTTGCCACCTTTCCTCTTTTTACCGGGCGTACTAAATATACCTCTGTTAGATCTGCCCTCAGCAACAATTCGTCTTATGGTAGTACTAGAAACCTCTGAAATAAACCAAAGTTTAGTATATCCAATATAATATACACGAAAAATGCAATAAACCTATCAAGACGTGTCATTCCTACTAATCAGTCAACGCTTGCACCAGCATGTGCAACATGGCTCAATATCGATGATTGTGTTTTTCATTGAAACAATATTTCTTGCTTGCGATCAAATAAGTTTTTTTCGACATTTCCACCACTTTTTAAAGGAAATTTGATGCCAAACCAAAAAAAAATCCCTATCAGTTGACAGGTGACATTTTTTTGTTGCCATATGAAAATCGTTATTTTTTAAAAACAATTGCCATATCCTGGTAGACCTATAGTAGTCTTCATATTGATAGAAATGATTTTATTGAATATTTTATTATACACTGAATTCAACTGACACTATACGCAAACAAGCCAAAACAAGCCAACCCGATGCATGGGAATCCGGACCAGTCCCGACTCTTTGTTTAATAACTAACTACTCTTTAACTTTAACTAATAACTCTTTGATGGATGCTTTAAGTTCCTTGGCTTCTGCCAGCTTTTGCTTATTGCACTGTTTTGTATTTTCATTTTATTAAACCAATTATACTTCTAGTGAACTGGTCAAATAAAATAATAAGTATATATTCGACTATAGCAGTGTTTATTCACTCAAATCTGCTTTGCGTGCTTGCTTCAATTAAATTTCTTGAAATAATATGATCTTCTAAAATAGTGATAAGTCCGGCACCTCGTTTCTATATTCTCTACGAGAAGTAAGCGACGAATGTCAAAATGGTAAGTATATTAATTTATCAAAGTTTTAAATAATTATATAAATTAATTATTAATCTTTTGTGTGTGACAAAGTAGTTTTTCGTCTCGTGTGTTTTACTGGCTTAAACATTAACATGAAACATGTTGTCATCTCAGTTTTTAGAGAGAAAGAAAGCGTAAACAACATGTTTCATCTCAATGTTTTCGGCAGTCCAAATCCACAGTAAGTGTTATATTCTGTTACATATTTTCTTATTACGGGAACCCTCTACTTCATTTTTATTGTTTCAGGAGCCGCCTTCTGCAGGTACCAGTTCTCCTGGGCTTATAACTCCTGCACCTTTACTGCCACCTCCTATGTTGAGTGCTATACCGCCACCCATGCCTCCAGCAGTAGCAATGCCTCCAGTTCCTGGTATGCCTACTAATATGCCAGGCCTTCAACCACCAATGGGGTTTCCGCCAATTATACCGCCATTTTCTATGCCTCCTCCAGGATTTCCACCATTTAAAACAGTAAGTAAATAGTATGAGTTTAGTTTCACAGATAAGGGCAATGCCTTATTTTCATAATGAAAAAATAGGCTAATTGGAAAAATGTAAAAAAACATACTGACATTTTTTCCAACAAGGCATATTTGTACTATAAACTGAAGCTAAATTGTGAACTGGATAGATCATTAACAATTTGATGTAAAATAATAATAATTTCTCAACTGTTGTTAAGTAATTATTATTAAGTTAAATTGTTAACTTATTTGCTAGCTATATTTACATTATTGTCTAAAGTTATGTTGGACATCATAAACTGGCTGGTAAAATACTGTAAATATTAAAGGGTGTTTAGTACTTGATTCTGATACTAAATATGTAATAAAGTAGGTACTAAAAATTGTGCTAATTATACAATAAAAGTGTCTATGTATGAACACCCACATATCAATATTGAAGTTCATTGACTCTAGACCTGAGCATCATACTAGCTCAAACACTTTTTTTTATCAAAAAGATTAGCATCACCCCTATCACTTGCAAGGTGACCATATTTATTTTGGGAAGACCATCAGCAAATTTTAGATAATAAGTATTAAATAACAAATAAGAAACAGACAGCCAATAACAGGGCTTCACAATTTACAAAAACATTGTTATGTGATATATAAAAAAGATACATATATAACAAAGTTTTTACAAAAGAAATTTAATTGATAAAAATTTCTGTTAGTTAAAATAATACCCGTCTTATAATTAGAATTTAAAATGTCTGGATCTGAACTTTTTGAATACTTATTAAGAAAACAGCCAGTGCACCACATGAGTGTGAAGGTGTGCTGATCTCATGGGTGTACCCATTAAGTGATACACAACTACACATGTAGTAACATTTTCTGTATATTACTACAGTAATGTGTAATAGTGTTAAGGCTTAATATATATCTATTTTTTTATTTTTTTCATTGTTTACATATGACTACTAACTCCCATGTCCTTAAATACGTACAGACTTTTACCAGTCACCATCAAGATAATTTGTTAAAAAATCGTAAAAAAAGTTTACGAAAAAACTTCGTTCTGTTAAACAATACATGATGATACATCAAATTGTCAATGATTCTTTCAGTACATAATTGAATGGTTATTTAAAATATGTCCAATCTGATTATAATCTATTGAAATTCACAATAGGTCATTGACATTCATAATTTTAAAGGTGAAAAATATTAAAGATAAAAATGGTATACCTTTGTGGTTTATTAAAATAAATACTCACTACATTTAAACTTGGTTTATGATGATGATGAGTCCCTGGTGGCATTTGGAACCCAATCAAAATAATTGAAAAGAAAGTATGAGGTTCATTTCTTAATTGTTTTTAAAAATATTATTGATTTTATGATTGATTTACTACTTTAGTATCCCTAAGTAAATATGGTCCAGAATAGTATGTGTAGGAGATGCCTCATATCCAGGATGCACAAAACAGGTGATATCATCAAAGTTTATAAATTAGAAGTGATATAAAAAGGAACAGGTGTTCCTGTTAGCTGTTATTTATTAGGCAGTGGTGATCACAAAATACCAAGACAAAAAGGAACAGGTGTTCCTGTTAAGTGTTATTTCTTGGGCAGTGTTGATCACATAACACCAGGAAAATAGCACATTTGCTAAAAATGTAAAGAAGCGAACTTTAGTAACAAATTATGAATGTTTGTTTGTCTTGAGTGTGGATGTGATTAAATATGTATTTACAAAAGAAAAATTAGTATATGTAGTATATCAGCTACCAGATAACTGTACAAGATTTCCATACCATAAGCTCTGTTGAGTTTGGGTTCAAATGGCAGTGAATAATGTCAGGATATTATTGCTATCCTAAATTTATATCTTATATGTTTATATCAATCAAGGATCTTGGAGCACCTGCACCAGATATAACACCAATGGCAAACCAAAGTATCCCATGGTCTGAACACAAAGCTCCTGATGGTAGAACATATTACTATAATTCAGTTACAAAACAAAGTTTATGGGAGAAACCGGATGATTTAAAGACAGCGGCAGAGGTAATGTGCTATTAGTGTTATTATATATGATGCAATTACTTGCATGTTGTGTTAGTGATTATATTAATAAAATGTAGAAATTATCTTATGAAACAAATTGTAGTTAACAGCTTGTATTGAACTGTAATATCTATAATTAGCTTCAAGATTTCTCAACCAATGAAATACTATAACTCACTGAAAATCTGCTTAAATTAAGGCTGTTTATAAGTTTTATGTGTGTCTAAATCCAAAAAGCAATAAAATAAATTATAAAAAATCTTTAACTTGAATTATCATCACAAAAACAAATGTATTGTTCTATGGTTAATCTTAAGTTCTTTATGAATTATGCTTTTCTAAAGTATGTATATTTCTGTTTTCCGACTAATAATGAAATGAAGCTCCAGTAACAACTTGGCTGTGTCAAATTTAATTTCTTATAAAAAGTAATGAATTAAATGTTTCTAATGTAAATATATATATTTTGAAACAAATTATGAAACTTGGCTGCAGATTATTTTAAAAACATAACCATTTTCTTAGCACTCCAACAACTAGGAACATATTTTAAAGAAACTGAATAAAATGTGATTTACAAGGGAATTAGGTGGAAATTCGTATTCAAACTTAAGGTTGTTGCTTAAAATTTCCATAAAATCAATTAAAGACAACCCAATGTAAATAAAACAAAAATCCAAACTTAGAACCACTAACACCTTAGTAGTAATAATAAAATTAATAATAAGTAACGATAGACATTTTGTAATTAAGCCTAATTAAAGTTCTTGTACGCAAAGTCTCATTAAGTGGAATTACCAATAACCCGCTATATATGATTATTAAATATTACAGAAGTTATTATCGTCTTCTGTATGGAAAGAGTACACAACTGACGCAGGAAGAGTTTATTATCATAATATAGAGACAAAGGAGTCGAGCTGGGTCATTCCTAAAGAACTGGAAGAGATAAAAGACAAAATAGCTGCAGAAGAAGCTGCACAGTAATGATTTTTTTTGTTGGCGTTAATATGCTTCTTGCAATAAGATTACTGAGAGAGGGTGAATGAGTTATATTTGCTTACACTATTCAAAGTAAAGAGGAGTAATAAGGTTCAACTTTTATTGATTTTGATGATGCCACAAAAATGAGATAAGCTTGCAAATTATGAGGATTAAATTAGTTAAAAGAAAACCTTTGCAAATTTATATAGACATATGTAATGTCCATATAAAGGTTTTCTTTTCCAATGCTTGCTTCAGTTTTATATTAAGTGACCAGGCTTCGGCATTATAATATGGCGCAAAAAAGGGTCTAAATTGGCACTGTGGTGGAATCTTTCTAGGTGGACATCCTGCAAGGGAGATTTAGTGTGGGAGATTGATGTAATTTTGTGGCTGTGTAGCATCACTGCTATTCTTTGTTAATTTTTCATGGTATTTCAGATCAGCGCTAAATGCTGATATTCCTCCCGGTGAAGTGCCGCTGCCGATGTCTCCAGCAACTGTCCAGCCGAATTCTGGAAGCTCTGCTCTAGATGAGGCTATGGCAAAAACTCTTGCTGCCATTGATCCAAATTTGGCTAATAACATTCCTATTCCAGAAGAAAGTTAGTATCCATTTTATTAAAACTAAGTAGTTTATTATGCTCAGACAAAACCCGGCTTCATACAGAAGTGCATTCTATTAGTGAAAGAATTTTTAAAATCAGTTAGTTTTTAAGTTTATCCCTAACAAACATTCAAGTCTTTCCTCTTTATAATATTTGTAAAGATTTATGTGTTACCAAATAATAATGTTGCAAATATTTCATGCAAATAAAAATGTTTTTTAAATAAAGCTTATTCCATTAAACTTACATAATATATTTTTGCAACTAGTTAAGCCTGAAGAAATAATGGCTCCTGCTTCTGTGAATGGATCTGAGAGTAATGAACCAACACAAGAACTACTCTACAAAGATAAAAAAGAAGCCATTGAAGCATTTAAAGAACTCTTACGAGATAGGGTAAGCAGAATTGTATTTTATTAGAACATGGGCATAGTTCTTATTGTATAAATATAAAGGTTAAAAGGTAGAGACACCAATCGATATATGTTTTTCATCATCCTTATTTCATTCCAAATGGGGTGAGGTATGAATTTATTTCTTTTAAATGGGCCTTAAATACAAATCTTTATGTGTTTGCTACTCCATACTTCCCACTGGGTTCTAGGTACTTATTTAACTGCTAAGCTACGAAGTCGTCTGATTACGACTTTTTATTTATAAATCTTACTTAGTGAAAGCAAGGAGCAATAAAGTGATGAAGAATAAAAACTTAACAAAAACGTAATATTTGTATATTTTGCCCGATTGACAGGATGGTAATGTTTGACCTCCTATAGCCTAAACGACTTGATCGATTTTCAAGAGGTGTATTTTGGACTTTGGGTGTATCTTTCACTGGAGTTTCATAGGGTACTGGTACAGTCAGTCGAATTTATTGGTTTTTAAAATGAGCTAATGCTTATTGCAGAATGTACCATCAAATGCGAGCTGGGAGCAATGTGTGAAGATAATTTCAAAGGATCCACGCTATGTCAATTTCAAGAAGCTTAATGAGAAGAAACAGGCATTCAATGCATACAAGACACAGAAGCTTAAAGATGAAAGAGAAGAGCAGAGGTATATAAAGACTTCACTTAAATATATAGGAATGATATGACGTTAAATATATTCAACAGTGGTTGAAGCAGCAGGTATTGTATAAAAGGGATATTTTTCTTGCAACGGAGTACCATAAACTAAGAGAACACATATGTGTGAATGTGAGTAGTTTTGTAACGGCAGAGCTCGCATCAAGATCTGTTGAACGAAAACTGTTGTTGGCCAGCGCGTCCGGTGAAATACTACGACCTCACTGAAGATGGGCGTCAAGTAGAAGTATTTCTGGTTTTTGTCTTATGAGTGACGTGCTGGAGCCCTAATTCTAGTCCTCTTCTCCTTCCTTTCCTTTTCAAATAAGGGAAGGGAAAGAGGATATGTTGGGAGAGGAGGATGGATAGCAAAAGGAAATATGTGGTGGCTTGTTTGCCATCTTCTTCTATAATCGCGGATTTTTTTGTAGATCGTTTTAAGATATACGATTTCGTAGTACAATATTTTGATCCATCTCGTAAGGTGTAGCCAGCGTTCGCCATGTAAACGCACAAAAATATGTTTCTTACGACATCACATTATAAATCTGTAAATTCTCTACTATACTATGCATGTATCAAACATTAAAATCAATTCTTAATCATATTTATATTTGTAGTCGGTGTCAGAAAAGGTAGGTCTGTAACTAGGGTCATTGTACTGTCGGTGCGAGTTCCCGGTGAGGGGATAGGAGGGAAACAGTCGAGTACGATGTATATATATATAAAAGGCGATGTATGTATGTTCCCTATAGACTACGAAACGGCTGGGTCGATTTCTTCTATGTTCAGATTGCCAGAAGTTTAGTAGCGATCGGATAAAGATAATTAGTGGTACCCGGGCGTGGCGGGTCACTAGTATAGTAGTAGTAGTATAAAGTTCATTTGTAAAAGAGTTTTCTTAAGGCATTCTCGAGAGAAGAGTCGATTACATCGGTAAGCCAGTGGTCGGTTGCCTCTCGGCTGGCGACCGAGGTCACGCAGGCGACTGGTCGTGGTCGCGTGTCGTGGTTGCCATGACCCGTATTTTTCGTATGTACTGAATTATGTATCCTTATTATTGTATGGCTGTTTGATACCTAAATAAATATATTTAAAAAAAAAACAAATAAAACCCAACCAGATAGGATTCCCTGGGTAAGAGAGACCAGCCGGCCGAGATTATAATTAACTGAGTGCAACCATATAATAACAATAAAATATTTATTATTTTATTTAACAATATATTTACAATATATGTATATATAATATATAATATTTTATTGTATGCAGGTTAAAAACGAAAAAGAACAGGGAAAATCTTGAAGAGTTCTTGCTGACCTGTGACCGTGTCACATCATTGACAAAGTATTACAAGTGTGAAGAAATGTTTAGCAACCTAGAGGTTAGTAAATAACGGGCCAAGTGTTGACATATACAAATGTACTGTTGTCAGATTTGGAATTATAAATATGAATAGCAAAAATGAATGAATAAATTGGTTATCAAATTATTCAATTATGACGTTAGGAATTGTTTTATGTTCGTGGGACATTTTAAGTTTCATGCAGATTTCTTTACCATTATTATCTATAAATGTGTTAGGTTTATTTTAATGTACGAGCCCGGAACAATAACATCTGTTGCACGAATGGGCTGACTCGTTCGGTGAAATACGACCTCACAGAAGACAGGCGTGAAGTGGAAGTATCCTGCGTTTCTTCCCATAAGGGAGGTGCCGGAGGCCAAGTGTCAGTACTCTTCTCTTTCCCATCGTTTTCTACAAATTATAGGTTAGGAGGAGGAAATATATTTTGTCGGAAATATATTTTGTCCTCTCTATCCCCTCTGGAAATTAAGGGTAGTCAACACATGTCCAACTCATTTGCTTATTGCGGATGCTCGCTTGTCACTTTGTTGCATTAATAAAATAATTTTTGTTTAGATATGGCGATGCGTTCCTGACTCGGACCGGAGGGATATTTTCGCAGACTGTATCTACACCATTGCAAAACGCGAAAAGGAAGAGGCTAAAACACTCAAAAAGAGAAATATGAAGATGTTAGCACAAGTGAGTTGTGTTTTGCGATTTTTACTGATTAAAATATTTTACTTGCCATAATCCTAATTTTTAAACAAGCTTTAAGCAGAGCTGTTGTTAGTTACTTTCACCCAGGACGTAAGAAGAGAATTTAGGTTGTTTAAATGCTTTTTACATTATTGCTTTGCTTACTGTTTGTCAACCAATAACAATTCAGATACACCAGAAATCAAGATAAGATGAAGATACGCAAACCATTGGACACTTAATACATGATATTTTAAAATAATTAAAATCACCTTTCAGGTCTTGGAAAATATGAATGAAATTTCGTACTGCAGTACATGGAGCGAAGCTCAAGTTTTGCTTTTAGAAAATTCTGCCTTTAAAAACGATGTTAGTCTACTCGGGATGGATAAAGAGGATGCTCTCATAGGTACAATAAATTTGTTTTTTTTATGTGAGAAAGTGGCAAACGAGCGAGCGGATCACTTGATGTTAAGTGAACGCTGCCCATAGACATCTGCAACAGGCAAATGTGTTACAGATGCGTTGCCTAACTTTAATGGACAGAGGAGGGCATAAAAAAAGGATATTTCCTTTTCCCCGTTAACCCCCTCCCCGTCCAATCCTCTTCCTTTTCCCATCCTTTCCTTATTAGGAATGGCTGGGAAGGGGAAGAGGACTGAAATTAGGCCTCACTCATCAGACGAAACGCAGATAACTTCTACTTCACGCCTGTTTTCTGTGAGGTCGTGGTATTTCACCGGTCGAGCCGGCCAACCAATGATTTATTTATAATTATTATTCAACAATATACTTTTGCTGCACTTGATATATAATTATTTATTAATTTTTCAGTATTTGAGCAGCATATTAGAAATTTAGAGGCTGAGTATCTACAAGAAAAAGAACAGATTAAAAAAAGAAATAAACGACAACAGAGGAAGAATAGGGACAATTTTTTGGTAAGTTTTTTGTTTATAAATTATTTATGATTGTCTATGCACTAAATGATTGTGTTAACAGTAATACTTAAAATTCCTTGAAGTCAATACTCTGATCAGTAAAACAAATGTTTTTTAATAGGCACTGTTGGACAATCTTCACGAAGAAGGCAAGCTGACATCAATGTCGTTGTGGGTGGAGCTTTATCCAGTAATATCTGCTGATATCCGCTTCTCCGCAATGCTGGGTAATAAAATTACATTTTTACTAACTTTTAATTGAAATTTATTTTCGTACATACAGAAATTTTATTATTGTCCGGAAATTAAAAGACCACAAGCCAAGTTTTCGTAAAAAATAATTGTGGTAACTTTTAATTTACTGATTGAGCCGTCTAGGAGCTTAGAAAATATATTTTTGTTACTAATGTTTTGTATATAATATTCTGAACTAGCTGATAGCTGCGACTTTGTTCGCGTGGACACAAATGAAAAATGCTAATGACTTAGCAGAATAAAAGTAAAATTACAAAAGAAGACTGCTGTTTCCAGCCGTCTTCTTTTGTAGACCTCGACCTCGTAAGCTGCGGCAACAAAAAAATAAGTATGAAGAATTTACAACTAATTATTATACATACCAGGTATGTATAATAATTATAATATTATATTGTACACACTGTATATTTTGATTTTTAGAATGCGTATTTTTGCGTAGTAAAGGCATGAAAGTGCGTCGCCCTGTCGCAGACCGTTGAATGTTCGAAATGTTTTTTTGGAAGTTTGACTGCAGTTTTACGATACATTTTTTTCAACGCCATCTTGGTAGGCAGATAAGTTTTTCTGGAATGCCGATTTCTCTCATGACTTCAAATATGAATGTACGCTTTACTTTGTCGGAGGCAGATTTAAAGTCAACAAGTACGTGATAAGTGACCACATTATACTCTGAATATTTGGTTGATCGTAGAGCGGTTCGACATACTCTTTGTTCAACGTATGACGCGAGTTTGTTAAATAAAACCTTCGCCAGCACTTTATAAAAGTATATAAAAGTGAAATACCTCTGTAATTTGTACAGTCCATTACTTCTCCTTTCTTGCTCTGTTGATGTTCTGTTAAAAATTTCTGGTATCTTTTTTGAGATATGCTCCTTTTTTACGGTGTATACTTTTTTTCTTCTCGCTTACGTTCCACGTAAAACCTTGTGATTCTTGCGAGTGTAAAAACTGCGCATATTACGATAGGCTTTATTTTTTTCCTGTCTGTTACAGCCTGCCTCTCTGTGTCAACCATTCATATCGTTTTTTATTATCATGTATTATGTTTTGTAATTTGTTCCATTTCTGATCAGCGGTTTCTAATACGACCTGGTTGACATAGCAATCTAAGTCCCGCTTCTCTGTAAAGTGACCGTACACTCCATCTGCATAGGGTAACATCATGTACCGTTTTAACATTTCGAGGTCGTTTTGTAAAAATCCGATCGGGTTTATTTAATTTTCCTTTCATAATCTTGTTTTGGATTCAGGCCTTTGAGTTCGAGGCCTAACTCCGTTTCGTTTCGGGTGTCGTGCCTACCGAGTTAAAACCAGTTATAAGGCTGGTTTCTCACCTTTCGCCCTTTATCCTTGGCATCTGTGCTCCGAACTTGAGTAGTGTACGTGCACAAAGCACGGGCACAGAAGATCCCATGGCATACGACGGGGACGTGAACAGATCGGACAGGCTAGCATCTGCTTGGTTGCGTACTCAACGCCAAATACTGCAGAGAGCATATGAGCATTTTATAGAGGTCATCAAGCTCTCCTCCTGCAGACCCCGCTCATTTAATCATTTCAGCTGCACACCCCCCATACAAGCTTCACCTCCATATGTATATCCATATTAAAATAAAGGAATATTATATAAATCTATATCTCGTTTTTAATTATGCATACACATGTAAACACCGAACGCCTTGAACCATCAAACCATGGAACCGTATGGATCTGTTACCGCCTGCCAGAGCAGACACTATAATTAGGCTAGGCAAATTCTAAACGGTTGGCACATTCTTGGTTGAACGAATCATTGACAATATGACATTTCATTTCCAGTCACTTCTAATGGGGCGAAGTACGGTAGGCATATTGTTAATTAAAATCAAATAAAATCGAAAATAATTGACAATAAAATCACATTTATTTGTTTACTTTTAGTGACTGATTAAATGATGAATGGCAACAAATGGCAAAATACAAAAAAGCGGGTCTCAAGTTTCGACTAATCAAATATGCGCCATTCTTACGTCGTCTCTTTGTAAAGTGCCTAGAAAAGAAACGGTACATTCTCAATAATTCGTTAAACTGACAATGTCCCAACCGTACGCAGAGGTACAAAATACGAATATTTTGATATTCTGTGAGCTTGTGCTTCTGGGGTCTCTTCTGCACATTCATGCACTGCTACTGCTGATGTCTGTATAACTGTTTGATTGTGCTTATCATATATCCGGGTAAAAAAGCGTCTTGTTTAGGTTTAAATACATGTAGAATCATATTTATGTGTGATAAGTAATCTAGGATGTTTTCCAGGACAAAGTGGATCAACACCCTTGGATCTGTTTAAGTTTTATGTGGAAAACTTAAAAGCCCGTTTCCACGATGAGAAGAAAGTTATTAAAGAAATACTTAAGGAGAAGGCGTTCGAAGTGAAAACCGACACCACTTTCGAGGAGTTCGCGACGATAGTTTGCGAGGACAGCAAATCTGCGTCTTTAGATGCTGGCAATGTCAAACTGACATATAACTCACTTCTGGAAAAGGTAAAAACACATTGTGACTTAAGGTTTAATTGCAGAGTATTACATCTACAACTTATAGGTGTGGCATTGATATATCGTGCGATGTTAAGTTACGTATCCACTTGGATTGTAATGCTTTCATGTCAGTTGATCACGCAAACCTGCATGAACCAGGGGTCAGCAACAGGCGGACCGCGGAGAGTCTAAACTCGCACCACCAAATATTTCTTAAATATATTTACATTTTCATCAAAGTACTTTTAAAAGTTTGAAAGCCGCTTTAGTTTATTTTTCTGCACATTGATAAAAAAATCCACAGTGTCCGGACCTCAATAATTATTTCTGTGTGTTATCTCACTTAAAACTTGCCGGCCCTTGGGGTCGCATGAACTACAATGCGTAAGTATGATTTGCACTGTTACGGTTCCCATATTTTACAAACTCTAACTCTTTTTGTACTGTGTATTATTGTGCATACTACACCTGTATTCTGTGCTCGTAAAGTTTTCAGCTCACATTTTTTAAAACAATTATGTAAAAAAAGACCCTAAGCTTCTTGAGTTCCAAATTTATTTGTAATTTGTACTCAAATGAATTGCAGCAAATTTAGAAATTACCTTTATAACATTTTATATATGTTACTTTATAGCCTATAAACTAAAATAAACTAATACTTGACTTTGAGCTGTTTGTAGTTTGACATAACTAACATTTAAATGATTGAGATGTGAATTTTAGGAAATTTTACAGGCCGAGGCACGTAACAAGGAGAAAATAAAAGAAGAGTCGAAGGCGCAGAAGAAAATTGAGAGTGCGTTCAAATGGGCGCTGAGCGACGCGAACGTGGACCATCTGCTGTCTTGGAACGAGGCCAAAGAGAAGCTGGACCTGAGCGCACCAGAGTTTGCAGCTGTTCCAGATGAAGAGGAACGCATTAGAATATTTAAAGTATAATAATAATTATTATAATTTTTAAAGCATGATATTCTTTAATTATGGTACTTTTGATATGTCGAGTGTATTCAAATGTAAAATGAGCTAACCAATGTTGTTTGTAAGCATGTAAAACACTGAGCTTCATTTATTTCAATGAATGCTTAATAACATATTTCTGTCAACGTGATTATTTAAAACTTTAATTACTTTCAATTTAATGCATAGAAAAAATGGGCTTTAGCATGTGATGTGGTAGAGCCTGCAACAACATCTGTTGCACGAATGGGCCGGCTTGACCGGCCAAATACCACGACGTCACAGAAAACTGGCGTGAAGTAGGAGTACTCTACGTTACGTCTGATGAGTGAGGTGCTGGAGGCCTAATTCTACTCTACCCTCTCCTATCCTTTTCTAACAAGGAAAGAATGGGAAGCGGAAAAGGATTTGACTGAAGGCTAAGTAAAGGAAATTTCCTTTTTTCTGTTTATTCCTCCTCCTTTGTCCATTAAAGGTAGGCAACTCATTACCTGGTTCCGGACACCTATAGGTAGCGGTCACTTTACAGCAGGTGTGTAATGCTAGCTCGTTTCACACCTTCTATAATGAAGATAAATATATTTAATCTAGCGGTTACAAAACATAATTGTAATGTAACAGATTTTTTATTATGCAGCCGAGGCGAAATGTGTACGATGATACTCGGTGGTTTTGGTCATTCTTATCAACATAGCAACAATTCTTATTAACCCGACAGTTAGTACATTAAGTTAAAAAGATATTGAATATAAACAATGAAATGAGTACTTAGTATGTGTGGATATTTTATTTCAGGACTTTCAGCACGAGCAGGAGGACAGTTGCATGCACTACCACCACCCCAAGTCACGCAAGTCCAAACGCTCCAAGAAAAAGAAACGATCGCGTTCCGGTTCTTTGGTGAGAATATTTTTCTCCTATTAAATTATATAAGCATAACCATTGACATTAATTATTATTATTTTGGTACAAAAATTGTTTCCAAATATTATTACAATTAAAAACTATATTTATTATTTAATGTGATAATTTAACTAGTCGGGATCTGCGTCGGGCCGGTCGCCGTCGCCAGCGGGCAGCGTGGCCACGTGGAGCTCGGACGATCGCAAGCACAAGAAGACCAAGAAGAAACACCGCAAGCACTCCCCGCCGCCGGTAAACTTACAAATTACGATATTGTTATATATATACGTGTAGGTGTAGCCACCGTCAATCTCTATGTATAGTTTTGGCACGGGTTGGATTAGGAAAGCAGAGGACCTCATATTATGCAATTCATGGTGCAGAAATTCAAGTGTCGTATTGTACGGTGAGTTCCACCAGATAATTGTTCATTTAAACGGTCACGTCATGTCTTCAAAACCAAGTACTACTACCAAGTAATACTTAACTCATTATTAAACACTTTCATTGTAGAAATCACCGTCTCCGGAAGAGGGCGGCATATCGGAGGAGGAGGTGGCGCGGCACAAGAGCAAGAAAGCGAAGCGCAGCGCGCCCAGCAGCGGCGATGAGCACGACCACACCCACAAGCCCAAGAAGAAGAAAGACAAGAAGGAGAAGAAAGAGAAGTAGGCCCCACTGTCTTACACAACCCACACTACCCACATCCCGGTTTGTGAAGACTGAACCGCTCAAACATTTACTAACCAGGTGGCGAATTTTACGTTAGCGCTCAAGCAGCTTGTTAAAACCATAATGATGTCAATTAAAAGCTGTAAAAATTCCAATACTTCTTTATGGATTTTTGGATAGCTATTTATGTTGTTCCGTAATGTAGATATAGTTGTTCCACATCAAGATGGACTTTTGCAAACAAAGGTTATACACCTTACCCTGTGTTAAAATTCCTTAATTCCGAAATATTTTTGAAACCCATCCAAAACGTTTCTCACATCAGCTGATAAAATTAGCTATGCATATTATACAATTTCACTTCACTTTATCTCACAATTTTCAAAAAATTAAATTTATAAAAAATGCGATAGCTGTTACAAAAAATATATCGTAATGTGAAACAAACTGTAGATAAATTCAGCTCGCACAACACCTTTGACAAGTAACTGATGAATATTGACCTATTGAATGTTAAGACTCGTACAGTGTTGAACTGTAAATGCGCTGATACAGAAAAAACACCTTAAATAGTTAGTATCGTTATTAAGAAAATTCGATGCATATTTGTAATGAAACGGTAATTACAAAAGGATATTTTGTACTTTGTATTTTTCTCTGGAATTAAACAAATCATTCAGAAACAAATTATTTACTTTTTCCAACTTAACTTTAGAAATTGACCTTTGATGACCTTTTATGATAAAAGAGAGGTTAGCATTTATATTGTCGTGGTGGTATTCCGGCTTTATGGTGTTACAATTTAAACTGGCGGCGTTTAATTGCTAATTAGATCAAGGTACATATGCGGTACTATTAATCTCAACTGGAACCTCCGCCCCCACAACACTAAATATAAATAAATAAATATTCCTGTAAAAAGATTAGACACAAATTATTTTTTTGGATTTTTGATTGGACGAATTTTCATTTGGTGTCGATTCGACTACTACTAGACTGTTATGGAGGTAATCTTAACACAGCCCTTAGTATGTCGCCGTTATGGTTGATATAAGTTCGCCTAGAACATTTGTCTCGTCAATCTTTTTACATTCATCGTTTGAATGTGCCCGAACCACTGTACCTACTAGTATTCCTTTCGGAATTTTACTCACAAACATGATTAAAGTCATCATTTAGAAGAGAAACAAAATAAAAAAATTAAAATTTGCCCGGTGAGCACAGGCACACCTTCCTACAATCACCTCTCCCTTCCAGCTGCCGACGGTTCATCGGAAACTCTTTTTTCCGTTGTTGCGGTAGTTGTGATGTATTTGTTTGTTCATTATCATGCGTCATAAAGACACTAGTTAGAGATAATGTTTAATAATGTATGACAGATTGGCCGGTTCCGGTGTGTGGAGCGACGCGGAGCTGGAGTCGCGTCGCGCGGCGCTGCTGGCGCAGCTGCACGAGCACGAGACCGACTGACGTTGCGTCACGCACATACACATCTTCAACGACTACCCGCCGCGGCAGCACACGGCCGCCGCCACGCCCACACACACAGACCAACGACAATCCGAATCCGAACCGGAACCGTAGACTATCGATACAGTGATGTGTTATAGACAAATTATGTTGCGTATGTTGTCGATAGAAAAGGTAGTTTAAGTCGCGTATTGTAGTAGACGAGCAAGTGGTTAAAGTTAAGATGTTTTGAAGTGCTTAACTATCTAAATAACTAACCTACAACTGAATGTTGTAAAGATGAGCAATATATAACGGTTTAGCTTTCGAGTATTGGTACTGTGAATACTGTATGAAATGATTCAGTATGTTGTTGAAGCTGTTTATGTATACTTTTTATGATACTTTGAATAGTATTATATTTTCAATGTTACTGATGTGATGGTAATTGAACTTGTAATGGTCGTTTGGATTTCATAGACTAGAGATAACTTGCGTTCGCTTTTTGTAAATATTATTTTAGGACAACTTAGTATAAAACATTGTTACACTTGATAATTGTATTTCTTTAACGGTACATGGGGTATCGAGGGCTACATATGGATGAGTGAACTGGAGTAATATATATAAAATAAGCTCCAAATATGTGATGTATAATCATCTATCATCCATTGTTACATAGTAGATATGTCATAATTTATATTTCCTTTTTAAATAAGTTTAGTGCGAGTCGTTAGCCTGGTATGTATTCTCTGATTTTACTATTGTTTTCTATCGATGAACGTTAATTACAATGTAATTTTATTATGTTCAACATATTAATTAAATGTTCTCAAGAATTTATTAATTGGATAAGATTCCCAATAGGAATTTTTGGAAGCTTGAACTGTTGGAACAAAAACGTCAGAGCGGGTCTGTTTGGGGTACTATTCCAGATGCTCGGAATAAATCTTCAAAGCCATAAGTTACGCGAACTGATTCTTTAATGATTGTACCAAATACCCAAACTTATTGACGGTCCAAAAAAGCTATGATAAAGTGTAATGTACGCTAAACTAAGCTATTTTAACTCTTACGGCCTCATCGTGACTTAAGATTTATGGAGGCTTAATAAGGCTCCTATCGCCATTATAGTTTCTGTTACGTAAATCGGTCATAAAAAGGTCATAACGATTTATTGAAATGCATAATATTGTTTAAATTGAAGCTAAATACTATAATGTCAAAAGTTATTTAAATTAGACCAGAGAAAACTTTCTCCGACGTAAATAAATACTTAACAACCTTATGCATTTCATTTATTTCTAATTTCTAATCTAATTTCTAACTAACTAACTCTAATTTTTCTAAGGTTCTATTGAAAAGTTGCTTCGAGCTACTTGGTTGTTAACTTATATTATTGTTAGGGTAATACCGCTTTTATTATCCGACTGGTTCCTATTGAAATTTAAAAATGGAATAGTATAGATATTTTTTATAATATAAAAATAATTAAAAACCTTGAAGGTTTTTAATAAACTATCAATTTAATTTTAAGACATTTTTTCTATTATAATAAACATGACATTCGGTTCGCAAACAATACTTGTACTTAAGAAGATTTCCTACACCGATTTCTTACGCATAAGATATTATTATGATATATGAAGATGGGATTATCAAATAGAATTTCCTTCATAATTGTGATAACAACAATATGTTTTGAGCTAATTCGTCAGTTAGGTGAGATTTTGTTTACCACTGGTACCGCTGCTTGATATACGTTTCCGTGGTCTCACTTTACTCGTCCCATATCCCTGTTGCCGTGTTCCTAAGCTAGCAGGCAGTTGATCAACCAGATTCCCCAGGCAGTGAATTTATTCCTATCAACTATAATGCTTTGGAGACCATCATCAGGAAATATAGCATATCTATTTGGACTTCAGTACGACTTGACAATAATTAAGTGTCGACATAATTATAGATCAGTGGCTGATTCCAATCCAATACACCGATCAACATTGTATGGGGTAACATTATAACTGGGTCTCTGAGTCTGAGAAACTTATTTTTGCTATAGAATGGTGCGAATAACATTTCCACACATTGGCGCAGTTTCAGTTTAAGAATTTAGAAGTAGAAATTTTAAATGATTTCGCACAAAGGATTTAAGACAATTTTTTTGTTGACATACATAACTTCGATGTTCGGGTACAAATGGCAAAACAACCTGCACCTTAATGTTTTCATTATAACGTGTTCACGCTGTCGAAAATATTCCCATAAAACGTGTAGAAAAGTAATGGATAAGTAAAGGATAACTGATAAATTTAAGACAATAAGAAATAATAAATTTGGTGTAAATCTGTTCTAGAAGAAAAGAGATCTGTAGTAGAAGAAAATATTACTAAGTATCACTGGCAAACGATATAAGGCTTGCGATATATGTTTTTTAAATCTAATCCAGAAAAGCGCCATAAGAGAAGACATGTCCAAATTTTCGGTAAGCGTTTATTTAGAATATATTAGCAGTAATAATGTGTAGTTGTGTGTGTATTGTTAATTTCATCATTTATTTTGTGTATTATATACCCATCGATAAATATTGTTCGACAAGTGTAAACTGAATTCATAGGCATTTAAAATAATTGGTAATTAACAAGTATTTTTATATTCATTCACAGATGCAAGGAGTGGGTTAGAGTGGCTGGTGTAGAGGACTTAGCATATATTCCGATCTAGAAGTGGCACCAATTGAAATTTGCTTGTACACAAGATTTTAGTAGTCTTATCTTGTCATCAGTTCATCCCTTAATGAGAAATAATTTAAATCTAATGTAAAGCGATCTCAGCTGTATATTAAACGAGGCTCATCTTCTTACTGTATATAATATTAACTTTTAACGGAAAGTACGTTTACTTGAGGCAAATAAAAATCCTAAATATAAACGATACAACATTGAGCTCAAATGTAAAGTTGTTTCAAATATTGAATTATAGTTTTATAGGAGCCTCGATATCAAACCTAAATTTTATCGATATCGAGAACCAAGTGTTCTTCACTATTTAGCCGGTTAGGTTGGTAGCATCGTTTTTCCTTGTATGTCAGAAAATACGACGTTAAATATTTGGATATTGGTTGAGATTTTATGCAAACTATAAAATCGCAAAGTAACTTACTCTATTGTTAGAAGTCAAACGTCTTATTAACGTAGTTAGGTATTAGTATCACAGAGTACATTGTGTATAAGAAATTAGTAGTCTCCTTTGGTATCCTCTTTGGTTTTGGACTAAAGGTTTGGTTTGTGATGTTTTGGATCAAAATTTAATTGAAACTTTGTCAGTTTTGTTTACTTTTGAATGTCTGATATTAAATTTATTACTATAGGTGACAGAACAAATTAAATGTTTTAATCAAAATATTAATTTATTTACAGCACGTACTAATACGTAATTATTTTATTAAATTCAAACATGTCGTTCTGGTCTTCGAAAAATAGTAATGCTGCTGAGAATTCACAAGAATTTCCAAAAAAACCATATACGAAAATAGACTTAATGGGTAAACTTCATATTATTCATGCTTTAGACAATGGCCAACCGAAAACTGAAATAGCTAAGGATTACGGAGTCCATCCCCAAACTATAACATACATATACAAACAAAAAGATGCATTAATAAGAAAATATTCTCAAAAGTTTAACCTGTTAAATGAAGTTCGGTGCATAAACTTAAATCAAACATTATTAGATTGGATTGCAAGTGAAGTTAAAAATGGGAAAACAATTAAAGAAGAACATTTGAGAGAGAAAGCTGAAGAAATAATAAATACTATTAGTGAAGATTTCAGCTGTATAGATGATTGGTTATTAGACTTTAGAAGAAGAAATAATGTTATGAAATTTAGTTCAAGAATTGAATGTAGTGATGTAGCTAAAGAGGAATGGAATAAGTTTGTAACAGATCTAGATATAAACAAAATTTACATTGGTGGAGGTGTTGGACTACTCCATTCTTTTGACTTTGATAAATATGCAAATCAACAAAGTTCAGATAAGTATGTATGCTTGTTGTTTATTGTTAGTTGCTCTGGGGCTGATAAGAAGGAGTTGTTAGTAGTAGGAGATGAAACAGTTGAAGAATACAGTGTGAGAAGTCTTCCTTTACAGTATTATCAGAGTAATAATAATTGCCTTAACTATCAGACTATTGTGAATTATCTAACCAAATGGAACAGTGATCTGCAGGCTCAAAATTGTAAAGTAAGTTTAGTACTGGATGTTCCGGAAAACTTGATTAAAAATATCAGTTTAAGCAACATCAAAATAGAAAAACTTAAAAATATGGAATTTGTCACCAAAAACATGGCAATGATTTCAAAATGTTTCAAATTTCATTACAGAAGAATCCAAATGACAAAAAAATTATTGTTCAATAAAGATAGCAGTGTTCTTTCAATCATAGATTATATGAACATTATGAGTGCCGCTTGGAGCAGCGTGGCATCTGAATATATACAAAGATTGTTTTTTCCACTTGAAAACGGTTGTCTTTATTTAAACACAGGTGATGCTATTGATTCCAATCATAGTTTATTGCAGTGGTGCAAATTGCATAATATACCTGGAGATCCTGAAAGGTATTCAGATTTATTGGACTGTTATATTGAATGTGACAAGGATCTTCCAATTATAAATTCAAATTCCACAAGTGATATTGTATTTAATATAAATAATACTCTATTGGAAAATGATTCACCGCCTTCGTCTGGTGTTCAAGCTTATCAAGCTATGAAAAGACTTATTAACTATTTGCAAAGCCAGAATGCTGAAAAATCCATTGTAAATTGTGCAAAGACATTGGAAGATCATTTAGAATATGGGGCGCTTCAAGAAATGCAACAAGTTTTGACAGCTAATAATACTATGGAGTAATGTATGGCATTATATATGTAGCTACATTGTAGGAGGTATAATAGATTCTTGGTTCGCAGCTGCTGGAAATCTGCAGAATATTTCTGAAAAAAAATCTGGACCATTTTCTTGGAATTCACTTGAAAAACAATAAAAAGATTGTTAACTTATTTAGATTTCTTATTTACATACAATTTTGTACATATTATGAATTAACAACATACAGTAAAAGATTATCTGAAGAATATTCGAGCACTAGTAAGACTGTAGTACAATAGCTGAAACTCTTCTTCAAGTGTTTTTATTTTCTTTTCCGAAAGTGCAAGTGCTTGTTGTAGCTGAAGAGATCCTTGATTTTTTTGTTCATTGATAATTTCTCGTTCTCCCTTTATATGGCTCCATACTGAGTTAAACCAATGAAGGGATTCAAAATTAGGATCCTAAAATCAAACAAATTCAGTAAATTCATTAAGTAAATAAAATGTGGATAAGTTTAGTGAATATAAAACTGATTCATATTAATTATATAACCGTAACCGTAATAACTTTCAACATTTTTTATTTATAATTCAAAATTGCTGCACTAAGATGCAGTATATTTTGGATTTCAGGAGTAGCAGCAGCAACAGAATTTTTACCACCAACCTTATAACAACTCTGTTTAAAATGGATCATCTTTTTGGTGGACTATGCTTACAAATGGTAGCCAATATAATATATAGTATAAGCTATGGACTTCATTTTCAGGAAAAAATCCTAAATAAGACATTCCTTCTCGGCGCCTCAGAAATTAAAAATCGCTATTACTATATAAAGCATAGTTCCACTCTAAGCCCGAGTTGTGTTGGTTTTGAACTAAATGAAAGTGTAACAACTTCCTTCAAGGCTATAGTCATCCACTGCTGGACGTAGGTCTCCCCACTATCTATATCACATCCACTAGGTGGTAGTAGACCGTCCTCAACTTTGACTGGTCTGGACCCATCTTATGAAAGGCCTTCCTGCGCTGCGTCAACCTGTATGTAACAACGTAGTCATAAAATATTTACCTGATCTAATAACTTCAGAATGTACGCTATGCCAACAGCGAAACCGTCGTCTGTAAAAGCAGCACCCGCATTGTTTTTCTTTGACATTTTGTCCTTAGATAATATCATGTGTTCAACAAAGTTTAGGGTTAAAGGTGGTACGATTATAAAGAAATTTTTTAAATGAACATTTTTAGGATTCCTGAACACTGGCGCAAATACGTCAACAAGTAATTTAAAATATTCAGTGCCTTCTACAAAATTAGATACCAGATCGTTAATGTTATGGTCTAAATTCTCTGCAGCCTCGGTAGCTTTTTCGCGCAGAGAATTTTCTTGACATAACTGTTTAAATGTTTTGTTGTCGAGGCTTGGTAGAAAAGCGGTCGCGTCTGAACAGCAAAGTCGGCCACCGGAACGGACCATTCGCACATACCCCATGGCATTACCTATTTGAGTTATGAGGTCTCTAAATAAATCCAAATAACTCTGACCGTCCTCGGCTAGACCTAACATTTTTATACCTTTATTGAATTTTTCAGCATGCTTATACAGATACATATTGTCACTGGCGTGTGCGTTATCTTTAAAATATCTCAAATCTTTGATCAGTCTTGATTTAATCTGTTCATCGAACATAAATTGAGAAAAGATAAAGAATTTGTTTTTCAAGAATTGATATGTAAAATTTACAGTGGTATTCATTATACCTGTACCATGAGTTCTGATTGAGTTTGCTATGTGCCTTATGTTTATAGAATTCAAATGCTTGTTGTTACTACTCTTTTCTATGAAAATTTGATTGTTCAAGTTGTATTGATATTTAGAAACGAAGATATGTATTTTCCGCATAATTTCCAGTATGTCTAAACCTTGTTCTAAGGTCTGTTTAGGAAGATTATCTTGTACCGTTGCGAGATTAAATTTAAGTTTAGCCATTTGCCGCATCTCTCCGTAGGTTTTCCAATCAGATAACACGACGGTGGTTAAATTGTAGTAAGTTTTTGATAAATAATGTTCCACGTTATGCACCACATTTGTGTAAACGTTCAAAATTCTTAAATTATTCGCTATTAGGAATATTTTCTTTATCATGTCATCTGTAAACGGATTAACTATATCCAATTGCAAATGCGAATGTGTATGTAAACGTAAGTTTGTTTCAATGTTTTGACTGGTATCATTCAATATTTTATCGTCAACTATTTCATTTGCACTGGTTAAAAAGTGTGTAATCTTTGGGTATGCATAATATTTGTCTGTTTTGTAAAGAAGAGCTGCACAATCTTCAAATACCACGAAGAAATTCTTTAATTTGAGTGCATTTAATTGGACGCTGAATGGTTGATCAAAATAAACCGGAATTATGTTCTGATGCCACAACATCCATGAACAATTACAATATTTATCCATATTATTAAGAAATTGTGTAAGCATTTGTATTTTCTCCAGTATCGTTCCCAATTTTACGTAAGTGTCGTCAACATACGTCGTATCTGGAACAAAACTTAACGCAATGTTCGTAGCGGTATTGCGCTCAACGGTAGCCGCCCCTTTCACAGCTTGTTCAGCGATTACAATGCAAGTGAGCCCATCTAGTTTTTTGTTAGCATATTTTTTATCACACATTAACATTTTCTTTACTTCTTGTATAGTAGACGCAGCTTGAAACAGCAAATGTTGAATTATCATCGTTGTTGAGTTTATGATCTGACTACTATTACGAGTAACGACATTTTTAACACCTTTTAGTATATCAATGATCTCAAATAGGGACATTAAAGTCTGTTTCGATAAAGGTATTCCTAGGGACAAATGTAAGTTTAGAAACGTCAAGAGAGAATGATAAATAGTGGAGGCAATGTCGAGTCCTTCTAATATTACTTTAGCGTGAAGGCTCATTTCTGCTGCGCCTAATTTAATACAATTTGAAAAAAGGTCTTCTACATTTAATATCCACTGTGAGCAAACAGATTGTAAAGTTGTCACATCTCGAGACAGCGACAATTTCTTGGCGTTCATATAGGCTTGTCTTGATTTAAGCATTGTTTGTGATAATTTGCCATGACTAGAAGAAAGCGATGGTGAATATCTTTGTAAAAACTGTTCCGGGAACCATAATGTTGTTCCTATGATGTGAATACTGTGTGCCTGGAAATTCAATATTGAATTATTCAATGTTAGTAGAATTAAAATATCAGGACACCCATAAGTGGCCATAATGTCTATCTAATTATGGTCGCTACAAATGATTATTATCATTGCCATCAGCCAATGATAGCCAGCCAGCCTACGAGTGAAGAAGTTTAATGTTATTCAGTCAGCTTTGAGCATCCAAATGCTTTAAGTGCATCTTATGCAGATTGTCACTTTATAGCATTGGTTGGCAACATGCGGCCAGGATGTCCTATTTGCATCCCATTATGGTTTTGTACGCCATGGGCATATAGGAGAAGTGTTGTGGTCGTGTTCTTTATAAAGGGCGATAATGCTCTCCTGAAGAACTAAAGGCCATCATCTCCGGCCAGATGGATCTGGTCAAGGTGCGGGAGTGACCTGGATTAGGGCGGCAGGGGACCAATCTTTGTGGCGATCAATGACCTCCATTCCCTAGTCCAGTATTGGACGACTTTAAGCAGAAAAGAAGAAAAAAGAAGATTGTTTTGTAAATTATTATTTTTTATAGTATTTCACAAGTTAGTCTTTTACTATATTTTGCTTGACCCCTTAATGCCAAAAGTTTGCTGAATATGTAGTTTATAGTAGCATAGCATAGCTTTATAGTATCTGGGGTGTCTTTTCATTTTCTATGTAAATTAATTTTTATTTGAATTTAAGTTAAATGAAGTCAATATTCTGTGAAATTGTGATTAATACTTAACAAGAAATCTTCATAAGACCAGAAAATCTAAGAAACCTGTATTACTACATAATTATATGAATTACATCATACCTTTGTGTTTAGATCTACTAAAGCCTTAAATATCTTTTTATCACTGGTACCAAATAAATGTGAGCTTAGCACTAACAAGGAATTGATTTTTATGCATTTATACATATTCTCTGTAGTAGGTTTTTCTTGCACTAATTTATCGAGGTTAATTAGAGCTTGCTTAATGTATTGAGTAAATTCTGAAGCAACAATAGTGCAATTTTTTCCAACCAAGTTGTTTTTCCTTTGGTTTAATAAATTGTGAAGTGTATTTTGAACAATATCATCGCTCATAATTTTAGATGTAATGTTATCAATGGCACCCAAAATTGCTTTAAATTTTTCATCATATATCTCTAAATTTTCTGGGCCAAATGTCTTCAAAGTTTTACAATAGTTACTCCATTTTGTAGGCAATGATGTTCTAGATATTAATAATTCTAATAAAATTATTATAGTGAATAGTTCTCCTATATTATTAATAATATAATGCAGTTGTATTCCATCTGAAAATGACAATGATTCATTAAATGCTGCTTATTAGTTTTTTTAAATGCCCTTGAGACTTATATTTTAGCATACCCTAGGTCCCCAGAATAGGTTAAGATGGCCCTGAATACAACACTAATCAGTGGTACAATAATGCAGCAGCAACATCTATTGCATGCATGGATTCTCTCAATTACAGTATTGCACTACACATGTATGCACAATGATCTGTATTTCATGTATACACCTGTGTTTCATGATACACATATTAATAGTTCTACTTTCTTACAGCAAATTATCTTGACTTGAATAAATGCTATTTAATTAGTAACAAATCCCTTCAATAATTGATAACATTGCATATATAGACAACTTTACTTTATAATTGGCAATCCAAAATAATACTTGAAAAATATTTAGTTACTTACTAAGATTTATAACACCTTCAGTTACAATGGCAAATACTTGGTTGCATAAGTTCTGTAGTGTGTCATTGCAATGAGAAATAAATGCATTCAATGTACATATTGATTCTATTTGTAAAGCAATGTCACTTTGAGTGTATTCTTCATATACAGCTAAGAATGGAAAATACCTGTAAAATGTTCTTTATATTAAGTTTTAAAATATTTATAATTTTTTTATATTTAAAACACAGGAAACAACCGGGTTTAACTGTGTTATATTAATTTATTTAAGCCTCTCATTCAGTTTTATACCTTCTAACCTACACCTAAAGAAACTACTCCTCTTGCTCTACCTACCCCCCCTCTACCCTGCTTCTCCATGTCATCTCACTTTATTTTTTTGATTCAAATCTACATTTTCTTACCAAGCTAGTGATACATCTGCAAGTTGTCTCATAGTAGCAGATGCAAGTAACAACCTACTTAATTTCATCCCTTCACCATAAAAAAATCTAGTGACAAAAGTTTACAGTGATTAAAGTTTATTGTCATGTAACCATGTGTTTCCATTAGCACAAAATTGTTTCGCGATACAAGGTTTCTCTCTATCCTTCTCTCTGAAAAAACAGAGAAAACAAAAATATGTTTTATGTGAATGTTTTTGTTAGTGGAAACCCATGGTAATATATAATAGATTCTACTCTTATACAAAATACCTAAATTCCTACCCATAATTATATAGCATGTGACAGTAAAATCAGCTCTAGTTCTCAAAGCTATAGTAAAAAGAGACTTAATGTCGACATTGTAAATGTTATGGTTTTTTCCATTTTTAAGAGCTCAATAGAAGTGTTTTTATATATACTGACCTTTCAAATGCTTCTTTCTTCAAAGTAGAAACTTCAACACATAATGAGCTTAATACCCCTAAGACTTTCGTCATTATGGTATTATCGGATAACACTAAGTCTGGAATGGGGATATGTTCACTGGGCATCATATCAATTTGTATCGGTAAGAACGTTTTATTTCCTACTATAATTGAGTGGTCACATATTTGAAGATGGTCTTGATATTGTTTCTTAAAAAACTGACTGTAACTGTTCAATATGTAAGCGCCAGCTTCTTTCTCTTGGACAGTTCTCATCTTGTTAGCGTAAAATTATTATACTATACTTATGAAACGAATTGACACCAATTCATTCATTTATTTTAGTTCAGTGAGCACAAATACATAAAATATTGATGCCTTTTATAGTTTCATAAGCTTTCTAAATATTTATATAAATAATGCTGAACTAAAGAAGAAAATACATTACGACTTATCACAATATATACGTCAAATTAAATGTCAAATTAGAAAAATCATGCATTCAATATGTCAAAACGATCAGTTTCCCTCAGGGTTGGATTTCGCAATATAATTATACTATTTGTACCGTATTTTCGCATTTTGTAGTATATAGTATAGTAATATCACTATACTACGCAAAAGTACTATTATCTTGCCTTGGGGCCGACCAAGTTGTATTTACTTTATAATATCATAATTTCTGTACATACAGCGATACCAAATCAGGGAAAGTCAAAGGGAGAGGACATAGAGATTTCTCTCCTCATAACATGCCTATACCATGCTAACCTTTTGCTCCTTAACTTTTTCACTATCGGTGCTTCTTTCAGGCTTCCTCTTATATCATCGTTTCGTACCTTATCCATTCGTGTTACTTCACACAACATTCGCTCTTCTGCCGCATATACTCTCTTTTCTTTTTCCTTTAACAGCCCAACACTCCGATCAATACAAATAGTTATAATTCTTGATCTTAGTATGTAATATAACTTTAAAGAATAACTTGATTGATGATAATAATAAAATAACATTTTGAATTAAGATTTTGCTTATCTGATTATCAATCAACTGATTATGGGATTATGGCCAAATTCAAATATAAACCAAAGAAATTGACCAAAAAGTGGCAGTGGAAGAATATAGTTGTTATAATTTTGTAACTTTTATATCCTCTTTGCTGCCTACCTTTTCATGGAAGAGGATTGACACCGGGCCTCCGGTGCCTCCGTTAAATTTCAAGGGATTTTCAAAACAAAAAGTATTTTTTAGAGCATTTTTGTGACACTATATAAGAATTTTTTATTGCACTTAAACGTAAATTAATTAACTACTCTACTAAAATGAATAACAAAAATATTTTTCTAATAATCGAGGGTTACATCCTGTTAAAGTTTATTGTGTACACTTACAAATTGCAACCTCTTTAAGCTCTTGCTTTCTCTACCTCGCCTTTTGTATTATTTACTACGGTCGAAACTCACTAACCTAACTAACGTGAGACGAGAGTGGTATACCAGGCCATAAAATCTGAAAAAAAAACGTGAGGGACGTTAACGCATAGTGGAACGCAGCCAAAACAATACAATATTGTCTTTGTCATTGTCAATCAATGGAATGTCAAGTTAAAGCCAAAGCCACCGAATTTTTGTGTGGATTGTAGTAGTATATGTAGTATATAGAATTTGCAATATCTATTTCTAAACGTAATTTGAATTTAACTTAGCTGTTTTACTCATAGTGTGTATAACAGCCTAGTCTAACTTTTAACATTAAAGTTTTCAAGAAAGTCTTATAAACAATACAAAATGGATCAAATGCTGCCGAGTCCTTACAACATACCTGGTATAGATACTCCGTGTCATCAACCAGAAGAGGACCAACAAATTTTGCCAAATGCCATGCAACAACAGCAACAGATACAGCAGCAACAACAACAGCAGCAGCAGCATTCTTTAGCTTCTTTAGGTACATCGCCAATTGTCGGATTTGGCGCGTCTTTATTAGGGACCCCTCAAAGGTCTATCCACACGTACGCTCCAACGGCCAGTTATGCGACTCCGCAACAGATGATGCAACCCCAAACTCCTGTAAGTATTTTATTGAAATTGAGGGTAACAAAAAAGCAAACTTTTTATACTTCACTATAGTGTAAAAAATATTTGCATTTTAAATTTAAGAGCTTAAAAACTAACAAAGTTAATGCAGGAAACTTTACACTGACCAGTTGCATCTAAATTGTACTATACCTTGTTTCATAGCAACATGGAATTTTTGTAATCAAAGATTTTTATGTTAAAATTTGTAAAAAACTAAATATTTACGAAAAGCAACTTTATCTAACATTACCTTATAACATTATATTGTACAATTACACTTATTCTATGAGAAACAAGATATACATATATTCATATGTTACTATTAATTATTTATTGCTAGTTAAAAAATAATATCTTTATATCTTTCCTGTGTCTTTCTCACTTCTTTTTCCTTATCTACATTCTCAATTTATCAACATAATAGTTTGCAATATAACTCTTCTTGTTTTGCTTACATAGAGTGTGAATTTGTAACCTAAATATATAAAGATAACAGTTGTAAAGCCAGCAACAACATCACTTGCACAAATGGGCCAGCTCAACCAGTGAAATATTAAGACATCTCAGAAGATATGAAGTAGAAGTATTCCTCTTCCCTTTGTGGTAAGGAAAGGATGGCAAAGGGAAGAAAATATCCTTTTTTTTTATTATCCTCTGTCCATTAAAGGCAGGCAATGCATCAGCAACTCATTACCTTGTTGCAGTTGCCTATGGGTAACGGTCACATGATAGCGGGTAAACAGATTGCTCGTTTGCCACTACCTCTATAGAAAAATAAAATAAAACAATCATTAATAACATATTCTTTATTAATAATTAGCAAAACATGATGTCACCGATGATCACCAGTGGCAGTTTATCTGGTCAACAAATTCTTGGGCAAGCAAGTCCAGCACCTATGACACCTATGACTCCGCATTCAGCTGACCCTGGAATTTTACCACAACTGCAGTAAGTGCTATTATATTGTGCACAGATATATCCTAACTTATATTTTACATGTGAACATGACTCATGTTCACATTTATATGTATGTTTCTTACACTTTAAACTCTCCTTAATTCAACTGATCATCATTAAATTTTGAACACATATTGTAAAATAAATATATATATAATATTAGAATTTTCGTCTGTTTGTGCATTTGTTTCCACTGAACTCAGAAACGGCTTAACCGATTTGGGTACGATTTTCACTAATGAATTGTGCTAAGCTTCATTCAATATTTAGTGTTTGTTTTATCTCAATTGGTTTATAAATAAAAGTTATATCAATTTGAATAACTATCTCAAATATTTGTCGTATAAAAATGCTATAAAATAGTTGTTCAGTTAAATAGGGTGAAATTTTAGTTAATTTTATATATTATGATCTTTAAAATGATGATAATTGAAAGTTTATATAAGGTTCATAAAAGGACAGTTTCTGAGATTTTGCAAGCATCAGCTAGACACACTGTGCATTGAAATATTCATAGCACGCGCACGTATTTCGGTGACGCTCCTTGGTAATGGAAACAGATATATGTGGTAACTCAGTATTTAAACGTATATAGACGATTTTAGAAACTATGCAATTATTCTAATGCAATATGTATTGTTAGGTATAGGTAGTAGCTTATTATTCCCGGCGTTAGGCAGGCGGCCGGCCGGTAATAACTGTAGCCAGAACCTATATAGTATGGACCATGGTTACAGCTTAAACAATTATATGTGATTTTTAAACTGTTTGCCCTACTTACGCGGGAAAAGCGCAGGGAGATGATGATAGATAGTATTGGTATTACTTACTTAGGTAGGTAATATCCATTTCGTTTACGTAAAATTGCAGGGCGGGTGAAACCGCGGGACACAGCTAGTGTTCAATTAAATACCCATTTATTCAAGGTAATTGTATAATAGTAGATAATTAGTACATATTCAAAAAATGTCACACAGCGCCATCCACACAATTGTAAGGTAACAGCAAGTGATAACTTGATATTTGCATTATTTGGAGGTTGTATAGACGAATATCAAAACCTTGTCTAAACACAAAATTTGATCCAAATCATTAGAGATCATAAATATATATTACAAGAAGTGCATTTGAATATGTCCTGTGATATCTCTCACTGGTTGTGAGTAGCCTAATGTTGCCACTACACAATATACTGTACACACTATATGCGCCTATTTTAACAAGAAATGTGAGCGACAACACTTATTTTTTCTTGTTATTAATTCAGAAAAAAAAACTCCATATAAGATTTTGTCTGTACTAAGTTAACTTTAAATTTTTATATCAATATAGATTATATCTTACTAGCAACCAACAAAACTAATGTCACGTGTCATGGTGATGCTTCAGCTCATCATGAAAACTGATAACCGCACCTATTAAGAGTTGTTTATTTTGTTGTTTGTTACGAAGTGTGTTTATTACAGTGTTGTTTATTACACTGTAATGTTTGTCAAAGTTCCTCTATTCTAGCGTCCCTGTACTGAAATTTAAATATATCATGGTTATAAATAAGTGCTATAGTAGTGTATAATATTTTTTCAGAAACATTGTTTCAACAGTTAATCTTAATTGCAAGCTAGATTTAAAGAAAATAGCTCTCCATGCTCGTAACGCAGAATACAACCCAAAGCGTTTCGCGGCTGTTATCATGAGAATCAGAGAGCCCAGGACAACTGCTCTTATATTTTCATCAGGAAAGATGGTATGCACAGGTGCTAAAAGTGAAGAGGACTCAAGACTAGCTGCGAGAAAGTATGCTAGAATTATTCAGAAACTAGGGTTTACTGTAAGTATTTTTCATGATGTCCCATTTCAGTCATGGATGAATGTTCTTAATAAATATCATTAAAGAATCATAAGTACATCTTGTGTGCTACTTTCAATATAGCAGGAATGATTGAACATTGAATTCACAGCCATCGAGACATTGCTCTTCTGTATCATGAATTACATAGCGACAACTATCGACTACAATTTCGACAATAAGCAGTTAAGTTTCTACTAATAAATTTTGACGAAATTTAAAATCCGCAGTGACAGGTGCCGGTACAGATTTCCAGGTGAATGCTACAAATACCTTTAATGTCTGACAAGTACCTTACAAATGATTGAAAATTTGCTGGCATGAAGTGTCCACGCATCGACATTGTTACCCGCGCACAGAAGGTTTGCCGATGAGCACCAGCTTCCAACCAATAAGTCTCGCGTTGGTTTCATTGGTACCGTTCGCAACGGTACGCAATACACAGGTCCGTGTTATTTTGTACTGTTCCCATTTCATGTGTTATTGTTAATTTTTGTTTACTGTTATTATTTGTTTTCGCTAAATAACGTAGAGCGGGCGTGTAACTACGCCATCGAGTGCACTAGTAACTGTTATATGTTTCATTTATCGAAGCGTGAGGAAAGCCAAATACATTTAAGACCACTTTACCTACACCGAACAATTCTAAGTGTGGAAAAGAATTCAATCTTAGGCAGGCGATTAAATAAATATTTATTTGCTAATTAATAATCAATCTCGTAACTGCAGAATTTTTGATAAATAATTTTTTAATATTTTAAAATTACTTGATCCGTTCTTAACATCCATAACACCCAAAAAAAAATTGGTTGATTATTTCATCATTTTACATAAGACTTTTTATCAATGCTAAATAAATAAATATATGCTCGCACTCGTAACCCAGAGGGGTAGGCAGAGGTCATAGATTTCCATTTGGCGCGATCCTGGCACACTCTTGCTTCTTCTACATCTACGCGTACAAGTTCGTCGGTTATGGGTACTCCATATATCGCCCTTCTTTTGAATGTTACTAATCTGATCGATATACGTTCTCCTTGGACGTCCCCTACGAACATTGCCACTCACTTTAAGCCACACTTTTCCCCTATTATGCTATTTTTAATCCTATTATTCAACGTCACGCCTAATGTACTTCTTGTAGTGTATAAGTCCTTAATACATTTCACTTCTTAAGGATCGCATCTCAACAGCATTAATTCTACTAATATGCTTTTGCTGCCAAACCCATTTCTCATTTCCATACATTAAAGTGGGGATAAGTACAGCATTGTGTATTGTCGAGGAGCCTTCATAGACAAATGCTGACTCCGTACTACTGTATCTATAGCCCCAATCATTTTATTTCCCGCATTCAATCGTCGTTCAAAATCTTAATCTAACAAAGACATGTTAGATTAAGATGGTAGACACCATCTCTACTAAACGTACATCCCAAACACAAACTCTTCCACCTGTTGAACTTCTTTGCCGTTAACATTTATATCAATTACTGTCTTAAAGTCTGTCTTAATAAAGAGATTAAACAGCCACACACATTACTAGGACTACACAGCCCTGTCTTACACATTTATTGATGCTAAGCCAGTCTGAGTAGGCCCCATTAAATCTAACACAAGCACTAGTCTCTTTATAAAGAGATTTTAACGCTTGTATAAGATCACTTCAATCCAAACGCAACCAAAGTTGACCATAGATCATCTCTTTTAACTTTATAGTATGCCTTCTCGATTTACGAATCCTTCTTAATCTACTAAGACGCAGAAAACTTTTTCGTTTACAGCCAAAAAACTTTCCTGTAATCATACGTAAATAAAAGATGTGATCCATGCAGCCCATTTCTTTACTAAAGCCTGCTTGCACATCTCACGTTCTTTCATGACTTCAATCAGTACTTTAGTATCAGTAATTTAGCATAAAGTTTTCCCACAATGCTAAGAAGGGTGATTCCTCGGTAATTTTTACAATCATGCTGCGAACCTCTTCCATTATATAGAGGGACGACAACTTAACACCAATCTTCTGGTGCTGGGCCATATCTCCGACATATATTGAAAAAGACCCACAGCAGGCTTGCAACTAAAGCTTCTCCAGCTCTCTGCATTTCAACCGAAGTCCTGTTATACCCACTTTCATATTTTTACATCGCAATCAAAATTTCATTCAAATTTATCTCGTTTTCTATCTCCTTTTCTTCATAATTGTCTGCCGTGTACGAAACCGATATCTCTTCACATTCAAATAATGTTTCAAAATATCCCATCATCTCAGAATTGAGACTTCTTCATTCAGAATATCCCCATTCTCATCACGAACAACATTAATTCTCGATTGTACTGACTCTCCTTATACCTCTGGCATTTTCGACTAATTTTGAAGATCTTTTTTATATCTGCTTGGAAATCGTCAGACAATCTTTTTTCATCCCTGTCTTGTCTTCTTCCTATGAACTACCTCTTTCACTCTCTCAAGCAACGGAATCGTAACTCAATCCTTTCAAAGTCTTCATTCGTACAATCTGGCTTTTGCTGCTAGTAGATAGAGTAATGCTTTCTACTTTGCATTTACTTCTATTCGAACTTCCCTATCCCCCCATACCGTGTTAGCTTTCCTTGCGTCCTTCCACTTACTAACTCCACATGCTTCGGCGGCAGCTTCCAGTAACCCATTCTTTATTTTATTCCAAACACTCAACATCCATTTCTTTCAAATTCCTTTCATTTAACTAGCAACATTTTTCTTCCAGCCAACTTAAATATTATTCTTTTACACTATCATCTTGCATCAGCTCTACTCTAATACATTACCATACCGGGATTTTACTTGTAGGTGTTCGGTGGCGCCAACGCTTGAACAAACCCTTGATCGGGCATAAAACTATATAATGTTCATATCCCACGTTGAAATCCTGATAAGTCCTCGCATCTACTACCGCGCTTTTTCATTCTTTTCCATACACACCGCGAGAAGACTTTCGCCATTCTCATCGACACATTTACCACCATACGCTCCCAATATACTTTCATACCCAGCCCTTGTTACTCTAACCCATTAAAATCTCCTAACATAATTATTCTTTCATTTTTCCTTACTTAATCCCTAATGTTTCTCTTAAATTCTCCCAAAGCTCGGATATAAGCGGGGTTAGACATGTCTGGGGCATAAGCTTCCACGACAAACAGTCTGTGTAACCCCTTTTTTAGCCGGATCCATAGGAGTCTTGGATTGACGCACTTTCACATTCTTCATCACATCACAATCTTTCACACATTTAGTCATCCTTTCAGAAAGAATAATCCCTATACCTTGACACGCTCTCTCGCATTCAACACCTGAACAGTACGAGATAAGCGTGCCATGTGTGGTAATATTCTTTCCCTTTCTTTTCGTCGCATTTACACACAATACGTCTATACCCCTGGCATTCGCCATTTCATAAACTTCATCGGTTTTCACATTCTTCAGGGTGGCCAAACAGGCCTCCGCAATCCACTTATCGCCCCTCCAAAAGACAGAGCATGACGAATGGCGAGCCGCGTCGCCGACTTGTCCATATCCATATCACCTTATGAAACACTTAACATAATACTTTAAACAAATGCGTTGTTAGCCAATTATAATATAACTTAGAGTCTGTAATAGTTCCTGCTTCACTTCAAATTTCACTTTATCGAGAATGGATTTTACTGCATAGGTACTGTACATCTCACTGAAAATATACATATTCACAAAGACAATACAAAGACATCATCAGACTTAATTTAACTTATTATAAATATTTCAATACTTCCCAGGTTTAGTCCAAATATTTAGGAAATATTCCTTTATTTGCTTTGACGTCTAACAAGCTCCGAAGTAAAATATGTCCTTGGTTGAATAATATTGAATCTGAAATCACAAAAAATATTTAATATCTCTTATTACAATATTATTACTGTTTTAGGACAGCTTTTGAAAATTGTTTTCATATACGAAGCCTTCGGCTTCCTGACATGACATCTCACTAATGTTACTGAAATTAATAATATGTACGCTCATCCATAGGCAAACCTTCTGTTCTCGGGTTTTTCCTGCATTTAACTATTTGTCGATTACAGATTTGGTTTATTTTCGCCTTCAGCTAACGATCGTGAAATACTGAAACATGTAACTTGATTTAGTTACTTATATGTATTTTTTTTTCTAGGCAAAATTTTTGGATTTCAAGATACAAAATATGGTCGGCAGTTGTGATGTGAAGTTTCCCATTCGCTTAGAAGGTCTAGTGTTGACACATGGACAATTCAGCTCCTATGAACCTGAGCTTTTTCCTGGACTTATTTATCGTATGGTGAAACCAAGAATAGTGTTATTGATTTTTGTATCGGGTAAAGTGGTTTTAACTGGTGCCAAAGTGAGACAAGAAATATATGAAGCGTTTGATAACATTTATCCTATTTTAAAAAGTTTTAAAAAACAATAGACTTTAAAGTTAGATGTTTGTGTTTTTTTTTAAGTTTGTTGATAAGAAAAAAACTAAATAATAATAAAGTAAAAATGTACATGTTTTTGTATTTTATTTCGCATTAGCATGTAGCTGATGATTTAACAGTGGTAGTTGCCCGCAACATTAGTTGCACGAATGGGCTCGACCAATGAAATCATGTTAAGATACTAACTCGTAATGAGGCGTGAAGAAGTATTCTGCCTCTGATGAGTGAGGCGCCAGAGGCCTAATCCGGAAGGCGAAATAAACAACGAAATTTCTAAAATGGAAAGGATGGGAAGGGGAAGAGGATTTGACGGGGGAAGGAATTGATATGAAAAGGATATATACTTAATTGTATATACTTCTGTCCATTAAAGGTAGGCGACGAATCTCATTAGCTTGTTGCAGATGTCTGTGGGCAGCGATTACTTTAATATCGGGTGAAGCACTAGCTTGTTTGCCGCCTTCTGCTATACAAAATATATCTTCATTGTCAAAATACATTTTGAAGTACTCATCTCAGACATTTTTCAATTGGACTTCTTGATTTGGAATGAAAATGAATGAAAAATAATTTCCGGGTTAAAACTAATAGAAGTACCTATAGAAAATATAGAGCATATTAAATATTTAAACGTTATTCTGTTTATACATATATTAGAGTTTTGTAAAATTCCGATTTTAGAAAAGCATACTAATAGCGTAGTGACTTTAAAAGAGATATTGCTGATGGTAGCTTACGTTTTAATTGAAATTGACTGAAAATATATGCATATTCTACACAAAGTGTGGCTCGTGAAATAGTTTAAAAAGGATTGTGTAATTAATATAATAAGAAAAAAGAAGGCCTGCTTGTGTATGGTGTATGTCGCTTAAGCGTAAATTCAAACATTTTACGTAAGCTAAATAATAAGCGTCCGAATTGGGACGCTTATTATTTAGTATGTCTTAGTTATGTCTTCACATTTCGACCGCTTATGGCGTATCTACTACTTTTTGACGTGTAACTTTTCAACTTAATGTTTAACCGTGTTCAACATACAAATATTCCTTTTCTGTTTGTTGCGTCGACATAAAACATTATTTGTCAAATTTCAATATCTATGACATATTGATAAGTTGACACTGGACAGACATCGGATAGATTCTGTTCTGTCATGTTGACTTAAATCTGCGATCTAGATCCACGCGTTTACATTTAAATTAATATAGTTTTCTTTCATACATTAGTTTTTAGTTTGTTTAATCAATAAATATTATTGATTAACATTATAATAAACGATGGCTGAAACTATGAAGCAAACTGTTGCAAGTATTCTAAAAAGCATTGAAAGGTAAATTTGGCTCACTAATTTTCCTCTAACTCAAACTTTCAGATAGCTGCATTATTCTCAGAAGATTGGTGTTTTGTGTCTATAATTCTATGAAACTCATTTTTATGTGTTTAATATACTTCTGCTTTTATGTGCAAGAAATTATTAAGTTATGCTTTAAGTATAAATATGTTTATCATTATTATATTTATATAGATGCAATAAAATATTTATTTGCAAATATAGGTTAAATTTTTAAGACGTGTTCTAAGTCGGGCGCCTACGTAATATTAAAAAAAAACATTTTAATGTAGTATCAGTAGTATAGTTTGTATAGTAACAAATTAACAAATATTGCTGGTGTAAGTTATAAAACAACCAATGTAATTTCAGATATAACCCAGCAAATTTGCAAACATTGGAAAGATATGTTGAAATGCAGTCTAGGGAGAACACTTATGACCTAGAAGCAAACCTGGCGGTTTTAAAACTCTACCAGTTCAACCCGGAGAAATTCAACCCTGACATTACTTGCCAGATACTTTTAAAGGCATTAACAAACTTTCCACATACAGATTTCACCTTATGCAAGTGCCTGTTGCTGGAATCTGTTGTAAGTATTGAATTAAAATAATTATGTCAATTATTATTGTACAACTGTTTAATCTAATTTATGAAAAAAAGTTGTTTATGAAGAATCTTAGTAATCCTTTTTATTGATTTTAATTATGATGCCTGCCCATAGTATTTTTTCTAATAAGGGTGCTTAATATTGTTTTTACATTAAAATCCTAATGTTTGGACCTGAGTCAGTATTTCCAGTTATATGGCTAACAGCTTTGATACTTATTCATTTTCTTCATTTACTTTACCTAGTTTACTTTGTTTATCAAAATTCGGAAAGTAAAGGAATAGTTTTTTTTAGTACATTTTTTCTTACTTAAACCAAACCTAGTATGGATAGTATAAATTCTTCCATCCTAATCCTCAAACATAAATCATTGGCAAATTATTCTTTGACTTACAGGCGGAAAATGAAACAATATCTCAAATCAAGTACCTGGCAGATATTTTAGAGCAGTGTGACTTTGCTCAGTTCTGGAACAGGGTGCATCAAATGCCAGAGCTCTGCAACCGTATTAGTAGCTTTCATGATTCCATCAGAAAATTTGTATGCCATGTAGTTGGCATTACTTTCCAGACCATTGACAAGAATAACTTGGCTAACTTGCTGGGAGGAATTGATGGTGTGTATTTATTTTTTATTAGCTATTTTTTTTGGGAAGTTTATTTTTTGTTTTAATCCTACACTCATTTCCATGGAAAGTTTATATGGACAGTATGAAGTATGACATATTTGTTAATCAAATGTTGAAAAATAAATTTTCAACCAAAAAAACTGCTTATAGTTGACTGCAACTGCTGACCGTGCCTTACGTATGTGCATAGTAAAAGGGTGAGGGAGCGGCAGCGCATATGATGGCGGAGTGACAGAGGAGCGACTAGCATTGTCCTCTCGTCTCACACGTACATAAGACACGGGCAGCAGTTTCATTTGGTTTTTCCCTTATATGGTTTTTTCCCTTAGATGTGACTTTAAAACATTGGGTCAAGAAATATGGCTGGAGAGACGAGGGCAACCTTATCTTCATTGCCAATCAAGATGAGAATATCAAGACCAAGAACATCACCGAGAAGATTGAATTTGATCATCTTGCTCCCTTGATGACATTATTGTAACATCATTTTTTTATCCATAAAAAAATGACTTCCAAGTCAAAATTTGTATAAACTAATTTTTATGAGATGTTTTATACCAGAAGACATTTAGTAAAAATGTGGAAAAATAAAAGTAATTCACAATGGAATCTTTTTATTGTAAATTAACTATAAAAAGTTTGAACGTTGAAATTTGACTAATTTTATATACCTGAGAACACACCATGACAAAGACATTTGTTTATTGATATTTTGGACGTCTAATTATGTACCGATTATAGAGAGACAATGTAATGAGTGTTGTATGTATACAATTAACTTTTTTTGAAATTGAATAAGTTACAGCTTGACCACAATACCATGTGATGTTAATTGGTGATTTGGTCAAAATATGGTAGACACTAGTTTAGAGAAACAGCTAATATTAACTGTTGAAGATATCCACATTATGGACAGAAACACTGATGCTGCCCACATGTTCCAATCATTTACCGTGCCGTGCATACTATGAACGAAGATTCACATGGCTTCGTACGATCAAGCGGTATATCTGTCACCGACCGATTGTAAGGGCAGGCATTTTATAATTATTACTATATTTGACTAGGCCGAGTCAAATTCAAAACGTGCCGACCGTTGCCGTTTCTTTTCTAGGCACTTTACAAAGAGGCGACATAAGGCAGGCGCGTATTAATCCAACAGACATGAATGTCTTTGTCTACAAAACGAATTTTAAGCGCTGATTGGTCAAAACTTGAGACCCGCTTTTTGGATTCGTTGCCATTCATCTGTTAGTCAGTCACGAAACATAAATTTATTTTCAATTGGCGACTAACTACTACTACTACTAAACTAGCCCGATTACAAAGCGCCTGCCCTTACAATCAGCCACTGACACATACACCAAAATGCATTCTGAAAACACCGAGATTCTAGCATCTTTACGTCTATGCTCAAGACTGACTAAATTAAGGTCTTGATCACCAATCAACCTTCTGGCCCGCCTCTCCACCGAATCCAATGCCCCGAGTTCGTATTTGGCTTCGCATGCCCAGATAAGGCAACAGTACACTCCATATACGATCGGAGCGATTTTTTTAAATTACGTATAAACTAGCGCTTGACAACAATCCCACCTAGTGTTAAGTGGTGATGTCTAAAGATGGTCTAATTATTCTTATTTTTTTTACAAAAAAATCCCCATATACGGTTGTAAAAGCTTCACCATTGCCAATAAATATATGAATACCTACTATTTGAAATTTGTGTAGATAGCAAATTAGAATTATGACATTGTGAACACAATATATTACAGTTAAATGTTCAAATTACATAAAAAAACTAGTTCGATTTGACGTCCACATAATCTTGACCCAAGTAAATAAACTTGATTCCACAGTGTTGGCCCCAGATTTAGCTCGACAGGCTTGTGTGGCTACTTACCACAGATTTACCAATGTATATGTATGTATCTGCATCTACCTAGATTATATGTTGATAGTCCTGATCAAATAACAAATGAGAGTACACCTTCCTTATGCCTTAACTTAGACTAAAAGTGCTCCCGCCAAGGAGAGCCAAAGAACGGGAGAGTCAGTAGTAGGGGGCTACTTTTCCACAAAACCACGACTAGCGTGTATTTTGCGTCAGGAACGGGACAGTACCGCCTTTTATTCGAAGCGTTTCGTCGTATTTGCGAACTTTTTAGGATAAAATATCCTTGGCAGACTTATCAAACGTGATAAGTATCAGTTATCTAACTTATGATTTCAGATTGATATCTGAAATATCTTGCTAGCGAGCTGTCCACCCGCCAAGAGTCCGCCAGTCATAGGCGGCAACAAGCTAATGAGTTCCAGATGCGTTGTCTACCTTTAACGGACAGAGAAGGGGATAAACAGAACAAATATTTCCTTTTCCTATTTATTACGGATCAAATCCTTATCCCCTTCTAGTCCTTTCCTTAATAGAAATGTGTGTGTATTTCAGCACCTTACTCATAATATATACAACAGGTTCCTTGAATTTTCTTTCCCAGTTTATTGTCGAGAAGTTAAATAGTTTTTTGCATTTGGCAGTTTTTACTCATCCAGTTGCATTGCTTATGAAAGAATTCATAAAATGTTCGGATTATAATTTTATTTCGGCAAATGCCTGTGACTAGTTAGAGCATCATCGTACCAATCTATAATTAGACAACTATGATTAAGTACAGAATTGTACAGAGACAACTGTTACTTACTACTGAACTAACTGAAATAATGACAGCTATGACTCCAACAAGATAATAAGTTAAAAGTGTAATGGATAGGAAATTTCGTATATGAATATGGATACCCAACATTTTCATCTACCGCGTACGGGTCTATGGGCTTTTCAACACACGTCATAATATCTCAGCAACTTTACAAAATCGACCCATAGACGTCACGACCGTCGCGAGCGCGCCTGGCGGCCTGCCCGCTAGCCCACGATCCGCGACCGCTTATTTCGCCTCGGCTCTTGAATTTTTCGGTTGCACGTAGGTTTAAATGTGCAAACTAAAAGGATTTTCATAGCTACTCAGAGCGATAAATCCACCGACAAATTTACGTTGGTTTTGTTTAAGGATAGGTACCTATCCTGAATAAGTTCGACAACGTAGACTAATAACATTTTTTAATTTATTTTTGTCATTTTATAGTTATTAGAACATCATATTTGTAACAATAAGATTAATACAGAATAGAAACAATTTGGTTAACAACATAACAAGTTAAAAAGAACACGATATTATTAAGCCTTCTTTCCGTGGCTGTAACCATGCTCTTTTCCGCCTGCATGTCCGCCTTTTTTGCCGTGCTCGTGATGGTGGGCGTGATGTTCCTCGTGGCCGTGGTGACCCTTGTGTCCCTTGTGGTCTTGGTCATAATGACCTTTGTCATGTTGACCCTTCTTGCCATGATGTTTCTCATGGTGTCCCTTTTCGTGATGTCCGCCCTTCTTGTGGTGACCGTCTTTCTTGTCGTGATGGCCATGGAAGTCACCATGTTTATGATGATGTCCACCCTTATGGAAGTCATCGTAGAATTTGTGTTCCTTATGGTACTCGTCTTTGTGAGACTTGTGATGGTAACCGGTGGTTTTGGAGCCCTTCTTATGTCCCTTCTTGTGGCCAAATTTGCCACCTTTATGGCCATGAGCGGCTTCGTGATGTTCGCCGTGATGATCGTGCTCATCGTGATGCTTCTTTTTGTGTCCTCCGTGCTCATCGTGGTGACCTTCGTGATGATGATTCTCCTTGTGACCGTGTTCTCCTTTGTCATGATGATGATGTGACTTATAGCCTTTGTCACCTTTTTCCTCGTTTTCCTTGTGGTGATGCGCATGATGTTCGTGGCCACCGCCCGATTCTTGATTTGTACTTTTGGCTTCCTTCTTTTCTGTGCCTGCGGCTGTTTGGTCAATCTCGGTATTACCGGCGGCGAGATGGGCACTATCCACAGCTACCGCTCCAATTACTTTACTTTCATTTTCGGTAAGACCGAAATTTCGGCCTTGTGATAACGTTAGCGCACATGCTAGCAGCACCGTCCATAACATAAACTTCATTTCTAAAACAAACATTTAAAGTATGTAAAAACGACGGCTTATTCTGATTCCAAAGCAATAGGTGTATTTACATTAAATACACATTTGATCGATTTTAAAGGTAAAAACAAACAACTAACAAGCTTAAGCGGCACATCTTAGTACTCACCAAGAGTCGGATTCGTAGTGGAGTTACGTTGGCTGTGATACAAATGGTTCCGCACTTTGAATTTATAGATAACAGCGCTTTCATCTCTGCGTGATTACAGAGCGAACTTTGGCAATCATATTGCTGCAGGTTTCTGGATGAGTGGTTTCACGTCAGACAATGATGGCGACACCGTTTGCGGTGCCGGCCAAATTTGTTCCGTTCAAATGCTTGTCGAACTATTTATTGTTTAGTATATTTCCTACAATTTATCACTATTAGTAGTACGTTGTTAAATTGTGCACAATAAACTAATATTTTTTAGGGCTTAAAAATGTAAAGACACTTGTAATAATATAAACAGTTTTTAATATTAAAGTACAAGTTTTTTTTTATCTATAACGAGGTAATTTGAGTGTAACAAAAACAAAACGATGATCTTATACTTAAATAAATCAATGCTTGCCATGGTGGAATCCCCAATGCTTATGGTCCTCGTGTCCCCCTTTCTTTCCATGATCATGATGGTGATGATGGTGTTCCTCGTGGCCGTGGTGGCCTTTGTGTCCTTTGTGGTCTTCATCGTAGTGATGCTTGTCGTGGTGCCCTTTCTTGCCATAATGGTGCTCGTCATGTCCGGAATGGTGGTGGCCTCCTTTCTTATGGTGTCCTCCATGTTTCTCGTGGTGTCCGTGATGATCGCCGTGCTTATGATGCTTGCCCTCCTTGTGGTGGTCATCATAGAAGTGATGGTCTTTGTGGTACTCGTCCTTGTGGTATTTCTTGTGGTAGCCCTCGGTTTCCTCACCTTTGTCATGATGCTTCTTGTGGTGGTGTTTACCCCCCTTGTGGTGATGTCCGTGTTCGTGGTGCTTTCCATGGTGATCGTGTTCATCCCAGTGTTTCTTGTGTCCTCCCTTGTGATCGTGATGGTGGCCCGCATGATGGTGTTTGTGATGTTCCCCATGTTCGCCTTTGTGGTGATGGTGGTGTCCTTTATGTCCCTTGTGGCCCTTCTCACCATGTTCATGGTGGTGGTCGGCGTGGTGTTCCTTGCCGCCTCCCTCTTCGTGGTGATGACCCTTATGGTGACTGGCTGCTGCTATTAAGTCACTTTCTTTCTGCCCGATTTCTCGGCCTAAACAAACGACTAGAAGGCATCCTAGAAGACTAAGGGCGACCAGCGTCCTCATTTTAACTGTTCTATTAACCTTAACGTTGAATGTTTGAGTAATGGGACTGCACTGATTGTCTATCGGTTTGTGACACCAATTTATATCTATCATTAAAGGTGCTGGTTGCAGCCAGTGAAATTACCGAGCAAGGACGTCACGCAAACGTAGCGCCTATAAGCTTTATCCATTGCGTCACCCCGTGCTGACAGGGCATACTTGTATTTTGTTTTAAAAATCGCGGTGACGCACTTCCGTGTTCCGTGGTGCGGTCAAGTTGTATTGCTTTATGTTTCATTGATATCTTTTGTGGATATTTAGATTCATTATGAAATGCTATCTAACTCCGTTCGAAAAGCTTTGTTATATAGTACGGTTGCAGGCTTATAACTATATATTACACTTACACCTTACATTTTTATCGATATGCATAATGATACACTTATTTATACTTAAACAAAACTATTTAACACTACATATATACATTTAACAATATCATCTTAATATTTCAAAGTTTATTACAAACCAAGAAATCTTTCTTACTTATAATTTAACTTACATAAGATATAGATAGTGAAATTATACTTTGTTTCACAGCAGCATGTTGTTTATGGAAACAAAGATTATGTACATGTACATTAAATTTCGATTTTTGAACTTTTCCTCATATTACCTCATAATTTTCTATTAACTATCCATATTCGAATTTATGGGTCAGTCTCCTTCCTCTGCATTGTCAAGGTTGATTCGTTTTAAAACTAACTAAACCAAAATGCGTGTACAACACGGATAGTGGTAGATAAGTCTTGGAGAAGACTATGTTGTCTGACATATTACATCGCGTGCGTACCACGTACCAAAATTGTCGATCTTCCACGTTGTTCCAGCACTGTCGACATTAAACGAAAAAAAATAAATTTTAAGTTCTGGTTCTCGTGATGGGACCGATTTTGGTACTTACTTATTTGCACTTCATATCAATACAGAAATTAATCGCTGACTTTTCGTCTATACGTCATACATGTCGTATATATATACGTCATACATGTCGTATATACATACATCAATAAATTCAATACGGTCAAAATACTGTATTTCTCTAAACCCATAATTGATAATCGATTCCGAGATTTGAAAATAAATTCATGAAGTTTACGAAACGTAATTTTGTTCGCTAACGCCATTTAATTATTTACAAAAGCCACCACCTTCCTTACAAAAAACTGTCTTTAATTGTAAACAATGAGTACCTTCAATTTCACTTTCCCACATGCATAATATAATCCAAGAGAATCACCGCTAATTCGCAACGACTTTACAACATGGACGTTCCTCCAATTGTTCTTTGATTTGTCGGTTTCTTCCAGGTTAACGGGAGGTTGCTGGCTTTGCGTTTGTTAAACACGAACTTATTGCATTCTGCACATATTCGCTTATATTTCACTTTCAGTCGCTCTGGAACGCTATTCGTATTTGTATTCTATTGTTATAGTTCTATTGCTATTCGTATTTGTATTCTATTGTTATATATAATATTTAGTATATAATATTTCAGTCGCTCTGGAACGCTATTCGTATTTTCATTATCCGTTGCTAATCGGTCGTCGGTCCGGTTTGCGGGTGATGTATCTCACCGAGAAATTGCCTTGCTTCGACGACCTATGTCACCAGCCCTACCCGTCCACAGTATTATAATGTTAAAATGAATGTAATACAACACAAACAATATAAAATTATACGACATTGTTTTCACGGTCATTCAAATGTATCGAACTCCCTTTGAAGTCTTTAAAATAATAATATTTATCTTTTTTACGAAAAACAATTTCAAATAATGACACAAAAATGGCTGAAATGACTTGTCTTTTCTCTTTTCCCATTTTTTCTACCTTTAAACCTTCTCTGGAGTGAGGGCATTACTACAAAAAAAAGAACTAGCCAAATCGGTTCAGCCGTCTTTGAGAATGCGGATGACTAACAAACAGAAATTCACTTTTATGTATATATATAGACTAGCAATTACCAGCATGCGTTGCAATCAGTGGTTGCAAAGGTAAGTAAATTAAAAAGTGTTGCATATTCTACATAGTATTTACTTATCTAAATATATATATTTTATGTTTAGATTTGTATTTACCATTTGTCTGATTGATTTTTGACATTTCGCTCATAACTCCAAAAATATCAGTAATGAAATTACCGAGCGATTGGTGTAAGACTGTTATCGATATAAAAGAAAAAGAATGATAAAGTACAAAAAGATGATCTGTGGTCAACATTGACTGCATTCGGATTGAGCAGTGATCTAATAGAGACTAACGCCTCTTCTGGGAGGGATTGTTGGGTATGGCAAGACAAGAATCATTTTTTTGTTTTTTTTTCGTGAGTTTTTTATCCCATACACGTAGTTTTGTGTTGTGTATTAATTCAATTTATAATGTTAGTTGTGTATTTAAGCTTTGTAGTTAGTATTATATTATAATATTGTTAGGTGTGTGGGCCGCCTAATGCGGTAAAAGCCTCCTCCACACTATTCCAGATGGCTCTATCCTTTGCCTTCCTGGTCCATGTGTTTCCAGCTGTTCGTACGATGTCGTCACTCCATTTTTTACAGGGTCTACCCTTTCGTCTTTTTTATATCGTGGATACCAATTTGAGATGATTTGAGACCATCTTTCATCCGTAACTCTCTGAATATGACCAGTCCATTTCCATTTCATTGCCAGGACCTGTTTGACCGCATCTCTCGCCTTTGTTCTTTCTCTTATATGTGAACTTCTGACTATATTTGAGTCTGATGTTCATAAAGCTCCGATCCATTCCTATTTGACAGCTTCTTATTTTATTTAAGAGTGACTTTTTGAGAGACCACGTCTGGCATGCGTAGGAAAGAATTGGCGTTAAGCAGATGTTCATTGCTTTCGTTTTCAGTCAAGTGGGTATCGGACCTTTGAAAATGTTCTTCATAGCCAAGTATTCGTTCCACGTATTCTTCACTCTACCATCGATTTATTTTTCTGTACAGGGTTTTGTTGCGATTAGATGCCCAAGGTGAATGTACTTTGTGGCGTATTCTATGGTTTGGACTGGGTTATAGGTATTTTTTCACTATTGGTCATAATTTTCGTTTTATCACAGTTAATTTGTAGGCCGACGGTCTCACTGTGACGACTAAGAGACTATCATATGGTTCAGTGTGCGCGGGTTGTCCGACAACAGTACTATGTCATCCGCAAACCAGTTTAGTCCCATGTCACTCCAATCGAGATTACGGAAAATGGATTCTAAGACTGCATTGAAAATCTTTGGAGAAAGCGGATCACCTTGGGAACGGAGGAAATGCCTTACGCATACTTAATCTTTATAGAGGTAAAGCCAAGTTAGGCTTGCACCGACTAAAACCCCACGGTGGTCGCCTACAGCGTTGACGAAGGTTCACGGGATCTCCATTTGGAACGCAACCGCAACACCTCAAACGCTTCGCCAAAAAAGCATGCTAGTAAAATTAATGCAGTTGAGATGCGGTCTTTAAGAAGTATGCAAGGTGTGACACTGAATGGTAGGATGAGAAATAGAACGACTTTGGTAGGTAAAAACGATTTTTTCATGTACTAATTTTATAATGTCATGTATTTTTTTATACCATTGCCTATGTTGTTGATTGCTTGACTAGTTGTTAAGATTAGAGTTTGCAACCCTGATCTCATTTCGACGGCTTGTCGTTAGACGAGTGCCTTGTTCAGCGACAAAAAGAAAAACAAACTATAGTTGCAAAAGTTTTTCGCCATTCAGAAGCTAAAAATGACTAGTATTACAGATCCATCTTTACTAAAACATTTATCGATTAGCTTAAGGTTACCGAACCCGATCAGCGATCACTCACTCAACTGCAATGTATCTAACGATGTGCATTGTCCGGCGTCCGCCTTCAAATCTTTGTATATTTAACGATTGCTAACGTCGTAGTTTAAGACTAATGGATGCATAATTTGTAGACTTGAAAACCATATGTATATCTATTTCCATAATAATAAGTTATGTTAGATATGACGTTTATTGGGTCAGCTCGTTTACGATTAAATCCTTTTCTAAAAGCGGTTCCCGCATTTATCTTTGGTTGGAAGCAGGTTCGGACAACTTAAATTGTCAATAGTCAATTGTTTATTTGTTTTCTTTGCTGACAGTATCAGTCATACGCTTAAAGTGGCACCATGTGGAGCTCATACAAATTACTCAATTCTAACATGTGTACAACAAAATGAAGTAGAAATAGAAGATATTTCATTCCACGACACGACCTGTCTGCGCTCCTTCTGTTGGGAATAAAATATTACAAAAGATATTGACAACTGCTGTAATATTCGTTACGTTATTTCGATATTATCAAACTCCCGAACGATATACGTACATCGTACATATGTTGAGTACGAGATTGATGATTCAGTACGTATGTTGAGTATCTATATATTTTGTTTAGTCGTTAAGAGGAATAACTTTTTTTGTTATCCGGGTTCACCTAGAACGGTTACTAAGGACACAATAAATGTAATGATTATCTATCTAATATATTATCAATTATTACAATTTAATCGACCACAGCATGGCGGCCGGCGTAAGCCATTATAAATGAATTTCTGTTTTTGCATCCCTCCTCATATGTATACCATATCTTTATAGATAAATAAAATTGAAGTGTCTGTATGTAATATCAAAATAAAATTTCCATACTCAATACATAAGAGGTATATATGGTACTTATAACAAAAATACAATTTTTAAAATTTGTAAATGTCTGTCTGTCCGGTTATTCCGGATAATCTCCGAAAATCCTGAACTTATTTGATTGAGACTTTTACTGGAAGATAGGTTTTATAGTACGGATTCAAAAAGGCTAATTTAATTTAAGCATAATAATTAGGGTTCCGCGCAAAAAGTTAAAAACCCTCGAAATTAGAATCTAAAGTATGTTAACTGATTTTGTTTGTCAGGATATGGGTTGACTTACTAAATGCGCTGCTCATGAGACAGAACACCGTCAATGTAAAGTCAATTAAATACGCTTTATTAAGAATAACTCATAAATAACTGATTAGATCTTTATCAAATTTATATGGGAATACATGATTACAACCAACTTTCAATCAAAGAAAGGTAAAGTATATAAAAGGAACTCTGTGGTCGAGTCAATTGTATAAGATGTAAATATTCTTAACGTTCATTGTTCATTACTTTCTTTCTTAATTGTTGTTTGTGAACCATTTTTTTGGGGTAACTAGAAATAGAATAAAATGTTTTAAATTCAAACTAACATTTGTTTATTTTGTATAAAAACATGTAAAAAACAATAAAAACAATATCAATTTTATGTAACAATAAAGAATAATGGGTATTTTTTAATTTGTTTTTCTTAATGTTTACCATGATGGAATCCCCATTCCTTATGGTCGTCGTGGCCGCCTTTCTTGCCGTGGCCGTGGTGATGGTGCTCGTGGCCCTCGTGTCCGTGGTGGCCCTTGTGTCCATGATGATCCTCATCGTAATGGTGCTTATCATGATGGCCATGTTTGCCATGGTGACCTTCATGATGGCCGGAGTGATGGTGACCGCCTTTCTTGTGGTGACCGCCATGTTCTTCGTGGTGTCCGTGATGGTGACCATGCTTGTGGTGTTTTCCTTCGTCGTGGTGGCCGTCATGGAAGTGGTGGTCCTTGTGGAAGTGGTCCTTATGGTACTTCTTGTGGTATCCGTCGATATGTTCCCCCTTGTCGTGGTGTTCATGGTGGCCGTGCTTGTCACCCTTATGGTGGTGTCCGTGTTCGTGATGCTCGCCGTGATGGTCGTGTTCATCCCAATGTTTCTTGTGGCCACCTCCGTGTTCGTGGTGGTGTCCCTCGTGGTGGTGCTTGCCGTGGTGGCCCTCATCGCCCTTGTGGTGGTGATGATGGCCATGGTGGCCTTTGCCGCCTTTGCCGCCGTGCTCGTGGTGGTGATGTTCGTGGTGGTGGTGGCCGCCGCCGTGCTCATGATGGTGGCCCTTACTCTCCGCCACGGCGAGGTCGGATTCGGCTTCATAAGCGAAGCAAGCTGCCGCGAGGCAGAGCACTCCTAACGCCAACAGACCCCTCATGATGCAAGTGGACTTCTCCGGTTGTTTGCTATCGGAAGTCCGGTTGTGACTGACCTCAGTTTGCGAATTGGCTATTTTATATTATTTTGTTGATAGACTTTGAGGCGATGTAGAAATATGATTCCGCAACCACCGCCTTCACTAGTTCATGGACAATTAATAAAAATAAAAAAGTATCATTGCATTGCAAGAGTATATTTTGAAAATGATGTTACTTATGTTACTTTAATTGGATGCGAGAACTTATCTTAAGAATCTAATAAACTTTTTCTTTCTTTCTATAGATCACATCATCATGACATAAAATTAAAAGAACTATATAATGTTATAAATATAAAGTCGCACAAAGGGCTCGTTATATGTTAGCTGATCTAGCTGTGCCCCGCGGTACCACCCGCCCTGCAATTTTACTTAAACGAAATGACATTACCTACTTAATACTACCCTAACCTCATCGTTCATTCCCCGCCCTTTTCGCGGGTATGTTTGGGGTCAACACAGTATGAGCATAGTACAGCTTACACAGTTTAAGCAATCTGCCTGTAGTGCATACTGTATAGGGTCTGGCTACAGTTTTTACGGCCGCTTGCCTAACGCCAACCCTCCTCGGGTATTATAAGCTACTAACCTAACCTAATAAAACATATTACATAAGTGTATATATACATAATTGCTAAAATCGTCTACATACGTGTAAATATATAATGCATTAACAAATATAGCTGTTAACCTAGCACGGGACGAAACTGTGCGGCATATTTTGACGGAATGCCCAGTCCACAAAGCTGAAAGAACAGAAATAGAGATTAGATTCAAATGCAAAATAGAAAAGGAAAATCTGAACTTATTAATTAGTAACAAGGAAAGTAGGGAGGAATTCGTTAAATTATGCAAGTCCTTAGCCCAGTAGGTTATATTTAGGAATAAAGTATAAACTTTGATATAAACTAGGGTGTTATTTTTATTGTATTTAAATTGTTTTTTTTCTTTTCGTTGTAGATTTTAGTCAGTATTATTTTAATTGTATTTTTTAAAGTTGAAAACATAAAAATGTTAATTGTATTTTAAATAGTAATTAGTATTTTAAATGTATTCATTTGTCTTCTTAACTATTCGAACTTTTTATTGCTTTTAATTTTTTTAACAATGTGCAAATTGCGAATAAATAAAAAAAATATTTACCCTAGTAGAAAAGGTGTCTGAGCTACAATATGTCAGGGAACAAAAAATGGAGCCGTACGTCTCCGAAAGACGTGCTATGATTATCTCAATGCACAGTGTGTCTAGCTGATGCTTGCAAAATCTCCGAAACTGTCCTTTTATGAACTTTATATAAACTTTCAATTATCATAATTTTAAAGACCATAATTTATAGTTAGCTAAAATTTCAATCCATTCAACTGAACAGCTATTTTATAGCATTTTAATCCTCGAATGTTGGACACGAACAAAACAAAAAAGTGAAATATTAAAGATTTCATAATTTTTTGTAAATATGTTAGTTGTAGGTAATATTCTTTATGCTCCTAACAAAAGAGGAGTTGCGTCGCATAAATGCTAAGGTAAAGTTTGTTCGCTTCCTCAATATAGCCAGTGTGTAAACACGGCCTTGCCTGACGGCTTACAAATTTGAGTCAATCGGAAATTATCTGCTTAGTGGATCCTTAAGCATACGAAACACCGCTATTTGGATAGCCTTAAACAATTCTTCCGAACGAGTGGGCACAGTAAAGGCGAGCCCTTGTCGGTTTATGTACGTAGCTGTTGCTCTGCAGCGCGTCTGTTTGGGTATTCAGTTCGATTATACACGCTACGGCTTCATCACGGCCCCTTGATAGCGAAGGATTAACACATTCTTAGGAGATATTAGCATGGACGATACAAATTATTGTTAAAAGGTAGAAGATATATCAGAACTTTAAATAGATATATACAACTGGTACAACTGGTCAACTCATCTGGGTTCGCCACAGTACAGTAATATACTGTAAAGTTTTTACAGTTTTTACGGCCGGCCGCCTGTTTGACGCCAACCCTCTTCGGGAATTAAAAATTAAAAAGTTTACAAGTTAAAAAAATATATTTAATTAAGTAACTAGGGTGGCGCAGTGATCCATACTGAATCATGGCCTCCTGCTACAACAGTCGCAACTCTCTCCGATCCCATCATATTAACAGTATTATTATGTTTAACAGTATATATATATTATCTATTTAACCAAAGTGGTGTAGACAGTAACAACAATTCCGATTTAAGCCCGACTCATAGGCTTCACTTGACTTAGTATTTTTCAATCGAAGACGAGGTGGTTGGTGTGGTTAGTAAGATAGTTGCTTTTCACGCCACAGGTCGTGGGTTCGATTCTCAATCAGGACAGTCACTCAGCATAAATAGATTGGGTGTAACTATCTATTTAAGTATGTATTTACGAAAGAGAAAGGTAATGCCGAAATAGACCGACTCATGGAGCAAGTCCAAATGGCTACAGATTCCGTTCTGGAACAGATTACATCCGCCGTGATCGTGGTACTTGGCGATTTCAATGCCCACCACGCCGATTGGCTTGGCTCACGTACCACCGATCACGCGGGGAGATCTGTCCATGACTTTGCCTTGTCCTATGATCTGACGCAACTGGTTACATCGCCCACGCGAATTCCAGATGTGGAAGATCATACAACTTCCCTGTTGGACCTTCTGCTGACCTCACATCCGGACAGCTACTTGGTTTCCGTCGACGCCCCACTGGGCTCGTCGGACCACTGCTTGATCCGGACAAAAGTGCCTATCTCGCGTCGCCCACGGTTCAAACCGAATGGCCGCCGCTGAGTGTGGCACTACAGGTCGGCAGACTGGGATGAGATGCGGTCCTTTTTTGCATCCTACCCATGGGAGCAAGTTTGCTTCAAGCTGGACAATCCCGATGCCGTTGCCGATTCTATCGCCGATGTGGTGATTCAGGGGATGGAACTATTTATTCCATCCTCTGTCGTGCCCATCGGAGGCAGTTCTCGGCCCTGGTTTGGTCAATCCTGCAAATTAGCAGCGCGCTACAAGCAGGATTGTTACCGAGCTTGGGCTGAGGCGTCAGCGGCTAGGGATGTAAATACCAGCCTGCTCAAAAAGAAGTACAACTCTGCCTCCAGGTCCTTCAATAGAATTATTGCTAAGGCAAAGTCGGCACACGTGGCCAGCATTGGTGAGAGACTGGTACGCCTTCCTTCGGGAACTCGTGCGTTCTGGTCACTCGCCAAAGCTGTCCAGGGGAATTTCTGTAAGCCGTCTTTACCATCTCTGCGCAGGGGAGATGACTCGTTAGCCCACACCGCAAATGAGAAGGCCGATCTTCTAGGCTCTCTTTTTGCGTCCAACTCGACTCTGGAGGATAATGGTAGTTCACCGCCGAATATCCAGTGCGGTGACACCTTCATGTCCGAGATCCAGTTTCGCCAGAGATCAGTGAGTAAAGTACTGCAATCTCTGGACGTTAACAAGTCGAGTGGGCCTGACGGTATTCCTCCCATCGTGCTTAGGACATGCGCTCCTGAGTTAGCACCGGTTTTAACGCGCTTGTTCCGGTTCTCCTACTCCTTAGGCATTGTCCCGAAGTCATGGAAGACTGCCACAATCCACTCGATACCAAAGAAAGGTGATAGCTCGGATCCGTCCAACTACAGGCCGATTGCCATTACCACATTGTTCTCGAAAGTCATGGAAACGATCATCAATTGCCAGCTCATGAGGTATCTTGAGGAGCACCAGCTGATTAGCGATCGTCAGTACGGCTTCCGTCAGCGTCGCTCAGCTGGTGACCTACTTGCGTACCTCACGCATCGATGGTCGGTGGCAATCGAGGGCAAGGGGGAGGCCCTGGCGGTTAGTTAGGACGTGGCCAAGGCCTTTGATCGGGTGTGGCACAAAGCACTTCTTTCGAAGTTGCCTTCCTACGGGCTGCCCGAGAAACTATGCGCCTGGATTTCCAGCTTTTTGGAGGGTCGGAGCATCAAGGTCGTTGTCGACGGTGCATGCTCTGACCCGAAACTAATTAATGCTGGTGTCCCACAGGGCTGTGTACTGTCGCCCACCCTGTTTCTTCTACATATCAATGACATGCTGCAAATTAGCAACATCCATTGTTATGCAGATGATAGCACGTGTGATGCACTGTACACGGCCCGCGCTAACGTTTCTCGGGCTACTGCCGCTGAGAACCGGACCAAACTTGTGTCTGAAATGGAGCTCCTATTAGGTGAAGTCTCGGATTGGGGTCGACAAAATCTTGTTGATTTCAATCCCAAAAAGACACAAGTCTGCGCCATTACCTCTAAAAAAGAACCCTTTGTCGCGAATGTATGTTTTGAGGGCACTCCTCTGGTTGCCACAGCCAGCATCGGTATTCTCGGCGTTAACATATCGAGTGACGTTCAGTTTCGTGGTCACTTGGAAGACAAGGCCAAATTGGCCTCTAAAAAGTTGGGTGTACTCAGTAGAGCGAAGCAGTATTTCCAGCCGGGCCACCGCCTTCAGCTATACAAGACGCAAGTTCGGCCCCATATTGAATACTGCTCGCATCTCTGGGCGGGAGCACCCCAATACCAGCTTCTTCCATTTGACCGCATACAACGGAGAGCGACTCGAATCGTCAACGACCGAGCTCTTACCGATCCGCTTGATACTCTGGCCTTGCGGAGGGGCGTCAGCTCCCTCTGCATTTTTTACCGTATGTACCACGGGGAGTGTTCCGAAGAAATGTTTGGAACGATTCCTGCCGCCGAGTTTCGTCATCGTACGACACGACAGACCGCCAGGTACCATCCACACCATCAGGATGGCTGGCATTCCTCAACAGTGCGGTTCTCTCGACATTTCCTGCCACGCACAGCCGCGTTGTGGAATGGTCTGTCCTCGGCGGTATTTCCAAACCAGTACGACTTGGGGTCCTTCAAGAGGCGAGCCTATCTTTTCCTAAAAGGCCGGCAACGAATCTGCAGTTCCTCTGGTGTTGCGGGTGTCCATGGGCGTCGTTGATCACCTGGGTGTTCCCGCCGCTCGTTTGCCCCCTTATCTTACATAAAAAAAAGTATATGCAGGTAGTATTATCAGTTAACTGGTTTCCATAGTACAAGCTCTGCTTAGCTTGGGAGCAGATGGCCATGTCTAAAGAATCAGCAATATATATTTTTAATTATTAAAACATTTGTGAGACGTTAATTACCAAGTAATTAATTCAATTACTTTGCGGGAGGCGGGGCGCGATCGCGAACCAAGCTCACCCTGAAGAAGGACCTTCGACATGTCTGAAGAAGAACGCGAACGTGAGTTAATTGTTATTTAATAAATGTTTAAGTCTTAAATGTATTTAAAATATATTTGTTGCATTAATTTTCAATTTTTATCATTTAATTACGTACGGCATATTTTTTCAGTTCCACAGCTTACGTAATGATATCGGAATTGTTTGCCGGGTTCGTTCTCTCGCGGTACGAAAGGTATTGTTCGGAATAAGTTCACGATCGACACGGTCCGCCGCCCGCTTTTCCATCAGCTCCACTTTCGAGATAAGAGATTTCAAGGCTATATGAGTATCGGCCTTGCGAATACTATTGCTTATTGACACAACTTCCTGCGTTAATAATGAATCATTTATTGCGAAAACAATAATATGTAAAGACTATTGGGGAAAAAATTTAAGGGTGTTGGAAATCTCAGCCATTTTTTCAATTGATTTATGCACATTTTATTTTTCCCGCCTTTGATTGGCGTCGGGCAGACGGCCGGCCGTGAAAACTGTTGTCAAAGCCTATACAATATGGACTACAATCATACTGTGCCGACCCCACGTGAGTGGCAAAAGAGCAGGAGGAAGGTGTTATACTTCTTTTTTTTTAAAGAAATTCTTTTACGTCATTTTAAATTGTACAGGGCACGGCGGCGGAGTAAGACTGTTACTAATTAATATACTAAGCGACTAGATAAAAGTTATTTTACTAGTATACTGGAACAGTTATAGTATAATATATAACTTTTTGTGTTGTGGTGTCGAGTCGTTGATATAGGCAAAGAAACTGACTGATTTATAAACGAACTAACGCTACTCGGCCTAAAGACTTGAAGTTTTAAACATATTAGGTTAGGTTAGGTTAGGACGGAGGCGATCACTGAAAAAGGTTTTCTAAATTCATCCCCTAAAGGTCTAAATTAGTGGAGGAAAGTTTGTATGCAGAAAGTAGTCGTGCGAAGCCGGGTCGGGTCGCTAGTAATGTATATGTAGAGCAGTTCATTGTAATCGGTTTTCAACTTATGCACTTACCGCATTGAGGGCGTCACACTTGCGCGACTTATTCGCTAAGAAGCCTCAGCCACAACATCGCACAATCTTGTTAGGCCGTGCTGCGATAATGCTATTACCTCTGTAATTCTATATATTCTTGGATTGAATTACTTACTTACTTACCCACATAGCCCCAGTAATACGTCCTCCTTACAATTGTAGACATATGCATGTGTATCTAGAATATACGTCTTATTTTCTAGTCTGACAAAACAAATTAAATATAAATAATTGATTTATTCAATCCTCGACGTTGTTTTAAATAAATATGATCGACAATCAAGTCTGCGATCTGCGTACATTATGGTTGTACCAAGAAGAGATGATAGAGTTGTGATGGGACTTCGTAACTTCGAATTTCGTTAACTTCGTCGTCACGGACATGAATGCTTTGTCTCTCATATACTATGTTTTACATTAAGCTTGGCTTTCGACTGCGTCAGGTCAGACATGGCTGCGATGGCAGCGGCCGATTAAGAATTTAACAAACAACCGTGAATATTAAAACTAAAAAGTATGATTTACATTTACAAGTAAAACGGAAAGAAGTTTTAATCGTTATAATTAACGATTGCAATTCTGCAATGTATTTAAATAGGGCTGGTGGATTGAAGCGACGTGGTTGGCCATATTGTTGGCGCTCGGGAGGTTAGGGCCGGATAATCCCGGCTATTGTTAGCTATTTTAATGCTTACGCCTTTGTGTGACCGTCCTGTATTAAGTCATACGCGGATAATCCAGGCATTATGCCGGGTTAATTTTCCATTATTGCACACACGCACGCAACGTACATACATCTACCGATATATGTACGAAAATGGCAGCTGCTTTTATGGGGATTGATTTATAAAGTTTAGTAGCCTAGTGGAACAGATTAAAGTAAAATTGTTCTGTATAATCATACATCCCAGTCCATTATGCTTCATGATATGACTACGGACAAGTCTTCGCACATCTAAGTATTCCATGTTAGTTATAATAATAAAAATGATAACAAGTCCTCTACATTTTATTGCTGTTACGCATTTTAATCTCCATAGCTCGCATTAAGTGTTCCGGTAGTCGTCTAAGCAAACAAGCACTGAGTAATCTCGGCTGGATGCGTCGCCTCGTCGAGTGCCATCAATATTTGCCAGAACAGGACACCGTAAAGATGTTTCCGGTCCGTAAAAGTATCGTATTAACTGTTCAAACATTGGATGCGTGGCTTTATCGTTGGCAGCTGGTCGACACGACTAATTACATCAATTACAGACAAACAGGGCGCGCTCGGGTTACGGCTCCCACCTTCGTCAATATTTGCACGCGGTGCGCCGCCGCTCCGGCCGCTCCGCCTCCGACCGCGCGCCAATCTAAGCTTGGACACTTCACTTACCATGGTATTTGGACTGCGGTGATTTTTTTTATTTGCATACATATTATTATTTGTCAACCTCAAATAACTCTACTTCAATTACTTACGGCTTATATTTAGATAAATAAAATTAAAGATTTTGTATACTTGCTTATTAAATTATATTACATACAAAAAGGCACATTAATTTGTGCTACCTATGAGTGTATATTATGTTGCGTCAGGTCATTCCTAATATTGTTGTAACGTATAGATACGTAGATTGCAAGAAAGAGGTTATTGGTGTATATGCAGTTACGTGTAATGTATACGTAACAAGCTGGCACGCCAAACTTCGTTCCGCCCTATAATAATAGATGGTTTACTATTTTGGCGATAATGGCTTACACATAAAAGAACGATATATGATGTAGCGGCCTTTTCTGTAGGACTATTTAAGGTAAACATTTTCATTATACATTATATACGTGTAACTCTAACAGTTTTTGCAGCGCACACCAGAATAGCTCGCATACGGCGGAATTTGTTCCTCATTACTTGACACTTATCGTAATGTTTTAGACAACTATTATACTATATCTTTATAGTTAAAGCCTATATGTTATTCTGATGTATAGGCTGTATTATTGTAAAGTTTTATTCAAATCCATTCAATAGTCCAATCTTTTGCGAAGACTAACAAACATGATAGGATGTGTGACTAGAATGGCCATCGTCTTTTAACAAGTAATATTATAAAAGCTCGTGACAATACAATTATATATATGCAATATTTCGCAAGAAGTTTTTATTGTCAACAGTCAGAAGACATCCAATTCTTATTATATTCGCGATATAATGTGCATTGTGATCATTATAAATGAACTAATTATTGTTTTTGTGTTAGTTCAATTGAATTCATGTAAGTCTTTTCATTTCACTACCATATTTAAGTAATATACTATGAACCTATTAAATTACATATAGTGAAGAAATTCTGAACCGACAATTATTAAAAACTACTTTAGTACTTTACTACATTTTCATTGCTTGTAACACGAGTAAACTATTAAATTTAATAATAAAATCACAAAAAACTTCATTGTTGCCTGGCTGTACTTATCAATTTTGTAAATACAATTTTTTATATATACACATGAAGAAAAAAAAACGCTTTTTTGGCGCTCTTAAAAAACATGTCATTCGTCGTTTATCCACATTTCGTGTGTATCAGTATTAAGCATTGTTGAAGCTGTAAGCTGCAAAAAGACGTACACACTGCAGCACAAGGCCGCGGGCGACGCGCTACACAAAACATGAAGCTCAATTTGTCCGCCGTTAGCAGTCGACATAATCCTCCAGCCGTGATTGTGTCTAAGAGATTGCTCGCTGAGATTTCGCAAATCGTGATATATACGTACAAAAGGCGAGTGGATGTGAAAACATAACTGAAGGGAGGCGATAATCTGTCAGCGAGGTGGGTACCGCCCGTATCGGTGACCAAGTAATCATACATTTATGTACATTTCATAAAGCTGACAAATTGGAAAAGAAAGAATAAGGTGTATTTTCTTAGTATTTCGACGTCAAGATAAACATTTCAGATGTTTAGTTTAGGATATTATAATAATGTTACGTTATATGTACGTGTTGCATTAAAACATTAGGACACAGAAATAATGTTGACGTCATTCATATTACGTAAATTTTATTTGCGATCATGAATGTTTAGGATCTTTTTTGGAAGCGGTCATTGCCTGGTGGTTAAAGGTGCAGGCTGCGAAACACGCATAACATTGTTGCGGGTTCGAATCCGTCGTTCGACTATTGTCGTGAACCATTTCCAACCAAGTTTAAGCTTGCTTGGGAATGGTTAAGCTTAAAGGGAACATTAGTAAATTATTTCAATTATTTATTAATATTTCATATAACATATCGAGGAGGGTGGGCGTCAGGCACGCGGCCGGCCGGATAAAAACTATAGCCAAGAAGAAGAAGCACTAAAGTGATTTTTTTCAATTGTAGCCGATATTATATTTGTAAGTTAACAATTCACAGCGATAAACACCGCTCTATTTAAGCTTTTACTGTGAAAACGCTATTCGTATAATGCGTTATACTATACCCGGAATTGATGTCCCATAATCCTCTTGCCACGGCCCATGTAACAAGTACATACGGGGGTCATGGGAGTATGTAAAATTGACAAAAACCGTTGGTGATTGAAGGGGGAAGACGCTGTCGATTAAGCTGCAAACAAAAAACATGTAGCGCCTATATTTATCTCACAGTTGGGTAGAAACCGTTTTTTCCAAAAACTACATGTCCTTTTTCTAAATGTGTAACTTATTACTTTTAAACGACAAAAATTAGAATTCTTTTTATTTTATTTCTATCAGTTTTTAATCGAGTATTTTTTACTTTGAATTTCTATTACCTTCATAATGTTCATATACAATTTGGTTATATTTACTGGACCGTTTCGTTTATCGCTTTAAAAGATATCTACAACAAACAATATAAAGTGCTTACACGGAGCTGTAGGGATGAGATACTATTATCATTTATGAGTGTTCGTGAGCGTCGTATTGTCAGTTCCATTACGAGAGCAGGGCGGGGACCGGCGCGGCACGCCCCTCGCCCGCCCCGCCCCGCCCGCACCCCCGGCCGGCGCCCCGGCACAGATCACTAACAAGGCTTACTGGCAATCGCATCACGCGTACATCCCCATGTCCCGCTAGCCGGTAACGGCACCGCGCCGGACTGCACCGGAGTGACATAGTGCAATCGTGATGCATAGTTGTAATAACGTGACGAGCGTGACACGTCCTGCGTGACGTTTTGTGCGCCGGGACCCCGACGTGTTGTGCTGCGTGACGGTGCGAGGTGGTAGCGCGGTCAGCGTGGCGCGCGAGGGCATGGGCGCGCAGGGCGCGTGGCCGCGTGAGGCGCCGGCGCTTTTAAGCACGGCGCTGCTGCTGGGCGGCGCGCTGCCGGAGCGTCCGCCCGCGCCGCTCTTCACCATTGACAGCATACTAGCGCCGCGGCCGCCGCCCGCCGTGCCGCCGCTGCAGCTGCACCACTTGGCACACACGCCATTCCACAGAGCACATGATCTTTTCGGTGAGTATATATTAAAATGTTTTGTGCAGAACCACAACCAGAACTTACAAACGAACAAACAAACTTTTATGTGTTTCGAAAATAAGAAATTAAAAGAATTATAAATGCGAAAATATGCAAGTGTATTTATATGTTTTCTTAAAATTGCATGTGATTAAGAAATATTAAACGATGAACCTCATATATTAATAAAATAATAATAAAATACAAATAAAAAGCTACGACAAGGGGATTCCCTGTCGTATTTTTGTTGTATAAAATCATAGAACTATGTATATTCGATAATGTACAAGACATTCGGGTGGTTAATATTGGAATAAAGGTGCGGAACAAAAATCTTACTGGTGAATTGGTAATTATTTTGAGCAAACAATTTACACACAACAAACAGATACATGTAGTTATTATATCTAAATGTTTCAACCGTGCTGTCATCACTTTCTAGCACTGAAACGGCAACACTGGTCCTAATTTTCATACTAAAAAATGGATTGTTGGCGCTGGCGGATAAGATTGTCGTTTGGCCCACCCAACCCTTGAGCCCCCTGAGAGTAAGTTTACATGAAAACAAAACATGCAATAATTCTGAATATGTGTTCGGAATCCACCACTGATCGTGTAATTAAACTCTGAACTTCGGTCGCTGCAATCCACCATATACTGTGTAAATAAAACCAGTGATTGATTTGTCTAAAGCTCCTGGATCCACACGTCCAAGAGCCGTGAAGAAAATAGATATATAATGTAAAATCAGCCGGAGTAATGCCAGCGGTTTCCCTCTCAGTATTGCTGCGGTACACAAGCTAAGTTAATAACAGCTGGATGCAGAAGTTAAACAATTAAAATTTAATTAATGAAAGTATGGGCAAGTAAATTACCTGGAAGTTTATACACACCGTCAAAAAGTGCAGAATAGAACTCCTCTGTCCCTTGCTTCAGCACGATGGGTGTACAAGTTGCTGCAACTTATAATGACGGGTAAGACTGAAAGGTACAGACAGCAGACGCGCTGGACGTGTAAGAGTCGTGACTGCGGTACATCTGAGATTGGATGGGGATTAAGTCCGCCGAAGAGCTGTTGCCTCGTTTGTGAAGTTATTGGCCAGTCTTTAGCAACATTTTGCGTATTAACGCTTCTTCTAATCAATGATTTTACGACTTCTGGGGTGCGCTTGCCGCCATTGCGAACTAACAAACTCAAGTGAATTGAAATAATGATCGAATAAACAAGTGAGTAAAGGCTCGCATTGTTGTATATTAATTTGGTGGCCGCGTGCCCCAGTGCCCGCTGTATAGCTTCGATCTTATCGAATTATATCCGATTATGTACGTACCATACGACGTGCAAGGCGACGGAAAATGTTTGCCTCGGTGTTTGTGCAAAAAATGTTAGAATTAAATACTTATGACGTATTCAAAATTCATTTTTTTAAATCGAATGTTTTCAAAAAAATTACACATGTACAAATTATACTAATTTAAAATTATAATCGCTTTAATAATTAATATTAATTAAATGTGACACGACTTAAGACTCGATAAGCGCTCTCTTCTTCCTTCTTTACTGACCGTTCTATACTGTTGAAAATCTGGGATTTTTATCATAGACTTTTTAGAAAAAATGAAATCACAGAACCAATCAATGAAGTGCGCGATTGTTGACAAGCCACACCTAGATCATAGGAACCGGTGTTCGCTGCCCGCGGTAGCAAAAATAAATTACGAATAACAAAAAATACGTTTATATATTATATGCGTACATCAAATGTATTTTTATTGTCATCGTGGCATCGCCATTTCAATATTTTCATTCCAGTTTTCCTTTAAAGCTAATAATTATCATAAGTAATCGTACATCGCCAAGCCTAAAAATAAGCTTGAATTCGATAACTGAATTCCGACTGTTAAATTTGTTTACACCAGTACGTCTACCGCAAAGACGTAAAAGCTTAAAATATTAATATGTCAAACTAATACGCAAATCAATATAGTTGAACAATAAAATTAAGTTTTCATGTAAGGGTCTCAATCTTATGAATGTTTAACAATGCGGCGACTGACTCACTTTACCTAAGTAAGAGCACCGGACGGCGATGCCCCGGGCTATCCCTCACGCAGCGCCGGCTCCCAGGGGTGAAGACAGGATTTATCTCAATTAAGTGTATTTTTCTTTTTAGCCAGGAGAGTTTAAGGGTTTCAAAAATCTCAAGGGATACTTTTTGTTTAAAAAAAACACTTTCGTTTTATAAAAGTTGTATTCAATCATAGCTTTCTAAGTATCTCTATTAACTAACAATTTAGTAAAATACTTCCACATGCCGGGATTTATTTATTTTTATCCGATATATATCGCACGAAATACCTATTTGTTTGATTTTACCAAATCTGTGTGTAGTTATTTGCAATCATGATTTATTTCTAGATAATGATTCGTATTATTGTATATTCGTAGATTGTAGGGCATATGCATAAAACCTTCATTTGCAATATCGGTTGCTATAGTGATGTTATGTTTTGACAATGACAACTTTTTGGCATATGTTACCTGCAATTCGTAGTTATTATACCCGGAATCAAATTAAAAGAATTTTTAATGAGGAAAATGAGAAACGAATAATCAAGCATAACCTACAAGGTTGACAGATTGCCATAGCAGATGTGTCTCACGTTATTTTAAATATATTTATTTCATAGGATTATATTTATAGGAATTAAATATATAGGAAATATATTTATTTTGAATATTGTTAGTTTGTTAATATTATACAAATGTCTAAGAATAAATGTGAATTTGTCACCAACGACAGTGTGCATGATCAAATCGCTAAATTATTGAAAAAGACTGGACGATGCTTCCAAAGAGAAAATAGTTTGAAAGGTGGTAAATATTATGTTGATTGTCTACCGTATGCTGCGTTCTCATCCTGAGTTCAGTTTCGAAAACAACAAGAGTAAGCACGTGTTGTATTACGACACAGAATAGATACTGGCGGAATTCCATGAAGACAGAAGAGTGCGCTGGTTCTACGGGAATGGAAATTAGCGCAAGATTATTATCACAGAAGAGATGAATGCCGATCAGCTAATGACGAACCTGACGAGAAGGGATGCACCTTGCCAATAACAGCCCTCGCGACATTTACACACTGATAAAATAAGACTTAATTACAACCAATTATTCTGTAAACCTACCCTACTACAGACTGCCAAAACCTATACAGACTTTTTTGTATTTATATAGTTATCTTATATATCACATATATTTATTAATTTACCTAATACTAGTGACCCGCCCCGGCTTTGCCCGGGTACCACTATGTTGATCCGATCGCTACTAAACACAGGAATACTCGCTGTGTCAATCTGAACAGTCCCTGTAAATTTAGGTCAAAAGGGAACATACATAGATCCCCTTTTATATACTGTAAATATAGAGGAATTCCAAAAAATCCCAAACAGCTGAAACTATAGTCAATTGGATTGGATATTACCGTGTATTGATGTGACCGTGGATAATTGACAGTGCAACGGATATAACAATACTCAGGGGTGGAACTTCATTACTGGACTGCTAGATGGCGTTGAAGTAGCTAGGTTTAAAAACCTAAAAACTAAAGATTTTTGTCAAACATTTTTTTCTGAGCAGTGGTGGCTCAGCGGTTTAGGCCACGACTTAAGTACTGTAGGTCGCGGGTTCGAACCCAGGCAGGCGCTTTACTTTGAGTAATTTATTTCATCACCACTGCTCCAAGACGGTGAAGGAAAACATCGCGAGGAAATCGGCATGTTCTTAGAACCATCAAATTCGAAGACATGTGACATCCACCAACCCGCACTGGGCCAGCGTGGTGGATTACGGCTCATTACCTCTCTCGGAGAGGAGGCCTGTGTCCCTGCAGTGCGAAACATTCTAGAAAAGGCCGATTTATTATTATATTATTATAAAAGGTAAGGGTGCCATTACCAGGGAGAGCCGTGCATCTCCGTTTCCAGCGCAACGCACAGCGTGTCGAGCTAATACTTGCAAAATCTTCGAAACTGTCCTGTTTTGAACTTTATATAAACTTTCAAACATCACCATTTTAAAGATCATACTCTAACTGTATAACTGATCAGCTATTTTATGGAATTTTTTCGAACAAATGTGGGACATGATTCTTTAAATTTATATATTTTTTTATTTATAAACCGACTCAGATAAAACAACTAAATAACTACATTTTAAGTGAAGCTTACCACAATACAATAGTGAAAAACGCACCGAAATCGGTTAAGTTTCTGAATTTAGCGCACGCAAACGTACAGCCAAAAATTCTAATAATCATTCTTTTGGGTTTTCTTGCTTCTTGTTTATAAAGGGCCTCAATAATAGTTTCTCTCACACATGTACAGACAGCGATCAGTTAGATTTTTATTTTATGTATAGATAATGGAGGTGAACCGGAAAAAGGTATAATGATCTGAAAGCGCCTCTATTAAACTTGTTTTTGAAGGAAAAAAACTGTCGTATACTTAATAATATGGATAAAAACTGAATGTCATTATTTATTGACAATAACTAAAATAACTTTAAAATCGCCTCATTGAAAACCGCTGAACATAAATTGCGCTAAATTGATAACTAAATTATTAAAGATAATGCCTGCAAAAGTAAAAGAAAAATAAAATATTAAGAAACAAAAATGCACTAAAAAGTAAAAAATACTTTTACGCAATTAAACGTAAGAATCAATTCTTAATGATATTTTGTTTTGGAGTCGGCGTCAACCAAGTAAATACCGATATACGAGGATGCTTTAAGAAAATTATTCTACAAATGAACTTAATAGTATACTAGTAGCCCGCCCCGGGTACCACTAATTATGTTGATCCAATTGCTACCAAACTTCACAGAATACTAGCTGTGCCAAGACAAGCCGTTTCGAAGTCTATAGGTCTATAGGGTACATACACTTTTTACATACTAGGTGGCGCAAAATGAATCATCCAATATTGTTTTTGAATAGCTTTTTTAAGAAATAAAAAAAAAATATTTTGAGTGGTGGAAATATTTGATAATAATAAAGTAAATTGTAAAATAAGATGGGAGGTAGCTGCCGCCAGTGTTGATAGACATTTGTGCCCGTTTTATCGTATTTTACATAACATTCCGTAACATTACTGGTGATAACTGTTCGCATTCCCGTCGCATATTCTAAGGGCTGTGATTTTATGGGACTTGTTGGCATAAACCCGCAACTTCAAGTAGCCCAAAGAAAAAGTCTGGGATGGTTAAATCGAGCGTTCTTGCTGGCCATGTTAAACCGCCACACAACAGAAGATTAAGCGACCACGAAATGCTTCCTTCCCAATATCCATTGAGGCTCCTGGTCTATGTGCACCGTTGTTAAAACTACATGTTCACTAAGTCTCGCTCATTCAATTCCGGCAGTAAGATTTCGCTTGTCATGGCCTTGTAGCGTTCGCCAATCCAATCCAATGCAAGTCCAATCACTCCTCCGGATTGAACACCGAACCACACAGTCGCCTTGAGTGTTTTTTTTATGGAATAAGGTGGCAAACGAGCAAGCGGATCACCTGATCGAACGCTACTCATAGACATCCACAACATGGAAATGTGTTGCAGATGCATTGCCTACCTTTAATGGATAGAGAAGGGCATAGAAAGGAAAAAGGATATTTCCTTTTCCCCTTTAACCCCCTCCCCGTCCAATCCTCCTCCCATTCCCATCGTATCCTTATAAGGAAAGGGTGCGAAGAGGAAGAGGACTCAAATTAGGCCTCCGGCACCTCACTCATCCGACGAAACGTAGAGTACTTCTACTTCACGCCTGTTTTCTATGAGGTCGTGGTATTTCACCGGTGGAGGCCAATTCGTGCAATAGATGTTGTTGTTGCAGACTCTACCACTGTTGGCTGTGGCTGTGGTTGTTGGATGTACCCTTAGTTACAGACCTACCTTGGCTGACTCAGACTCCAAAAATAAATATGATTAACAATTAATTCTTATGTTTTTTTGTGTATAGTTATTTTAAGAATTATCATTTTTTAATTATTTTTTAGTGCATTTGTTGTTTTTGAATGTTTTTAAAAAAAACAACTGGTCAGATATTTCCAATTTATATGGGAACATGATAACAACCAACTTTCAAACAAAGAAAGAATTGTCAAAATTGGTTCCTAAGTAACACATCGCTAAGCCCGGCTATCTACTGTGCGGCTATTGAAATCAACGAGCAATTTAGTTTTTTCTAAAATCTCTGTCAGAAAGTTATAGTGTAAATGGCAATTATAATCCAAATCTAATACAATGTGCTACGCTTGACGACATATTTATATGAATAAGGATTAATACTGAATACGTAAAATTGCGAAAAAATAAGCGCATTATTTTTAATTGTTCGAAAGAAAAAAGTAGTTAAGATGTAGAGAAGAGATGACCGTAGAAGTATGAATATGTCATGGCTGACAATTTATATACATCATACATACATGTATAGTTAAGCCTACGTAAACCAAGAAACTAAAACTCAACTTTGTCATACATTATTAAGAATAACTCAAAATCTACTAGTCGGACCTTGACTTAAATGGGACCACATGGCGAACACTATCTGTCGAACACAAAAGAATCATCGATATCGGTTCACCAGGAGCGGAGTTCTGGGGTAACAAACATAAAAAAACATACAGTCGAATGGATAACCTTTCTTGTTGTAGTCAGTTAAAAAGAGAATTCAAAGCTCTGCTTACCCTTCTTGCCATGTATCAAGAATTTATTAACTTCATATCTCATAAGAATTCAGCAGATTTTTAGCAGTTTACGATAATGCTAAAAACCACCCAGCTGTTATTGTAAGTAACTTTGTATGAAAAGTCCCTTAAATAAAAACATAGTATTCCAATCGATTCGGCTTATGGTCACGAGCCGAAGCAAATGCGGTCGTACGAGGTGCGGAAAGCTACCGGTAGCGCCTTAGCAATACGCCGCCGGCTTTAAAAGCTTTTATATTTCTTCCGGAAATAATACAATGTAATATCGCACCGGTGGAAGTATGCAAAAATATTCAATTTTTATTTGCAGCATTAATATTTCCATCGGATCGAAGCGAGGGTCGCCCCGGGCCCTAAGCTCGGATATTCGCGCTCCGCTTCTCGCCGCGAATGTTAATTCTAATACACGATGACGTGTTCACATCGTTCTGCATTTTTAAGTCTATCAAATCTTATCAAATGCACTTCTTAAATCTCGGTTAAAGTTAAAAACAAATTCACTTAAATATTTATTTTGACAATGTTGCAATAAAATATATATTTTTATTATTCTTGGTACAGTCGACCGGCGGACAAGTCTAGCGCCTTTGCATCTTATATCATGTAAGTATCCAGATATTACTTAGGTTAGATAGATATACCTTATGTTTCTCACTCCATAAATAAGGAGGCTATTGGAGCTTTCTTTTTTTTATTGAACCCAGGACCCGCGGCGGTAGATAACGTAGGTACTCCAGCTGCCGGATATATTGTGCCCAATACATATCATAGTACCCAACGTCGTCTGAGGGTAACTAACTATTTTCATATGGTTTTCACCAATAGAAGAAGTGATTCAGGAGAAAGGTTTAGATATAGAGATATACAGCAAAGTTTTATGTAAGTTGACTGCAATGTGACAATAGTTGTTGAAAAAGAAATCACTGGCTGGTACGACATTACGTCAGAAAATCAAAATGTTGGCGCAAAACTAAAGTCGCTATACCTTGTTTCATAGCCAGATATGATTGTTGTTAACATACAAATGTCATTTACCAATAAAGCTGCCATTACACTTTTTATACTTTATTTGGAAATATAAGAAAATATGCGCTCACGCACGTAACCCAGAGGGGTAGGCAGAGATTATGGATTTCCATTTGGCACGATCCTGGCACACCCCTTTCGCTTCTACTACATTCGTACATCTACGGATACATGCTCGTCGGTTATGGGTGCTCCTAATATCGCAATTTTTAGTATGCCACTAATCCGATCGATATAAGTTCTCATAGGGCATCCCTACCAACACTGCCATTCAATTTTGCAACATAAATTTGTTTCGTTATTCTTTTCATTCATCATTTCAACACCGGAACCACAGAAGCATACCTTTTTCAATTCTAGTCATAACATCTACTTTTAAGCCACATTTTTCCCTTATAATGCTATTTGTAATCCTATCATTCAATGTCTCGCCTAAAATACTTCTTAAGGATCGCATCTCAGCGGCATTAACTCTACTAGCGTGCTTTTCATGCCAAACCCAGCTCTCACTTCCATACATTAAGGGGGGAACTAGTACAGCATTGTGTATTGCCTTCATAGACACATGCTGACTCCTCACTACTGTACCTATAGCCCCATTCATTTTATTTCCCGCATTCACCCGTCGTTAAAAATCTTTAACATGCCTACCATCTCGACTAAACAAACACCCGAAATACACGAACTCTTCCACCTGTTCCACTTCTTTACCGTTAACATTTATTTCAATTATTGTTTTACTGTGTGCTTTGTCAAACACCATTGCTTTCGTCTTATCTACATTCATCCACTAACTACATTCAGTCCAGTTGTAAGTCCTAAGACGGAAACACGGTCTGGCCATCGGCATACAAGAGACATTTTATAACAGCATTCTCAATCCACAATCTAATTCTTTCGAAGCTTTCAATCAATCATCCTTAAAGAGATTGAACAGCCACAGGGATACAACACAGCCCTATCTTACATATTTAATGATGCTAAACCAGTCTGAGTAGGCCTTTTTGAATCTTTATAAAGAGCTATTGCTTGTATAAGATCACAAGATCGTAAAGTTGATCATCTCTTTTAACTTTACCATAGGCCTTTTCCAAATCTACAAAGGCGTAGAATTTTTTTTGGTTTAAAGCCAAAAAGTTTTCTGTGACCATTCGTAAGGAACGGATCTGATCCATGCAACCCATTCCTTTCTTAAGCCCTGCTTGCACATCCCACATTATTTCTTCTGTTTCTTTCATGACTCTTTCAATAAGTGCCTTAGCATAAAGTTTTCCCACAATTCTGAGAAGAATTCCTCGGAAATTTTTACAATCATGCCTTGAACCTTTTCCTTTATATAAAGCGACGATGACAGCTTTACGCCAATCTTCTAGTACCCGGCCATATCTCCAACATATATTGAAAAAGACCCATTGCATACTTGCAACTAAACCTTCCCCAGCTCTCAGCATTTCAGGGGAAATCCTGTCATACCCGGGGGTGCTTTGCCCAATTTCATTATTTTCATCGTAATCACAATCTCATTCAAAGTTATCTCAGTTTCCATCTCCTGTTCTTCATGAGTATTTGCCGAGTTAGATACAGATGCCTCCTCATATTCAAAAAAACGCAAACTTTCAAAATATCCCTTCCATCTCTTCAATGGAAGTATTGTAATTATGTCGAAATCGTGAGATAAAGTGAAGTAAAATTGTGCAATATGGGTAGTTTTTCTTAAATAATTTAGAATTCAAGCGTTGTAGCCTTTGTTTACAAAAATCCCATCTTGCTGGTAAAAGTATATTTATATATTAAAACTAGCTGCAAACACCTGCATCGCTGATTTTCATAGTTTCCAGGGTTTTTAAATTTTGCGCGGAACCCTAATTATTTTGCTTAAATTAAATTAGCCTTTTTGAATCCTTACTATATAACCTATCTTCCAGTAAAAGTCTCAACCAAATAAGTTCAGTAGTTTCGGAGATTACCCGGAATAACCGGACAGACAGACAGATACAAATTTAAAAAATTGTATTTTTGTTATTAGTACCGTGTCTACATGACGTGTATTGAGTATGGAATTTTTATTTTAATATTACATATAGACACTTCAACTTTATTTATCTGTATAGATATATGTATGTGTCACTGCCCGCTTGTGAACTTCTTCAGCAAATTATAAACTGAACGAATCATTCACTATTTGACGAAGCACTTCTCGAATGCTTATAACCGAAGTCAAACTGCAAATTGTGAGCAGAAATTGAAGTGAAAACATCTTTGACCACGTTAGACGTTTGGTAGGGTTTGTGGTGGTGTTGGTGGGGAGTTGGTGGTCACGGTATATGTGGTGGTATTGGTGGGGGTTGGCGGTGACGGTATGATATGTGGTGGTATTGGTGGGGGTTGGTGGCGGTGTCGGTGTTGTTCTTGATTAAAAATGCACGTTCTAAAAATTTATTACGAAACGTAAGCAATGTATACAATATAATATTATAAATAACAGTCAAAATATCAATTGGAAATTCTTAATACTAATTTTTTTGGTGCCGCAGCTTACGAGGTCGTAAACAGCCGTATTTTTTGTTATTTTTAATTGCCTTGACCACTTGCGTTATTACTTAACCATTTTTTAATTTTAAAATAGAATAGCAACAACACTGGGTGAAATGTATCCCTACTGATTAATATGTTTTATCCGATTACGCGCGGACGAAGTCGCGGGCAACAGCTAGTATATAATATACATCCATCTCTCTATGAAACGTATTAATTAATGATCATATATCATAAATAGAAATGTTAATTTCCGCGACGAAAAGACAGTATAAACACAGAAAAAGTTTTATGATTTCGGAAATTCAATAAACGCCTGTGGAAAATACAAATCTACATATTTTTTCTTGTCAGTAAAAGTCCCTTTAAAAGTAAAAGTCAAAAGTGTTTACAACATTATGTTACAACGTTTTAGAATTTCCTATTAACATGTAACTCTTTATAATAAACATAAAATTAAATGCACAAAATACTTACAAATAATACTGGCTATTGCCCGCAGTTTCACAAGCGTTCGTTTCATATTTTGTTCAATGGAAATTATTGTAATATTATTCCGCGTTTAGAAACCTAGTTATAAATAACATGTGTCAAAAAGTTGCTATTGTCAAAACAATAAAACTTTTTCACATTACCATGGTAACCGATATTGGAAATGAAGCTTAAGAGCTTGTTTTAAAAAGCCTAAGCCTCGGAAACAGTTTATTTTCGGGATAAAAGGAATACATAAAATCCTGAGCGTATTTGAATAGAACGCTGTGTAGAAATTTCAAAACATTAGTTACAGAGAGAGATTGTTAAAATAGTTTAGGAGATTTGCGACTTTAAACAAACGAATTTGTAGAGGTGAAGCGAAACGATTTTTTTTATACATAGAAATGAAATGTTCTATAACAATTTGAATGAATATTAAAAAAATATTCATTTAAAATACACCGTACTAACAATAATATTATCATTACATGTAGACTTAGTCCCATTGATTTATTAAATACATAAATGAGCCAATAACAAAAAAAAATCGTAAACTAAATCGACATTTATATGCTGTACATATGTATATGATATTAAATATTACTAAAAATATCAATATCTGCAAAACAATTATGTATGTACATCAACACTACGTCTAAAAACGTTATTATTATTTATTAACTAAAATAGTGTCTTATACAAAGGAACCAAGAATACATTTTAATGCCAGAGCTGTTCTTTGCATTATGAACTTAATATAAAAAGTACGTAACAAGGAAATAAACAGGAGGACAAAGTATTAAGAGCTAACCTCTTTAGGTCTCCCGAAACATTCAGACAGACCAGACACTCCATAACTATGGTTTCGACTCACCAGTGGTGACCAGAAGTTGGGTCGCGAACGAAAGTTAAGTGCATGAATGACGCAACCAATCGAGCAAACGGCCGTACAGCAGTGGTGCCATTAGTAGTATATACTATCTTGTTGTTGTTGACAATTTATTTTTATTGCATTGGAAATAATGCAATTGCATTCCATGCAAATAAATTTTCCGCTGTGTGTCTACCATTGTATACAGAGTGCATAGCTTATATGTATGTTATGCACTTAGGTGTCGTATCCAGAATTTGGTATCTCTTCGTTGTCACCTTGTTGTGAAATTATGGAATTTTTAATGTACCTTCTTCATTTTCACAATAGTACAATTGTATTACTTAAATTACCTTCTAGTATACATATTTTTAAATTAACAATTAAATCAGATAGTGTATCTGACATAGCTTAAAGAAAAGATTAGACATTTGATACAGAATTAATTACGTTGTATTTGACCTCTAATGGAATTTCTTGTGGTAACTTTTGATATTCAAGAAAGACAGCAGCCTTTGGTCTTTAATCGGCTTGTTTCAGCCAACAGGAGTCTGCCATTTCCATCCCTATAAATATCAATGTTGAACTCATAATTATCTAATTCAATCGATAAAAAAACCTCGTACTTATTTGTTATGATATTATTTTCTTTTCATTTGCATAGGGGTTAGCAGCGTTGGCGGAGGCGCGGGGTACGCGGGGCTGTACGGTGGATACGCAGCGGCCGCGCTGGCGGGGCTGGCATGTCCGCCGCCCAAGCGCAAGCGCCGCCACCGCACCATCTTCACGGAGGAGCAGCTCGAGCAGCTCGAAAGCACCTTTGACAAAACGCACTACCCCGACGTTGTGCTGCGGGAGCAGCTCGCGCTGCGCGTCGACTTGAAAGAGGAGCGAGTTGAGGTAATGACTTAATATCTGCTATATTTAAATGACCTATTAGATATATTATAAATACGAGTGTGAGTTTGTTTCTTTGTTAAATTATATATTATTACGTTAAATAAGAAATAAAGAAAAAACAGCTTATATCAATCTCTACGTAGGTACCGGCCTGGTTAACCTAGAAATATAAATATGTTAGTTTGTTTTTTATTATTTTAGCAAAAAATTTAATAGTGAGTTAATTATTAGAAAAATTAAATATCTTATCAGTTAAATGACTTATGAAGACTGAGTAAATTAATCTTTGATTGAACTTACCAACACTATGTTTTATTGAACCTTGAATTAATAATGTCGTCGGGTACAGCCACCCACATAACAGTAGAAAGTATATGTGATTAGGTTGACCAGGCGGAAAGTTTAGAAGTGGTGAAGGGCCATGTGTCAACAATACTGACACGACGTCTCCCCGGGAGTTGACTGTGGGTGGCCACGACACAAAAAAAACTTTTACACAAAAATTACTATTAGGTGTTTAAGGTAAGAAGTAAATAAAGACTTTTATGGTTTTGGTGCTTTTTATAGATAATCTCATTTGTTTTTATTTATCAAAGATATGCTTAAACATTTAAAAATATAGAGTTCATACAAACAGAGTTACTTACGCTATATTTTTTGTGCAATAATTACTTAACAAGTAATGATTGAATTTAAACGTTAAAATTAAATATTTTTTGCATATTCTCAAAACTGATTCGAATGATAAAAGTGTTAGTTTCCCCTGTGATCGGGAAGTGCCTCAAAATCAATGCAAAAATATGCCGACCGCAGATAAGCAGGCAAAGGACAGGGAGAGGATTAATTGATGTATAAAATTTTAAATAATCTGTCGTCCAAACTATAGAAGGAACTGCAGCTGGTATTATGTTATATTTCGAAAGCTAGAGATTTCTATATTACCTAAATTTATTTAGAACTATTTGACGCGTTTTTGTAAGATAGACCCATAAACGAAGTGCAAACGTTTCCCTAATTAAAAAAAAATGATTTATCGAAAATTTACTTAAGTAATTTCAGTGTACTTGTAAATATTTTTTCTTATAATATATAAAAGTTAAGTTGCGAAGCATACGGTGGAATAAATCACTAGTAATCCACCCCGGCATCGCCCGGTTAGCAGTAATTGTGTTAATCCGATCGCTACCCAACTCCACACGATCACCCCATAGACCAAGTTGAAGATTTTCTGAAAATTCCATTTAAATCGGTCCAGCCGTTTCAGAGTCCACAGGGAACAGAAGAACATACACGTAGACTTTTATATACATTTTAATGACAATTTAGACAGGCGTGAAGTAGAACTGTGATTCTACGGCCAAGTCGCTGGCAAAAGGCTTCCGCCTGATGAGCAGGTTAGTGGAGGTCCAATTTTAGTCCTCCGCCCTTTCCCATCCTTTTCTTATTAGGATAGGATAGGAAGGGGAGGAGGGTTGGATGGGGAGGGAAACATCAACAAGGGATAGGAAAAGAAACATCCTTGTACATGTCACTTAACATGACATGACTCGATTTCTCGTTTGCCACCCTCTACCGTAAAAAAAGTCAAATAGTTCTTACCGTAAGCCAATAATCGTCCTTTTTTGTACGTAGCTTTTCCCCAAGAATCACCATAAAAATCGATCTCTTCTTGTTCGCATCCAGTGGAATCCTACTACCCTGAAAGTATAGGTACATTTACCAAATAATGCCAATAAACGTTAAAAGTCAATGAACTGTTTCGAAGTATTCTTGCTTGCAAAACAGTTAAGTGTAAGAATAAAAATCATGATAATACTTCGAAAGATAAATACACCGGTCATTCGGATCAACTTTCAAATTACGGCTCTAGAAACTTATAAATAGTTGAAGATATTTGTGCAGCGCTCTATTGATAGAATTTGGGATGTCGAGTAGGTCGTTGTTTGCGGGCTACCGGTGTTTAGCGGCGGAGTGTGTGCCGTGCACTCCAGCGCAGCGAGCCACCCAGGCGATACCGTCGACGCATTTCTTTACACGACCCTATTTCTTTACCTGGCAGGGATTGCGCAAATTTAGTTCGTTTTCAGTTGTCATTTGCCTGCAAGAAACTCCTGAGGTATGGGAAAAAGCGTGATGAAAGATTATAGACTATACCACCAGGCAGTATTGAGTATAAGAGGATGCGCTAAGCGACAACATTTGTGACATTACAAATATAAGGTATATTATATATACTCTTACTGTGTGTCAAAAATGTACGGAGGTGGTTAAAAAGCGACACCTGCAAGATCGCGTAAAATTAGATTCCACAATCCTTCGTTAGATATCTGTATTATTCTAGGATATTTTAAGGTGTTTTTGTTACTCTAGAAATGTTAAATATCTCTACTTAATTGTATCAAAGAATCAATCGTAAAAAGTCGACAATAATTTTTAAGCCCTCGACTTATTGTTGTGCAAATAAAACGATAAACGCCTGCCAATTTACTCGCAGCAGTGGGTCTTCCGACAAAACGCGGCGGCGACATGTGAAATTTACTTAAGTGTAAAGTTTTTATTAAAGAAACCCTAGTAAACCACAGCGCGCTCTCGGCTGAGCAGAGTTTTACTTAAGGGCAAATAAAAAGGGCCGCGTAGCGCCGCGAAAATTAATCTGAGTTAATTAAATTTGATTTATTTATACCGCCCGGGCCGAGGGAGCGATAAAAGCACAACAATGGGGCTAATGAGGGTCACTTGTACGGCTTTCTCTCGGATAACGGTTTTTTCCGATTTGTGAAACTTGTAGCCCGTGTATCAAAAAACGATATTCATAGCGAAGCTGTATAAAATTTGCGATTAAAAAAAATCAGAGACTTTGTTTTAAACGACTTTCCGCTTTTTACATTTACTTAATCGGAAATTTCCTTAGTTTGTTTTAATTAATAAGCAATCAATACCTATATAAAATGGAAGTTTTTTTTGTTGCTTGCGTTTTTTTGCAAAGTTTGGTAGTTAGCCCCGCTAAAGAGCTTTCATTGATGTGTGTTCGTTATACAATAGGCCGGGAAAAGTTTCTTCGCATTTTATTTGAAAACACAAGACATTTTTTGAGTTTAGTTACATTTTTATTAGTGTCCCATTTGGTACGATGACTTTTTGCCATCTTGAAGGTAGTGACATCATCATGACATGATCCCGTTGCTGTAGAAGGAGAGAAAGAAACGCGACAAGAAGTAGGACTGCCAGTCCTCTCTTGATGTTAACTCGTCCTGACACTTCCTAAAGAATGTCGAAGACACCGAAACAGCTAGAAATACGAAGATGCAAGATCATTATATAGCGGATACATTAACACCTCCCAACCAAACGCTCTTAATTTTTGCTGAGTAGCTAAAAATATGTGCGGTATGTCTCGTGATGAAAGATTTCCTTCTATTGATCAATTCTTTCCGATTTCTCTTAACTTCTTGCCTTAATCCCATTAGTTATTGGCAGTAGAGATCCGTATCGACGGTTCTGTCCGACGTTAAGAGCTTGCGTTGCGAGTAAACCCTGGGTTTAGCAAACAACCTTTTTCGCACATTCTTGTCATACGTTATCTATTTCATCGCCAGTTCCCAATCTCTGCAAAATCATTCATCACGTCTCAATGAAGGTATAAGTCTCGACAAGGAGGCCCATCGCCGAATCCAACTCGGATAGGCATCATTTGGGAAGCTGCGAGATATACTCTCGTTTCAACATCTACCGCAGTGTCTCTATGTCTTTAATAACACACACCGGTGCTCCCAACGATGTCTTACGGTACTGACACATGGCCCCTCACTGCGAGCACCATGAGACGGCTCAGGGTCACGTATAGGGCAATGGACAGTCCACTTCTCGAGAGAGTCGCTCTGCCAGATCGTATCAGAAATTATATGATTCGCAGTAAAACCAAGGGAACCGACATTACCCGAGGAACTGCAAACATTAAGTGTGCATAGGGCAGATACATTGCTCGCAGAACTGATGGCCGGTGGGGTCGAGAGGTCCTAGAACGTGTCGATAGGCTCAAGGTTGCGCGAACCCTCAAGATGAGGGCGGCAGGCACCGATCTTTGTGGATAACAATGGGGGAGGCGGTGCGTCTAGCAGTGGACGAATACTGGCTGAAACAACGATGTCTCAATAGAGAGTCACAAACTAACGTGTACTCACGGTTCATTAGGTTTTGTTCAGTGAGCTCGTGTGGTACCCAACTGGTTTGTGACCAATTTCCAGTTCTTCAGCTATATATTAACTAATGATATACCGATCTTGCTCCACTTTTTCGAAAAAAGTGTCCATTGAAACGTCACATCACTTAAGTCTTATACGATGTTATGTGACAAGTATTAAATTAATGTAGACGGGTAAGAAGATCGATGGAGAGGTTCTATCCTTGTGTTGCATTCTCAACCGGGATGGTAAATGATGGTAGATTAATTCGTGCATCATACTTCTCTATTCTCTTCTCGTGGAGCGATTAATGAGGCAGTGGGAAGGCGTTCATAAATAAATAAATAATCAACTAAAATAAAATCCGAGCATTGACATCCAAAATCAAAAAAATGAATGAAAAAAGTTCTAAATTCAATTAAGCATTTTGCTGACGCACATTGAGCATGTTGTTCAGACCAACCGATAACATTGTCCCGGCTAAAGAAGTTTTCACTTCAATAAAGTCGGATGAATCTCTAGATCAGTCGTAAAAACCCAGAATATTAAGGAGCCATGCTTCCAAGAACGTTTGATTGTCAATACACAATGTTATGTTAGTACTAAATTTAGTGCTTGGAAATGAAATTAAGCACTATATCAGAATCAACTGTGAGAAGGGATGAGATCGTTGACAACACATTAAAGAAAAGAGGTGTGAGACAACGAAGATATCTGTGGTGAAAGTAATTGACAACATTAGTATGTCGTCCTGGAAGATTGGTGACACATTAAAAAAGCGTTTATAATAAAATCTTTGAAAATTGAGATTCCAAATCGGTGGCTGTGCCTCCGTCACGTTTTGAAACAGACTAACTACTACTAACATTTTTAGGCAAATCAGACTTATTATCTCCTGTCTGGGTCGGTGAGCTTAAGCGCGGGTCTATCAAACTTGTATTTGAAAATTCTGGGTTGAATATCTGGTTTAGATATCATAGAAAAGTGTCGAGCTCCAAAACAATTTGTCATAAACAGAGTATTAAGAAGACTTTATACATTTCATATGGTTTTTACACGATCTATTCTGTAGGGAGTATTCCCGCTTTGAGAACGTGCAACACACACGCGCGCGGTTTTGCCGTGGCCGTGGCCCCTGCTATTTGCGCAGCGCCAATTGGAAATTGCATTATTAAAAGGCTTTTGTTTAAGCATCACAACACTTGCCGAAAATCGAGGCTACATGAACAATAAAAACCTTTGTTTTCGATACGCTTCATTTGTTATAAATTACAAATTTTATTCGTATGTCGGGAAACTCGTTCGAGAACTACTGCTCGCAATGTTTGTACAGTTATATTATTGCAACGATAGCATGCAATGACGATGATGTTTAGTGAAATGACGGCGATTAACATAGTTCTGGTTTTAAATAAAACTTTTATTTATAGGAAATAGGATAATGGATTACCAGTAGAAACTGTTTGACTTCGACTTCACGCATATTGGTTTTGCATTATGTTTAATATATAACTTTCGTCAGAATGTGTCGGTAAACAAGTTATATTTCTACCTTTATGTTTCAATTTAAGTTAATAAAATTACGAGACAGAATAACAAATAATGTTGCGCCTATTGGGGTTAACATTTCTTTGAATTATTCCCCAATTTTATTTAGTTTTTCGCGTTTACAACTGAAGTAATTTACATAAATATAAACAATATTTAAATTTGAAGTAATTTACATAAAACGTACTTTCGGCCACTACGGTAAATGTTGAATTATTTTTTATTTTATTACTTTTTCGCATGCAAATACTAAGGATCGAGACGAGAATATATACGGACATGATCACACGTTAGCAGCCCTGCTGACGAGATCTAACATGGTTCATATAGACATATATTGACACCGAGACCCAGTTATGTTGACACAGATTTCTTACTTCTGGTAAGCGATGTCGTTATCATTTTTTTACGTTTATACACGGGAACGGGCCAGCCATCGATATAAGAGTTAATTTAAAATAACTTTCTCTGTGAAACTTTTCCCCAATCTTTAGGGTGGTGACCTTTCTTTTTTTTATTTATTTTGGATTTGATTAGAGTGTGAGCGGTCCCCTGCGCGGTGGATGGCCGTTGCGCACACTTAGTATAAGTCTAAAATCAAATCAGCTTCAAACTGCTCAGATCAGATATATGTACATATCTAGTATAAAATATGTAATAATGTAACAAAAATGAATAGCTCTTCTTCACTTAGTATATTAAAGCACAAATAATGTTTCAAGTTTTGTAGAAAGTTATCAAAAATCAAACGCTTACAAGTTAGAACTCAGGGCTGTTTTGAAAATTTGTTATTATTTACATCGACTTAAATTCTAAAATATTTGTTACTTTGGCTGCGGTGTAATCACTGGTGTTTACTTTTTCTTTACACTGTCGGTAGGAGAAGTTAAAGTACAAAGACAACCTTAACTTTTAATAGGTTTTTATTAGTTAAAAATAATAAAATATACATTAATTGTATATTTTTGTTAAGCCTGATTAATAAGCGTGCATAGGTAAAAATGCTTTTACCGTGGAAAAGCTGTACAAGAAATCAATATGCCCGTGAGTTTGTCTTTGCCAACTATTGTATGAATGAAACTCTATTCCAGTAATTGGATCTTCGATATACGACGTAAATCAGTAGAGTTACTTTCTTACCATGATATTTTTGAAAAAGTAGTTTTATCGTAAATAGTAAGTGTTGGTAGAAAAGCTACATACGCATTCGTCAACCAAATTGGTACGCATAAAATATGCATTGAATTTGTCATGTGTCAATTTACTCATGTGGTTGAAATTATTGTTCTTGAGTGAAAAATATGACAGAGAAATGTTGCTATGCTGCAAAATAAAAATTTATAACAACACAACAATAAGCAAAATATTTAACTGTAACAAAAAATGAATGACGCAAGAAATGAAAAGAAATTATGATGCAAAAGTGAATGACAATGTTGCTCAGTGCACATATTTGTGTGTATGAACATGTCTGTCTCGAGTCTTCGCATAATTATCTATTTAGTAAAAGTAGTACATTTTATGTGGTTTCCATAATACAAGCTCCGCTTCGTTTGGGATCAGAAGGCCGCGTGTTAATAAGGTCCCAGAATATTATATGTATGGGTATAGGCTATAGTGACGGGAAGCGAGAAAAGGGTCAGGTGTCGGTGCTTTTATTATATAATTTGTCTTTATTAATTGAGAAGTTATAACGTATCCCTTACGTTAAATATAATTAGGAATTTCTTAGTGACTTTGTTATCGTTTAATTATGAATATAATAAGAAGTATCAGCTGCGGCCAACAGCAACGCGAGCGGGCCGGATTTAATCAGGCAACGTTCGTTATGAAGATCAACATGGAGACGGCGGCGGTCGGCGGCGGTTGCCCGCGGGCAGACGAGTCAAGACTACATGTCCTTTTAATTATTCATTTGAGCAAAGAGTTGAATCGTCTACTTCGTAACCCGAACAATTGTCTTTTTATTTGCGAAACGATGCTCATTTTTGACATTGTTGGCATATCATTAACTTGCCTTATTAAGTATTTAGACGACATCGGAGGAAGGGTGATTTTTATTATTTTTCGAGGCAGACCCCTGATATCATTATGCCATCTTTATCAATTCGGGAATAACCGCTGCCGTCTTTTGTCTCGATTTGTATTATTTCACAGATTATAAGCATTCAAATAAAGGCTGCGCCTTGTTGTGTGATATTATTAGTTATATTGGGATTAGACGCAGTAATGCAGATTAGAAATTTCTTAATGTGTGCGTAAAATAAGATTTGATACGAAATGTCCATTTATAAATTGTACAAATTATAATTTTAAAGAAAAGGTAGACGACTTGTTTTTAGATATGCTATGAAGCGAGTTACGCTTAGCTACACTCAAATACTATCTTCAGTGATAACTGTATTTGTGGTTGATTAGGTTTTCACGCGTACTTCCGTGTTGCTGCATGGTACTCAACGTCGTACCTAACCGTAACTTACTAATATAAGTATTTTGATAAAAAATCTCGCTTTGTAAAATAGACCCATTTTAAAAGGTTGTAAGATGTACGATGTTATGTACAAGCCTTATATTTTAATTATATTTATCTCGAGTGCAGATGTGACTGAAGCTAATATGATAACTCTGCAAAGACCGGTCTGTGATGCGGACGGGGCACAATGACAAAGTACATGCCCCAGACTACTAACAAGAACGAGTGGGCGGGGCGCTCCGCCCAGTGACCCGCTCGCTTCCTCTTCGCACTGCAACCCCCCACCCCCAGTGCCTCTTAGGGTTCTTTCACATTGACATCGAACGATTTAATGCAGCACGAACGAAAAGCTTCCGTTTACAAGCGTTTATATAAATAATATACATATAACGACATTCCAACCGATCTGAACTTTTAGAATTATAAATCGATCAAACTCTCGATCTTGTTTCGTTTTATGAAACATACACAAGTTTCAGAAAGTACAAACAGAATAACACACCGACGAAAAGACGAAACATATCCCAGGGACTACGAAAAGGATAAGTTCTCGAGCTCTTTGTACCCCTGAATATATATGATTTATACATAGATACATACGATATACATGAGTGCTACCTATGAATCAGTGTTCTATTTATATTTCTTTGTGGCTTGAAAACATGTTTTTTTCATGTTTTATTGCAAAAAATATTTCATTAAAATTGTAAAACGAAATCATTTGCTTACCATCATTGTCTTTAGGAGGCAATTACATTCTATTTCTATGTAATAAAATTGAACAAGAACATCTTACAACTTGTCACCCAATGCATATTGCTGAGTGTATACAGAAAGTATAAATCAAATTATAGTACGGATACGGAACACCGTTGTGACATGGTATAGTCGCTATTATAATAAAAGAGATATGCGATGTGTTACTAAGTAATAAAGCGGCGCCATTTTGTCGCTGTGTTTCGCGTCGGGTGTCGGGAGGCTGCGACCAGCGAACCGGCATTAAGTGATCAAAGACTTCGCTCCTGTCCCGCTTCACGGCTGTGCGCTTCTTTCATTATTTTAATTAAATCAACGACAACAATCCGCCTTCGATTTCATCCTTTTATGGATGCCAACCTTACTCTCATTACACAAATAGGGTCATGACTATGTGTTATAATATTTTAATATGGAATGGCGGATCCACTGACCCTGTTCAAAGCTTTCAAAGTTGAAATAGTTTCCTTTTCAACTAGGATTCCGCCCCAGATTTGCTCGGGTACATAGATATACAAATAAACAAAACATGTATAGCCTAGATGATGATTCTTAGGGGCGATTTCATCATTTGCATTCGAAACTAAGTTTAAGAAAACTACGTCTTGTTTACCTAATCGAGTTTATAGTGCAATTTGATCGCGTTCACGAAATCGAAGTTTAGTGACGTAAAGCGTAAACATCGCCTTCCATCTAAGCGCAGATGTCATGTTATACAGTATGTCAATGTCAATTGTCTTATATAGTTGAACGCCAGAAATTGGCCGTTCAGAATTTAAACTCAGTTCTGCTCTAACGGTGTTTAATTTATGTTGGTCAAATGGAATTTCGAGCTCTATACTCCGTAAACGCATAAACCGAGTTCGAAGGTCGAACTATTTTCAAATTTTGTGAAATCGGCACTTAAAATAGCTTCCGTAGTTTTAGAGAGACAAACAAACAATCATCCGTTATTGAAAGGATATCCACTTAGTTGATGGTTTGCAAGCGTTCTTATCACGGCATTTAAGGAACTTAAAGTAAATAATATATAATTATAAAAAAATGATTGAATTGTAAAACATTTATGTGCTGATGAAATGAGCCTGACATAAATAGAACGCCTAGTCCCATACGAGTAACACGGTCTTTGCATAAAGAATTTAATATGCAGAACAATAAAAGTCCTCGTTACTTTTATCCATTATCCAAGTCGATGCGGAAATGTTACATTAATTTATTTAATTTTAAAGAATTTACTCCCTACTTTTGTCGAAAAATAGACACACGTGTGACACGATTAAATCTTGCGAAAAATTTGTACATTTCAGCTATTGTAAAAGGTTAAATAAACTGGGAAAAAGTTTCTTTCCATTTTATACGAAAACTCAAGGTCTTTTTATCGAAGACTTTTTTATTTTATTCGACGATGATGACGTTGCTGAGACGTTTTGGGACTTCTGAGCAAAAACGCTACAAGTAGTTTGAGCAATACTCTCTTGATGATATAATACTCTGCGCATGCTTGACGGTAACAGCTCATAACGAACAACGCCCTTCCTATCCCACCATATACACAGCATCGCCTTATTGCGAGTTAATCCGAGTTTTGGCAGAGTCTGTGAAGCCTGGCCGACCTTTGACCAGACCGCACGTTCTTGTCGTACTTGATTTTCATCACCCGTTATCAAATCTTGACTTTTCAAATAAAGTGCGATGAAATTTTCCCCAACCTTTTGATTATATTAATCACACTATTTAGTCTGTAGAATGTTTTTCAACATCAACATCAAATATAAATTTCTTCTTCCCCGTTATAAACGGCTAATAGTAGAAACGCAAGGGTCTGGTAGAAGACTTACATGATCGACTGTAGCTACACCTATAATCGAAGAGCCAATCAAACAGTTGTCTTGTTCCGGATGTGGGTTAGCTATTCATTGAAATTCCGTACAATTTTATAATAACTGTCTAATTTTTGCAACTCAAGCTGTGTGTATCAAGTGTATCTTACGTCGAATTTTAATTGTGGAATGTGAAAATAGCAAATGAATTTTTATTAATTTCTTAACCCGTTTCCAATACAGATAAAGCAATAATATCCCATTCGTAGCCACATCGGTCCCCGAGTGGAGTATCACTCTATTATTTATAGACGCGTTCGATACGCAATACAAATTATTGTTTTCAAAGTATAACGTTTAGGGGAACAGACTGTTTGCGGAGCGACCCTCGGGGGCGCCCTACGCCTCGAAACGGCACAACGAATTTGACGCTTATCATAAGCTCCATAAGATTTATTTCTTTATGACGCCCGCCGAGATATTACCATTTAGAAAAGTAAAGCATCAGAGGTACGTTCTGTTAAAGCAATCTTTTGACAATTGAATTTCGATTCGGCTGACGCATTGTGAGCAGATAGGACGTTATGGGAGCACGCCGCTATGGGTGTTTGCGTGCGGTAATTGATACGAACTGACAGACACCGGGGGGTTACTTTTTCAGTCTCCGGTTGAAGAGGAGTAATGTTTTGACATTTAGCGAAAAGCGATGGGTGTGATTTGAAGAGCCCTTTGTGGAATTATACTCGCGAATGGCATCTTTAATATTGACTAATGCATTTCGTCGCTAATGGGCGTCGGAATACGACAGGTGCGTGAGCTTTGACGCGGCTTAAGTGTTACATTTAAAAATAGAAACGTAATTATCGAGTGTCGATATTATTACAGTCATATCAGCGAGAGCCGTGCTCTAGCTGGATAGTTTTGACGCAGATGACATTTTAAAAAACAAACGGGTATAACATCCATCGTAAATGAGATTAATATCATACAGGTTTTACTTCAAAATTATTTTGTTGACTTTACTTTCAAGAAAGGGCACAAATTACTATCTATAATATTTCGATTGTTGTCAGCTCTTCGCATAGGCTTTCTTCTATGCCATTTTATACCCTTAGCTTACTTACTTTGGTTTCTTGTCTGACGGCTACCTCTCAGAATGTATATGATCTATAGTATTGTGTAACCTTTTAGAAATCCAGCCTTCTCCGATGGCAGCTGGCACTCTCCAAGCTTTCTCTCGTCTAGTTTTTAATTATTAACTAGCGTTATTAGTCTTGCATTGTCTTTAGTTAACTATTGTAGATTTCACGATCACGGCTTTATATTTGTATCTAGAACCATCCATTACCTACTGGTATTTCTGTGTTTACTTTCCTTAACATAATCATCTACAGTGCAGAAAGATAAGCTTATAATTTAACGCGTAGAAAATAAAAGTAATTGAGATGTTAGTAACAAAGGCGGATCAGACGGTCCATTAATAAATCAGTTCGCTAAAACCGTAATTGTAATCTCAAACAAGGCCCGGGGGTGCGGTGTTTGGTGTAACAACATTATTACAATAAGTTCGAAGCCGCCGCCCGGCCGCCTCGCCCGCGCCCGCCGCCTCGCCCGCGCCCTGCCCCCACGTGCGCCGCGTTGTACTTCACACGCTCTACGTGTGTCCCTTACCTATTCGATTTCTATATCCAATATTTTTAAGAACTTGCATATTGCATAAATATATTTAGGTTTAAATTTATTAGTTTGTCGTCAAAGGTACACCGCGTCGCATCAATTCATATTTCGTTTTCTTTATAAGATTTCCATACAAACAATTGATTTGAAACCAACATATTTCAATTTACCGTAGCATTACGTCTGACAAGTTGCTAAAATTTATGCGGTTATTCAATTTCTTTCGCGTGTGGTTTTATAAGCTTGATAAAAAGTTTTCTGTCTAAGTCTATATTGTTTGGGTTATAAGGTGTAAAAGTTGTAACATATTTCTATAGAGTGGATGCACTAAAAACCTACGACGTGTAGGCAATCAGTACCACTGATTCAATACCATCACAGTTTAATGTTAAAAATCGGTAAAACATACATAAGTGGGTAACTATTAAGTCTTGCATCAATTTTCATAATTTATATATAATTTCCCAATATTGTGTTTTACAATTAAACAAAATATTTTATTATATTCGATTTCTAATCAGTTGATCTCAATAACAGTGTTATTGAATGTATAAAAAGGTTAATATACGACTAACGAAAAATTATAAAAAGTTATGATTGTGTTAAAGTTGTATGACATTTATTGAGGTCTGGAGGCAAAGCAACACAATATGTTAGCATTGTAGGCTGCAGGCGTCGAGGCGTGGTGCAGTGGCCGGGGGCGCGGGTCCGCCCCCCATCAGCTGTTGTCTTCCCACATCGGCCGACTGGAGGGGCGACATTGCTTCTTAATTACGTATCTTGTGTCCCATTTGCACTCCGGCATAAATTCTACATACACACCACACGTTATTACGTTTATAATAATAGGATGGTTTTATCGCAGTATGTTATATTTATACCATTTTGGCTAATCCGCGTTGTCAAAATTTAGCAAAAGCAAAAACTACGTTATCCGAACTTTTTAATATAGTAGCTTTCCTTTGATGAAAAAAGAATAAAAATCGGCTCACTATTTCAAAAATTTTATCCGTTACTAAAGAGTCTTATTTTCGTTCTCGATGCCTCAACTAAATATGTCTGGTACTTTACTAAAGATTGATCTCTTGACGGATAATAAATGATTTACGTAATTGTCTTAATAAGAACTCAGTGCTTAGTGATATAATCTCGTAAGTTTGAAAGCAGCGGAGGGACGGGAGCGACATCAAATTTTCACTACAGTTAAGCTTTTTAATGAGTTAATATTAGACTTCGGTGCCTATTGCGCTCTAGGGCATCACAAATGCATGAAATAGGAACGCTGGTGCCGGCGGTTTCAATAGAATTCGGGAGTTCCCGTTCCAGGTACTATGAATTTAAAACAATAGAATGCTGAATCCGTATTGGAGCTATTGAAACAATTCTATGCGTTATATTGAAGAAGAAAAAATCCTACTGTGTGTATTTGTTAATATGTTCATAACAATAACTTAGTACTTCAGGATTATGATATCATAATATCGCAGACATCCCAAAACTTAAGATGATATGTCTGTGTAGAACTGTTTTTTCACTCTGTATAACACTATTTAAAACTTACATTGGTGCAATAATGGTGCAAAAATCGGAAATAGAAGCCGAGAGTATACGAGTATGCCTAGCCGTTAGAGTACCTCTAGATTGTCAATTAAATATTCAATTCCTCAAGTAGTCAATAAAAATATTCATGTCACGCCCGTGCTCACATTTTATTCTTGTAAATTCATTTGGTGACTCATCAAGATTACTTTATTTGCTTATTATCAGCCAGTATGATTACTAAAGCTACTGAACAAGGAATCAATAGTGCAAGTATATTGCAAGACTCAATGAAATTTGGTTGTTAATGATAACAAAAGAGTTAGGACCAAACGCCAATTTACGGCGCACAAAAGAGCGTACTAATCTCCTCATTCCAGCGACAAATCAATGCGGGAGCAACGCGTTGGGAAGTCACAAGGCGCCCTTCAGTCTGTCGGCGGCAGCGACCATATTTCCCGCTCGAGTGGCTGCGAATAGTCTGCCGTTGTGCGAAAAGCCCTACTCCCGTTTGCCGAAAGTTAATAGGCCCTTTGTCATGCGGCCGGCCGACTCTTGTAATGCAATTAACACCAACAATACCAGTATCGTTAACGAATTAATTTTAACTCTCGCGATACAATTACAAGTCATGAGGAACAGTTGGACTGCACATTTACATCAAGAAGGATGCACAACAACATCGGTTACATTTTTCCATCAGTTTTGTAGTTTAGTAGTCCTGCTTGAACCGACACTAATGTGAATACTTCCTACCAAACTATTGCGTTGATGTCGTTTGTATGGTAAAATAAAAACACCTTATATCTAAAAACTTAAATTTAAGCTCAAACAATACTCAGTGACTGAGCATCTAACATTCAGGATGAAATTCCCCGATGTAACACGGGATGTGTTGTACGGACGACTATATTATACGACTATACTTGGATAGCAGTTGAGCTTACTCTTAGATAAACTTACCTTCGCTTGGCATCTGGCATCTAATGAGGCATGTATAGAGAATATCTCTGTTTACCACAAATTTGTTTTAATATGATGTTTGAAATTGTGCAAATCTTGTTAACTAATTTATCACAAAGAGAAAATAAAGTTTTGAAGTCTGGTTTGTATTAATTACACTTTAAACGTTATCTAATCTTTATATATTTTTAAAACAACATTGATTCACATGAAACACATAAAATGGAATTTTAATTTTCAACTATTCACGTATTTCATTATCCATATGATGAGCAAATATTCATGAATGAGCGATTGAGTAGTGAAGGCAGCCGCGAGCGGCCGGCCGCGCTAGGCACAAAGCCGACCACCCGCAGCTTGGGAACATCCCTGTCGCCACTTGTGTACACCCAGTCGAGTGGAAACGTCCAACCAGACACATATCCCGCACCATTGATACACTTTTTCTGTTGTTAAACTTGAAAGCCATTCTAAACGTATGATACACAACAAATGTAACATTTTTTTTTCAATTGTAGTACCTACGGTAGCGGTCACCGCACACGGCTATCGAGCCGATCGATTGTCCGCGTAACAACCTCCGTAATGCTTTTGTGATAATATCGGTAGTAGCTTCAATGCCACAATAAACTTACATTTGTAATATTCGAAATCTTTAGAAATATGTTTCCAATGGAGAAACTTCCATTCAATCAATCAATTTTATGGTTAAGCAAGTTCCTGAAAATCAAGTTAAATATTAATACATTTGTATTTATTAATCTCATGTAATATATTGAGTATTCTATTCATATAAATAATATCCTGGAACAATAAGAATACCCCAGGGTATTACATACATTATTTACACACGGCGATCTGATCCTAAACTAAGTAGAATTTGTGCTATGGAAATCAGATAATTCTATACGAGTACTACATATTCTACTTTTCTATAAATACAGACTTAAATAGATAATTATAGCCAGATTAGGACCAACAGATATGTTCATGCACACATTCATATAAATCGTTTTTTTTATGTGAGTAGGTGGCAAACGAGCAAGCGGATCACCTGATGTTAAGTGAACGCTGCCCATAGACATCCGCAACAGGCAAATGTGTTGCAGATGCGTTGCCTACCTTTAATGGAGGGCATAGACAGGAAAAAGGATATCTCCTTTTCCCCATAAACCCCCTCCCCGTGCAATCCTCTTCCTTTTCCCATCCTATCCTTATGTGGAAAGGGTGGAAAGATGAAGAGGACTGAAATTTGGCCTCTGGCACCTCACTCATCAGACGAAACGCAGAGTACTTCTACTTCACGCCTGTTTTCTGTGAGGTCGTGGTATTCCACCGGTCGAGCCGGCCAATTCGTGCAACAGATGTTGTTGTTGCGGGCTCTATCACTGCTATACGTATACGATGTTCGAAATATGTCAATGAGATGAAAGTCTTTTGTATTGCATATTGAGGATAAACATAAGCGTATTGTAAATTTCCAATATAATTATTTTTCTCATGACGATCATAAATAATTTCAAGTTTAATTAATATTATTATTTTATATAAACGGTGATATAATTTACTGAATTGCATTTATTTCAGGTGTGGTTTAAGAACCGACGAGCGAAATGGAGAAAACAAAAACGTGAGGAACAGGAAAGGTTGCGCAAACTGCAGGAGGAGAGAGCCTGCGGCAGGACGCCACTCCTGCCGCGGCAGCAACCCGACCGCTCCCCGCACTCCCCGCACACGCCCGGCGCACACTCGCAACCCGGCAGGAGTTACTCCGATGACTCCGACTCGGAGGTGGAGGTAGCGTAAGTCTCTATCTACTGGTACTCGCAAAAGTGAGAAAGACTTAGAGTGACAGCGACAGTGCTATACAAAAACAAACAGTGCGAAAAACAATTATAATAAACTTAACCCTTTCAAAGTTCTATAAATATTATATATTTTAGACGTGCGAAAATAAATAACTTAAGTATACATAAAGTAGTGCTTATTTCGTAGTCGATTATTCTTAATGATGTATTTATATTGATTATAATTATAATTGTAATTATTGCTGTAGGTAAGTAAAGTGTATCTGTAATAGTGATTTGAAATTATGTATCCCTTGTAACTAATAGATAACAAACAACATTCAATGTAATTAGTCGATTGAAACATGTTGTGTAAAGCGAAAAGTGCAACCAGGTGTTTTTTTTATTACAGATTTCTAAATATTTGTAAAACTAAAATATAAAAATACTTACACTTACTTTTATAAGCTTCAATGTAATGTGTTACCGACCACGATCATAACATGAAATCTTACATGACTTCTGTTCATGGAGAAGTTTTTTATGTTAACTTGCCAATGATTGTGATTCAACATTCCAATCAGAACGCTACCAAGATTGATTTTGTCAGGACGTTAATCTGTAGCAGGTGTTTTCTTCTTTGTGTTGTCGCTGAGTCTTTGTGCCTGATGCAAACACCAGTCCCATAGCCTTTCGATAGCCTACAAATTTACATATTCTACTAATTTTCAAAATTACTAGTAAAAGCTTATGTCAAAGTGTGCGGATAGTTGAACCACCGTTCCAATTTCGATCTAATAAGCTTGGTTAAAATAGTGTCTTTCCATTTGAACTAGATTAACAGACTTGACTTCTTATAAGCATTAATTAGCACATGATATGTAGAGTATATTATTTCAAATATAAATAGTTTAATAGAGCTTTACATGTTAATATTACCCTTTATTATGTTAATTGTATAAACTTATTTGTATGTAATTTATTAAAACATAAGTATAATTTGTCTTAAACCAATTTTACAAAGTACAATTTGTTTAATGAATTAACGAAATTAATTTACAATAATTGACTACATATTGAGTTATGAATTTCTTCGTTAATTTTTTATCAGTTTTATTAGTGTGTGTAAATGTTATGTGTACGGTAATTAGAAGCAAAACTGATTTGTTCAAACAATTTCTCAAGTAGATATATAAACAAAATAAACATATTAGCTTACAAATTTACTTAAAATAAAATAGTTTTATTATTTTTACTTCTTTTTAACTTTACTTATTGTTCCGCTGGAGGATTTTCTACTGGACCATGTTATTAACATCTGTGAAGTACCAAAATTAGCGACGTCCATTGGGCTCAGTTCTTCCTGAAAGGCAGACCTAACGCTGGTTGGATGAGGTAATACTAATATTTTGTGGATCAGAATAAAAAAAGACGCGCGCAACAATGTTCGCACCCTGAATCTTAGCACAATTTGAATTGATCTGACTATAAAGGATGGTATGAATATTCGATACTATAAGTATTTGGTATTATTATTTGGACTTTTTTACAGAAAATTTGTTAAAAAAAAAATTCCAGAAAAAAGTTTGGTCGGTTGCTTTTAGGTTAGTAGAACCGCAGTAGTGGATCACAAAATTTCTGATACGATCTCGCAGAGAAACTCCGAGCAATCCCTCCTACTACTCCCTCTACAATGCCTTTCCGAGCCGAGTGCCGAGCCTTCTAATGGGGATATAAATAGCGGGGAGCCACGTCTCAGCACCATAATTCATTTGTAATATTTTTATTAACAATTCATTCGTCAATGTTAGATTAGACTAGCATTATCCAGCTGTCAAGATGGCCGCTGCTCCCTCTGCATACAAATGAGCTGGGATATCCAAAGCAAGGCTGCGGTGTCGGCCTTGTGCATACCATGACTCTTATGTCATTAACTATGTCACCTGCACCGAAATAATACGTGCAGGCTAATACTGAGCCGTGCAGTGCATTGTCCATTCAGTATACATCGTATATGTAACAACTGCATGTACGTGACCGATGGAACAATTAACTTCATTCCTTACATAAATTAATATAATTTAATTTTTTTAATGCACAATAATTTATTATCTAATTAGTATTATGATTACTAATAATATAAATCAGCTGGTAAATATACTATAATATTATTTAAATTTAGAAAATAATCAGATATCTATACTAAATTTATGTAGACAAAATGTTTATTTGTTATGTAATACGAGGAAACACTGTAACTTTCATATCGATTTTAATAATCTTAGATCCTCCTATTAAATCCATTATCTAGAATTATCTAATATTATATTGTAGGACTTAATCGCTTAACTTTGACAAATAGGCCGTGTCAAAGTGGTCCGTCGCTGCTGACATTAATAAAAAAGGCAATATACTACAGAATTATTAAAAGCGACATATAACCCATTCTTCCTTATTTTAAAGGTAATAAGAAATTGGAGAAAGTATTTACAATATTTGCAACTATTAGCATGACCGTAAGGCAAGTTATATTCTTTGTCATGAGATTTATTTTTATGGACAAACTTCGAGAGCTCACGACCAAAATACAAATGGTATCATCGATATAAACCGAATAAATTAGACAAAGTATTTGATTCTAAACTCGGATGAGTTGGAAAATTATTAAAAAAGATGCAACTTGAACAACTTACGTAGCCGTACCTCGTAGCCTCTGGCTTTTAAGTACATTTTCAGAAATGTATAAAAATTATGCTGAAATGTATTACAGCGTTCCGTCTACATTTTTGTTTGACATTTTCAATGACGCCTATACTCCAAAAACTTCTCCGTAAACGTTCTCCGGTAACCAACTACCAGGGTTGAGCGACGTTCATTTGTATAAAGTCGAGCCGGCCTTATTGAAATATATGAAATGATCATTTGAAAAAGGAGTATTTTATACTTTTGTGTTTTGTCTGATGAGAGAGCTGCGTGCGAGCTGGTGCGGGAGCCCGGCGTCAGTCCTATTCCCCGTCCCATCGTTTCCAACAAAGGAAAGGATAGGAAGGGGAAGAGCATTGGACGAGGGAGTAAAATATCCTTTTTCCTCTCTGTTCTCTCCTCTGTCCATTAATGGCAACTCATATGCTGATGCCTATGGATAGCGGTCACTTAACACTGGGTGACCGCTTGCTCGTTTTCGTCGCTGCAATTGAAAACGATTATGTTTTGATACTTTTTAATCAACAGTATTTTTTAAACTTTATCTCAGTTTATTTCTGTTTAGTTTATTTAAAAGGCCCTTCAACTTCTTTATTTATTTAATTTTTATCTGAGAATTTGACGGTTGCTAATTTTTCGTTGCCTTAACTGATTTTAATGATATGGCTGGCTGTCTAAATTTGTCTGATATAATTTTTTACGTTTGGATAACTTATTAAGTACATTACGTCTAAGAAGTTTCAAAAATTTTCAAAACGGTCTCCGAACATATGGTGCTTACATTTTCTTCTGTAAGCTGTTTTTTTTATTTTGGTCACCTAATCCAAGTTAACTTTTAAAAAATTCTAGACAGGTTGCTATTATTTTTTCTATTCTCATTTTTTTTTCAAATGATCTCCTTAGCTACACTACTGACGTCAGAAAACGTGTATTTTCCCGTGTATCTTAAATCTTTTATTATTCGAATATATTTCGAAAAACAGACGTACTCCTATGATGCAGGTCGGTACATTTTTTTGTGATTTCTTAAATGAAGTCTGAAATTCGTTCTTTAGGTTCAGACTAACCGCAGCTATCGATTTCATACGATTTTGGCCGTATTGTTCTAAAATGTTGGTCATAATCTCTCGGACTATAGCTAATATTAAAATAATAACATATTGCCAGTATACCGATGCTCTTTAGCGAGAGAGGTCTTAGGGATAAGGGCACTTGGTGCCTTAGCAATCTGTACTAGGAGGGAATTAAAAAAATACGAAATTAAACACGATAAGCTTTTAATAAATATATTACAAATAGTACTGATAATCAATAAGTTTCAGTCCTATTAACAAACAACGTATATTACTATTACATTACATGTTACAACACATTCATATCCTTTATCCACTCAAAGAAGTCGTTTGTGATTATAGAGGCCGAGTAGAGTAGGTAATCGTGTCGCAATTATTTCAAAATAGTTGATTATATCACATCATATTGACAGTAATGGCCCGCTAGAGCGCACTAATGAAACCATTACGACCGGATTAAAATAGCAGAATTAAGGGGGTGCTTAGTAATAGGCGTAAGGGTAAGAGTACGCGTAGGCGTAGGGGTAGGTGTAAGCCAGGGGTGCGCTGTATGAGGCGACGTAGGCGGGGGCCGCGTAGTAGCCGTAAGTGTCGACCAGCACCTGCGGCTTGGCGCCCGCTGACGCCAGGAAAAGCACCGCAACCAACAACACTGACATCTAGAATATATAAAGTCTTTGTGTATTTTATTTGGACGTGTAAAAATATTACTTTTATTTATTATTTTCCATTATATTCCATTTATTGTAGGTATGTATGAAGCGGCGTAGTACATATTACGTTTTAAAGATAATATAAGACAAGAGGGCTTCTTAGGAAAAGGAAAATAAAGATTATTAATTTGCAAATGTTAACATCCAGTATGTGAAACGAACAATGCAATCTATGTGATGGAGTGCATAATGACGATACAAATATATAACGCTGAAAGATCGAAAACCAGACCGTAACTTAGCCCTTTTATATACTTCTGTGAAAACTCCTTTGATGAACTTGAATACGTAAAGAAAATTAAAAATAAAACCTTTTTTTAAATATGCGTACTTGTTTCAAAAATACAATCGGTACTATTACAAGTTGAGCCCCGCGGTTCAAACCAACGGTGAAATTTAATTTAGCAGACGATTTTCCAGCGTAGGCTGAACCCTATTAAATATAATTGATCTTATAAATTGAGGTCAACTTACTTCTCCATACAAACATTCATCCCCTACTTTAGAAAATCTTTTTAACACGCCTAAATTAGTTCCACCTGTATGAATGTAACGGAATCTTTGAACGTGATTACGTATTTCACACTTTGAACGAACAGATTTGAATCAAACTTGCACACTCGTCGAAGACCCATGCCAATGATATACAAGATGTCGCTGCTTTACAAATTGATTAGTTGTTAACACATCTGTACATATAAAAGGCAGTAATTTAATGTGGAAATCGGTAATCCAAAAAAATAATTCGGACAGTCCGGACCGGGAACCGGACCCAGATCTATTGGTTACGGAACGCAGTTTTAGAATAGTGACATTTATTTTCTCATCAGTAATTTTATTCATTAAGCTAAAAGCGTGTTTTATAGATTTTTTAAACTTTAATTTATTTTGTGCCATAATAACAGACATCTCTGTGCAAAATTTTGTGAATCTGGTTGAATTGGTTCACCAATCACAAAAATAGGTCTTGTACTAATTTATTACTTTAAAATATTACAACCTATTGCATAAAGAAATAAATGAATTTGTTAATTCAATTTTAATATTGTGTTTAGGTATTTAAATGAAAAAAAGCTTACCAGCTTGAACATGATGACTTAGTTCCACGGGTCGGTGCCAACAGACAACAAAAGTCAGTCTAGATCAAACGCTAGATGGAAATGGTGTCGATCGCTGGCTAAGACGATATTGATCCGATCCCGTCCTGCTGTATCTTATATAGCGACACCCGACGTCCCGTCCGTGCTCGGAAAGATTAATTGTACGCCCGCCTTCGGCGTTCAATGATACCGGACATAATGTACAAACACACAATATCGCATTAACGTTAATAGTAGTACGTCATGCCCATATGGAACCCGGATCGAGTCGTGACTGATCACACGCACGTCGCCTCGCTTTAGATTGTCAAAAAACAAGGATAATAATCAATTGTTCTTCTTCTTTGAATTTTATAGTACTACAAGCTGTTGCTCCCGGCTTCGCACGCATTCGCTTCCTATCTTCCTGGCTGGAAAATTTTGTAACTTAATTGCGTGTATAATAAAGAATAATTATAGGTAAATGTGAAAAGGATGTTATTGTAGTGTCATACATTACCATGGCAACCGATTTCATTTTTATTTTTGTATCTAGGGAGGTTTTCGTGATCAAAAGACCTATGTCCTTTTCTGTATCCTTGACAACATGATGATTGATTGAGTAGTATACGCGTGATAGCATAGCAAGCAAACTAAGATTTGCATTTATAATATTACTAGTGACCCACCCCGGGTACCACTAATTATGGTCATCCGGTCCTACCAAACACAAGAACACCCGCTGTGCCAATCTGGACAATCCAATCGGTCCAGCCGTTTCAGTGTCTATAGGTCTATAGGGAACATACATACTTCGCTTTTTATATACTATTTTTTTTTGTAATCCTGTTACTTCCAATACCTCCAAGAATATGTGTAGTATAAGTTTCATGATGATCGGTTGAGTAGTTTTTGCGTAAAAGCGTAACAAATAAACTTACATTCACATTTATAATATTAGTAGATGTATGTATAGTTAGGATGCACCACATGCCTTTAAAACATAGGTAATATATTAATAGAATCCTTATTCAATTAGCCAATTAGTGTTAAAATTGTGATCTGTAAAGGATCTTAAAATTATTGACCAAGTCAGGTTAGCTCACAGATCACGTTTTTCTTTGATCACTTACCAATTGTATACTACCATTATACTAACCCTTGATACGCATGTTTCGCTTTTATTCACCGTACAGTGAACATCACACTGTGACATATGCTAATATTTTTGTCCTTGTTGACCTTCATACCGCGACAATGTATTTAAAATACAATCATATAGCTTTTTTATGTTTCAAGTAAACTTATTCAACCGATAGTACTACGAATGCAAAGTGTTTCTATTTGAAGGTGCGGAATGTTTGATTCTGTTAGCATCCGAAGTTTATTAGGTGTGTTAATGTAACAACATCTTTTGTTTAACGATATTTTACAATAACCATTTTCTATTTTCGTAGATGATTTACACGAAAAAAAACCACATTAATTCGTTGTTATTCATATTGAATTTCTTTCACTCTGTCCCTCATGCAGTAAGCTTTTTTTGATTACTTTAATTTTTTTTAATATAAAATCGTTAAGCGGAGGAATGAAATGAGAAAAGACAAGAATTAAAGTGTACTAGGAGTTCTTTATAGCGATATTATAGTGTGGTTTTGTCAATTACTCCATTGGGGAAAATTCTGGAGATGAGTAGATCAACAAGTACGGCTGCGAGCATAATATTCGAATACAATTACGTCATTTTTTCAATGATAACCAGATAGTATCAGACAGTTATTTATTGCAAAAATATTGTTATACCTAAATAAAAATAAACCCAGAACCACGCGCATAGATCGACCACATGGACACTCGGATCGATCCTAGTCGACATTGACATCTAATCACTCATTTCGTTTACCAAAAACACTTGTAGAAATTTACTTCTACCCTTTCCTAAGCAGGAAGCCATACAAAAGTGAGTAAATTACATTTTGGCGAGTAAGGATTCCCTGCTTTATATTTCCCGTTGTACAGAAAGGAAAAAAAAATTCTAAGTCCCAAAAGTAACGTATTTTTTTGAAGAATCAAGCGCTTTGGCAGAACAGAACTCCATATTCCATTTAAACAACTTTGTAGTTGACAATCCAGAATTGTACGTATTTGACGCAAATGATATATATCCAGACATATAATTATGACTTGGGGATAGAACCTATACGATTTGGGGTATGGACTAAAAAAGTGTAAATCCCCACCCACATTAAAGGTTGCACCGCAACTGCACCTGTGACGTTGGACGACCAGATGCAGGTTTGTTCCTTTACCCCATATACAATAATTGTATAGAAGCACTGAAAAAAAACTGCACAATGCTTATATGATATAATATGCATGATGTTTCAACGGATATTATACAAATTCCCGCATCTTTTAACCACACCAAAATTAAAGTTAGTTTTAACTCAAGCTGGCATCCAATTAGTTTTTAAAAACATTAAATACATGTTTTTTTGTTTGGACTAAGAGACGAACCCAGTACCCGCTACGTTACAGATAAACTAACCGCTAGGCCACGGTCTAATACGATTGTAAGTACAATAAGCAAAGCGAGTGTCCATACACAATTTTAGCAATCCATTTTCAAGTCACAAGGGGTCACAATATATTGTCGTGGATTTTCCGACTTAACTTCGTTCAGCTTTTAAAAAAAATCATATGAATAAATTTATATGAAGCTTCTTCTCAAGCTAAATAAACGGATTTAAGTCAAATATTTTTTATAGCTTTAGTAGTTTTAAGAACAGCTAAAAACCAAATGGCAAACCCATTTTCGTGTTTTTACGCTGTTCAATGTCAAACATAATTTAGAATGTAGTCAGTCGTCAAGTGATGACCATCTTAGCGATTGGGCGTTTGCTGATACAACTCTGAAATAAGTGGGCAAGTAGCAAGGAATTAGAGAATGATATAAGACATATGAAACCTAAGTGCAATGTTATCATTCTACCTAGAGAACAGAAAATTATTCGCCATAGTTAAGGTACGGCTTTCTAAACCCCTCTAACATACTTTTTTCCTTTAGTTTGCCAAACACACTAAGTTCTTCTTAAAGTAGTTGAAGTGCATAAAGAGTGACGCAACACTTAAGTTCGCGTTCGGAACGGTCGGCCGCTTCGTTTTCCCTCTTTCACCCTCCACTGCACCGCCAACGGTTCGCGAGATATTCGTACTGTTTCAACCGTACCTAGTCTACCCTACCATATGTACAAAAGACGCTTATAAGGAATGTATTATTTTTAATTTAAACAAAATATTCGTATTAAATTACATTTTACAAATATGTAGTTTCGTACCAAATTTAAAAATAAATATTGCGAAAATAAGCCCGGCTTGGTCTTCCCCGGTCGATATTATTTGGTTCTGAGAACATTATGACAAATTGACATTGTTAGGTCAGTCACGTGCTAGTTCCGTCGGTATTGGATTTGAATACTATATATTTGATTTTGGTTTTAAAACACTATAGTACTTGTATAATACAATTTATAATACTAGAAGTACGAATTGGTACTAAAATTAATAAGGGTAAGGCAGAATTAGCATTGTAATAACATTAATATAATCTTGATGTCGCTAAAAAGTATACTATCTTTTAATTCGGGATAGTTACAAACTATGCCGAATTAAAAGAGGTAAAAATAGTGTCATAAGTCATAGATATATAGGTAGATATACCATATATTATTAAAGTGGTAGAGCCCGCAACTACATTTGTTGCACGAATGGGCCGGCTCGACCGTGAAATACCACGACCTCACAGAAGATAGGCGTGAAGTAGAGTATTCTGTGTTTCGTCTGATGAGTGACGTGCCGGAGGCCTAATGATGTATAGGATAAGGATGTATAGGAATTGGAAATAACCATTTTCTGTTTGTCCCCTCTTCTGTCTCAGATGTCTATGGGTAGCGACCACTTGACATCAGGTGAACCGCTTGCTCGTTTGCCAACTAGTAATATATATATATATATATATATATATATATATATGTCGGAATTGGTTTTCAAGTATCACAAATATTGTGGGTAATCATCAGAATTTAATTGTTGACTGTTGTCGTTGACTTCAAAAAGGAGGAGGAGATTCGTCTGTATTTTTTTATGTTTGTTACCTCAGAACTCCGCTCTTGATGAACCGATTTCGTCGATTCTTTTTTTGTTCGAGAGATAGTGTCTTAGACTTATACTATATTTGTCGATTGGTCCCATTTTTTTAGTCAAGATCCGACCGGTACTTTTTGAGTTATTCTTAATAAGCCGGGGCGGGGCGCTTGTTATTTATAAAAACACACGAATAAATCACCTTTTATATGTTAATTTTGAAACCTTACAAGTTCAAAAAGAAGAAAGGGTTTGTTTTGACAAACTCAACAGGATTTATTTTTTATTATTCATCGTTGAGTTTCTGTCGCATGTTCCGTTTCTGGAAGTTCAATTTTCTCTTCTTGAAATCTACGGGCCCGTCGCCCAGGGACTCGACGCGCTTTTCCTTGAACTGGACCACCTCGGGCTCCATAACCACAGGTGGCGGCGGCTGCTCCTTACCGGACTTCGGCAGCTGGAGGTCGATGTTTTCTGTCGACCTGTCAACGTAATAAGGAAAGATTGATCGTGATTAATTTAATTGTCAATTAAGTCGCGGTTGTGCATTGACGACAATGAGGATCGGATCATGCGCGAGTTATTGCGCCTGTCTTATGAGACAGATGCCATGCCATGATACTATTCGTGCCACAGATGTTGCTGCTCTACCACAGATAAAATTGAAATCGGGCCTGGCTAACTTCGTTGTAACGCACGTTTTTGTATATTAATGATTGCACATTTTTTATGTAGGAAAGATGATATTTAGTTTCGTGAATGTGATATATGAATTTTTTGCTATTTTTTTTTACTAAGCCTCGAGGAATGGTGTATGGGTTGTTTTTAAATAAAATTGTGAGTTTTCCATGTCAATTTGATAAGTAAGTACTTATAAAGACCAAATATGGAGTTCAAATCATAATGTATAATTTTACTGTGACTAAATTAAGAAGCTTGTTACCGAAATAGAAATCAAATCAATGTCATTTATGTTTACAGCATATGCATAGTTTTAATATAATAAGTTATACAATGACATACTCATCCACCACAGGTGTCCATGAACCATATGGATTGGTTGGACGTTCGAAAGGTCCATATTGGGTGTTGCTATTCTTCGGCTTGGTTTTGTCACCCAACTCTTTCATTTTTTCCCTTTTCACAAGGGCTTCAACCTCTTTAAAACACTCATTTTGTTTTCCTTTCCTAAAAGACAGAATGTAATGTATATAAGTTGAATCAAAAATATTATTGTAATGACTAAATGTTAGTAACTAGTAATTACCAATAATATGGTAGTTGACAGTATGAGTTAATTGGCACATTTTAATTTATATGGTTATTTACGGTCTATACATGTTAAAAGTATTTTTGCAATTAAAATATTAAATATGCATTCATATTTTTGAGAAATAAAATTCCGATTTTGCCGTTATCAGTCACATGACAACGTACGCTAATCAGAGCTCGTGACGTCACAGTCTAATAAACCCATAAAGTTTTCAACGACATGCGTCCATGAAGAAAAGGAGATAGCAAATGACTTGACTGATTTGACTTGAACTTCAAAGTTAACATTGAGCGGTCAAGATGATACACACAATAGCAAACAATTACATCTTGGACCTGGACAAACTAAGTCACCTGTAATGGCACTCAAATGTGTAAAAAGATTAATCACAGCTGCACAACAGACCATTATTTCTTGAATATTTTTTGGTATAAAAATAATTTATGAATTATTTTGTAGAAAATTGTATTTGTATTTCTAGAAAATTGTTATATAATTTTTTACATATCCTCACTGATTTTTTCCAATTGCAATAGTTTAAACAGAAACAAACACCTACTTTACTTTTTTTGGTTTCTTTTCTGGTTGCTCATCTTTTAATTTCTTTTCTTCTTGTTGGGCTATTGATAAAAAATTATCTGGTGGATCCCAGGTTGTTTCTGAAAATTAACAACAAAAATGTTTAAACTTATACCATTACAAAAACTTAGTTATTAAAGAAACTTATTACAAAATTATTTAAGCCTCAACTGAACTCAAATAGTTTAGTAGTAGTAAGTAGTACATTAGTTACATTTTATTTTGTTGGTAGGTAAACATCTGCTATGTTTACTGCCCTAAACATGTTACCAGTGTTACAATAAATTTTATGACACTTACCATTTGTTTTTGTATTCCAGAAATAGGAACTTCCACTATTATTTTTAATTTCGTGCCACTCTGGCGCTGATCTATCTTTTGTGCCAGAACTGATAGTAATGTCTGCAGCACTGCCCCCACTTTTCTCAACCATCTCATTGATGACCTTTAATTAAAACATAGAATACTGAAGAGGACTGAAATTAGGCCTCCGGGACCTCACTCGTCAGACGAAATGCAGCATAATCTACTCCACACCTGTACTCTACCACTGTTAAATACTTATTTAAGTAATGGTATATTATAAAAAACAACAAATTAATCAAAGTAAATAAACAAGATTTTCAACATATCCCACAATGATGGCTTTTTGTTTTGCTCTACACCAGTTTTTCCCGTGGAGCCCACACCCCACAGGGGAGCAATTTGATAATTGAGGGGGGCAATACAAAAATGGACTTAACACAACTTTAAGTGAACAAATCAATTGCACAAAAAAGGTTGGGAAACACTGCTATACACGACACATCATTTCCTAAAAAAAAAATATGCACTCAAATCCATAACCAAGAGCGATAGGCAGAGACAGCTTTCCATTTAGCAGGATCCAGGCACACCTCCTTCTGCATCCACACATTATGCATTGGTTATGTGTACTCTTATTTTAAGTATGATATCACATTTCTTTAGTACTTCTTATCTTAGTTCTTCTGGAACAACCCCTACCAACACTGCCACTCACTTTTACTACATAAATTTGTTTCATCACACTCTCTTCATTCATCCATGCAACAAGCCACCAAACCATTTTTCCCAATTCTAGTCACTACACCCTCTTTCAAGCCACACTTTTCCCTTATAATGCTATTAAAATCCTATTGTTCAATCACACCTAGCATACTTCCGTACAATAAAGTGGGGACTAGTGTGGCCCTGTGTGTTGCCAGTTGTGCCTATGTATCCACATTGTGGCTCATTACTGCTGCACATCACTTCATATGTCTTGGTATACATACTCAACAATAAGTATAGAAGTAATTTTTTGGTATGTCATTGATCCCCCTAGACAGGGACAGGCAACATAATTTGCAAGAAACTTACTTTAGATGTAAGGTCTCCATTGTTCTTAACATCTTTTAAGTAAGCAGCCATAGCAGCTGCTTCCATTTTTTTCATTTCATCATCAATTTTTTCTTTTTGCTTAAATTCTTTAGCACTTTTTTTGCTAAGTTGAGAAATATGCTTTTGAACATTTTCCTTGTGCCTCTTACCATTCTCGTGAAAAGATATACACTGGAAAATAATTGTGGTATTGTAAAAATAATTATGAATGCTTTAGACTCCCTATAGACTCCAAAATCGCTGGACTGATTTCAACAAAATTTACAGGGAATATTCAAATTGCCTCAGTGGCTGTTCTTCTGAAGTTTGGCAGCAATCAGACAATATCAATAATTAGCACTATCCAGGTGAAGCTGGGCCGAGTCGCTAGTACTGTATTAATAATAAATATATAGTGTTCTTATCAAAAATAGTATTATTTTACGCTAATTAAGAGACCCTTGTTTATAACTATTTTATAGTCTAATAAAACACTATAATATTCGTATATATACATTTATATATCTATATCTATATCCTTAGTCAATAATAATATGAAATAGAGTGTTTTAGTAGTAGAAGCTCTTCATTACATACCACTTTACTATCTGCAAACCAACATTTGCAAAATTCACAATATTTGCGAGCCGTCGACTGCCAGTATTCAGTCCTAAAATTATTTTGAAGGAATTATATTACTAATAATATTATTATATATTATGTAGTAAAAGGTCATCAAATAATGAGTAAAATGTTTACATCTCGTGTTCCCTGTTGTTATTTTAGTTTGCAATGCTGATAATGCAATAATATTTGTGTTATTACACGATTGAATATTCAAAATTACAGTTTATTTCACATACAGAGATCGCGTTATCAAGTCAAGTAAATCAAAAGTATATTGGTCAAATCAAATATTAGTATATAAGGCAAATATGAAGTATTGGTAGTTGATTTGGTCAAGGAACATAACTACTTTCTATCTCTACCTGAGTTAGATGTCGCGACAAGCAGGGTTGTCCATTTGACATAATTCAATGAATGACAATTGTCTTTGTAGTGCATTTAGTGGCGGATCATGCCATCACCCTCTATCATTACGCTTACTCTTTCGGCGAATACTGGCTACTACTGACCAAAAATAATATAATACTACCTAATACCACTTAAAAAACTAGAGATCTTACATAAGGTAACCAAACAATATAGATTAAGTGTGTCAAATAGTCGTACTATTAGTATTCTTACATATTTACAATATATAAGCAATAAAATGTAACATTTATACAATAATATGAAGTTTGTGCAGTTATTTCAATTAATTCGAGATTTTCAAAGTCGTAATTTATTTTGTGTATTAAAACTAGTGACGTATCTATAATTTTTGTTCCACAAGAGTAAAATGAATGTTAGGCTCAAAAGCCTTAATTAAAAAAAAATATATTTTTATTATGTTGTTTATCTTTGGCCACATTTAAGCACAATCATGTTAAATAAAATTACCAATAAAAAATCATACAACATTGAGCTCCAATGTAGTTTATTTGAAATATAGAATTTAACATTTTTATAGCAGCCTCTAACGACACTACATTTTATCGATATCGATAATCAAGCGTACTTTCTTATTTAGCCCTTTAGCTTGGAAGCATCGTTTTTCATTGTATGACATTGGCATGTCAATCAAATCAAAATATTTTTAAAGGTTTTATGGCCGGATAACGAGCCTTTTAAGCCAGTCAAATCAAAAGATAGAAGAGAGGAATGGCAGATATAATAATAAAAGTTTTTCTATGAGTGGTGCTGCAAGATGAATGCGATTCATTTCTTTTGAATACCTTTAAAATAATGTCAATGAACGTTTTTGTTAATTTTTAAGTATCTCAATAAGATAAGCTTTATGTATGTTGTAAGACAGCCAATAAAATTAGAACGGTAGTAGCAGTATTTAAGCTTTTACTCTAGATGCTATACGTCATTCCGAATGGGCCCATCTTGTCTTATAGATACCCTTTATCTAGATCGACACAATCAAGCAAGCAGCACATTGATTGCAACAACTAGATTAGTAGTAAGTAGTCTTCTGTGCACTTTACATTTCAATCACTGTGTAGCTCTACCGTTCTTCTAGTCGTGGCTTAGGAATTTACTCGAGTCTTCTTAGTTCTTATTTAATTCTATTCCATTTTTACACTGATTTATGGGTAGATATGAAAAAATAACTTATAAGATCTATATAAGTAGTATATGACTTCATGGTTGATAATCATCGTAACATTATACAGATTATACAACGTACAGAATGTTTCTTAAATTCAAATCTTATAATGATAATCTATTAGAGAACTAATCGTTTAAAATTTATATTATCATTTAATTACGGATAATATACACTGTATACTAAATATTGAATAGGCGATATAAATTATTTTACCTTTTGGTTTTCAATAGTGTATTTCTCAACTTTAATTCATTTCTATGGGTTCTCCACGATCCGAGTCATAAATCACGCAATGCAAGAATTGCATTTTGCCAATTAGCAACATTGGACTTTATAACTGTAAATTTCATGAATCGGTAACACTGTCGCTTGGTTACTTTGTGATGTCGTCGTCGAGTATCGAGTGTCGTCGTCTTTTGTAAAGTTTTATCAAGGTGATATTTGTTTATTACATATTAATAGCTTTAATAACAGTGGTATACTATTTTCTGCTAACTTTACTTTCGACGACATTATGTCTATCAGTAGTAATTTCAAGAAATTTTGCTACTGATTATTACCACCAGTATACGGCCGCCATATTAAATTGGAACATTGAATAGAACATTTATCTTTGTCAATCTCTTCAATCTTCTTATATATTTGTTATCGATGTCTTGCGTTTCATGTGTATTGTTAGTTTTTAAATTAGCTTACTGTTAGTTTCGATCCGCGACAAAATACGAATTCTGTCCTTGCAACTGTTATAGGTACTTGCTATGTATATATTTTCTTGTTGACGCGTCTTGTACGTAATTACTTTTTGTTGGAATAATAAATATTCGATTAACAAGGTATCTTTATCTTTTCAGGTATCCCTCGGCTAAGTTGGTGAACGTGAAAAACTTTTCAAGTAGCATATGTATCTAAAAGTGATTTGTCGTAAAATTTGTTTAGTGTTGGACTTGGATAAATATTTGTGATAAGGTTCTAATTTTAGTGACTCCTAGTGGAAGTTTGTTGGCAAAATGATGACCGAAAATAGAATTAGTTCAAGTAATCACGTTGGAAACAGTATGAATAACCAGACCAAGGGGTATGTATATTGTATTATTCTTTATCATAATTTGAACGGAATATGGAATTATTACTCATACACTTTTACAGAGATGTAGATAAAACTGTGGAAGACAAAGGATGGAAGTCGAAATTAAAAATACCCCCCAAAGACAGAAGAATAAAGACCAGTGTGAGTTGCTTTAAACTACCCTCATTTTTATTATTCATTCTGAGACTGGAAGCAATTAGCTTAATATAATATTGTGTAAATCTAGGATGTGACGGATACAAGAGGTAATGAATTTGAAGAGTTTTGCCTAAAGAGAGAGCTCCTGATGGGTATATTTGAGAAGGGATGGGAAAAGCCCTCGCCTATTCAAGAGGCTGCAATCCCTGTTGCCTTAAGTGGAAAAGATGTACTTGCTAGAGCTAAAAATGGAACTGGCAAAACAGGAGCTTATTGTATTCCAGTGTTAGAACAGGTATATAAATATTATTTTTTACTGATATAAATTTCACACCATAATAGTTAATGGTGCATAAGTTATACACCAATTATTTGCAGTGTCCACTATCAAATATAACTATCACATATGATATAAAATTCTGTTTTGTATATACACCCATTATATACACACACAATAAAAAAATTATAAAATAACCACCTATATATGATTACATAGGTGGTTATTCTATAAATATCAAAATGATTTACATTTTATATTGATGGGTGGGTTGTAGCAACAGTTTGGTTATAATGATTTACCTCTAAAAGTAGGCCTTAAAGCAAGGAACTCAAGTCACTTGACTTTAAGGCATACTTCTAGAGGTAAATAATTTGGCTATAGTGATATAATGCTGATTTTGGGGGTATACTGACTAATTTGTGCATGAACCATTAGCAATAAGTTCTAACAAATAGCTTGCACATATTGTGATAGAGTCAACAAACATACAAAGGTTCATCAATAGAATGATTAAGCTTTGTTATCTTGTATTTATGTCCACAGATACTCAGCTATTATAATAATATGCTTTAGTTAGGTAGTTCCATAGTTATAAGTTAATATAAATGTTAAAGGAATTAGCTACTTCTGCTTTCCACATTTTAAATAGCAACTTCATGCTATAGCAATGGAATTATATTGGCCCATTTAACATTGTTATAATGAAGTACACTGTATTTATTTTTACAAAATATTAAAAAGATGAATCATAATGCTAAAAAATACTTATGGTAGACTAAGCATTAGATTGGAGACTCCAGTAAAACTATATTACATTAAAACCAAAAATATTTATTATGTACATAAATACTTATAATAGATATTACTTCTTTGCTTCAATAGTGTGTTTCTTGAATTTTGCAGTTTTAAAGCAGTATTTTTAAACTTACAAATAATCTAACTAAATGATATTATTTTTGTTAATCTTTTAAGTTTACCTTGAGTTATATGAATGTATATTTATGTAAAGCTTTTGGAATGACTACTTTGTTATTAATGGTTGATAAGACATTGATATTTGTCAGTCTCTTTGCTATTTTATTTTCTTAGATATCTTCTTGTATTCGATTTTTTTCCTGTTAATTTCCAGTATAATCTGGATTTTATGTGTTTTCTTTAGTGGAGTTGAATTTGAATTTTAATATGTAATGCTTCATTTGGTGTGCTTGTTGTATAATGTTAATGTTGTATGTTGCTTCTGTATATACATGAATAAGTGTTTCTTTTAAAATACCGTTTTAGTTAACATCAGAACTTCTTGGTCATGGTCAATTAGAAGAACTGATTAAAATATTGAAGCTGTACCACTTCATACAATTGGGTCTTTACCTGAATCTTTGCTATATGAGTACAAAACGTGTTATGAATGCTAATAAGATTAATTTCAATACTAAAAGCATTTAAAAACACCTATCAATGAAAATATTATTAGATGAACTAGACAAATTATTACTTCTGCTGGTCGAATCACAACAAAGGTGACGGGATACTGTCTGTCTTTTTTACCTCATCATCCTCATTTAACACAGCTTCGTCTATGTTTGTACTTACTTTTTTAAGCTTAATGTTGTGTCCATATCTAAACCAAAAACTTTTTTAGTTTCAACAATTCTCTTACATTGCGACTGCATCTGAGAAAAATATGTACAAATAGTTTTCGTTTTAGTATCAAAACCATATTCAAAGTCAATTCATTTTTTTTGTTCTAAAACATAACATCAGCTGATATCTTTAACTTAATTTTTGTTTTAGAAAACATTTCGTCATCAACAATGTTGCATTGTAAGTCAACATATAGCCAAATCCTCATTTTTGGCAACAGTGTATATGCTTATATGTGATAATCAACCCTCCACAATTATTTTAAACAATAGTATGTTTAATGCTTATATGTGATAATCAACCCTCCACAATTTTTTTAAACAATAGTATGTTTAATGCTTATATGTGCTAATCAACCCTCCCCAATTATTTTAAACAATAGTATGTTTAATGCTTATATGTGATAATCAACCCTCCCCAATTATTTTAAACAATAGTATGTTTAATGCTTATATGTGATAATCAACCCTCCACAATTTTTTTAAACAATAGTATGTTTAATGCTTATATGTGATAATCAACCCTCCACAATTTTTTTAAACAATAGTATGTTTAATGCTTATATGTGATAATCAACCCTCCCCAATTATTTTAAACAATAGTATGTTTAATGCTTATATGTGATAATCAACCCTCCACAATTTTTTTACACAATAGTATGTTTAATGCTTATATGTGATAATCAACCCTCCCCAATTATTTTAAACAATAGTATGTTTAATGCTTATATGTGATAATCAACCCTCCACAATTTTTTTAAACAATAGTATGTTTAATGCTTATATGTGATAATCAACCCTCCCCAATTATTTTAAACAATAGTATGTTTAATGCTTATATGTGATAATCAACCCTCCACAATTTTTTTAAACAATAGTATGTTTAATGCTTATATGTGATAATCAACCCTCCCCAATTATTTTAAACAATAGTATGTTTAATGCTTATATGTGATAATCAACCCTCCCCAATTATTTTAAACAATAGTATGTTTAATGCTTATATGTGATAATCAACCCTCCCCAATTATTTTAAACAATAGTATGTTTAATGCTTATGTGATAATCAACCCTCCACAATTTTTTTAAACAATAGTATGTTTAATGCTTATATGTGATAATCAACCCTCCCCAATTATTTTAAACAATAGTATGTTTAATGCTTATATGTGATAATCAACCCTCCACAATTTTTTTACACAATAGTATGTTTAATGCTTATATGTGATAATCAACCCTCCCCAATTATTTTAAACAATAGTATGTTTAATGCTTATATGTGATAATCAACCCTCCACAATTTTTTTAAACAATAGTATGTTTAATGCTTATATGTGATAATCAACCCTCCCCAATTATTTTAAACAATAGTATGTTTAATGCTTATATGTGATAATCAACCCTCCCCAATTATTTTAAACAATAGTATGTTTAATGCTTATATGTGATAATCAACCCTCCCCAATTATTTTAAACAATAGTATGTTTAATGCTTATGTGATAATCAACCCTCCACAATTATTTTAAACAATAGTATGTTTAATGCTTATATGTGATAATTAACCCTCCACAATTTTTTAAACAATAGTATGTTTAATGCTTATATGTGATAATCAACCCTCCCCAATTATTTTAAACAATAGTATGTTTAATGCTTATATGTGATAATCAACCCTCCACAATTACTCTAAACAATAGTATGTTTAATGCTTATATGTGATAATCAACCCTCCACAATTATTTTAAACAATAGTATGTTTAATGCTTATATGTGATAATCAACCCTCCACAATTATTTTAAACAATAGTATGTTTAATGCTTATATGTGATAATCAACCCTCCACAATTATTTTAAACAATAGTATGTTTAATGCTTATATGTGATAATCAACCCTCCACAATTATTTTAATCAATAGTATGTTTAATGCTTATATGTGATAATCAACCCTCCACAATTACTCTAAACAATAGTATGTTTAATGCTTATATGTGATAATCAACCCTCCACAATTATTTTAATCAACAGTATGTTTAATGCTTATATGTGATAATCAACCCTCCACAATTACTCTAAACAATAGTATGTTTAATGCTTATATGTGATAATCAACCCTCCACAATTTTCTTAAACAATAGTATGTTTAATGCTTATATGTGATAATCAACCCTCCACAATTATTTTAATCAATAGTATGTTTAATGCTTATATGTGATAATCAACCCTCCACAATTATTTTAATCAATAGTATGTTTAATGCTTATATGTGATAATCAACCCTCCACAATTACTCTAAACAATAGTATGTTTAATGCTTATATGGGATAATCAACCCCCCACAATTTTTTTAAACAATAGTATGTTTAATGCTTATATGTGATAATCAACTCTCAAATTTAGAATTAAAACATACCCTTGCCACCAAAATGTGGTATCATTGTGATATAATTTTTTCGTCGAAATTCGGGTGCACTTCCTGCACCGTGCGTGTGACAACTATTTTATTTTCTTGGTTGAAACAATCTCCCGCTAATAAGAGACAACGTAATATGATATCGAGGTCTGACTCAGTCGCGCTGTCTTTTTCACTCATAAATTCTCAACCACATGCGCGAAAGACCGACCACCTTTTGTGGAAAAATAAAATTGGACATGGGGACTTCAATTATAAATTTTCTTATTTTCCCACTTACCACATTATTGTAGTAAAGAAGCGAATACTGTTTATTCCGTAAGACTAAATGAATGAAATGCCGTAGGTTTTCTTAAGCAATTTAACCTGTTTTAAAACTACTATACTACCCTTATCATTAAAAGGGTATGTCTATTCCATTATGCTTAAAACATTTTAGTATAAAATGATCAATGACAAGTAATTAATGCTTAAACATGTTGTAAATTAAAAACCTCTAAAACACCAGTCAAAAATGACTGTGATATAAATATGTCAATTTAACACAAAGGCCATTATGTTATGATCCTTAATTTTATCATGTATCTAAAGTTGATTTTATCATTTGAATCTTTGGGATGTTGTTTAAATAGTATGGACCTATTTTGTATTTGTATGTTCATTGCTGATACCTTCTGACTATGATGATATAATTTGGATTCCCCTTCACTTGATAATAAGTGATAAACCAAAATCTGAGCATTTAAACATAAAGCATGTGTATACATTCTGTGTCTGTACAACACACTGATAATAGAACTTTTCTCAGGTTGATCCAAAAAAAGATGCTATTCAAGCATTAGTTGTTGTTCCAACTAGAGAACTAGCACTCCAGACATCACAGATTTGTATTGAACTGGCGAAACATACAGATATCCGTGTAATGGTTACCACAGGAGGCACTAACCTCAGGGATGACATTATGCGTATATATCAAAATGGTAAGTCCTTTTTTTATTATTTTCCAGTTTGTGGGAAAACGTTTTAAAAGGAAATAACTTTTATTTTGCAACATAAGTGTCGCGGTTGATGCTAGTTTTCTTCTGTACGTTAAAGAACAACGAAATCAGGTCTGTTAACTAAAGCAGCTGGCACATTCTACACATTTACATGTTGAACTTATGTAGGGTCTTAATAGGCGCGCTGTGACGTCGCACTTTAACAGTGCTAGAGCCCGCAACAACAACATCTGTTTGCACTATTGGCTCGACCGGTGAAATACCACGACCTCACAGAAAACAGGCGTAAAGTAGAACTACTCTGCGTTTCATCTGACGGTTGAGGTGCCGGAGGCCTAATTAGAGTCTTCTTCCCCTTCCCACCCTTTCCTTATAAGGGTAGGATGGGAACGGGAAGAGGATTGGACGGGGGTTAACGAGGAAAAGGTCCTATAAGGTATCCTTTTGCCTGTCTGCCCTCCCCTGTCCATTAAAGGTAGGGCAACGCATGTGCAACACATTTGCTTGTTGCAGATGTCTATGGGTAGCATTCACTTAAGGTTGCTCGTTTGACACCTTATATGATTTAAAAAAAACTGCATGCCCATCATGCAAAGTCTGTCCATGTCTTTCGCGCGCGGTCAAGCTTACGAGTATGATGCAGGCAGTTATTGTTGGTATTTGCTACCGTTTATACAGAGTGCTGTTATGTATTTTATTTAATTTACGATTCTTATTAGAAGCAATAATATAAAGAGAAGCGTAGTATTTTAGTTACAATACTTTTTTTTAAATTTATTCACAACTCCGTCAGACCAAAAACAGTGTAAACTTTAAATTATTGCATTTTCAATTAAATTAATTTAATTCAATTTCAAAAAGGAGGAATTCGCTTGGCATTTTTTGATGTATGTACGCCGATTACTCTGAGATTTATGATCCGATTTCGATGATTCTTTTTTAGTTTTAATAACCAGTGGTCATCGAGTGGTCCCATTTGTTTGTCAAGATCCGACCAGTAGTTTTTGAGTTATTCTTAATAATGCGTAAAACATGACAAAGTCCAGTTTTACTTTCTTAGCTTACGTAAGCTAAACTATAGGATGTACATGAATGAAGTATGAAAGACTTGTATGAAAAACATGCTACATTACTCTGCGATAGCATATTTCTAGTTTCTCTTCATAATTAAAAATAATGCGCTATTTACGACGCTATTTATTTAGTATGCATCCTTATGCAAATAAATGTGTAGTTTAGAAAATATCTAAAGTTTAAACTACAATGTAAGTAAAAACTACGCGCAAGTGATTTCAATAGCCGCGTAGTAGGGCCGGGGCTAGTTTACTTTTCTTTTTTTTGCGTTCTTCACTAGTCTGTTTTGAAATCGGCCTGGAAGTAGATTTCCGAATCTAAGATAGGAATTACCTTGAAAAGCCTGTTGCTGTAGTATTACAATGCCTAACAATAATTTAATATTCAAAGGAGAAAAATGTATAGGATGACAACTCTTGTGTCATCATTCTAGATGTGACGACACATATTTTTTTCGAACACATTAAGATCATTGTGTCGTTTTCCTTTTTAACTCAATGTATTAAAAACTTTCTGTAATAATAAAAATAAATGCGCAGACTCAGTTCACACTATATTTTTCATAGTGGTGCATATAGCTGTAGTAATTGAAGGTTTACCGTTATTATTGTATTTAGATAAGCAGATAGAATTTGCTTAATTACTATACTAATACAATCCCATTTATTCACAACACTTTCTCTTGAACTTGGGAGTGAATTTGAACATGTTACACATTAGGTATCGGTTCCATTTATCATAAATATGTAACACAAACATATGTGTTAATTTATATAAATTTCTTTCAGTTCAAGTAATAATTGCTACGCCTGGTCGTATGATTGATCTCATGGATAAACAAGTTGCTAAGATGGACCAGTGCAGGATGTTGGTTCTTGACGAAGCAGATAAATTACTTTCACAAGACTTTAAAGGCATGCTGGACATGGTTATTTGTCGGTAAATATGTTTTAAAAAATCGTTTGTCCCGAGTAAGAAGTAGTTATGGTAGACTCAAGCCTATATATTACATGCATGGAATAAGTCCACAGCTGTAAATGACTTAAAAGTTGTGTATAACAAAAACTAGTGCCAATAGCGCTTATGCTAAGTTTTAAAGTAAAATATGTTAACGCAATTTGCCAATGAACGAAAAAATTGTCGGGGGCTTATTTACTAACTAAATGGGTCAGATGTCCGTGTTCACGTTACACTCGTTGGTTAATCGTGGGTCCGAGATTTTATTTTTAAATATAATGTTTGTTCACAATATCTAAACACAAGCCTATGCTTAATCGAATATTTTTTGTCGTAGACTACCCAAAGAACGCCAGATCTTGCTATTCTCAGCCACATTTCCATTGAGTGTAAAGCAGTTTATGGAGAAGCACCTAAGGGAGCCATATGAAATTAACCTCATGGAAGAGCTTACACTTAAAGGAGTCACACAATACTATGCATTTGTTCAAGAAAGACAAAAAGTGCATTGCTTAAATACACTTTTTTCAAAGGTAAGCATTATGTAGACCAGAGAAGAAAGAGTTGCCAGTGATTATAGCTTTATATTATAGATTTAAGCTTTCAACACCTTTTGCTTGGTCCACATTCATACTCCCTTAGTATTTTTTTTCAGAAATGATATTGGTATCCATAACTCTTAATATAAATAGTATGTCGTTATTCCGTGGTCAACTGTTTAAAAATCCTATAACATGATTGTTCTTTATATAGTTTTAACCAACTTCAAAAAGGAGAAAAAGAAAGTCCTTTACTTAGACTTATTTTTAAATGTTTGTTCCCTCAGAACTCCGCTCCTGGTGAACCGATTTCGATGATCTTTTTTGTTCGAGAGCTAGGGCTCGCCCTGTCAAGAACGACTTGTAGTTTTTCTGTTATTGTTAATAATGCGTAATATGACAAAGCTGAGTTTTACGTTCTTCGCTTACTCGTCTCTACTATAAGACGTACATAAAAGTGAAGTATGAAAGAATTGTAGATGTTTGAAAATGCTAAATGTAAATCAGATATCTCACAGTAACTACTTTTTTTAGAACAATTAATTAAAAGAAATCGCTATTTACGACGCTATTTTTTTCGTATTCAGTTACAATCAAGTGATTTCAAAAACAGCCATAGCAGAGGGGGCCGGCTTAGCGATGTGTTTACAATGTACTTTTCTTTATTACCTTTATTTGTTTGAAAGTTGGTTGTTATCATGTATTCTCATATAAATTTGATCAAGATCTAACCAGTTGTTTTGAAGATATTCTTTAATAAAGCGTATTTAACAATGACGGTGTTCTCGTTTTGTGTTACAACGATTTGGTGTCAGCCAAGGTAGGTCTGTAACTAGGGAAACTCGACGCGAGTTCCCGGCGAGAGGGTAAGTGGGGAACGCCCGAGTGTGATTTTCATATAGTTTATCTATATAGTATACAAAAGGCGATGTATGTATGTTACCCCTATAGACCTATAGGCTCCGAAACGGCTGGACCGATTTCCTTTATTGAATTTACAGAGATTGTTCAGATTGACCTGCGGGTTTATGGCAGCGATCGGATCAACATAATTAGTGGTACCCATGCCCATGCAAAGCCGGGGCGGCTAGTATAGTATAAAGTTCATTTGTAAAATAGTTTTCATAAGGCATCCTCGTATATTGGTAGTTTCCTTGGTGACGCCGGCTCCAAAGATAAATGTGATTAAGAATTGATTCTTATGTTTAATTACGTACAATTAATTTTTACTTTTAAGTACATTGGTTGTTGTTGAACATAATTTTCTTGAAGACGGTTTTGTTTTTGTCTATGTAATTTGTTGCTCCACTTACTTCCCTCCACTCAAGTAGCTGGATTGTGTAATATTTTTGATTTTCTTTATTGACTTATGCTTGTCTTAATTTTTAATGTTTTTGGATTCTCTTTTTCAAATGATGTGCTTTGTTACAGCTGCAAATAAATCAATCCATAATATTCTGCAATTCAACTCAGCGTGTGGAGCTGCTGGCTAAGAAAATAACGGAGTTGGGATATTGTTGCTATTACATTCACGCGCGCATGGCGCAGGCGCACCGCAACCGCGTGTTCCACGACTTCCGCGCCGGCCTCTGCCGCAACCTGGTGTGCTCCGACCTCTTTACCAGAGGTATCGACGTGCAAGCGGTCAACGTGGTCATCAACTTTGACTTCCCGCGCATGGCCGAAACGTACCTACATCGTATCGGACGCTCGGGGCGCTTCGGTCACTTGGGTATCGCGATCAATCTGATCACGTATGAGGACCGGTACACACTGCACCGCATCGAGCTGGAGCTCAACACGGAGATCAAGCCCATACCGAAGGTGATAGACCCGGCGCTATACGTGTCGCGCCCCGACGAGGACGATTCGGCCGAGAAGTAACGCCGTGCCGATGCGCGCCGACATTCGCACACAAAAAACATCTGGACTTGCTGACTGGTGAACTGAATTAGTATAAAAACAAAAACAAAAAACTTATTTGTAAAAAGTGATTTATTGTAACAAAATGTGCGTGTAAATAGTTTATCGTGAAATAAGACTCGATACCCCAAGCGGGTTAACTTTTTTAAAGTGTACATATAAATAAACACGGACTACGGAAGGCATCTCGCGTCCTTTATCCATATTGGATACTGTGCGCGGTTTCCTACATTGTTAAAACGTAAAATATTTATCTGAATACTTGCTGAGTGAGTCTATCTAGATTTGTCCATGATCTTAACATAAATTGTGGTAGACTTCCCATGTGTGTCGAAGTGTCCTGCCCATATTGGTATACATGAGCTAGCACCGGTTTTATTTTACAGAATAATCTTTCCCAAGTATTTGTGTTCTCTGGAGTATGGGTAGGCGATAAGACTAGCTCAAACAAACATTGATAAATGAGAAATAAATTAATTCTGTGTCAAAAACATTGCCTCTGACCGCTTGAGGCAATGTTTCCTTACAGCGAGCCGTGCTTGAATTAAAACCTGGCTAAAATAATAATTTGGATTAAATTAGGAATTTGGAAATGTTGATTGTAAGATGTATAAATGTGGTTCTCTTCAATATTTTAGTCAATGATGTGTTGTTATATTAGCCAGATCTTAATGCTGCCGATACAAGTTACAGTTAAGTTTGATTTGATAAGCGGTTAAGTCACAGTGAGGGTACATTGAGTGTACTATTTCAAGCGAGGCTGTGGTGGGCATTATTTTTGGAGCAAAAATCTATTTTGTAGCTAATTTTTCTTAACAACTACATATATTCTAAAAATGCAAATGGTAAAATGACTTTAATTTTGGCCTACCATAGCTTTGTAATATTTCTTTTTTATTACGCCTGTGACAAGTAACAAGGTGGGGCAATGAGGAGACTCTGTTGCGGCTTGCAGATGCGAGACATTGCTCTGTCTGGGGGATTTGATTTAGAGAGTTTTTGTGTTCCATTATTACAAAAAACTATTTATCACTCTCTGGGGGTTCAATTATTGGGATGTCAAGTGAAGAGATACATTGTTTTGGCCTTGCCATAGCTTTGTTCTGTATTTTGATTTAATGTCTTTTTAAGTATGACAACACAATTTATATTGTTTTACTTTATATATTCACGTATATTTTCAATGCATTAAGTAGCCATTTTATGGTACTATACGACAAGTTATTCTTATTGATGTCGAATTTAATAAGATTCATAAATTTTGTTAAATAAACGATTTACATTCAAAATTAGCAAGTCTGTGATAACTATGATCTAAAGCTGGCATAGTTTGATTGAAGAAGCCATTTAATAGTTTTGTCTTCCGCATCTTATTCGTATGTAATGCTTCGAACGATGAAAGAACTATAGGAATTTTGATTATTATTTTTAAGCTTTCAACTTCTTTGCAGTGATGTTTAAGTTGTATTTATTGTACTTTTCAAGAAATGCACATTTTTAATGTAATCCTTAATAAAAAGATGCCATTTGTGAAACCATTTAGCAATAAAAATATGTCTTACTATTAATGCACCCTGCATATCAGATTTTTGTAAAATGTAAATTGTATAAATCATGCTGTAAAAATAATATACAAGGACAGTAATGTCATTGAAACATAGCAATTGTATACAACATATTTTCAGCATATCAACTGATCTCGGAAAACACGTAACTTCATTATATTATTTAAATTCTTTTATGTTGGCTAACCATGACCAAAAATATTGAATTTTAAGGTCTGAATATTTGTAATACATGGGTTACAAACATATGTTGAAACACATTTAGGTTTGGATGTCATTGGAGATCATTAATTATTTATTATGTTGAAGTTACACGTCACAAAAACCTACACGAATCTGTAAGGTGCTGAATAAATTTAAGAACAGACATTCTTTTATATGATCGTAAATCTTGTTTTCCTTTCTCAAAAAATATATCATTGTTAAAAATGGGCCAAAATAAACTCTTCACACAAACTTGTATTATTTTTCATTGGATGATGTAAAAGTGTTAACACTTTAAGTGCTGAAACCGAACTTGGCTTGGATTTAATTTAAAAAAAAGTAATTGGACAAGCAAGCCAGACTACAACATTGATTCAGGTGTTAATATGCTGAAAATTATCCATCACTTCTGGAACCTCGGCACCCGCGTTTAATTCGAAGACAGCTAAAACCAGAACTAACACTTTTTGTATCCGCTTTTATGAGATTTTTTAGGATTCTATTTGTTTCATGGAAAACATGCTTTTAGTTGTAATTGAATTCCAGAGGGAAGGAGCCATAATGAGCCAATTCATCGACAGCTATATATTTATTGCGCTCTAGGAACAGCCAATAATCGTTTTATTTGGTAAAGAATATGTTATTTGACCCTTTGTGAAGAAGGTCCTGCCACCTGTCCTTTGAGAATTTGGTTAGAATTGTCATTGAGATGTAAAAAGAGCTTATATTCTTCAAAGTGATTACAGGACATTATTGAACTTTAGGATGCCCAGTACTCAATTCCAGTAGTCTTGTAAAAGGTTGCTCGACTTTTAAACTATTTCCAGTTGCTTGCTGCATGCAGTTCTATTGATCGCAAGTTTTATGATTAATAGAACTTTTTTAAAATTATTTTCAAGTTACTATTTTAATGTTTTTGATGCTTTACTACAAAGTTACTGGCAGAATTCCATGAAGACGGAAGAGGGCGCCGTTTGTACAGGAATGGAAATTAGCGCGGTATTATCGCAGAAGATATAAATGTCGATCAGCTAATGACGAACCTGACGAGCGCCCGTCTATTAAGGGAAATAACTTTTTAAATTGTTATTTAAAAAAATAGTTCCCTTATTTAGATTATTATGATCAGTTGAAAAAATAATGGGCAGTTATTTTTTTTATCGGCGGTTGTTAAGTTTGCGTGACAGTAAAACATAGACAGTAAGTAATAAACAACAATTGGCCGGTTATTTCGTCTTACAATGTCTGTACTAAAAATACGTAAGCAGACTAATAAATAAATGGTCAGTAAAATGATGAATGGGCACTTAAACAAAAGGTCTGTCAGTTGACAGGGAGCGGAGACACTCGAACCCGAACCGATTGAAGAGAGGTAGGTATTCATTAGAAAGGATAACATAACTAAACAGGGTGTTAGGGTTCCATATTCGGTAGCAAAAATGGAACCTTTATATTTCGTCATGTGCGTCAATCACAGCAGTTTATCCTGGACACTTAAATAACTGCTTAGAATAAGATCTCTTACCAACTCATTCCGATTTGTCAACTTCCTATTTAGTTATTTCAACTCTCAGTACTTATTTACAGTATCGCCTAGCAGTAAAAGTGTTAAATGATCCTTTTTATTATGTTTTATGCCTCATTATTGTTCACTTTACAGCTAAGTTTCAACTTACCAAAACTACAACTACAACTGCCGCTATAAATGGTTGCCGACTAATAAGGAGGGAAAATATGTATATACCCAAATGCCTTGGAGGAACTCACTGATGATTTCGATAAGCGTAATGAGATTACAATGGAAAAGAAAACAATTTGTAAAATATAACTTATTTAATAAAAGTACGTATTCAGTCATTAATTTTAAGTACATTGGATATAGTTTAACTGGTGTAGACAGCTAGACAGTTTGTCGCAACAAAAACATGCGCTTGCACATTTGCCGGCGACGTATTCCATGACACTTTACGAAAATCTTTTGAAAATCATATAAAAGGCGGATAGTTTTATAATATAACATAAGCACAGTACTACGGATTACTTTTACTTAGTCTATACATTGTTTTACGAAATATTCAGTGAATATGGTTGGTATGGTTAACAAATACAGCACAGAGGTATACCACAAATTATTGTCAGATAAAAATTAAGTACTACATTGTACTACGTGAGAATTTTACTCCATATTTGATATTTGGATTTTATTTCTTGGAAGTAAAAGACTACATTTAGTCATTTAAATAATATTAAACTTACATAAATGATTGTATATATTATGCTAATGAGTAAATGATAAAATGTTTAAAAACAATATTTAGTGTATATCGATTCTTGCACTTGCATACAATTAGCGGGTGGGGGATGAATGATGTGACTGGGTGAAGATGTTTTGATTTTTAGAAATAAAATTAAACACTGACAGTGGCATTGTATTGTCCAACAACGGTCATTGTTTGACTGAACATGTATTACAGCAAAATATAAACTTATATAAATAACTGATGATTGTATAAGCGTAAAGTACGTGTCAGCATTCAAGTTAGGTGGATTTATATTCATCTGATGTTTTAACAATTGTAAAATATTGACAGAGCACACAAAATCTCGTTACAATATCTGGATACAATCACGACACTATTAATTGTTTATTAAAAAAATGTTATTTAATGATTTTTACTTAGGTTGCAGAGATTTTGAACCACGACAAGCGAAAAAATCAAGTAAATAATATATATATATATATAAATATCAAGTAATGGTGGGCAATGGAATAGATTATTTCTGTTCAGGTCCCCATTGTTATACAGTTAATAAGACTGTAGAAAATAAAATATTAAAATTTAAAAATAATAAAACAACTACAATATAAAAAAAACAATAAATATGCTTTTGCTGGAATTTATAGTGTGGAATATAGATTAAAAATAAATGTTACAAAATGCAATGAAAAAGCTATACTGCCGTTTGTAAATAGGACTGTAACAGCTCACAAGACTGTATAAACTTAAAGGTGTTTTGCTCGAACTCATTGACAAGACAACACGTTTAATAAAGTATAAAAATACTAGCAATACCCTGGCTTCCTCAGGGTTGTTGGATAATATAATATGATAAAAATTAGGAAAAGCCTACGTTATTCGCTGATAGTAGCTTTAATCGAAAGAACTTTCAAAATCGGTTCAGTAGTATAGCCGAACAAAACAGAACCTTTTTTTGTAATACAAGTAGATTTTTGCCGGCTTAGACAATGTAACATTCAACTGGGACTATGAATTGGAATTGTAAACGTCAAGTCCTTGATTGTTAGTCAGTGATTATATTCTATATATTTAAATCTATTAAACACAATATGTCTAGAATTATGAATTTTTTTATGGTAATTCACAAATTTGAAAAATTCTGATTTTATAACAGAAAATCATTGTTTAGAACAGAGGCCAGCAAACTCAAAGACTATTTATGACTATTTTGGTCTCAGAAGCAAATGTTACTTGGCGGCTCCAAGGGTATAGGCGATTTGACAGGTGCGCGCGCGTGTTGTGTACGGATGTAACTCACACGCATTTTTGTATTGCGCTGCGACTCGTGCGACGTTCCGAGCAGGCATTAAGTTTGGATTTTAATATACATGGGTGATACAAACGTTGATATAGCAAAGGCATTATATGAGTTTTTGCGTGAACAAATTAATTATTAAGCTGGTACATTTACTATTCAATTTACCTCGGAGGCTACTAATAACATGCTAATGTAAATTAACAAAAAAACAAATTAATTACACCAAAAGAACACAAATAAATACGTAAATATCTATATGATATGTTCCTATAACTAACTCTAAATATAGATATATTATATTATTTAAGTACATTTTTTTATGAACTATCAAACTGAAGCGTGTTTAAAAATAAAAAAAAAACATAAAAAGCCCGTATTTTATTCCTACTGATGTACACAAAGAGAGAGAGAAGGAGACCGGGCGATCGTATTTCACCAATATTAGGTCCACTATTAGAGTTGAACATGATAATACCATCGCCTGAATCTTATCTGTAAACAAAGCTTATGATTGTTACACAACATCTAGATTACGCTAATCGCAAATAAAACAGGCCTTAAAGCACAGGAGGGAAACGTAAGTACATATTATAAGATGTCTTCCATTAAATATTACGAATCTGAAACTTTATATCAAAGGTTTATGCTTACATAATGCATACAAAATATAACTGGATATAAAAAGACCTTGTTCGTAATAGAAATTGGACGCATGTATTTAATTCCCTGTCCTTTACTTAATAAGCACTTACGCCCGAAGCCAGAGGGATTGGCAGATCATTACACATTACTCCACACCTTACTGACGATTCATTCACACAAATTCTTCAAAATGAATATATTATTAGATGGTACTTTGATGGAAGAAGATAGATTTAAAAAAACGATTGCAGTTTAAGTTTTAACAGTGTATGAACAATAAGCTCTCACTTATCTTTATCCCAACTGTCATAGACCGAGAAGAAAAAAAGTGTCCCTCTTCACGATAAAGCCTTCGTTTTGTTCGAGACCTGAGCGGTACTGCAGTCTCCATCGGTGCCAAATCCACTCCAGGTACATAGAAGCGTTGAGGAGTTGGTACGAAAAATCTACTATGTCAGCCGTATAGTGTCTGGACACGAAACCTATCCAACTGCAGGGCGAAATTCGTTTCGTCGAAACTCTTCACCTCGGCGTTGGAAGACAAACTTCAAGGTGGCGACATCAACGTCAACGTCGGGTACATCAACCACCTGCCATTTTGTTGATGACATTGTAGTCATGGCTGTGACCATGGAGAAACTCGGTATAATTCTCGACGGCTTTAACAGAGCCTGGGTCTCAAAATGAACATGGATAAGACGAAAGTTATGCCGAAAATCTATGTTCCACCCACTCCAATAACCATCGGAGGCCATACTCTCAAAGTTGTTGACGAGTATTTCTACCTAGGACAAACTGTCCAGTTTGGTAGGTCTAACTTCGAGAAGGAGGTCAATCGAAAGATACCCTCTTGTGTTAGGATCCAGTGTGTCAAGACGAAAGTCGAGTGACCAGTGTGTTGCCAGCGATGTCTCTGCGAGAGCGCGTCATAAATGATGAGATCCGCAGCACAATCAAGGTAATCGACATTGCCCTGAGAATTGCAAACCTATGCAACGAATGGGCAGAATGCATTGCCGATTGGGCTGAAAGATACTAGAATAGCGAGTTGACGCAGTATCGGTAGGTCTCACACGCAACTTACCGATGATGTGGTCATGGGTGCGGGAGCCCAGTGTATGAGGGCAGCCGGGGATCCGCAGCGATCAATTGAAAAGGCCTACGTCCAGTAGTGGACGAATATCAGCTGAAATTACGACATAATTAACATCCAAATCTTAAAAAAAATAAAAAACGGACAAGGATTCTTTATTTGCACGGTCATGGCACATTCTCTCCATCTTGTTCAACGTCAATACAAATTAGTATGCATCAGTCAGTTTCACTTAACACTATTTATATACTAAAATCAATCCGCAAACTAGCATTCGTATTTTATTTTCAACTCAAGCACATACCCATATCGTATGGGTATGTTGCTTGAGTTGCGCGCGGGGGGGGGGGGTGGTTTAGTAAAAAATGGTTACTCTCTCTTAATTAACTAAACACAAAATCACTAGTTAAGAAAACTATTCATCACGTAGCATATACAAAGATTATGTTGATTAAAATGTATGAGGCTTTAAGCTGTTTCTAACAATTGATGATTATCCATTATTATAAGAAAACATTGTTGGAAAAAGACTTTGCTCAGTTGATGGCAGCAAAGATGCCTTGATAAAATATGTATATCTAAATACACTTGATAACCATTTTTTTAATTTCGTAGGGAGTAGCTAGTCATTTTAATTATTAAGAATCATGATAAATCGACACGTCTTGCTTTTTTGGTATATAAATTATTTGAAACTTGATGCCGTTAATAATATCACAGTTTATTAGAAAGGTCTCTTATCTTTACTTTGTGGAAATAACATTGTTATCACCGTGGCAGTTACTTAGTCCACTGTCTTGGCCGTTTGATTACTCTCGCGGATCAAATGTCTTTTGTATATGCTACCAGATAATCTATCTTCGACAACTATTTTCTGTATTTTTAAATAAATAAAAAAAACATGTGATATAGGGAGACGATGATCCAGGTGCAATATCGACAATCAATCCCTAGCGAGTCCTTTTCTTAGAAGCATGAAACTACACGGGCATTTCCTTAAAGACAAAAAGAAGATCACAGGATAAGTTTGTATGTTGTATACACACATTCGATGCTAGCTACTCTATGGCCAGGGTTTCCATGAGGAGTTCCGGAGGCGGCTGCAGGCCGGGCTCCAACGTGACGGCCACGCCGCGGTTCAGCGACACCGCCGGGTAGAATGCGCCGCGCAGACCCGTGAACGCTATGTCACCCTGCAACAATACATACAATTAGGTTGAGCAGCACACCGATGGTGTTATGTGTGTAGGGTTTGGTAGTGGAAGTGGCGGGCGACCTGCGGGCGGTCGTCGACGGAGAATCGCAGCGTGCCGCGTGCGAGGTCGAGCAGCACCCCGACGGTACTGCCGCGAGTGACGCCGCCCTCCGCGCGGCCGCCGTGCGCGCCGCCGTGCACGAACCACGACCGCGAGCTGTCGATGTACATCGCCCAACCCAGCGCGTCGCTACCTGTGCACGGTAACTATATTAAACTTTGTGGAGATACAAGTATATTTGTCTTTGACACTTGTAGTGGACACAATCCCATCCCTTCCTTGCCTTCTCCTCCTCTCCACGCTTTCTTCTATCTATAAAGGTAAAATATCTGCTTTTTGCGTAACATCAACAGTTTAAACCGTGCCGGTTTGTCTCCTTCCATAAAAAAGAGTAAGTCAAACGAAGTGCTCGGTTATGGTGTGATAACTAACCAAGCATTTTATCCTTGGCGACGTCAGCACGCGCGATGCCGAACGCGGGGTCCGCGTCGCCGTCGTGCGCGTCCAGCCGCAGCCGCCAGTAGTGCACGCCCCGCGCCAGCGGCTGGTCGGCGAGTACGACGCGCGGCTGCCAGCCGGCCGCGCGCGCGCTCAGCCCGTCCGCGCTCAGGAACAGCGCATCCTCCGCGCCCGCACACCGCAAGTCCCACGCGAACCACGCCACTGAAACACACGTGCAAGACTTATACAAACTCCAAGAGCAATCTGTAATCTGCGATTGTACACGTTATTTTTGTACAACCTGTATATACGCATATACATCTAATTATCAATCTATAATATCTATGATAAATATCTTTGTCCATTCTACAAAACCTGCATAATCTAAAATTATCTTCCATTCTCACTGAATCTAGCGTAATAAAGCAAGCAAAATATCAATTCACAATTTAACGATTTCATTTTGACAATTTATGAACTGACGAGAAATGACACGTCAAATTAGTAAGATTCATTGAGTTCAATTTGCCGCCATTTTATAATATTGCTAATGAGATTATAAACTAGCAGAATTCATAATCCGACAGTGACATATACACTGCTACCCGTACGACGCTGGGACGGGTCGCAAGTGGTTAATAAAATAGTATTTTCATACCTGGTGAGGTCTGCAGTCCGATGACCTCGCTGTAGGGGCCCTCACCGGCGCCATTGAAGGCCTTGACCCGCGCGCTGTACAGCGACGCGTAGTGCAGCCCGTCCACCGTGCACACCGTCTCGCGCCCGCAGTACACCTCCTGCAATATTAATGTCTATAATTATTCATTCTTCATTCATAGGAAGAACAACTTCTACCGGCAGTCGTTGAAAATGTAAAGGGCCTAAGGATCGCACGAGCCTGTACCGCGATTAACATAATCTCATGCGCCTGTAGATCATGGCCAGCGAGACCAGTCGGCAGTTATGGTCTGTATATAAAACTACGCTATTCTAATGTTACACTGGCGAGCTTTACCGAAAAACCATAGAACGGCGGTATAAACTCGTACGTTGATCGGGCCCTTAAAGTATCATAAATGTAATAGAGTGGTGGCACTGACACGAAACGGTCCGCCAAGTCCGTCGTCGAGCTCGAGCACGTAGCCGCGCACGGCTGCGGGCGCGGCGGGCGCACGCCACGCCAGCGTGCACGAGCAGCCGCGCGCCGCGCACGCCTCCACAGCCATCTCCGGCGCGCCCGGCGCTGCAACGCATGATCATCTATATGCAATTTTATACAATCCTCAAGGCAGACTACCCAGAGTAGTAACGTTAACGTGCGTGGGAAAACGGTTCATCATTAATCTTTTAATCATATGCTTACCAAACAACTAGCATTTAAGATATCCGCAACAAAAATGTGTCACCAGTCGTATATATACTAGAGGAGAAAACGAGGAAAAGGAAAAGATAGAGAAGGAACTTGAATGCCTCTCGCGTTCAAACAGAACTTGTTCTTACAGTATCTCTCCGACTAGCTTAGGACAGTCAGTTCACCAAGTTTAGTTAAACTCTGCAGTCTATTGCGAGGCTGAGAACGAAGAAGTATATATACCACACCATGTTTTATAAATTAATTTTACAGATTATTTTTCTTTTTTCAGTTTTTATGATTAGGAATGAATAAATTAAGGTTTTTGAAAGTGTGTGAACATTAACAAGAGTAAGTTTTGCCAATTTTATGGAATTTAGTCACAATTTACAGTTTTTAGAAAAGTTTACATAAATTATTGACTTAAGTAAAGTTTATTAATATTGACTAAATCAAAGACTTTGATGGTGCTTGATAGCGAGTAGGTCCTCTTCCGTTCTGTATGCACTCTCTGAATCTGAATCTATCTGGGACACTTTCATTCAAGTGGGTGATGTTTTCCTCGGGTATTCAGTTCCAACACAATTTTAGGGCGTTTTTTTTTTGGGCGGCTTTGTGCCTCCCTCTCGTCCCCTAACATGGGTAGGCCAGGGACCTTTTTTACGGGGTAAATCATTTTTTCAGATTATGTTTTATTACAGGGAATTTGCAGGTTAAAATCTAATATATATACAATTTAAATACAATTAAAAACATATTAATATACACTAGGTTAAAATTACTATTTAAATACAGTTTATATACAATTTTATTTAAAATTTACTTAAAAATACGATTTAAAATACAAATTTAAAATAATAAAAATAAAATTACGAATTAATACAATAAAAGTTTAAAAGAATTAAAAAATACAATCTAATAATTAAAATACCAATAAATACCCTAATATCTAATATCACAACTTATTTCTTTCTATAACTTTTAGGGCTAAGGACTTACAGTATGCTATAAAATAATCTCTATTCTCCTTTTCTTTTATTAGTACGCTTAAGTTTTCTTTACTGATTTTGTTTCTCACTTTAATTTCTAGATCTGATCGCTTGGCCTCGTATATTGGGCATTCAACCAGAATGTGCAGCACGGTCTCTTCCCGTGCTGGATCACAGAGGCACGAGGGGCTCTCCTTGCACTTAAACCTGTGCAGGTACTCTGAGAACCCCCCGTGCCCCGTCAAAATTTGAACCAGCACGGGATCAAGGTCGATCTTCCTGAGTGAGGGGTGGGCGCTCGTTACGTCGGGGAAGAAGAGCTTGGTTGTCGAGGCCGTGTCTCCTTCCATATATCGCCGGTACCACTTGTCAAGCGTGTCCAGACGAATCTGTCGCCTGACAAATGAAACCGGAGCCCTTTCATAATGGGCCCTGGTCTTCATTCCGACTGCTGCCATCTTGGCGAGTTCGTCCGCTCTTTCGTTCCCTGCCATCCCTGCATGTGCTTTCACCCAATATACTCTGACATTCTTCCCTTGCTCTCTAGCTTCTTTCATATTCTTTCTTATACTCTCTGCTAGTGGATGGAGGGACATACCTGATCGTACGGTTTCTAGAGCGGATCTGGAGTCGGAATAAATACCAAAGCTCCTTGCTTTCGTCTTCACCATATGCTTCACGGCCTCATGCAGGGCCAACAGTTCCGCCTGATATACGGTGCAAAAGTTGCCCAGCTTTAATTTCCGGCAGGAAGTCTCCGCTGCGCTATCCCATATGGATAGCGTGCAGACAATCTGATATACCAGTCTTCCTGGACAGTTGTAGCTCGCGCTCTTCCTGATCCAGATGTCCTTGCGACACTACCTGTCTCTAGAAAGCGTTCCCACGCGTTTCGAATAGCGTCGCGACGCACTAAGACGTTTTGCCGCTGATCTCTGAGATTCTCCCGCCTGAAGCATAAACACTGCTCTTGTTGCTGTTTCCACATCCATGTGACACCGAGAACCAGGCATAATGATCGCGAGTAACACCGAAATCAAGTCAAAATGAAAAAAGTAGACGTGACGTGGAGAATTTGAGTAATAAACGTTTTTTGGAGTACTTGACTTTTTTTGTCTACCCACCATTGAATTCCTGACTTGAAACATTGACAACGTTAGACAAACATGTCAACAATACTTCGAAATGTTTAACTTCACTATTTACTACCCAACGATTTTTTAGACGAAATTCGACATTAAATTAGATTGTTTATTTTGACATTTTTGTTTTGAGTAGTTTACACAGTTATTTCTCTATTTTGCAAGGTAAGACAAACCAGTCAATGGGTCGATCCATCACCTATATTATAAAACCGTATGAACTTCCCAACAAGCTGCAACCTTGCCGAATTGACGTTGTTTACAGCTACGCAATAGAATATGGTATTTAAAATTTCAATTATATTTGCACCAAAACAAAAGCTTTAAACATTACTAACCTGATGATTTCATTTGCTTTTCCAATGCTGCATTGTGTTTGCATAGAGATAAAATAATATTGTAAGAGATAGATAAAACAATACACAAATACAAATACGTTTTACTATAAAACTAAACAAAAGTGTGGCCTACTTTTAATGGAGAGAGGAGGGATAAACAGGAACAAGATGATTTCCTTTCCTATCCCCTCCCCCGTCAAACCCTCTTCCCTCTCACAACCAATCCTTATTAGAAAGGGATAGGAAGGGGAAGAGGACTACAATTAAACCTCCGGCACCTAACTCATCAGACGAGTACTTCCATTTTACGCTTGTTTTCTGTGAGGTCGTGGTGTTTAACCGGTCGAGCCGGCTCATCTCAAAATGTTGTTGTTGCAGACTCTGCCACAGAAAAAAGAATCCGAAATGGAGCAAAAAACCCCAATCATTTTGCTAGTATGTCGAATATTTTATTTCATCTGGAATCGTGATGTCCTATTTATCAAACTATTGGTCTACGTAATGTGTACAGAATGAAATGATAAACACACTATAATTTAAACACATCAGGATATCCCCAAGCGATCGATTACATTGGCGGCCATTAAGTGCTCCGTTGAACCGTACCAAATTATTTACAAGCCAATAAAAAATAAGTAACAGATAGCCTTGTGACTTGCAATCTTTAATAGAAACTATTCTATTACACAATCATAACATTATGTAATAAGAGTTTTATCTAATGAGAACTTCTTTGGCCGCGCTAGACGATATTTGGCGGTGTAAATCTTACAGCGCCTGGGCGAGAACAACATACATCAGCACATACATGCTTATTTGGAATTTGGTATTCTTGTATTGTTTATTATTTTGGAACATCGTTGCGACTTCCCACCTGTGTTGTCGGCAGTCCTTATGACATGTCTGTGTATATATGTGTATGTCTGTGTTGTTTTTTTATTATACTTATGATTTTGAAATACTTTTTGTTTTACATTCCACATTGTTGTTTATGTTCGAAAATGTTTTATTAGAGAGGAATTGGTTAATATAGATAGTATACACAAGTTTAAATTCGTTTCATTTTGCGCAAGGCATGAGTGCAAATCAGTTCTTTTGTATGTATATGATGGTTCATTGGGCATTAGCTTATTCGTTTTCAGCACAATAAATAAATTATTATAATAAAAAAATAAGTTTCTTGAAAAAAACTTGACAACATTTATAAATTTCAACAACACTAAATACTTCGTGTATTTACTCGAATATAATAACATTTAAATAAAAGTAATTTCACGGATTTTATTGACGATTTTACGACGAAAAAAAAATGTCGGTGTATTCTTTGCCCTCAGATATAAAAACTTGTTCTTACGTATGCACTCGACGAAGTTCATAGTCCTCACTGTGCGTATGACTGGCTCTATGTCGAGTGTCAGCGCGGGCGGCGACGGAGGCGGGTCCAGGGAGGCGCAGAGGCCGGCGGCCGTGTCTTGTGCGCGGGTAGACAGGATGCTCCCCACCTGAAAACAAAAGTTTTCAGTCAACCGATTTAAATAGTTGTCACATATCGCATTTTTAGACGTACGAACGAAGCATTTTGAATCTTCATTTGTTGTGCGTGCAGCTAAAGTTGCTGTACAAGTAAGCAGGTTTAAGTTTGCATATACCGATTATGACGTGGGCCATCAATAAAAGAATGAATAGTTAGAATAGCTAACTAGTGTGTACTCTGTAATATGCAGATATTGATCCGGCAGCGTATCTGCAGTTTCTCTGGTGTCGGATATTCATGGGTGGCAATGATCACTGAAAATTGGGGCACGCGTTGCTTGTTTGCCCTCTAAAAGAAAAGTGTATTAAAACTTCAGTATTTCGGTTAATTACCTAATAATCTTCTCGTCCCTCCTTTTTTTCTCTACATCAAGGACATGAACATACCCGACGATGATAATGAGCACAAGTTGCCCTTATTTTAGTCCAAATGAGATTGGTTAATGCGAGGAAGGTAGGATCCTAATTATGACTGCATACAGATGCTGTTTTAGTGAATATATATTAAATCGAAATTGATCATTGTAGGAAGAAACAATCCCATCTTATAATTATTGTGTACATATTAACCGTTTATTAAATTCGTAATTAGCATGGTTTAAAAAAGATTAGTTAAATATGGTATTCCTTATCGTTTTGTCCCTGACAGTATCTTATCTGCCACACCCTAGTTATAAGTTGGATGGATGCAGAGTCATTATTTTAAAGTGCTGATTAAGGAATATATCTATACACCCTTATCTATGGATCACCTAATGGTGGCCAAAATATTTTTTGATATTAGGTAATACATTAAATAAAAAAATAAGCTTCTAGAGGGCTAGGCAGATATTACAGATTTCAATTTGGCCTGATCCCAACACACCTTTCTCAACAAACATATACACATCCATACTCGCCGGTTATGGGTACTAATTATATTTTACAACATATTGAATTCATAGAATAATAATAATAAAGCTGTTGCTCGCAGCTTTGTACATTTCACTAATAATGTGGAAATTTTTGTAAGATGAATCAGAGCATTATATATAGCATTTTAAGCAGTATTTTTACTTTTTCTGCATGTAGTCTACCCACTCTACGTGCCTGTAGGCATAGGCCTTCACTAACTCCTTCCAACGCTTTGTTCATTATGATGTAAGGCTAAAGATTTCCAAAGCTAAATGGTTTAGGTCAAGCTCCCCGCGGTAAACACCCATATGGGGGATCAGTACATTGTTTTGGTTTTTTTGTTCCGTTCGGCTTTCGCAGTCAGTAGTAGTAGTTGTTTGTTTAGTTAATTCTTTAATGAAGAATTGTGACACATGTTGATTTTGCAAGGTGCAGTTTATCTGCTTTGGAGTTGAAACTCAACTGGGGGTGAATTTGTAGGTGATCTTATTTTCAAAAAACAGTTCTTCTCTATTCAAGACTTTTTCTTATTCTTAAATAATAAATATTCGTAATAAATAAGTTGTACTATATAATACGGACTTTAGCACAATAAAATCTTTTAACAACTGGCACGCATTTCTTAACGCACTGCACTTGTGGTACGCCGGACCGGAATTCCGATTCCGCCCATAATTACAAAAACTTTTAATTGTATTTCAAAGTTACCCCTGACAATGTTCAACATGTCAAGGTTGAACCATTAAGGAGTTACAAATGTAACAAGCTCACACTTTAAATAATAATCAGTATTTCTAGTATGTGCCCAGTGCAGGGACGCAGCTATAATCCACCACGGTGGCCTAGAGTGGGTTGGTGGATGTGACGAATGTGCGAATTAGTTGGTTTTAAGACATGCTGGTTTCCTCATTATGTTTTACTTCACCGTTTTGGAACAGTGGTGATGAAATAAATTACACAAAGTAAAGCGCCTGCCTGGGTTTGAACCCGCGACCTACATTACGTAGGTCAACCACTGGGCCACCGCTGTTCACCATGCCATTAAATTATCAAGAAATATTTAACTTGTGCAATATAGATATTCATAGAAGTCTCTGACCATATACAGCTTCTAGATGATATTGTAGGTCTTAATCGCCTGACTTTTATAAACAGACCATGTCAGAGCAATTTCAAAATTAATGAGATTATGTTTAGTTAGCAAACTTTACACTAAGATAAAATGAGAGGGTATGTCATCTCATTGTAGATGGTTGGTAAACAAATTTTCAAGTTGATGTTATATAGCAACAAATTTATATAAATCTTTAGTGCTCTGTCACTGTTCGAATCTGTGACCAACAGTACGTCAGTCAGGGGCACTACTGCTCAGTAAACCCATTTATTATAACATTAAAAATATGTAATTATAATCTTGGAATAACCTTATAAACAAACCTGTAAAAATGCAGCATGATCGGATTCCTTTAGAGCTTCTATAGAAAAATGCAGCAAAGCAGTGGCTTCACGCAACTTCTGCGCAGCACGAGAAGTCAATGAGCGCATATTAGCAATGGCCTGTGAACGGGTATTACGCGCTGCTCTAACCAGTTCATCTCGGCGTCGGTCTATGGCACGTGATACTTCTGCACAAGCCTGGTCAATTTGTCTTTCTAATTCTTCACATGATTCCTGTAAAATTGGTAAAACAGATTAGTGGACAGAATGGGTACAATTGTTAATTTGCATTAAGAGCAGCAAATAATGTTATTTTCAGACTACCAAGTAGCTAGTAGTAGTAAGTAAAAATAATGGCGACTTTTTAATTTATTCATTCTGTAAACAAGGGTCTGCCCATCTTGTGTGTACATTATTAAGAAATTAAGACATATTCAATATTATTATATTATTTTTATTAATAGGTTTTAGTCTAAATGTGATCTCATGGTTACTTTTTATGTTTGTCCCACACTAGATACTTACATTAATTTTTTCTCCTGATCCTTTGACTAGCTGAATATATTCAGTCATGGCTTTTGCTTGTTCTGAAAGCTGCTGCAGTGATTGGGATAGTTCAGTCTGTAAATTATTTATTATTAAATCATTGGTAACAAAAAAGTACATAAGTTTAGTTACAAATATTAATGTTACCTTATGAGCTCTAGCTGCACTGGACAATTGCTGTGTTTCATGGGTCGAGTGTCGCTCAGCAAGGCATCGCTGGCAAATTGGCACAAAGCATGTGTTGCAATACAGAACTGGGGGTGTTCCATGGTCTGAGCAAGTAGTCCCCAAGGCTCTTAATTCATGTTGTGCTAGCGGACCACGAGTAGGGTGCCAGGCATCACGACAACTGGCACAATACCTCACTGAACATTGTTCACATCTAACTACAGCCGCTCGTCTTTCACCTTCGCACATTTGACAAGCTTCTTCTGCAGGTGGCGCTCCTACTACACCTCCAAACCGCTCTACAATAGTACGCATTACTCGGAAAGGCGGCAGCCCTTCGGCTCCACTGTCGTCTAGAAAAACTTGTTTATTACATTGAGGACACAAGAGGCTGAATGCTGCCGATGAAAACACTGCAGCAGCCGGCGTTCCCGCAAAACTATTAGGTCTTGATCCACAAACAACACCACTATCAGTTTCACTTGACACTGATGCCTTGTCTGCCTCCTGATAGTCAGTTGCAGTACCCGAAGCATTGTCTGCTTCAGGTAAATGACTTTGTAGGCCAACAGCACAAACACGGCACAACGCGTGGCCGCAAGGTAGTAATAATGGTTCTTTGTAGAATTCTTTACAAACAAAACATCTTAATTCTTCTTCCATTTTGTGTCCATTACGGTCTAGTAAATTATTATTTCACAATCACGCACTTATAATATCTCCCTTCTTTATATCCTAGACTACCAGCATAACATTATTTTAGTTGAAACTTTCAAATCAAGATTTTTCATAATACAACTTATTGTTTAAGTTTTGATTATTGGACGCGAATAAAGTTAAAAAAAAATTAACTAATAAGACAAATACAATGCACTTCACAAATTGGTACCGCACTACTGAGACATAGAGAAACTGAGCTGTGCCACAGAACACTTATGACTTATACTCAATACAGATGGGCTGTGCTGAAACCAAGAACATAACTACCCGTAACACATATTAATCTATGATAACTACTCTCTAACGAGATAAGAATGTTACCTTCATACAAAAAACGAGAAACAATTGCCTGTACTACGTATCCTTTGTATCCTCTTTGGTCTAGTGATGTACGAACTCTGATAAAATGAAACTCGATTTAACCCGAGTTAAAATTCACGTAACTCGTGTTAACTGACTGGAAGAAGAGAGAGAGTGATTTTTATCTGTATTAACTCTTTAATTTTTTTATATTATTTATTTATAACGTATTGGGACAGCTATAATAACTAAATTAAAGATGAAAGTTATTGCTTGAAGCTGAATCGTTTCTTAATGTATTTTTGGCTTGAATTTTGAAAATATATTTATTAATTATCAATAAAACTATGTAATTAATAGCAGTTTTTTTTTAAATAAAATCAGGCTAACATTAGGTATGTTTCGAACTCGAGTCGGAGAGAATTCAACTCGATATACTTATACTAGCGCCGCGGCGGTAACACATAACACAAACAACGCGGCGGCAACACATAGAAACATGAAATTTGGCGCGATTTTCAAATTGAATTAAATGAATAATAGGTTCATTTTTATTTTTTTTGTGTGTAAATAAAATCTCAGCCGTTAATTTCCACTCTGAATTCGTCCATAATTATGATAAATAGCAGAAAAAACTCAATTGCAAAGGAAAAATTTTGAAAATTCATGTAATGAGATGACACTTGGCAGTTGAATGTCATCTTTATAATTTTTTACAACTGGTAAAATTTCATTACTAGCTGGCTACCAAAAATATAAGGTTATACAATTATAAATACGATTGATTTAAGAATTGATAAACTGCTTAACCATGAATTGAATTGTGAAAATAATTTTACACTGAATAACAATAATAAGCCTCTTTAAGAGTAATTTAGCTCGAGAGCTCCCTTCGTAGAGGAAGCGTCGGCTCGGATGTCTACGGGTAGCACTCACTTAATCTCATATGACTCGTTTGCTAGTTTGCCCCCTTCAATAAAAAATGATATTTCAAAATAGAGATTATGTTCTCGAGTAGAATAGAGAAGGAATCTCTACTCGAGCCAATACAATAGTATCTGAAACGAGGGTTGAATATTGTTGTCGAAAATTGCTGAATCAATAGGCCACTAGTCTAAATTTTATGGCGAACGAGACAACCACGCATACCGGATGCTCTAAAATATCATTTATCTCATCTACGTTTCTATACCAGTTTTCTTTTGAATTTTGCATGTAATTGAATTGAACCTCGTTTGTTTGTTGTCATTTGGTTGTCATTGTCGTTTGATAAATATCAATATTATATTTTTACTGGCAAACCTAGATGAAACGAATGACATTTTTGGACGTTTTTTATTTACAAAATAAAAGATAATATATCTTTATCAGACTAAATAATTCATAAGTTAGAATTAGAAAGAAACTACAAATCTAATTGGGAAGAATTGAAGCTATTGCAGTACATTTACAATGGAGTCTATATTGTCTTCTGATGATAGTTGTGATTCGGAGATGAAAACGATGAAAAACCTATTAACAGGTAACATGTTTAAACTATTACTGATTAGATATACAAAATAAGGGGTAAAAATCTGAACCAAAGTGAGGCTTAACTTAAGATTATACCTGACTATTTGAATCCTAGCTATTATTGGTTCTTAACAAAATGATAACATTACATATATTTTCTTTCTTAAATTCTTTAAATCATAAAAGGTATGATATCCATACATACATATGTCTCGTTGTTATAAAAGTCCATATCTTATGTTTCAGAGTTTGATTTAAATGAAGAAAACCTTAGTAAAGATGAGATGAGAGATCTTCTTAAAGCTTTGAAAAATTCTAAAACAACAGTTAAGGAAGAGGAGTTATTGAGGCAGAAGGTAGGGTTTATAATATGAGTATAGAAATAGGCTAACTTGCATTTTACGTGCATTACTGTGAAAGTGCATATTAATGTACTGTTGTTGTATGTTAATTAATAAATTGGGCAAAGAAAGCTGTGTTGAATTCAGTCTATTAGAAAGCTAATATTACTGCATATATAACAAATACTAGTTTCTTTTACAATCATAGTTTCCCCTGATCTTTACTTTTACTGAATGAACTGTATTATAGATTGCATTGATATATTATTTCCACATTATTTCCATGTTAATTCAGTTATAACAGCATACATATTTAAAAATACAATATAAAAATATATACAGTAATTGTTCTTATTTGTATGCTAATAAAAGGCAAGTACAAATTACATTATGATTAAGATTTTGATAGCATGTGGCTTAATTAAATTTTTAAACTTTTTTAACTAAGAGTTAAGCTTATTAAATAATGCATCCGGGTAGTGTACCAACTTTGAAATCTTATTTCTATTTAACTTGGTCAACTCATAATATTTTATGTTTTTAATACAGGTAGAAGTAGCTCAATGTAATGTGTCACCAAAGATCACAATGAAGCGAAAGTTTCTCAATGTTAGAGATAGAAGAATGCCTTGGAGTATATTGCCAAACTCATTAACTCCAGCTGAGAAAGCCCACACACTTGCTATCTACATTAAACTGATGTCCATTAATAATTATCGGCAAGCTAGACAATCTGTTAATTTTGCTGCATGGCCCCCACCATTACAAATAGTTGAAGAAGCCACCAGGATACAACCTGTAAGATCCACTAGAAGTGGCCGCTCAGTGCCACAGTATTGTGGTTTTGATGATGATTCATCAGATTTTGATATAGTTGTCACCAAAACTAAAAAAAGAAAGGTGTCAAATAGTGATGCTTACACTAGTGATAGTGTGTACTCTAACAAAGTTGTTAGTTTGAAAAGAAAGACAACAAAGGAAGAAAATTCCAGGCCGGTGAAAGAACCAAAAATTGCTACTGATGCAAACAAAATGGAATTGCTGAACGATGGTAATTTAAAATGAGATTTTACACAATGTTTAAAGACTGATTTTTAATTTATATCTGACGGTTTTCAATACTGCAGGAGGCATGTAAAATGGCAATGTGAAAACTCATTTGCAGCCACATTACCTATTATAATTTGAATTAGCCATTAGATGGCACTTTTGTTGTACTAATGAAGCATGTTATTGAAGTGTTTTGATGGTGATATTTAGTTTATACATTTTTACTTCCTGGTGATAAAAGTCATTTTTACATTATAATGCATGTTTACATAAAGTTATTGAATGAAAAAAAAATGATTTTTGATTTCTTTTAAGTAATAGCATTTAAATATAGAGGATTGTGTATTATTAAGGCATTCTGATTTAGAAAGGTGTAATATACATAGATAGAAAGTGTTTGAGATTTAAGTTTTTAGATAACAATATTGTACATTTTAAAATACAAATTCAGAATAGTTTTTAAGTTATCCTATTCATTTTGCAGTGTAATATAAGCTGTCTGATGTTCTGTTTCTAGTTATTCAGGAGTTTAGTTTATTTTAGACCTATCAAAGTGACTTTGTGTTTGGCTGTGGGATGTAGAATGTAGAAAAATGTAGAATGTATGCACAATTTATTTTAACTAAGTCAAATGTTGTGTTTCATTTGTTTATAATTATAATGAGTTTATAATATTTTTATTATTGTATATAACATATTCACTTCTCAATGGTAATAGTCATTTAATTTTTGTTGGACAGTCTTCACCAGTTTTTGTAAATCTAGTCTACGGGACAATACCTTACTTACGGTATTTGTCTGCTATGTCCTGGTTGATTATAACATTTGCATGCAGTAAAGTGGAAAAATGATCTGTACATTTTATTTGGGAAATTGCATATCAACCTCATCTTCATTAAATTCTTTTTTCAACTTATTTTTCATTGATGTTTGCACAACTTGTCCGTCGACCATTAGAAAATTTAAGCTGTTGTTTTGAAAGTCTTATTAGAGTTAGTAAACTTACACTCTGCATAATAATTCCATTCAGGTCCGAGAATTTATTGAACAAACACTTACTGATTACGTCATAAGTTTATATGATTATTATAATGACTTTCATTCATAGGCTTATTGATATCAAGACATCAATTACCTATATTGTTTATATACTTCTCAATCCATATCTAAAAAGAAAACACTTGAAATTAGAATGCCTCTACAAAGGTCATTTTTTTTGTAACTTTTATGCCCACTTGAAGAGATTTAAGGCCGGCAACGCATCCGCAGTTCCTCTGGTGTTGCGGATGTTCATGAACACTAAGTGATCACTTAGTTTTTAGGCGACCCGTTGCTCGTTTGCCCCTTATGCTATAAAAAAAATAGATATCCACATTCCATTGGTTCTGATGTGCACAGCTCCAAGCGCGCTGGAATACTTTAAGTGTAATTTAGTTCCAGGCATTGCGTTTATCTAGATTTGTTTTTGGTCATTGTTACGATGTCAGCCAGTCAGTCATGGGTATGATCATAGAACGCTACATCAAATTCGGATGAAATTGATCATTTGAAATCATTGAAAGTATTGAATGAACAGTTGTCGGGATATGATTTCGTAGTCCTTTCTTTATAAACTATTTTGTGTGAAGTTTTCACCCGATATTATTTCCTGGCTGAAATTTTTGCTCTTTTGTTCTGGATTAATCTTTTCCTCATGTAGACGACATTAGAAGAGCATCAATGTAATTTGTATTGTAAGATGATTCAGGGTGAATATATGTTTAAGGCTAGCAATCGTTGGTTAGAAGGGATCGTTTTATTTTTGTTCTTTTCATCAGAATATAGCTACACATTATTTAAATTATTAATATTTATTAATGTAAATTTTATCATTGATTTATTTATGTACTGACATTTGTATTCATTTTATTTCACTGTATATTGTTAACAGTATTTTTTTAATATGTTATTTTGATTTCGCCTAGACGCGTAATATAATTCTTTAGACGCCTAGATTTGGCTTCTTCAGAATAAATAATGGCATAAATGAATATCTCAAACTTTACTTCCTACTTTGAACAATTCATCCCCAGTATCTTTTCTTAGTTTAAAAATCGGTATTTGTAAGTATTTTTGATGTGAAGGGACGGCGTGATCTGATTTACAAGAGGGATCTAATTTTAGGCCTTATTTTGTATTTTTAGGGAAGTAGGAAGGAACATCCAAGTCGAAGGTTACACTCATACTAGGTCCAATGGTTTTTTTTGTTATTGAAAGGTTTGCCTTAAGGAGGCATTTACAGCTACACCGGGCACGAGGCGGCAGAGCGCAGGGGGCGCCTAGCCTAAGCCTCTTTAAGAGTAACTAAGCTCGAGGGCTCCCTCCGTAGAGGGAGCCTCGGCCCGGGCCGTTACTTTAATATTATTACCGGATTGGGAGGCCGCCGAGCTCTTAGGTCGCTTCGGTGGACGCTCCATGAAGTGACTCGGCTCAAGGGTCTCCGAGAGGGGACCTTGGCTTGGGCTGTCACTCATAACGCGTTTAGCATTCCGATTCGAGGGTGCCCGAGAGGGCCGAGCCTCGGCTCGATCGGTAGCCATTCTTCAAGGTATCTTCTTGCCTATAAAGCTCTCATATGCTAAAATTTAACGTAGAACTTTTAATTTGCATAAATTTCGACATTCGGTAACAAAACAACGCTTGTATATCTGTAGGGACGTGGTTTCGCTTTAGAGTTTAGACCAACTAGAAATGTTGCAATTTTTTGCACGTGTATCCTACTAATACATAAATCAATTTCTCGTTTGAAAGCACGTCTGTTAAAGTTCGTTTCGCAACCAGGCTATTAAATTGGTACAAGATCCTGCCTAAGTTTATACCCTCATCTGTTATTTGATCAGGACCTAGATCATATGTTAGATTTAACATTGATAAATAACAAGTGGGTTGCCGACCTATGTTATGTACCTAAACATATGTTTTTCCATTAATTCCATTCCATTCAGACGAGGATCTAAATTCCTTATACCGGATCTTAGACTATATACTTCGCGGGAGCTGGTGTTTAAACATTAGGTTCAAGTTTTATATTACATGACCGGCGGTAGAAGAGTAAGCTAGTATTTATAATGAAAATTCGGTTAACGGACTTTATTATAATATATGTACTCTTTGTGCTTATGCAGTAAGAAATGAAACATAATTTTAAGGCATTAATTTATTAAATAAAATGTAACATGCTAAATATCAATTACTTGTAAATAAATATTAGCTATATCAGGTATAATTTAAAATTATTTTGTATAACGTCAATGGTGATGAGCCTCGGGTCCTCTGTTGTCTATAACGGACTTAATGAGTCTAGGCGAAGCTTGCTTCAAATCGTACGCCCAACCTATTCTAGCGAATAGATTGAGGAGACTTGTGGTAATGTTGTTGACGTAAGCCAGTTCTGATGCTTTGTAATCCCAGGGGAACGTGTGGTGATAGTTGTGCCATCCCTCGCCCATCGCTACTGCAGATACCCCCCAGTTTTCGGCAGGCCTTATGTGTCTAAAATAAATGGAAAATAAAATAAAAGCCTTTTTTTAATGTAACAAAATCGGAAATCTTTTTGCCTCTATGAACACAGGAAAGCGTTTAAAAATAGGAGAGAGGTGTCTTATGGACACCCGGTTATCCGGTGGAGTTCCTTTCGAGAATCTTTTTATGTTTGTTTTAAGTCATATTAAATAAAAAAGGGTGCTAAGACATTGAAATTATAAGGGCCTTTGCACACGACGTTTATTATGCGCGCAGACGATGAACGCGTCACCTGCGCAATGCCCCTAAATATTTTTGCATATTCTCAAAATTGACGGAAAGCTGAATCGATTGAAAAAGTGTTGCTTTTTAGGTGCTCTCTCGGTCTTTGGCGGTTTTTCCGCATGTGGTCGGTTTTTCCTCTCAAACAAACGAATAACGTGGGATAAAGAACTCCGTTCTATAAATGTTTGTATACGCACCTAAGAAGTTATGGCGTATCAAAACAAAAATATGTAATAGTTGTATCCCGTGTGCAGTGCCGGTTTTAGTACTACCAGCGCCGTAGGCGAGATTTCTACGGCGTCCCCTAACTACAATTCAAACCCAAACGAAAAAATGCCGTTCCATAATTTGGGAATATAGGATAGGATGGAAAGGGGATAAGGATTAAAGGGGGAGGGGACGGATAGTAAAAGGAAACATCTTTTGTCTGTCTATCCCCTTCATTAAAGGTAGGAAACGCATCTGCATCACGTTTGCTTGTTGCGGATGTATATGGGTAACGGTCACCTGACCCAATTGCTCGTTTGCCACTTTCTACCATATTAAAAAACATAAACGAATTCCGTTGTAATAGTTTTGGTCTTAAACAGATAAATACAAACAAAACAAAGTGCACAGCCTTATATGGAAGCAAAACATGGACTCGGAGGGATAAGATAGGGATAAAAATTGGAAGCGACGTGAAAGAATTAGTTGGCCTGAGAAAGTAACTGAGGGGAGGTCTTGGCCAAAGTGAAAGAAATTAGGATGTTAATAGGAGCCATAGAGAACCGTAGGGGGAAAATATCGGGACACTTAATAAGACCCGAAGATCTTATAAACACAAATATAGAAGGAAAAATAGAAGTGAAGAGGGAGGCCGAGAAGATCTTTTATGGAACAAATAAAACGCAAATCAGACGTCGTATCGTATCAGGATGTCAAGGGGAAGGTGCAATGTGACGAGAGCACAGCTCTGCGAACTCATCAGGTTATCAAAGTCGATGTTTTCACCAATTTTATTTTCGATTGACAAAGTTGCAAATGTTGTTTGTCAATCTAGATTGAGAAATTATCGATCGCAGATAGGTTTATCGCAGCTGAAGTATAGAAATACTCCTTTCTCTGCTAATAAGCATCCGTTACATGTATAGTCAATAATGTTCGCAATGCTATGTATACATTTGGATATAGTTTTTAAAAGTTGCGATGTTTGATAAAATTTAAAACAAGAGAGAGAGAGGAGTCCAATGGGAAAATGTACTAAAAAGGCTTATTATTATTTGTTTATTTTATTATTAAGAAGTTGTTATTGGTTGCCATGGTAACATCATATCGAGTTTAGGTGTCACGCATCGTAAAAATTCGTATTCATTGTTTTTCTCAAACGCGCTAACACAGTACAACTTCAAGAATCACACAAAAGAATTCGTTACGTACTTTTCCCTTTGCGACAATTTCAATACATTTTAAATTATACTAAGATGAAATTGGTTAAGCTCAAGTTGAAGTTACCTGTCGTAGGGTTTATTTCCCCAAATGTGAGCGAAGCTGTTGACAGACCAGGTAAAGTTGAGGCTTAAAACGTATCTCAAAAGTGGTTGTGATAGAATGGCGTTACTCCAAGTATCATTCCATGCGTACACAGGTATCAACGTCGGGAGGAAGAAGCAGAAAAGAAATTTGAAAATGTCGAAATACCTGCAAAATTAAGAGACAGTATTTACTAAACTATTTATCGAGCAAAATTAATTATGTCATGGAAGCCGAATGTTAAAGCATTCAAACATACATAAGGTCTTGTACATGCTAGCCGGAACACGGTCAGGCGGTGCGGTCTAGCTGCTACGGCGCGCTACCAATTGCAAGCAACCCTACTACGATTCAATAATTTACCTACTTCGTATGAAATTGGACGAGAGGATCATTAGATATATCTCTCATTTCAATCTTTCTTCCTTCTCTGATTACGTCTGGATGTTTCTTCATCATCAGCCAACCTACGTGAGAGAAGAAGAAGCCTCGACGAGCGTCGTGCGGATCCGCTGACGTCTCTGAGAATTTATGGTGGATCCGATGATCCCGCACCCAGTTGTATATGCTGTTCTGTTAGTCGAAAACATTATTATAAATATGTATCGCTGATAGGGTGAGGGAATCGGGTCACATGTTTATTGGTAATTGGCATTTATGGACAATTCAGCATGAGACAACGCGAGAAACTATGGATACGTAGAGTTAATCGTAGTTTAACAGTGAGGTGCTACTCCCGTTCGTGGTATACGTACTTGATTGTAGAAGACGAAGAAGTAACCTGACCACGTAATCGATGTCTTCGGCGTCTTCTACAAGCAATTCTTCTATAAGGCTGCTATTAAGAATCTCTTAATATTGGCGTACGATAGAAGTTTAAGTTGGGCAACGCTAAACAAAATAGGTCACGTTTATAAACACCCAATTACATAAGTGGACGGGAATAATGATTTAAATAAATACCTGACCAGCAACAGAATAACAGATGATGAGAATTATTTGCAGCGGGAAAGTAGCCTTATATGATCTATGCGTCCAGTAGCGGTGCACTCCTGCGGTCACTCCGAATCCAGCCACTTGGCCCATGAAGTATCCTAGAAATAACCTTAAGTAGTTACATAACTTTATTTTGTTTTGTAGAAGCCACAGTAATATATGCAATAATTTAGTTATTTGTTCGTTTATTAGGTGGTTTAAGGCGAAACTCTATCGTCGTAAAGTCCTAACAGCTGTGTTTGAGAATAAAATGTATAACATCGTGTCATCTGTGTATTCCTTCTCCTGGAAAGTTGCTACGACGGAAAAGAGATTAAAAAAAAGCCGTTACCGTAGATTTATTAGTATATCGTATCATATATTTACGAATTAATTATCGTACGTACCAAATAGGAAAGTTTGCCATTTAGGTATATCGCCTAGAATAAGAGAATAAACTATTGCAAAAGTAGTAATCAAATGAAACACTACAATAGGTACAGCACTCGTCCAACGAATGGCTGTCACGAACCCCATCTTCTTCTCCCATTCACGTAATGGTGCCAAATAGTCGGGTTCTTTGGGACGCGTTTCTTCATAGACACTAGATACTTTAGTATTTTCAACTGAACTGTCATCTTGCGTGCTGTAAGTGCTGTAGAATCTACTAATTGACTTAAGATATTCTTTCGCCTTCATGACGGATGAAACTGCCATTTTCTGTAAATTAAAGAGTGATAGTAATTTGCCATGTTATCCTATAAAAACACACACACACAAGCATACCGACAAAAAAACTCAAAACAGGTACGACGACGCGACAGTAGTTCAAAAATAATGATATAAAAAAATAAACCCTTGTCTCTTAACAATAAAATTTAAAATTGAATACAGAAAAAATAAATGAAAGAGCTTCGTTTAAGCTGTTTCAAATTTAAAGAAGCATGTTACTAATGCATGTTGTTTACGCGAATCTGTAACATTTTCCCAAGCAAATATCGTCTACCGCGGTTAAGAAGTTTTCACTTGCTTAAATTTAGCTATAAGTAAAAGAAGTTAAGAGTTGCAAAACGTTAACCTACTGCTATTTATTTACGTGCTATATATATATGACGGTCTGGTTGGCATGGTATGGAAGATTCTTGCTTTTCACGCCGGAGGTCGAGGGTTCGATTCCCACACGGGACAGACATTTGTGTGCATGATCATCTGTTTGTCCTGAGTCTGGGTGTAATAATCTATTTAAGTATGTATTTACAAAAGAAAAGTAATATATGCAGTATATCAGTTATCTGCCATAGCACAAACTCTGCTTAGTTTGGAATAGAATGGCCGCGTGTGAATATGTCGTAGGATATTATTATTTATTGCCGAAAAGCTTCCACAATAAGCCTGTTAATTTGGTTTTGAGACTAAATTAGTGCCTAGTTATAACATGACGATACTATGTCAAGGATCACAACGTATGGCACTCGTAAACTTTCTTTTTGCAGTTTGCAAGACAAAATATGCAATCTTAAAGACCTGACTTATGACAATCTTATGATTTGGTATTGGCCTCTGAAAAAATGTTAAAATTGGAATTATTAACATATTCCGTAAATTTGTTGGGATCTAGCTCATATCGATTAGATCAGTGACTTACTATAGAAAGACGATATAAGGAGTACCCGTAACCGACAAGAATGTACATATAAGTAGATGTATGGATGTAAATTACAGAAGAGAGAGATACATAAAATAATTCATAGTAGATATTAGTTGTAGTCGTAGTATTTTAACCGAAATCCACGACAGAAATATAAGTAAATTCATTGAACTAATTTTGTGTTTGATTTAAATAAAATATCATCATCGGCACGAAATAACTTATCAGTAACGATTCGGCCATGAAACTGTCGTTCACACTGCAAACATGTCTTAATAAATATATAGTCATAAATATTTATATTCAGTCTTAAAAGGTCTTTATGAGGTAAGCAGGCTTGCGTGTATTGTACCTGATGATGTTAATTCTTGCAGCGTCTAGAATCAGTAATAATTTCATTTCATTGACGCATGTTTTCATTTTTAGTGCTGCATTCCGTGAATAAGTAATCTGTCCCCAATATTGCCTGCTATAATAAATTGTAGAATTGTCGCGATTCCAAAGTGCTTGTCAGCATTGTAAATAAAAGGTGTTATGCATAGCGCGCTGGTAGACTTGAACAGTCGTGGTTTGAAGGTCTTAAATTAACTATTGCTTGCTTGTCATGCTTAAAATAGCTCCTCGCTTATTATTATAGTAGTTCTTAAAGTTCCAAGCCATGTTATTTATATTAGTGTATGTGAGTTAGTAAAAGGGTCAAGTTATATTGGTGGTACGTTGTGATGTGTGGTATATCGATTTCAATGCACGTGCGAGATGTCACGTGTACGCAGACTTATAGGTGTATGGACGATATACAGAGTTATGAACTTTCATTTATAATCCTGTCACTGACGACAATAAATATCAAATATTAGTTTAGTTATAAATCAAAGACAAAAGAAGTGTCTGGATACATGGCCAACGACAAATTTTAATTTTATATCAGTGTAAAATTTGTTATTCTAAGCAAGGGCTATATCTTATCTTATCTTTTCTATTAGATAATTATAAATTAAATAATGTTGTTATAACTCCTTGTACCTCGAATTTGTAAGTTCTCAAGCCCAAAGCAAGAGGGGTAGGCAGAGGCAGTAGTTGTTATGGATATTACTTCGTGTACAATCGTTAATTTACGCATTCATGCTGGTCGGTTACTGGTATTTTTAATGCTGGTCGATAGAAGTTCATCTCGGACGATCCGTACTAACACTCTTGCCACTCACTTTTGCAACGTAAATCGCAAAAGAATATTTGTACATAATAATGATACGATGGCGATAAATTTGATGGCTTAGCGTTCAATTTACGATTTAGTTGATGGAGTCTAGGATTTATTATATTTCTCACCCGCTTTTATAAAGGATATTTTGATTTTTTGGTTTCATAGTATCTTTTACATACGGTGACTTTGGTCAAATAGAGCAAATATATTGTAAATATGTATTTGTACGTGTGTAGTATATATTCACGTATTTTTTAATGCTTACGTTACTATACGTATTGTATTTATTAGTAGGAAATTTAAAATGAATTGAAATTCCGTCGACGGAGGCGCTTCAACTTTCTGCAAATTAAAAAGTACTTCTCGTGCTCTGTTTTGCATTCTTGTTTATAACGTTGCTCAGGAATACACATTTCTTATTTTGAATTTACATTTTTATAGAAGTAGTGATTTAAAGAAGAGCTATGATTATAATAATACTATGTATAAACAGATTGTCAAAACAAATAAAGAGCATTAAAGAAAGAGCCGAAGTTCGAATTCATACCTAATAGTTCGCTGTTTGTTAAAAATTAATAATAACGGACTGTGAAGCCTCTCCCTTACTAAATGTCATCAATCTTGTCTTGTCTATTAATCGACTTGTATTATTTTAGTATCATACACATAGACACATAGAAGTGGGCGATGAACCGATTCATTTACAGTAACCATTCGACATAACGCACTACGCACTTGCTATTAAAGATATGTAAATATTTTACCGTTGATTAGTGAACAACGTCGAAAGTATTTAAGTTCTTATGTTATTTTAAATAAAGAATAAAAATATATCATTAACAACATTAGTAGGATACTTTTGTTAAGATTTAAGGTAAGAAACACGTGTCGTTCATTAATTTTTTGCCGGTATTGGAAGTGGTAACCTACGACACATTTTAATTTTATCCTAAGATCGGACTATTGCGTTGTATTGAATTTACTTTATTAGATAAATAAAATATTTTGTATTGTCTTTCAGATGATATCAAAAGTATTTTTTTGTTTCGGGACCTTATTTCTAGACTTCATTGCACCTGGGGCTGTTGAAGCTAGGTGTCCTTCTGTTGTGTTGACGTCGTTTCCTTTTATATTAGAGTACGCGGTGTGGCGCGGTTGGAGCCAAGCCCTTATATACACATCAAATTTGGAATCAGGTATGTTTAAATAATAAAGTCGCTGACGTAAGAACATCGCGGCGGTAACAAACAGGGGTAGTCATCGAACGATCCTAGACTCATATATGTTTTTGTCGTACTGAGATATTCCAAGAAAGTGAGCCATTTCTCATAGAACTTGATATCAATGAGAGATACTAAATGTGTTGTACTATTAACAGATTAATTACGTAATTGCGAATTGGCGCAAAATTAAATATATGAAATGATGTCATATTAAAACGACTGTTGAAACAATGATACACAATATATTAATAATGATAATTTGTAAGTTCGTATATTCGTAGTAAGAAAGGCGGTTGGAGAAGTTTTAATAATTGATTTTATAGTGAGTGGGCCCGCGAAATGTATAATCGTTCGCAGCGTTGCTCTAAATTCTCTGATGAACGTAAAATTTATTGTATAATGTGTTAGTTCATGTGAGGTTCAGCGTGCACCTACTCGTACTCGTTTCGTTGATAAGAAATTATAAATCTGTTATTTACAATAAGTTATATGAATAGATACCATCTTGAGTAATGTAAATCATTTACGTACCTGTATTCATATGAAGATAAAATCACAAATGATTCCACTAAAATATTTTTCACTTTTTTACACTCAAAGGTAGACAATGAATGGTAACAGTCGTATTGTTTCTTTGAACTAATCTGAAATGAACCGACTAATGAGTTAAATTTGTCACTATCACGTTCATTTGATATACGTGTCTCCGATGCTTTTCTGACAGCACCCGCGGATTGGTTTCATCACGTACTGTATCATAACAATTCAAATTAGCAAATAACTTCTCATAATAATCAATTTAATCTTCACCTCAATGTGACTCAACCGAATATGTAATAAATTAAACCGCCTCTAGAATGATGTGCTTTGCGATTTTACTTTTATACTTTTCGTGTATTTACTTATGTGATTCGAGGCTCGATGTTGATCCTAAACTAACGATCGGTTTGACATAACTTGGCTCGGTGTACTTTGTAAATGTTAGTTACGAGGCTGCATATGTATGCTAATAAAATAAATAAATTACAAATATTGATACGTAATATCGACTTAAAAAGTGATCTATGGTTTGAAGATTTTAAATTCCAATTTGCTTCATCCGTCCTTTCAATTAGATTCAACGTCATCTACTTCTATTTTTTTATAATATCGATATTTTAAATTTAATGTCAGAAATAAAATTGTTTACAATTAATACTTTTTAAACTAAACATTTAAAACCATAGAATGTGCTGCCCACGTTTTCAAAAGATGTTTCCATCATGTTATACGTCACGTACGTCAGTGGGTGACGTCACGTACGTCAGTGGCGGCGGTTTACCGTGAACTATATTACATTAAAAAAAATATTAAACAAGTACATTTTATTTTAAATTATATCGCGGAGTGTAGTATAGTGTTTTATCGTCAACTATTATTATTATCTAATCACAATTCGCTCAATTTCACAACAAAAAGTGTTCGTAATATGTGCGAGAATGTTTCTCAATCTACCTACTAACTTCGGTATAATTTTAATCTCGCCAACAGTGAAATTAAATCTTAGTGGCTATATACTGTAGTGTTTCTAAATCCATTAAGTGGTCTAAAGATAGAAATTGTTCGCTTAAACATATTTAAATAAACAAAATAAGACATTTTTATAAAATATACAGTAGTGCCATCTATTACCTACAATGCCAAAGTGCCGTTCCTGTGGTAAATACGCGGCAAATGCCGACTGTGTTCGGTGCTCTAAATGTTCATATGTGTTCCACCGAGCCTGCAGCGCCGTGCCTGCCGGCGCTATCCCTCAAGGGTTTGCGTGCCAGGGCTGCAAGGCTAAGCCTGCGGACAACGTCTCGTCAGAAAGCTCGAGTCCCGGTGACGATATTATGGCCCCCGGAAAGGGTGACGCAGATAGTACCCGAATGCTTTGTGAGCTAATAAAAGAGGTCAAAGGACTTCGAAACGATCTCAGAGAAACAAGAGATGAGATAAAGCAGTTTAAAGCGGACCTGCAAGCGTGCTGCAGTCGGATAACGGCGGTCGAAGAAAAGGTCCTCGAAGTCGAAAAAAAAATCGAAACAAAGACATTGGGCAACATTGGTCACCTAGAAGACACAATAACGGACCTGAGGGTACAATTGAATGAACGTGACCAAGAGCTGCTGTTGAATGATGTGGAAATAGCCGGGCTGCCAGAGGAGAGAAACGAGAACGTCCTCCATTTGGCCAGTGTCGTGGCCGTGAAACTGGGGATTACGCTGGAGGAGCGCGATATAGTGCATGCAGAGCGGCTGGGTGCCGTGCGGCGCAACCGGGGCGACGGGGAAGGCGCGCCGCAGCGGCCGCGACCGCTGATCGTACGGCTGGCTCGTCGGGCTCAGCGCGACGCCATGCTACGTGCCGCGCGCATCCGCCGCGGCCTCAACACGGCCGACATGAACCTAGCCGGGGAGCAGAGGAAATTTTATGTCAATGAACATCTAACGAGGAACAATCGACAGCTGTTCGGTAAGGCACGCGAAGCGGCTTCCCGAGTACAATGGAGGTACGTGTGGACAAAGGGTGGCCGAATATTCACAAGGAAAGACGACGGTAAGGCTATTGAGCGTATACGTAGTGAAGAGGACATAAAAAAAATTTTTATATCTTAAATAGTTGGACAAAATTATGTAGTGCTCAACGCGTTCGCATCGCATGTTGTACTTGTCTGGTATGGCTCCTTATTCAGTACGCATGCACTTGCCAGTACGTGTACTCTTTTTGTTTCGTGTTATTTTATGTAAAAAGTTGCTATTTTATTCTAAACAAAATATATTTGTTATTTTATATCCTACATTTTACGCAATATTTAACATTAATTACCCTGTGTTTACTTCTTACCTTGCTTAAACATCGTACATTTCTATTGAATAAGCTGCGAGCCGACGATTTATTTAAATTCAATCATTTCTCGCTGTTTATAAGTTCTTATAATGGTAGTAAAATAGAAGTTTTATTTGTGATTTTGCTATATTGTTATTTTTTGTATATTTGTTGCAGTGGTGTTTGGTGGGCTCTTTGCTATTTTATTTTGAACTATTTAAAATGTTTATTTTCTTGTACATGTAATCTTACATCCTTATATAATGTTGTTGCGCTAGTCTATGGTATATTGGAAATCATGTATTATCTTTTTAGAAATAGTCCGATCAGAACCTTTTTCCGTATTCTATCTAAGTCCCCGTTAAATCGCTGTTATTTGAACTTAAAATTGAGTAAGTTTATCAGCCGGCCTTAGGTCATTTTTAAAGCTCGGTTATCTTAACGTCGGCTCACTAAACACATACTGTGAAGACTTTATTGCACTTGTCGAGCGCCACGCGATGGATGTCATGGCAGTGGGCGAGACGTGGTTACGTGCGGGCGAGGAGAGCAGCGCCCCGCGCCCCGCCGGCTACCGGTTGCTGCACGCGCCGCGCCCGCGTACCGTACGCAACGGAAGAGGTGGCGGGGTCGGATTCTACATAAAGCGCGGAATAAATGCCCGCGTGTTTACTCATCCTGTCGAACCTTCACTCATTTTTGTCGAACAAATGTGGTTAACGCTTAAGGTCGATAACAAGACGCTCGCTATCGGGACTGCGTACCGTCCGCCCTGGCTCGACGTCGATTCATTTTTTGACGCGGTCACTGTATCAATAAACTCGTTAGCGTTTTGCGATAACATCGTCCTCCTCGGTGATTTTAACATTGATGCGCTCCGCCCCGCTAATGATGTAAAGGTTGCTAAGTTTAATACATTCCTAAACTGCTTGGACTTGGTGCAGCTGGTCACATCCCCTACTCACTTCACGGATCACAGTCAAACTTTGATTGATGTTATTTGTACCAATGTGAGAACGCGTCGGATTGAGGTGGAACCAGTTGCACCTCTGAGTAATCATGCCCTGTTAATTTGCGAATTGCACAGTGAAAGAAGTAAGATACGCGCGAAAAAAATTAAATACAGACCTATCAAAGATATACCATTAGAAGCTTTTAATTTATCTTTAAATTCCATTAACTGGGACGACATAACGCTTATACCCGATATTGATCATAAGGTATTATCTTTCAATTCCTACGTCAATTGTTTATTCGATGTATTTGCCCCAATCAAAACTACTGTGATTAAAGCGCACAAGCAGCCGTGGATAACCGACACAATCAAATTGATGATGAAACTTCGCAATGCGGCCCACAAGCGGTACTTAAAAACAAAAAAAGATTCGCATAAAATGTATTACAAAACTTTAAAAACTTTAGTTATTAATTCTATTCACAACGAAAAAAGGGCATATTTTGATCATAACATAAATAATAATTTAAATAGACCTAAAAATCTATGGCGCAATTTAAAGTCCACTGTATTGCCGTCGAACAAAGATACCCCTTTGCCTTCACATTTGGCTGACCCTGACATAATTAATAGTCACTTTTTAAATATACCCGGAATCGCACATGCCGACTCGTCCACTCTGAGTTATTTCAATACACACCTACATACGACTCATACTTACTTTTCCCTTCAGCCAGTTAGTGAGCTGTTAATTTCCAAAATTGTTACTAATCTTAAATCGAATGCAGAGGGCATTGATGGTATTTCACTGAAAATGTTGCTTATGACGCTACCACAATCGCTCAAAGCAATAACTTCCATCGTAAACTGTTCAATAATAAAATCCACATACCCAAAAATATGGAAGACTGCCATAATTCGACCTTTGCCAAAACACCCTAACCCTCAGGAGCTGAAAGATCTTCGCCCAATCAGTGTACTCTCATGTCTATCTAAAATCGTCGAAAAGGTTGTTTGGCTTCAGCTAACTGACTATCTGGAAACTAACAACATGCTTCCCGAATTTCAATCTGGATTCAGGAAAGGTCATAGTACCACCACGGCACTTTTAGATGTAACCGACAACATTATCACTGCTCAGGATGAAGGCATGTGCACATTGCTGGTGCTTCTGGATTTTTCGAGGGCTTTTGATTGTATAGACATATCCCTGCTTCTTTCTAAGATGTCATATTACGGTTTCAAATCAGATACAGTGCAGTGGTTTCAAAGCTTCCTCGCAAACCGCGGTCAATGTGTTGAAGTAACTCGGGACAACGGTCAGACGCGACGCTCGGGATACAGATCCCTTGAAAGAGGCACTCCTCAGGGAACTATCCTTTCTCCTCTTCTTTTTATCTTATATACAGCGGATATCGTTAAGTGTATACACAATTGTAAATATCACCTATACGCCGACGATTTACAAATATATATTTCATTTAGGAATAGCGAATGGGCCTCCGCCTTACGATCCCTTAACGATGACCTTGACAGAATACTCCACTGGTCCGAAAGCAGCTGTCTCGTTCTCAATCCTACTAAGACAAAATATATGGTCTTTGGATCACAGTATCAGGTGAATAACATTCCATCAGACTGTCAGGTTAGATTGGGGTCCAAAGTCGTTGAGCGAGAGAGCGTGTGTATGAAGCCAGGAATTTAGGATTAGTGCTAGACCCAAACCTGCGCTACGAAAAGCATATTTCGGAAGTTACACGAAACTGTTTCTACAGATTAAAAGTGCTGTACAAAGTTCGGCGATACCTGAATGAACGGCTTCGTATCCAGCTAGTAGAGGCCCTAGTATTGTCCAAATTAAACTATTCAGATACTGTGTATGGGCCTCGTTTATATGCTAGGACTGAAAAGTTAATTCAACGGGTACAAAATGCATGTGCTCGGTTTTGTTTCTCGATACCACCACGGAGCCACGTTACGCCGTTCTTGAATGACCATAATATTTTAAGAATCGTTTACCGCAGGAAACTTCACCTGGCGTGCCTCCTCTTTGAAGTTATTAAATCAGAAGCCCCAAAATACCTCTGCAATAAACTAATTTGGACAAAGAGCAGGTGCCCAGAACGAAGGCGACGATTTCCACAGTTGTGCACACAACGGCATAAGTCCGCTGCGTTCCGTGGTGGCTTCCGATATGCGGCTACCAAATGTTGGAACAACATCCCGCCACCCATTAAGAACGCGCGCACCAAACTTAGTTTCAAAAACAAACTGAGATTGTTTTTGATGGAGGTTCAAAAAGATATGTAAATGCGCTAGTTAGATAACATCACTTAGTTAGATAACATCACTTGGTTAGTTAGATAACATCACTTGTGTTGAACATCCATCGGAACATTTTTGTTGTTAATATATTATATTATTTTACTTCGAGGTAGCTTTTTAACTAAAATCGCTCTTTATATTTTTTTTGTATAACAATAAGTATTATTATTTATTTGTCTTTTTATTATTCTTTTTAGTTTAGAATTATAGATATATCTAAGTATTTTTCCACTCAACTTGTATATGTACGACAATTGTTTGTTTATTTATTTATTACTGCTGCAACTGACGCACTGACGCACAGGCTTTTGCAGAATACCAGCGCTTATTTCCTCCACAGGTAATAAGCACATAGCTGAGCAAAGGCCTTATCCATTCAACATTGCAACACTTTGTAACACGTGTTTGTTCTTTCTTTTAATTTTGTTTATTTGTATTTTGTTTTTTTTTTGCCTTTTGTCATTTTGTTCGTTTTTTTTTTTCAATTGTTTTAAGATGTAATTACTTTATCTTTGTTTATCAATTTTATAAATTAGTGTGCAATTTTTTTTTTTCTTGAATGGATTAAATGATTTATTATTATTATTATTATTATTATTATACACTTATGCCTGTTACAGGCGATACGTTCACGACTGAGAAATGCATGCAATCTAACAGAGGTAGAGCTCGCAACAACAACATCTGTTGCACGAAAGGACCCGTGAAATACCACAAGCTCATAGAAAACAGGCGTGAAGTAGAAGTACTCTGCTTTTAGTCTGATGGGTGAGGTGCTGGAGGCCTAATATCAGTCCTCTTCCTCTTACCACCTTTTCCTTCTAAGGATATGATGGCAACGGGAAGAGGATTGGACAGGGAGACGTTAACTGGGAAAAAGAGATATCCTTTTTCATGTTCATTAAAGGTAGACTACGCAACTGCAACACATTTGCTTGTTGCGGGTGGCGGTCACTTAACTTCAGGTGATCTGCTTGCTCGTTTGCCACATTATTCCATAAAAGAAACAATAAAGTTATGAAAATAAAATAATCACATAGGTATCCACGCCTGCCTTTATTTTTTAATTGTGCGTATTGAATGCTTGCTACCAATCGATGTTGCATCTGTGTACCCAAGTTGTATTAAAAGGGGATAAAGCTTTAGCGCTATAATAAGTAATGAGATCAGTTAATATATACATATAATGAAAATGTAACTGTTCGCTCTCTGTTCATGGAATATATTTAAGAAAAACTATTATTGGGGGCCTTCATGAACGCAATAAAACCCAAAACAATGATTACTATAATTTTTGTCTACTTGTCTGTGCGTTTGTTGCCGCTAATCTCAGAAACAGCTTAACCGATTAGGGTGCGGATTTTACCAATGTATTGTCGTCAGCTTCACTTAAAGTTTAGTGTTTGTTTTATCTCAATCGGTTCTTAAATAAAAAGTTATATGAATTTAAAGAATTATGTCAAACATTTGTTCGATAAATGATTGAAATTTTAGTTAACTATATATACACACATATATATATATATATATATATATATATATATATATATATATGTATTATGGTCTTTAAAATAATGACGATTGAAAGTTTATATAAAGTTCTAAACAGGATAGTTTCGGAGATGTTGCAAGCTTCACCTTGGCGTTAGGTAGGCGGCCGGCCGTAAAAAATGTAGGCAGAACTTATACAGTAAGGACTATGGTCACAGTTTACACAATCATATGTGATTGTTAAGCTTTGTTACGGTCATGTCGATGTCCCCACATATAAACGGTAAAAGGGCAGGGAGATGGTGATGAGGTTAGGGTAGTATTTAAGTAGGTAATATTATTTAAGTAAAATCGCAGTACGGTTGAAACCGCGGGGCACAGCTAGTAGAAATAATATAATGATAATAATTGGTGATCATTAAGTACGCTTAATTGGCTACGGCTACGGCTTGGCTACGGCCAAGTAACTCGATAGGTAAATTAACTTCTTATAACGACGCGGTGACATTTGTGATGACGCCAGTTAAAGAGGAACTTAAGGGGAGGGCAAGAAAAGGAAAACCGTAAAATAAATATTGGATCAAAAGGTTACCCCCCCTCCTGTATATTAAAGGTAGGCAACGTATCTGCAACTCATTTGCTTGTTGCGGATGCCGGTCCGGATGGGTAGAGGTGACTTAATATCAAGTGAACCGCCTTTCCATAAATAAAATGAGAAGGTAAAATTAATTATTCGTGCCCGACTATCGATATGGCCGCATTATTTTTATATAATTCGGCACGTTCAGGTTGATAAACGCGATTAGGGTAAAGCCTTACATGTGTCATATAAACGGGGTAGACATAGATTATTAATAACATTACACGGAGGTTTCAAATAAACGAGTATTCCCTTCTTTCCACTGAGTTCATATTATACTAGGATTTTCGCAATAACTATTAAATGTTATTATGTATATTTGTAAAGGTTGTGATTGGGCCGTGGTGCGCTTGGTGAAATGTTTGGGAGCAAACGGGGTAGCGGCAGGGGTGGATGTTACAGGTAAACCTGACCTGACATCTAAACTGGGTGTTGTACTCATTTTACCAAAATTGCAACAAAATTCTACTGATAGCTTCGATATTAACATCAAAAAGGTGATTATAAATAACTAATTTTTGACTTTCTTTTATATGTAATGATGTAAATAACTTTAATTTGTCACTATTTGATACAGACTTCTCTGAATATAGCCCAGCTCCAACACAAATAAGAATACGTTGCGAATGCAACGCATTACCGGGTGTTCGTTGCAACGAAACGTGAACAAGACTATATTTTTCTGTTTTATAATATGTATGGTTTGCGTACCTAATGTTTTAGTCCTTCAAAAAAGAAAATAAAATAAAAAGAAAACTTGGTTTTTATTCAAAAAATTCCCGGACCTATAAAATTTTAACACTGTCAATCATGGTCATGGGTTCGGTTTGCCATTTGAGTGACGCATGCTGTTAACGCGAACCTATGATATTTTTGCCTGATAAATCTCGTCTAACCCGGTTAAAGGAGTTTTCATAGCATAAAATGGTTCTATTCTTGAGATTAATTGCTTTTGATTTTTGATAAACAGTAAACCAAAAATAAATTGATTTTTAATTACAGCTACACGATTCAGGAATGAACGAAGCTTGGTTTGATTGGCTTATCGCGGCACGAACATACGACCATTACAAACATGTTAACAGCATACTCAACGAAACTGCTTTACGATTCGATGAAAACATTGTTGTTGCATATCCCATACGTAAACAGAGACTGGAACTTGAGAAAATTAGTATTTGTGACAAAAGTTTCGCATACGAAATCAAAGATAACGGCTCAGTGAATAGATCAAAAACATTTAGCAACAATCGTTCTGGAAATAAATACTTGAATTATGTAAAAAATAGTTTAGAAAATGATCTACACAGCGTCACGAGAGTTAAGGATTTGAAACGAAATAGTAGTTATAAATATGGCAATAGTTATTTACCCTTGCTGGCTTCAGGATCCTTATATTATAATTATTCCAGACATTTTAATATGTTCAACATCAGTCACCTATTCTCAAATACCTCTAATAACAATTATTTAAATTTGAATAAAAAAAACAACGAGATGAGCTTTTATTTGGTGCAATATTTTAAGGTCCGGATAAATGGAACTTTATATGGGACTTCTTTAGGTTTGTTAATTTTAATCTTATCTCGTATTTTGTGTTTCTACTTAGGTAGTAGTAGCTTATTTTAGTGTAAAATCTTATGTCTTGCATCTTGCTGGACTGACCTGTTATATAAAAAATATGTAGTCTGTTTAGAATATTATGTAGCTGCTTGTGTTTTGTTATCAAATAAAGAAAACGTAATGTGAGTGCGATTTTTCGAATGGAGATGTTACTTTGCTTTAAAATATTGAGATATGATATTTATTGAAGAAGAACATTTTTAGTGTTTCTAAAATCCGCGAAGCTAAGAGATACTTGTCCCGTAGCGCTCGTGAGGCGAGGAGCAGGCGGGATTACCTTGGTCTTCGTTTCCTTTTTGTTAATTAGTAATACAGAAAGTAGGTTTTTATAATTTTTGTGTTGCCTTTTCATAAAGTACTTGACGGCAGTTGAAAGTTAGCAGAGGAAAACTCTTTATTATAGTCACTTAGTTGACCTACTCGCAAGCAACCTCGTGTAAAATGAAAAGAATAAACCAGCATGTTTTCATTCTTCTTCCGTTGGTATGCTTTTACAATCAATCGTAAGACAACTTTAATACGATTTAACAAATATGTTTAAGGTGTTTGGGTTAGAAAACGATCAATGTCACTAGTGGAAGCGCCTCATCCTGTCGAAGCTCGTAAGTTCATGGGAGAGCATCTGAGACTTGGCAGGTGTAATTCAACTGAGGACGTCCGTGACGCTAAGGAAGAAGAATTGACTTTATTCACCGATGTCCTTTATTTTTTAACGGATCGACTTAATGCGACGTAAGGTTTTTTTTAAAATAAAATCAAGTAAAAATAAAATGCTGGACCTGGAAATGGCCACCTTTTCAACTCTTACCATTTTCAGTTCTCATATGCAATACTACAATAAATTAGGATTTCAAACTTATGAAGGCTCCTGGACTGGGTTATTGGGAGCTCTGATGGACAATTCTATAGACATGGCGTTAGAGCCCGTGACGTCACATGCTTCGCGAAATGAAAATATGGATTTTGTTTTTCCTCTAGCGGAAACAATGTAAGAAACAATTATAATATTTCAAAGTAATTTTCGATATTACTTTAAATAATTTTAAATTAATATATAATAATTTAATTATAAAGCTATTCAGAGATTAATCGTCAGATATAAAATACTTTACTTTTTTTACTAACATTAATTAAGCTCTTTATTGATAAATGAGCTTTGTCGTTCAGTAATTTAAGGAAGTAAGACTATCGAAAATGTCGCCGTCGTCGTCGTAGTTTCAATCGATTAGTCCGGTTAATTGAGTTTCTACTGTATATAGAACGTCAACAGAAGTAAGCTTGTCGTTTAAGTAATGGAAGGCTATTACACAAGAGTAGCATGCTACCTAAACTTTACTATAGCTGCCTCTGATTAACCCACCAAAATAAAAGGTCTGTAAGAGCTTATGTTATAATTACAGGTTTAATATTTACATTCGTGACCAGGAAACGACAGCTGTCCGGGATATATTCCTGGCTCCGTTTAATCCGATGCTACTGGCATGTGTATTCGCGATTGGTTTTGTGTCCGCAATTGTAATTTACCTCATCGACAAAGTCGCACCATCCGGGACGACTCGCTGCTCGATGGGATTTACTGAAGCTTTAATTTGGTCGACTGGAATATTGTGTCAACAAGGTCTGTATGGCTACACTGTACATATCTTTTGTTTGTATAAAGATTAAATACTTTTATTACCATGTACTTACGATTATTGCTCGACATGAAACCTAAATAAAGAATAATTAATATATGTTTTAACAGTGGGTTAGCGTTCGTTGTCCCGGACAACAACATCTGTTGCACGAATTAGCCGGCTGGACCGGTGAAATACCATGACCTCAAGGAAGACAGGCGCGAAGTAGAAGTATTCTGCGCTGAAACGCATTAAGATGAATCTGATTAGGTAGGTGTAGGAGGTAATTCTTCTTCTCTTTCCCTTCCCAGTGATTTCTTATAAGGAAAGGACCCATTCTTTAGGAAGGGGAGGAGGATTTTGCGGCTAAGGGATAATTTCGAAATATGATTTATCTCTTCTATTCATTAAAGGTAGACAACGCATATTGTCAATTTTACTTGCTTGTTGAAGATGGCTATGTATAGCGGTCCCTTAACATTGGGTAAATCACTTGCTCGTTTGCTATCACCTTCCTATTTGCTAATTTTGTTGTAATAAGTTAAATAAAAAACAAAAGTTTTAAGATTAATAAAAAAAAATATTTTAAAATTAAATAGGTTAAATTTTTTTTATAAGGAATTCCCATGCCCTATAGGATAGGTTATAAGGAGGCGTATCCTCCTTGATATATAAATAAGACGGGATAGTGTATAATTCGTTACGTTTCATAATTGAGTTGGTTGGAGTCTGTCACCGTTTTTGAAAATATACCGTGTTTTATTTGTTAACTTTTCCGCAGGTGGTTCCGCAACTCCAACAAATCCTGCGGCAAGTATACTGTTGATAGTGTGTCTTCTGTTTGCGCTGGTCACGTACAATTCTTATGCTGCTTTTATCACCTCAGTGTTGTCTGTGAGAGTCGCCAGTGTGGATACCGTCACTGCTGTCCTGCAGTCATCCAACCTGAAGATTGGTTACATTAGGAATGGGCCGGATCAAATGTATTTGATGGTAGGAATAATATTGATTTCGTGTGGTCAGGCAACAAATAGACATCCATTGCTAGACTGTAAGCCTCCTACAAAAATCGATCTTTTTGCCACTCTCATCCAGTCTCCTCCCGCAATGACCACATTGTTGATCCACCTATAATCTGGAAGACAAAATACTTCACTCCTGTAACTAGCATGATCATGTCATCTTCATATTTTTTTTATCACCCTGACGCAAGTTCTCGCGCCGGTCTAAGCTTCTAGAACTGTATTAGTAAGCATCATTGAGATTCGAATGATATTATATGTATAGAATATTCCGTAATTTGTTTTAGTCGACTAAAGATGTACAGTTGAATGCATTCTACATCCGTGGCTACTCCGAAGCAGAGAACCTGGTGTCGTCTGCAGAAGAAGGACTGTTTCGTGCTGCAACGCAGGACTATGCGTTTTTCTCTGAACAGAGAACAGCAAGGACTACTCTACGGTATAATGATATATTTCCATTGGTTTCTTAGCATTTTTGGGTCACTTATAGACTTGTGATCGAAGGAAGGATTCTTTTCTATTGTGTGATTTATATCGGATGTTAATATTTTGCGCTATTCTGTAACTGTATCTCATATGACACGGTAACAACTTGATCCAAAACATCCAGTTAGTCAAATTGAACATTATGTAAAACCCTATACAGTAAGAGATTCAGTTGTTCCATATGTTATGATAACGGTCTCGGCTGCTTATCGGTTGAATGTATTTCAAACATATCTCGACCAGATTTCAAATTTGCTGGAAATAAGCGTTGTCTACCTGATAAAACTTATAGATACTAACTTAATTTATTTGTATTATATATTTATGTATATTAATAACATGCAAGTTGTATACCATGTAACATGAAATTAAAGCGATCTCTGTTGTCGGGATATTGTAAGTAATGGGAGACTTCAGAAGGCGGCAGGCTCTGACACCTGCTGCCTATAATAATATTCGTGGTAACTACGGCTGTGTACTTCTAAAGCTTAACGTAAAAACTAAATAAACTAAAACCGAGACAACACTAAGCTTATTCGTCATTGTCGTAGTACAATCTTTGTCCACAGATCTCTCAGTCAGGCGCGCGGGCGATGTTCGCTGCGTGAATTGGCAGTACCATCCACACGAGCTCAGCTAGCCTTTCCGCTATCGAGAGGTTCGCCGTACGCTCGGCCGATTTTAGTCGGGTATGTACCCATAAGCATCCACTGAACCTGAAACTGAAGCTCACGCAAGTCCTTCTCAGCCTCATCTTTAAACCGATGGACCTGGGATGGCCCACTGGACTCAACCATTCGGCAATTCAAAGTAAGCACGCTTTATATTACTTTCATTATCTATTCTTCCCCGGTGGCCCGAGCCAACACAACATTGAGTCAGCTAAAGTTATTATTAATTGACATATAGTACATTTTTATAGATATAGTTACGAAAGCCGCGTATATGTATCTAGTCGTAAGTTTAAAGTGGTTCATCTACTTCTTTATCGACAAACATGAATTTATGTACATCGACACTTTATCGATATAAGAGTATATGTTTATTTAAATATTTTGTTTCTTGTATCAGCTTGCTCCAGGTTCGTGGCGCGGGAGTGCTGGCCCGGCTGGGGGAGGCGCTGGTGCCGGCCATGCCGATGTGCGAGCCGCCACCCCGCTTCGCCTCCGCCCGCGCCACTGACGTACAATCAGCTCTCGTTGTCTTTTTTATTGGACTCACTGCTTCGATATTTATTGGTAAGTCACACAGTACAGATTACAAGTTTTAATTTTGTAAATTCTTAGCACACCCTTTTAGGATATAATGGTAAACGAGCAGCGTGTCGCCGAATGATAAGTGGTCACCGCTGTCTATAAAAATCCACCATATTAAAGAAACTGCAGATTATTATATTGTATAGATTTTTTCTTATCTAATTGTATGCACTTAATATTGTTTCATATGGGTCAGTTAAATTTGTTTAAATTGGAATAGTATTCTTCAACAGAAGTAGTGTGATCATCATTAATTTCCAGTAAATAGTGGGCTTTCTATTTTGTACATAGAAAGATGACTTGTTCAGTCGCATCACTAAACAATGTATATTTACTATTTGCAGGTGTCGGAGAGTATTGTTGGTATAAACGTAGCCAACTACAGAACTACGTAATTAGATACTTCAAGCGTTTTGAAAATCTAGTCAAATAGTTAAAATATGTTATGTCTACTATGCTAATGCAATAAATGTTTTGCTTATCAGCTGCTAGTAACGGATGTCGTCTTGTCTGTGGGGTTTCTCTAGTTTGTGTAGAATATTTTCCATAACATTTACTTTTAGATGATAGTCGTGATTGGTTTTATAAAAACAAGATATAAAATGGTGGAACAATAGTTATATTAATGTATGAAATTAAATAAGTACATGCATTAATTTAAGTAGTGTGCTGGTGTTGTTGTATTCTCACAATCTATATCTGTTTTAATTCCGTTACATGTTGTTTGCTTCCAATTTTTGTGTCGTATTTCATCGTTGTAATGAGGACAAAAATGTGTTATGATTTCAAACTCTTGGGAATAAGCTGGAAGTTTTTGAGAGGCTTTTTATTTTTTATTTAAATTGAATAAAATTTAAAATTTAAGTTACTTTTTATAAATGTGTGTTAATCGTATTAGTATTACTTATATATAGTAATAGAAGTTGTTGACGAGTATGTCTACCTGGGACAGACTGTCCAGTTAGGTCCAACTTCGAGAAGGAGGTCAATCGCCGAATCCGACTCGGATGGGCAGCGTTCGGGAAGTTGCGGGATATCCTCTCGTCCCAACATTTACCGCAGTGTCTCAAGACTAAAGTCTAGAGTCTCTCTGCGGGATCGCAGTAGATGTATGATGTGATCCGCAGTAGGATCAAGGTAACCGACATTGCCCGAAGAATTGCAAACCTTAAGTGGCAATGGGCCGGACACATTACGCGCAGAACGGATGGCCGGCCGATGGGGCCGAAAGATCCTAGAGTGGCGGCCACGTACAGGTCGACGCAGCGTTGGTAGGCCTCCCACACGATGGACCGACGATCTGGTCAAAGTTGCTGGAGCCCACTGGATGAGGATGGCAGAGGATCGATCTTCGTGGCGATCAATGGGGGAGGCCTAGGTCCAGCAGAGGACAAATTCGGCTGAAACAACGACGACGAGTAATAATAAAAACTTCTCTTTTCAGAGCAACACAATTGGTTTTTTATTTTCCACTTCACAAAATAAATATCTATTGTGTGTGAAAACACATCACATACATATCAGCTAGGATGTGCCTTGCATCTTTTTATGGCTGTTATATATTTTTTATAATAATAAAATCTGTTTATGAGCGCGAAGCTGCGAGCAGTGAGGTTATAAACGGGGGTGAGCAGCTGCATCGAGAAAAACGTTCAATGGTTTTACATTAAAATATATGCGAAAATAGTTGTAGGTATCTACTACTGGTATAATAAACAATAAATTAAATTGTTTGTTTTAAAATTTAATGAACAAAAATCATCTTAGGTAATGATCTTCAGGCAGGCGTTGCTGCTTTGCTGCCTCTTTCAAGCAGATGTTTAGAGGTCTCTTGGTTTTGACGGCGTCCGCCATGGCAGCGTGCACCGTCGCCGACTCTATGGTGCATAGGTCCTTCGCCAAACGAAGAGCGGCCCACACCCGGATAAATGCTGTTGAGCAACCGGAGTCTGGGGATAAAATCAAGCATTAAGTCTGGAGTTATTTACTTTTATATAACAAAATACCTTTGGTTTCGGTATTTTGAATGGGATTAACAATGTCTTATTTAGTTACAATGTTTGTTGTCTGGAATAAATGTTTTCTCGATGAAGATAGACGACGGATTAAATTAATTCGATGAATACTTAATCTATTTACAAACAAATATTTAGCAGAACGCCAATCGCAAAGACACGGTTTCACAATCTTGTTTGCGCTTTAGTTATTTTTTAAATCACAAAATTTAAATATAGATAATATTTACTTATTACCACTAACCGATTAGTTACTTACCATAAGTTCCGTACTCTCCCGATTTATAATCACATGGAATAATATAATGGTAATGAGGCCAAAACGATCGATTGATGAAGAAAACCAAGTTGGAATCTGGAGGGTACCTAGAAATAATATTTAATGATAAACATTAACATACTAGCGAACGTAGGATTCACACAAGATGACCGATGATCTGAACACGGTTGCGGGAGTCTACTGAATGAAGCAGCGCAGGAGGACCTTTGTGGCGATCAATGGGAGAGGCTTACGACCCGCAGTGGACGTCTATTGACTGAAGATAGGGAGAGAGAGAAATTCTAGATAAATAGTTGCTTTACTTATATTACCATCAGTAAAACTTACATATGTATTTTGCCATCACTTTATGAATTTCTTCAGAGAAATAAAACCGGACGAGTTCATGTCTGTATTGTAATTCCAATCTAATGTAATTTCAAGTTCCTGGTTGTGCTGTTGAATATTTAGCCTACGCCTTATTCTATAAAAGTATTTTGTATTGTTACAAATCAAATGTCCTAAATATATTTGTAGATTTGAAATTTAAATTGCAACCTTTTGTACTCAAGCGCGTAAATTATGTATAGGCATTAAAAATGATTACAAAAAACGTTAGTCACAAATCTCATTAGTATATTGCGTTCACGTTTACTAATATTATCTGTAATTTTTTTCTTATGTAAGCAACTAATTTGTCAAAAGACAGTTTAGGCTGTTTTTATTTGTAATCACAAAGGTGGCTCTTTTATGACCTTTTGTTAACCGGAGCAGCGACGGATTGAGTGTCTACTAAGCCCTAACCAAGAATCTCATCTGCGCCCTACCTCTTAATTAAATCTTTATCTACATTTTTTGAGAAATTGTCTATAATGTCATCATATTTTTACCTTGTACTTTGTCACCAAGAAAGGTCGAAAGGTCTTTATGGGGCTGGGGCAAACCCGAAACCGAGTCCCTATGATCCGTTTTTGAATCAATCGCGTTCTCAGTAACCGAAATAGTACTAGTGTCCGGTACTAAGCGGTGCACCGTCCAGTGTAAGAGGAAAGTCCTCTAACGATGAACGGTTGCCTAACATGCTTAGCGCATAAAGCAATTATGAGTAATCCATCCAGAAAAGACAATGCATATTGCCAATTAGTTTATATACGTAAGCAAATCTTATGCCTGTCGATTTCAAATATGTTATGCTGTTAGTTTTCATTAGAAATGGTCATTTTCAAACAGATATCATAAATTAAATGTATGGCAACACAACGCTACGCACTTAGAAGGAATATATTTATTTCCATTTTCTTACATCTTGGTCTTTATTGGCTTGAACAGACGTCTAACCGTTTGTTTACACTGCTCAAAACATTCACATAAAACATATTGTTATCTCAGTTTTGTCAGAGAGACAGAAAAAGAAAAAGTTTGTATCGATAAACAATTTACGCCAATGGAAACCCACGATAAATTTCCCAATGGAGCGAAAAGCGAAAGTCATTACCATATTAAATATTTTAAGAAGTAGCTTAGCTCAAGGCGCTTTGTGCTGTCACTTTAAATATCCTCATCGACGAGTCCTCATTGTCCTCCTTATTGTAGAGTGCGGAAGCGTTGTTTGGATTAAGATTCGCGTTGTATTTAATTATATACATCAAATTAAAGTAGAAAATTTGTTATTTTTTCAGAAACAAGCCATACTTACTTTTCCCCTGGCGTGAGGCCCCAGATACAGAATCCACTTTCGACTAGCCAAGAGGCGTGCAGAACTAGTGCGTAACGCAGGAATCCTATTACGAAGACTGCACTCATAACAGAATCATCCCAATACTCAAGCGGTGCGTTCAGAGGCAGTAGGAGAAATAACACGCCATATAGCAACCAGTAGAAACTGAGTAGGAAAATATATTAACTTATATTATCAATAACAATGTAACAAGCGTTCCGAAGCTGAAATTACAGAATATTTCGTCTGCTTAATAATATGGCCAACGTCAATAGTAAAGAGAGTGAGTTTTGAATAGATATCAGAAGAGAATAACTGAACAGTGGTAGAGTCCGCAACAACAAAATCTGTTACACGAATTGGCCAGCTCGACCGGTGAATACCACGACCTCACAGAAAATAGTCGTCAAGTAGATGTACTTTGCGTTTCGTCTGATGAGTGAGGTGTTGGGGGCCTTATTTGAGTTCTCTTCTCCTTCCCATCCGTTTTCTCATAAGGGGGATAGGATGGGAAAGGAAGAGGATAGGACTGGGAGGGGGTTAGAGGAGAAAAGGAAATATCCTTTTTCCTGTCTATGCCCTCCTCTGTCCATTAAAGGTAGGCAACGCATCTGCAACACATTTGCTTGTTTCGGATGTCTATGGGTAGCGCTCACTTTACATCAGGTGAGGTGATCCGCTTGCTCGTTTGCCACCTTCTCACAAAAAAAATGGAATTAAGTTTTAAATACCCTTACGGAATATTGTTACGGGGAGCTATTTTTCCATGAAGGTAAACACAATGGGCGTTGTCAGGGTTAGAAAGGCTCGTAACTCGGTTCTGTCAGGCTGAGCGTTCGAGCAGAATAGGATACGGCAGTATTGTTAAGACAAATGTTTATTCACTCGCACTTGACAATATTAAATTAATGCACACTTACTTCTTCTGAAACATCACAATAGAATCCTTCTCGATGTCGGACATATCAATTTGATCTTTCAATTTCTCTTGGTAAGGGCTAAGTTTCTTCAAACGAGTCAGCATATGAGCATATAGGAAGCCCTTCTTATGGTCATATGGGTCTACATCCGTGTTGAAGAGGGCGTGATGAAGTCTGTGGTACTGCACCCAGCTGTATATTGAACCCTGAAAAGTGGCACAATGTAAAAAAGTTATAGTGTAAAAAAAGTAGTTTTGATACTCTTATAATCTGACAGGCCTAAGCCTAAAAGTAAAAAATCTTTATATATGTATATTTATATGTAAATCATGGAGCGGCTACATTTTGTCACTTAACTTTTTATGATATATTGATAAACAATGTTAGCGTTTTAAGTCGCTAGTATACTCGTACATGCTCGCCTTATGTTAATTATCTGATTACAATATTTGTCCTATCGACAGGTGTTCTAAGCAGAATCAAACTATACATAAAATTGTATTTATGTGTCATTTAACATATTATTTACTTTAATAATAATAAATCAGCCTTTCTTAGTATGTTTCCCACTGCAGGAACACAGGCCTCCTCTCTGAGAAAGGGAATTATTATTATTATTATATATTATATTACTTGCTTTATTATGAATATATTTAATATTCTTCATTATGAATAATAGTCAATATACAATAACTAACTTAAACATAAAAGAGTTCGAATATTTTATCAGGTTCATTATATTGCAAACCGGGATGAATAATTACTATCATGTATTATACTATACTTTGGGCCATTGAAAATTAAACTTCTATCTACAAATGTCTGTTTATGGATTTGAATTTACGACAATATAGGTGTATGGCGATTGGCTCAACATTTGTAACCTAATAATTATTACAGTTAAACTTTAAAGCTTGTCCCAGGACATGATTTACAAAATTAGTCTGATGTCATATTCGAACCGCCGCTCTTATATTTTGGAGTCCGTATCCAAAACCATTTAGCTATTGCATTTAGTATGACAAGTTTGTATTTAAAATCATATAAAATTCTTTGTTGGATAATCATTTGAATAATTAGTATCAATTTGAATATACCTGTCCAGCTAATGTCTGTAAAAGCATGAGTACAAATCTCAACTCCTTTGTGGCGGTGTAGGTGCGGTGAGCCCACAGCCTGTGCGCGCCCGCGTTCACTGCCAGCGTCGCGAGGGCGGTTAGTGTTATCACTGAAACGTGTGTGTTAATTAGCAATTATTTTGACAAAGGCGCTTTATAAGGACTCGAGCATAGAGGTGTGGAAAATATTACTTCATATTCCTCTGCAGACAATTACCAAAACGTGCTATAATTAATATATAACTATTCATTGCAGAAGAAAGAAATTATGTTTTAATTATCACTAGTAGCCCGCATCGGTTTCGCCCGGGCAATAGTATGTTGATCGCTACCAAACTTCACAGGAGCACCTGCTAATGAAAATTTTATGAAAACCGGTCGAGCCGTTTCGGATCCATTAGGAACATACACACAAGGCCTTTTATAAACATAGATAATTTTCTACAATCATACATCTACGGGTATCAAATATTCGATAGTTTACTCAACAAAATCAATGTACTTTTTCAAAAACAAAAACATTTTTGTTTTTAAAAAAGTAATGAAAACTTACATAATAACACCGTCATCCATTTTACTTCAAAAAAGAGTAGCCAGATTCCGTACACAGAGAGAAGATGTATGTGTATGAAGAAGAGTACAGCTGGCCAGTCGGACTCGCGGCTTTTGCTGAGCTTTGCCAGGCCCTCTGGTGGAGCGCTTTTTGTCGTTTCTTTAATCACCTCCGTCATTTCTGCAAATGGATAACAATATTATTTTAATGGATATATATTCTCTTGATGTTAAGTGACCGCTACCCATAGGTGGCGAGTTGCGTTGCCTACTTTTAATGGACAGAGGGGGCATAGACAGGAAAAAGGATATTTCCTTTCCCCATTTAGCCGCTCCTCGTTCGAACCTCTTCCCCTTCTCATCCCTATAGGGTGGGAGTATGACAGGGCTATAATTGGGCCTCCAGCACTTCAGTCGTCGAGTGCAACCCAGAAGTATATGTCTCCTGCACGCCATCTGGTATTTCATCCGGCATGGTGGAGCCGGCCCATTTGTGCAACAAATGTTGTCGTGGCTGGTTCCTACCACTTTTCCACATAACTCCAAATAGGCAAAAAATCAACAAAAATATACCCTTGTCTCTTAACAAAATGAATACAAGAAAAATAAATGAGAAAAAGTTCGTCGCAACTGTTTCAAATTCAAATAAGCATGTAGCTGACGCATGTTGAGCATGTTGTTCACGCGAACTTATATGATTTTCCCCTAACAAATAACGTCTAACGCGGCTAAAGAAGTTTTCACTTCATAAAATACACTGGGAATTGGTAAAAGAGGCTGTAGGTAACACAAAAATAACCAGTCTACTATTTGTATAAAATGGGAAACTGTTGCTATGTGAAAGTAAACGCACAAAATTGTATAAAAACTTATCCGAATATAAATTTGTTTGATCTAAAGATCTATAAAATCGGTGTTAATGAAAATCGAAGTATGATGTTCAACGTGGTCAACGTATAATACTTATTACAATGGACGATAAAGACGTACACCAAATATCGTCATCAGCTCCTCGTCCGATTCACTTTTACGTGACTTCGGCATAGTATAACTGTAGTCCATATTGTATAGGTTTTGGTTATAGTTTTTACGGCCGGCCGACTGCCTGACGCCAACCCATCAATTAATAAACCACCGACCAACCAACCAATATAGGTTACATTACTTCCAGTATAAAAAACAAAAGTCATTACGAATTTTAAATTAATTAAGCCACTTACCCTTAGGAGACTTTTAGGAATATGAAAAATGTAATAAAACTTCCAGAGGTGCACTAATCGTCACTAATGACACTTATTTAAATCATTTGACGATAATTTTCAAAGACTCGCGTCATTATTCATTTGTTCGGTGTAGGCAGTTACCTCGACCATGCCCAGTAATAAAATAGCCGTCGATGTTTTTTTTATATAACGTCAATGATTCACACACTAACACACTACCAAACATATAAGTGAGTATCGACTTGTGTTATAAAATACTGTTTAATTAACAATATATACGTTGTTACATCAAAGGCTGACTAAGCAACTGGATGACGCTGTACATTGAGGTACGGATCCAAGTCGTCGCGTTATATCGGTTTGCGTGTCGCAGCAACTTGTAATGCAGAATATTTATTAAACAGAAATTACATGAACTTGTTGTCACGAGAAAGATGAATCATTACAATATATATTTATAAAATTCTTCGTGATTATTTATAGTGTATGGCAGTATGTTTTCCAAATTTATGGACTGTAGATTGATTTCTTGATTGCGTTTTCTAGAATTATCATAATATGTATACCGATAAATAAAATTGATGTGTCTGTATGTAATATCAAAATAAAATTTCCATAATATATACATATGAGGTATATTCGGTACTTGTAGACAAAAATACAATTTTTAAAATTTTTGTCTGTCTGTCCGGTTATTCCGGGTAATCTCCGAAACGACTGAACCGATTTGGATGGTACTTTTACTGGAAGAAACGTAACATTGTAAAGATTTAGGCTAATTTAACTTAAACAAAAGAATTAAGGTTAAGACCGCTCGAAATTGTGAAAAAATTACGCGTCGCCGTATCGAAAGCGCCGCCCGCTACATATATAAAATCTATCTAAAAATGTTACTACTATTTAAACAAGTAAGGTTTAAGGATTAGAAGGCAAACAACTTTTTAAAGCAATACTTTGCTCATTCTATTAAACATACGTGGATAGTTGTTCTTATTTTTAAATTATATCCAATTAGGATAAATCTAGAGTGGCCGCCACGTACAGGTCGACTCAGCGACGGTAGGCCTCCCACAGGATGGACCGATGATCTGGTCAAGGTTGCGGGAGCCCACTAGATGAGGGCGGTAGGGATCTTTGTGGCGATCAATATGGGAGGCCTAGGTCCAGCAGCGGACGAATATCGGTTGAAACGAGGACGAAGAGCTGTGTATCCGGTTTTTAGCAGATATAATCGGTGCGGGGCCATTAGTGTCAGGGTAAATCACGGGTTTGTGACGTATTTCATTTTAAGTGGCAAAGCCGGTGATTTTTTTTTATTTTACTTGTTACGTAAAAATTGATGCTTTTAATAACAAGAGAGGCATACTTTTTTACTTTCAAAAATTATAAAACAATTTATAATATACGAATGACCCACCCCAGCTTCGCCCAGGTACCACTAATTATGTTCGTTCCGATCGATACCAAACACAGGAATGTGCCAATCTGGAGAATCCCTGTAAATTTCATCGAAATCGCTCCAGCCGTTTCGGAGTCTATAGGTCTATGGAACATACATACTTCGCTTTTTATATGGTATTTTTTTATAAAAAGTATCCAATGCTACTTCTAATACATCCAAGAATACGTGTACAAAGTTTCACGATGATGATAAGTAGTTTTCGCGTGAAAGCGTAACAAAAAAACTTACATTCACATTGATAATATTAGTAGGGATATGAATATATAGAAATATACAAATTGAATGAAAAATAAACTGTTCAAACAAAGCGACGATAGACGAGTGTTAAGCAAGTTAAGATTTTTTTAATTATGAGGTAATATTGAACGTATAAACTTCTAATAATTGAGTCTCTTAAAACATTTAAAACACGAGGGATAATCATTAACCGTTTGATACGTCTTATATCTTTAAACGCCTTGTCAGTCGTGATACACGGAACATTTTTATATTCATTGATATAAAATTAAACAATACAATTAACATATCTCAATGTTAACGGTCAGGGATCAGGGGAATCCATTGTGTGTTAATGAAAGCGTTCCTGAGCTGATCCGGTTTGAGTTCAACTTGCACTCCCGACACTTTTGACATTATTATACAGGAATTTATAAAAAAAAGTAGATAGAAATCAGTTAAATTTTCCCAAAACTTCGAGCTTAATAAATAATTTATAAAATTAGCCAAATTAATTTACTTGCATCTAAAAATAGATAAATCTAGTTAAATAAGTCTAGTAATTGTTATAACCTTTCCACGACTTTAGTAATAGGGTTATAATGGTATACTCCAGAAGACGTGTTTCTTGACTCCATATTGGCCTCCGTAATGTCATCTTTTAAAAAATTTAAATGCGTTTTATTTTACGTCTTTGACATTTGACAATTTTATTTTGTATAATGCAGTAATGAAATGATTAATTGATCAATATAGTTACTAGACTTACTTTCAAGAAGACTAAATTCTGACACCGGGTTCGCAAAGGACAAAGGTATCAGGTATGTAGGTGTTGATGATGGCAGCGGACGAGCACTAACCAACGGTGGCATCCTGAGCTACAGTCAGGATGTTACTGTCATGGTGTCTGGTGGCAACCGGTCGTAAAATATCCCAGTCAACATGTCCTTATCAATGAATGAAAAGCACTAAAAGGAAGACTTAGGATCGATGTCTCTGGAGAAGATCAATTGGAGATTCGACCCCAACTAGATCAGGGATAGGGCCGGATGAAGATTAAAAGCATCATTGCCAAGTGCTAACCCTGGCCGACGGTGCTTTAATAATTGTTTAGTAGGATTGCCTGAATCTCCGTTTAAAAAGATCTGAATACCTGTTGTTTATTATACAAGCAGCGATATCTAAATTTCTAATTTATTTCCCAACTTCCCCCTTAATCATGAGTTCTGGGAACTCGGGAACATTGTAGTGTACTATGGACTAATTTGGTATGAATTTCATGCTATGATGACTACAATCTCCTTTACAAGCCGCGTGGCGCTATGTTAGCTAAATGTACTTTTAAAACAGAATATATCTGAAATAAATTTGTGAATATTTTGATATACATAAAATTATCATGATCAATAACCACTTTATGTTACATTAAACTAGCTGACCCGACAAACGTCGTTTCGCCTTACAATTAATATATGTTGGGTTATTTGCTGTATTAATTCTACATTAATTGCTAGATGGCTAATATACCCGAGTAGATTGCTTTATAAAAATTAGTAATAATTAAATTAAATAATAAATATAACAGTGTACATGATATGACTATCATTCACCTGACAGATGAACACAAGCAACGAAAAGAAATGAATAATTTATTAAAAAACGTTAAAAGTTAAAGAATTTAATATATTGTAGTCTTTACATTTGTTTAGAGATAACAATTACCATTTCAAAAGACAAGAGAGTAAATATTAAATTCAAACATTTAGGGATGTTATTATGGTCTATTTAACACATCACTGGTAAAATTTTGATGCAGCAATGGATAGTAATGTTTCTTCAAGGCAATGTAACAAAAATATAAGAGCTCACGCTCGTAATCCGTGGGGTAGGAGCACCAATTTACATTTGTAATATACATTTAGAGTGAATAAGAATATATAGAAATGTCGAAAAACAATTGCACCAAGATGTATTAAAAACGACACTCACCTGTTGACAGCAATTGCGGGACTTCTATTTTCCTCGTTGTTCATTCAACGACTGTTTACAGTCATGACAGTTCTTAGCACCTTTTTAATATACATGAGGGGGTGACAGTCCGAATTCCAATACATATATGTATAACATGGTCGACGATATGAATGGAGTCATTTAATCGTTCGGTACTTCGGTACATATGAAAATGTTTAAACAAAGATCAAAGCATATAATTTAAAGAGTGTCGTATTGTTCACACTATGTAGCAAGGCTCACAAGTATTTTGATGTGAGGTATTGGTTCAGTTGAAAAAATATATCAGAATCCGTAAAACAAAATTTAGGGAATTCCAAACTTATGAAACAGTTCAATGAGAATATTGTTAAAATTAATATGTCGGCATATTTAAGAATATTCCTATTTTCCTAATAAGTTAATATACCTAGTTCTTATTCTGGTCGAGTGCACCGTGACAAAGATTGTCGGACTATGAATTCTGCGTTCTAACTAGGAACTAACGCCGCCACCCTGAAAGTCATATCTTGACACTTCACTCAGTCGACATTTGCTTTGCTTTTAGTCTCCTTGCATTTAGTGTGTATTTTTCTTGATATTCTGTGAAAAAACACGCCGAAAGTGCTTAAAATAGTATTAGATAGATGGATTTTAAAGTGAAAAAGTTTTTTTATGATCAAGGAGAAGGAGCAGAGTGCTCCGATAATTCCATTTGGAACCATAAAAGAGAGTAGCTGCTGCGACGGGTAAATGTTATCATTTTTGTAAATTCTAGAAATCCCCTCGCGTCATACTACATAGCAACACGAAGAGGATAATATGACAAGTAGTTGTATTTGTTAATTTTGCGACCAGCAAATCTAATGAACAAATATTTATCGTCGGATGAATCAGTAAGCCGACGCAGCTTCCAGTAAAATAACCACACCTGAGCAGAAAAGAAAAAAACACGGAAAAACAAAATTTTATTACGCTATTATGATTTCGGCGTTTTAAGAACAAATATTATTATATTGTTTATGCTGAACATAATTGTGATAAAAAATATATAATCAACCTTGTGTTTTCTTTAATTGTCTGTAAATATGTATTAATTTCAATAGTAAGCAATTACTAGGTACCCAGGAATTAGATTGTAAGTTCGAAGACGCGCCGGCTCGTGCAGGGAGCGTAGTCGCTGAGCTACAAGTGGCACAGGAGTCGCCTAAACGTGGGCTTACACTGCTGAAAACATTCACTCAAAATATATTGTCATCTGAGTTTTTTCAGAGAGCAAGATAAAGAGAAATCTTGTATCCCGTTTATTCGCCAGTGGAAACACTCGGTAAGAATCGAAAGGAGATGCATAAAAGTCAGCGCACAGGGTCGTCTAGTGTCGGTTTGCTTAGATGAAATCCGCGGGTTAATTTATTCGGTTTTATTGTGAACAGGTTGATTACTTTCGGACACTTCACTTTTATTTACATGTCTACATAGGTTGCCTTCGGTGTTTTGTTTACAACTATCTCACTAGTGATATTGCAACCTGACAGAAAATTGTGAACTGAATGAACCATTACAATTTCAAATACAACCTATACCTATCTATCTAACAAACCTAATCTAAAATTAACGTAGATTTCAATTCAACAGTATACAAGATACAATTTAATTGGAACAAAATATGGAAACAAAAAGTATCTGTTGCGAAATGATTTTTCAAAATCGATTAATAAAGTCGAAGTTAGTAAGTCGAAGTAAGGTAAATAAGTCAAAGTTCTGAGATAACAAACATAAAACAAAAAGCAGATTGGGAATAAAAATAAATAAATAATAGATCGGCCTTGTTTAGAATGTTACCCACTACAAGGACACAGGCCTCCTCTCCGAGAGAGGGAATTGGGAATCTTTATTTAACCGTCGATTTAAAATACGTTAAATTGTACATAGTTCGTTCAGTTCACAATTTTACGAAAAACAAAAAGATTAAAAACTATTTATAAATATATACATATCTTAGCCCCTACTGCAGTTTTTCTGCAGCACAACTTTGATTTGGCTGCTATTAGCGGCTTTTGAGTCGTTATGGTAAGCATAAAAAAAATAAAAAAATAAAAATAGAAACCGATGGTAGCGCCAGCCGCCGGAGTAAATTGCGAATCCACTCAAATAGATGCACTAAACATTGTATAAAAATTAGTTACCCCAGTAAACGGGCAGCTGCACCATTTTTTATTCAGCTTGTTACAGAAAAATCACAAATTTAAAGATGTTTTTGTAAAGAAAACACGTTAATGTCACAAACAATTTTATTAAACAATCTAAGAGAATGTTATAAAAGATGCAACGAATTTGTATATTTGTTACAATTATTGTACATAATATCGTAATGGTATTCGCATAACATTACGGTGGCAAATTGATATTTAATATTGTCCTAAACGAACATACAAACAAACCTGGAGTATAATAATAAGTGGAGTGGTAAGTAATACTCGGTGAAAGCAAATTCGCGGTTAACATATTTACCAGTTAGGTTCAATCGACATTATGTAAGAATATTGCGACTAGCGTATTTTTTTCACTTTATCCTTGTAATCATTTCTTTTCGACAAATCTTGAACTTTCGTAAAATTAAAATATTCGTTTATATTCTGTAAAGGGCCCCATCTAAAATTATACATAAATATGCTATAATATACTACACTGACTATGCTATCTAACTCTATTGAACTATAAAGCTAATTCAATTGAAAAAAAAAACGAATTCAATTGAACTTGTTTTCTAAGAACGCTGTAGGTTACATAAAATTTAAGTCATCTGTAAACAAATTTCACAAAAGCTTATTGTAGTCCAACATAGGAGGCGGTGCGTACATTGCTTTATTATTGTGAAGTCATACAATTTTTTTATCGCTAGACGGTGTCTATTGTTAATGTTGTGGTGGTACAGGGTGCTAAAATCTATTAAAATATTGAGGGTTTGAATAAAGGTTTTATTCAATTTAATTTTTAAGTCTCAAGTTTGTGTTGCTCGAATTATTATTAAATCACAATAACTTGGTCTTTAGATAGTCAATTTACTGTCTCTAATAGCAATAGGAGATGGCTTATCGATTGTACAATATCAAATTATTGCCTAATGTAATGTATGTGTCCGAGTGTAATAGACACACTCAGTAAGATTGTAAAAATGACACGTTATCATTGTAATGAAATAGCAATAAATTGTTCTGGCCACTTAACAATGTAGTAGTTTGATCATTAAACACAATACCCTCAGAAGTTGTTGAACCCACTCTTTACCTTAATTCATATTAAAAGACAATGGTCTGATAGCTTGTACCAGAATCGATTACAGATTTACATCTGGAACTCCCAACCACTATGCTATAAATTAAATTAAATCGAATAAACGAAATCTGTATAGTACTATTTCAATTAAATGCATTTTTTCAACCTAAAATATAATATTTACAAACAAAATGTGACAATATTCAATTGAGCAAAAAATTATAGTATTAAAACATCCTGACATTAATTTATGTATAATGTCACTCGCTTATACAATCACTAAACATTTTTATTTGAAATCCATTTAATCGCTCCAATCCTTAAAAGTTGTTTTTCGAAAGTGATTTGGAATTTACCCAAATCCATGTCGATGTAGTAGTGAACTCCTTACCATTATTAGTGATTTCACTAGTCCGTCACGATTCCGCTACTACAATCGTAATGCAGAATTCTCATTCACAACTACTAAAACGGGCGCTGCGTAATTGTAAAGTAGACATGTTCACCTAAAGTATGTATGTATTATTATATAATTTGTCAATAGACATCTTTGTTTGATAAAAAGAAAATACCCATTTATTTTATACAATTCCCTAAAAGTAAGACAGTCCAATACGACACAAATCTGTGCAACGCTTGCAATCAACCCTGTTCTAAATCGTCACAGTAGGTAATTCCAATTTAATATAAAACATCTTTATATTCTAAACTAAATGCATTTCCACTGTTTTATATCTTCCAATTTTGTCTTAAATGATTTTCACGGACAGATCGGGGACATTTTTCAGTTCTAGTTCCATGAAGGGCGAAGTCGGACTTCTCTTCAGAGAGCCGTGACAGTTCTGACAGTACTGTTTTTCTGAGAGTTGCGTCGCCTTTTCGGATGTTTCGAAGCTTTTCCTCTTCGAAGATGTGTTGTCGTTAGATTTATCTGAAAATTATCACAGTTATATTCTATATTTAATTCAAAACAAAAATTACTTCGTTTTATAGCTTCTCTGTATGGTTATAAAACTAAAAAATATAATTAAATCTCATATGATATAACGCATTAGTAAAGGTTTGGTTTGATTTGATAAAGTAAATCTTTTTTCAGATTGCCCAAAGATCACATATTACATGATGCATACATTACCAGAACTTTTACCCCTACACTTACCAGAATTTTTAGTGCCATTAGAGAGTGTTCTCTGAGACAGAGGCATTGCCGTGTATAAATCTCGCTTATTGGCAGACATGTCTTTGCCGCGACAACGACAGTGCGCCATTGAGTTCTGAAATCGTGAATAACTCGATTATTTTGGACCTTGGTTAACCTTTTATGCTACGAATATCTTTAATCTCGAATTTCACTCAATATAATTGTGTTACTTTGATTATTTAGTTTTTAATGTTCTCTCAAAAGGTATATAGCAAACGCTTATAAAATACTAAATGTTTTGTTTTACATCAGAATGCACTTCATTCTGATGTAAAACCAAGTGTTAAGTTGATTATTAGGATGGGATTATCACGTTATATGGCTGCTGACCTGGGAAGCATCGTGTCGTCATGGAGCGACGTATCAATTATCATCAAGTAAATGTATTTTTAACAATTTAATGAAATAGAAAAGTGTAAAACTATAAATAAAATTGTACCTTAAAAGCGCTCCGGAATTTGTTAGACATGATGTGATAAAAAATAGGATTAATACACGTAGACATGTAGTAAAAAACTCCAGAGATGTAAGTCAGTATGGAATAGATGGCGAGAAGTATCGGCGACTTAGCGTGGTGGTCCTCCCGAGTCCCGTATATAGCGACCAGCCTCTGAGCATGGAAGGGCGCCCAGCAAACGAAGAACGCGACCACAACTGCAACTGTTAATGAGACAAAATGCATAATTTTTTAATTATATTTTTTAATCATATTTTATTATATAACGTTTTTTCGCATATCACATATCGCATTTAAATTGAATGGTATAAAGGGTTATCGTAATGTACATGAAATGCTTAAGGTAACTAATGCATTTACATTGATAACGATTAATGTAATATCCGTCTAGATGACTTTACAATTACAATTACATTGTACGTGACCATTTTTTAGAAGTTAGAATGGGTATAGCAGGATATCCTTAAGAGATATATGCCATCGCGGCTTTTTGTAATTCTTTTTAATATATATGTCGGGGATTGGCCGAATGCACTCTGACACAACCCCAAGCTCTAGCGTAACGGCGAACCTGGTAGCGGTCATTACATTACGAGGAGTGACGGCAATCGGGTTGCATCGTGGATACGCGCTACGTGTTTGGTGGAGTGTCGTTACATTAAGCCAGTCTATTTATTGTAATGTTTGTAATGTCCCAATGTATTTCGACGTCACATTACTACTGCTTTTACACGACCATCATCATTATCTTAACTTTTTTGTTACCTTGGTTTGTATTTTTGTACGTAATGGAATCTTTGGTTGTAATTATCACTAACTTGTATAGGTCCGAGCCATCGTATCAAGAACCGATGATAATACATTTTTCAAAACGTTGTTGTAGTTTATGAGGCAAATATATTTTTATTTTAGGATTAAGAATAGCACCATCTAGGTGCAAATTTAAATAAAAATAGGCACTTTATATGTACCGCAGTGTGACATAACGGAAGTCTTTGACCAACGCAACACATATGTACGTTGCTAGCGATGTCTTACGGTACGGAGATGGGGAGTCTAGCTGCGAGCGCCGTAATATGGCTCAAGGTCACACAAAGGGCAATGGAGAGGACAATGATCACAGTTTCTCTGCGAGATCGCATCAGAAGTTATGAGATCAGCAGCAGTATCTAGGTAACCGACATTGCCCGAAGAATTGGGAAGTAAATGGCAATGGGCCGAGCACATTGCTCGCAGAACGGGTGGCCGGTGCGGTCGAAAGGTCCTAGATTGGTGGCCACGTTGACGCAGCGTCGGTAGACCTCCCACACGATGATCTAGCCAAGGTTGCGAGTGCCCACTGGATGAGAGCGGCAGGGTATCTTTGTGGCGATCAATGTGGGAGGCGTACATCCAGCAGTGGACGAATATATGTAGGCTGAAATGACGACGACGAGATACTTTATGTAATGGAACTTGGCGTAGGTTTTTAGTTTATATATCTATTAATTATTTAAAATATCAGAATAGTATAAAGTATCATTCGTTTTTATTTTATATATATATATATATACATACATACATATATATATATGTATGTATATGACGTGGGGTACATTTTTTTATCTTTTACAAGTGCATATCTATGTATTTATAAAGGGCGATGTGTGTAGTATGTATGTATGTATGGATTCCGAAAGGGCTGGCTTTTATTTTATTAAGCTTTGATACCTGTACAATTGAGGATCAATCTGGAAAACATTATTGCGTAGTATTTATTATCTTAAAAATTTATCATCGCAATTAGTTCCTACCAATAACTAATCTCACAATGAATGATTCTAAGCACGTAATTCATTTATGTTTTGCTTATTAAGTTGATTTACTAAAAAAAATAACATCTCGCGTTCGTGGTCCAAAGCCACCACAGATTACAATTTTGCACCATCATGCTACGTCTAGTTTTATCATATTATTAAACGAAAGGCCGTAAGTAAGTTGGTAATACGATACTCAATGAGTATTGGTAGTAATACCTTAGAAATGTTAAATATTACTAGCACATAAGTAAAGTGTTAACGTAGTGCAAGTTGAATGCACTAAATTATAGTACCCTGTAGTGACAGGTATATTTTAGTTACAGAGTTAAAGATTATTCTAGATGCTTATAGATTGATCTGGAATTATATTCTATTATTATTTCAGATTCTTCTTGAAATGTCTAGACTAATGCAGAACGTTCTAGATCAGTCCAGATTAATCTAGACGAATAATAGGACGCACAAGTTCGTATATATATACATAATGAATCATATATATATATATATATACATATAATGTAAGATATATATATATATATATCTTACATTTGCAATATGAACAAAAAGTTACTGTGTTATTAAATTATAAATTTATTTAAAAAATGAGTTTTGTTTATTCTTTGGGTAACAAAAGGACCTTTTTTAGTCGATAATACCGTTACCTCGATCCCCAAGCTTATAAAAACATTGTTAGTACTGGCGGGATTTTTTTACTTAAGTTAATAAATCATAAAAAGAGGAAACTCATTGCCACTGTATGGTTTCACTTTGAGTTCTAACATTAAATAAATAAGATCGACGACAAAACAGATCCTAGGAACAAGGCCCATGTATATTATTATACGTACAAGGACAAGGCACCTTGTTTTTGTAGGATTTTTGCTAAAGATAATATTTCTATAGTTTCTTAGATACATTAGCACTCTTAGAACAAAATCTTTAAGCAATTAATGCTTTAACAATTAATCTTTATGGTTTACAAGATAGTATCGTTTAATAAGGAACATGAAACAATAAATTACATTACTTAATAAGATACAAATGCGATTTATTATGGCTGAGTAAGTAGTTTATATTTAAATCAAAATTGTTTTTACGCAACAACCGTCCACTATTGCATGTGGGGGGCCCAATGATCGCCACAAAGATCGAAGTGGATGATACGCTGATTTGTGGAATACAAATCTCCTCACATTAATATAAAAGCAATTCAATTATTCCTTTTCACATTTAGAATTTCCTATACTTAAAGACAAATTCAACGATACAAAATTGAGTTTGAAACGTACTGCATTTCATTAGATGTTGATTAAATTCATAGCTTTCATTGTTAGTTACATAAAATAAATGTGTGCTCACGCCCGTAACCCAGTGGGGTAGGCAGAGATCATGGATTTCCATTTGGCGCGATCCTGACACACCTCTCTCGCTTCTTCTACATTCATACGCACTTTCTTAGTAAGCCGCTAATCTGATCGATATAAGTTCTCCTAGGGCGTCCCCTACCAACTACCACTAACTTTAGCAACATAAATTTGTTTCGTTATTCTCTCTTCATTCATCCTTTCAATATGCCCTAACCACCGAGGCACACCTTTCTCAATTCTGTTACATAAATTTTACCTATATGAAGTATTTTAAGTGTTGTTTCGGAAAGTTATGAATAGATTATATTTACGTGACTATAGACAAGGACATTATACGAGTGATATATTACACCTGTAGTATATATAAGCAGTAGTAGAGAACGGTGCGTGTTTTATTTGCTCGGGTCTGGTTTAATCTAATTTATCTATATCAAAAGGAAAGCTATGCCCAGACGAACAAATAGTAGTTTTAAATTACTATAATTATCAAAAAATACTCACCTAACATTTTGATGACTCTTTTCGTCGATTGGTGATTTTTCTGTCGTACTTTATCTATAGATGCCAAATGTCTCATCAAATTTGGATGTTGGTGTTTATTTCTATCGACTTGAGTCCGTTTCAACCTAATGCCTATTAGAGAATAGAGAGCTGTGATAGCTATCATGGGTGTGAAGAAGAAAAAAAATGTAGAAATTTCAAACGAATGGGGAACTATTATACGAGTTTGAAGACACATTATGACTCCTTTGTGATTCCGTAGACCAAATTGCAGGGCTTGCGGTAGCGCTAGTATGAAGGACGCCAGCCACAAAAGAATGACATGCTTAATAGCTCTCGATAGCTTTGACATTTTATGGGACACAAATGGATGACATATTGCCAAATACCTCTCAGTCGTGAACAGTGTTATTGTTAAAACGCTCGCATTGGTCGAAGTTTCGGCGGCCAGGCCACGCATCACACAAAAGTATTGGCCAAATATGTACGGCCATTTTGACCAAATTGAATAAACCTCCTGAGGCATACCACTCACTAATAAAAGGAGATCAGATATCGCTAGACTGAATAAGTAATAATTTGTTGCCGTACGCAAGCTCTTGTTGCGTACGATGACAATACACGTGAAAATGTTACCTATTAACCCTGTTACAAATATCAGTGCATAGATTATTGTTATTGGTAGAACTATGTACAAGGAATCGCGTTGAGGTCCAAACACAAGAGTGGGGTCTACAGACCCTGTGAGGGAGACATTAAGAGTAGCGTTGGAGGCGTTTTGACACATAGTGTATGATTTTTGGTTATTTTTTCATATTCTCGTTGCGACACTGTTCATCTGGCAATCGTCGACAACATGTTTCCGCACATCAATGTCCCTGCAAAAGGAAAAACCACATTTAATTAAATTTTAGATTACTTAGAACCGTTATAAATGAGGTTCCTTCGGTATCTTGATCTTGATTTCAAATAAATTCAAGTTTGCTGTAGAATAATTGTTTTAGTGGTAATTGTTCATTATTATGTGTGGGATTAAGAGAGCTTCGGACAAGTGCGAGTGTCGACAATGAGAACCGGTCTATGTCCAGATCACTAGTAGGAAGCAGATTTAGATGCAAATTTTGAAGATATATTTATTGTGAATTACTTTGGTGTTATAACTATCATTAAAACATATAACAAACAACCACATATATATAAGACAAAAATATGAAATAAAACTTATTCAAATACTTTAAAAAGATGTTATACTGTTAAATAATTAACCACGCAGCAAATACACCGTAAACTATTATTGTGGGTATAATGCAACAGTTACATACAAATTTACGGTCGGTGCCCAACATCCAGATTCGGTTGTATTAAGTTCGGTATTTCTACACTAGAGATCTTCCCACAGGAGACAGAAGATTTTCGGAATCTCGTCAGTAAAAATATGATTTTAGATTCTGTAAGTAAATTATGTTGTAAGTAAGACAACAATATTGGATGAAATAGTAGTGCATGCGCCCAACCCCAACATAAAAGTAAAACATACGCGAGAGTATAATTATTCTTGTCAAAGTCTAAAGCAATTATTATATAGCACGTGAGGGTTTTATAAAGTCTATAAAATGAATAAGTAACATGTAAACGGCAACGAATACTGGGCATTACTCCGATGACATTGTCTCACGTTCACGACTCAATCGTAAAATTAAAATAAAAAAAGAGGTTACTGAAACTTTATCATATGTGTTAATATACGAAAAAGTGTCCGATGTCCAACAATTGAGGTTGAAAACGAAGCAAGCAGTCACCTGGTGTTAAGTGACCGCTACCTATAGACATCCGAAACAAGCAAATGAATCGCTGATGCGTTGCCTACCTTTCCTATCCATGCCCTCTCCGCCCAATCCTCTTACCCTTCCCATCCTATTCTTATTAGGAAAGGATGGGAAAGGGAGGAGGACTGAAATTGGGCCAGTGGCATGAAATATGAAAATCCTGCTAATGAAGCAGTATAAGGTGATGACGAGACTTAATAGATTGTTTATTTAATTAAAAAAATATTCTTTAAGGCCTATCTGTAACCAAGTGAAGTTTTACACGTCGCTAAGGAAACTTACATTCACCCTTCACTTCTACATTTTAGTACTCCAAACTGCTTCATGCTTCAGCAGTTTTCTGATCTGATTAATCTTTGCCTATTTCTTTTCTGTTTCCTTTACAAGGCATTATTTTAAAGATTTTATAAACTGCCTATTTTGCTTGTTGAAATTTAGTCAATGGAGTCACGTATCGGCTTTGTTGTCGATTCCAAATTATCATACGAGGAATTAGGTAACGAAATTTTTCGGCGAGGAAATTAAGGAACGAATGCCTGCGAAGCCGCGGGCAACAGCTAGTTATTACAGCAAATTTGAATGGTCATTAAAGTGTAAAATATGTTTTCGTAGCAAACGGTCTAACGAGTTTTTATTACCATATCCTGGTTTGATTTTTTTTATTCGAATTTTTAATGACCTGATCATATTATTATTTATTTATTATTTTTTATGCTTAATAATAAAATAAATTTCATTACATTATCGCTCACCTTAACAACATCACGTGGTAATAAAAACTATAAGCGAAGAAAAAGATACAGAATTTGACCTTGAATAGATAGTGACTAACAACGAGACAGGCGTATCAATGGATCGTTCATTTCGATATAGAGGGTGACAATTTCCACTTAAAAGTTACGCTATGGCATTTTATGGCGTTAATACGAAATATGGACGACACGTTAAAATCAGTCTATACTACTTTCACAGCTAGCTAGCTACATTTTAAGTAAAGTTCATTCAAGCTGTAATACATACACGCGACAATGGGGGCATTTATTCATGAGAATCTCACAATCTTACAAAGTACCACAATCCGGTAATAATATTTGCACTCGCATCATTATATTTCCATTTGAAAAATTACATTAGAATAATGATCTGTTATTGAAGCTGAGTCTTTTGGAAATGTAATTCTATGTAAATTAATATCCTATTTTGTTATGCACTAAAATTGTGTTGTTTAGGTCATAATGCCATGTCTTGTTGCCGAAGACAGAAGTCAAGATAGTTGCAGTTTTCATAAATTGCAAGCAGTTACTACGTTTTATGTAAGGGTAAGGATAATTTCTATATAATTAAGTACGTAATAATAAGTTCGACTAGCGCATTTAATGCTAGGCTTTTCAAAATCCGATTTAAGCCTAGATGATTTAAGGCAAATAGTGGCTATCGGTCAAAAAAGCTATTGACAGCAAAATAACAAATAAGAACATACCTTTCCCCTTATCGTATTTTTAATAACGCTCTTAATATACGTATTTATTTGGCAGATCTTTGGCAGTGAATGAATAAAACATAGAAAAGTAACGTGAAAAAAATTATCTTCGATAAATGGCTCAAGAGTAGTTTGTTTTCTTTAATCAGCTAGTTAGTTTTCTATTACCACGGCGAAGTAATGATTGACTCTGTTCAACGCTCGTCGCTAATTGGCTAAGTGCCCGATCGTATCGTATACATAATACGAGACTTCCTTAGTGATCGAACGTACCGCTACCGCGTTGAGGGAGTATGCTCTCAAGCACACCCCGTTCGAGCCTGGGTGCCTCTAGGTTCGGTGTTAGGCCCAGTCCTCTTTACACTCTACACTCTACACTCATGATACGCGTACGCGGTGTAGAGCTTTCCCTATTTGCCGATGACACCTCAATATTCACGTCAGGCCTTCAGTCTGATGCTATATGTCAATGCCTTCAGACCGTTGCCAACACTCTCGGTGAATTGCTCCTGAAATGGACGATCGAAATAAATCAAACGAAAAGCGCGGCTCTTTTCTTTTCGCGACATTAGAAAGCGCATCTCCCGCATCTCCCATCCATTAACCTCATGGACAGCTCAATTCCAAGGTAGGACAATGTAGAATACTTGGGTGTCATCCTCGACCGTAAACCTAACTTCGCCGCTCACGTGACCCGGGTTAGGAACCGGGCGGCCTTCGTATTAGGCCGCCTATTCCCATTAATCAACGCTAAGAGTAAAATGTCCCTCCGGAACAAGGTGACACCATATAAAGCCGTCGTGTCGTGCAGCCTATCATGACGTATGCTAGTCAGGTATTCGCGCACATTTCCCCAAAACAAATACACCGACTTCAGATGATCCAAAACAGATTCTTGCGCAGGGTCACCGTGGTTCGTGCGCAACGTCGAGTAACACGTGGACCTAGAGCTGCCTATCATAGCCCTGAAACACCTGAAGTTGGCGTCGCGCCGCTACTTTGACTCCGCCGCCGATCACCCCTATTTGTTAGTTGTAAGTGCCGCCACTTACAAACCAATCGCGCTCGGTACGTTCCGCCGCGACTATAGGCGACCTAGACACGTACTCGAGTATCGAAACGATGCAATAACCATCGCACAGGCTAGGATAAAACAACTTCGCAGCCAAATCACACACTGCTCTCGCCGGCGAGAACGGCCGTCGTACTCTAGATTCGGCCACATATCTGGCAGGGTTTTCTCCCCTATTAACGATAGAAGCGTTGCTGGAGCTTCTTCTCCAAGCGCAAACGCTCTCCGAAGTGGAAGTAATGTTAGCTCTAGCAATTTATATAATCCGATAATAGCAACCGAAGAGCCGAGGCTCGGCCCTCTCGGGCACCCTCAAATCGGAATGCTAAAAGCGTAATCAGTGACAGCCCAAGCCGAGGTCCCCTCTCGAGGGCCCTTGAGCCGAGTCACTCCATGGAGCGTCCACCAAAGCGGTCTAGGAGCTCGGCGGCCTCCCAATCCGGTAATAATAATAAAGTAACGGCCCGAGCCGAGGCTCCCTCTACGGAGGGAGCCCTCGAGCTATGTTACTCTTAAAGAGGCTTAGGCTACCCGAGCTTCCGCCTCGAGCCCGGTGTAGCTGTAAATGCCTCTAGGCAAACAGTGACCTTTCAGTCAAAAAAAAGCAAATAGTATTAAAATGCCGCGTGAATTTATCACATACAGGTTCTCAGATATCAAAAAATGGAGACGGATATGATCTTATGATAGTTCTTTATTTGTTAGTTCCTTTCTTGATTATAGTCATAGGCCTGTGGGTTGGAAAGAAGATAGCAATAATTATATAATCAGAGTTTCTTTGACCAAGTACAGTTCAGTATCGACGTAACACAAGCAATTACGCCACGATCATAGACTTTGTCTTTTGACAACATTCGTTTTATGGACAATAAAACTTAACGGCCATTAGAAAAACGTAGCCTGTCTCATCGTTAGCGGTGAGAATTCTTTGCGGCATCACAGAGTAATTTATTTAAGATTAAAAATCCCGTAAACGAGGATAAAATTTGGATGAAAACAGGATATTGTGGAGTCCAAGCGATGAATTAATAAATTGAAAGCAGGAATAAGAAAAATGTTTATGACTTTTTTCAATGTTATTTTCTAGTCAGTGGCAGTATTAAAACAAGAAACCCTAGTTAAATTTATCAAGTCGTCGAGATGGTTACTTGTAGTTTAGAGTAGCAAAGAATACTGATGTTTTATAGGCGAAGGGGGCAAAAGGAGAAACTATAGGTGTGTTGCCGGCGTTTAACAAAATATTTTTAATACAATATTACTTAAGTATTAGTATATAACAATTCAATTGTTTGCAATATTAGATTTTATTACTATTAATATGTAATATTGCTAATGCTTATAATTTTTTTTAATTATTTTTAATTTATTTACTATATTTTTAATATTATTAGTTTGTTAATATTATACAAATGTGTAAGAAAAATTATCTGAATTAGTCACCAGCGACCAGGCAGCTTCTAAAGGCAGTGTCCTTGTGTGCATTATCAAATCGCTCATTTATTGACAAAGACTGGACGATGCTACCAACGAGAAAACAGTTCGATATATAAATGTTATGTTAAATGTCTACCTCATGGAGCCTTCTCAACCTGAATTCGATTGTTTCGAAACAAGAGTAAGCACGGATGTATTACTACACAGAAAAGATACTGGCAGAATTCCATGAAGACGGAAGAGGGTTCTACAGGAATGGAAATTAGCGCGGGATTATTATCACAGAAGAGATGAATGCTGATCAGTTAATGAACTTGACGAGAAGGAATGGACATGGATAACAGTCCTCGCGAAATTTGATTACATCTGCAACGATGTTGTCTTTGACTACACTGATAAAACGAGACTGAAATACAACCAATTATTTCCGAGGAGGATAGGCGTCAGGCAGGCGGCCGGCCGTAAAAACTGTAGTCAAAACCTATACAGTATGGATTACAGTCTTACTGTGCCGACCCCACATGAACGGAAAAAGGGCAAGGAGATGATGATGGATTCGATTGTATTATTTTTAACAGGTCTCATTAAATATGTTTCAATTTTCTATTGTTAGCGTGGAACATTTATAAAGTGGATTAAAGAAATTCAGTTTTTCTACGGAGATATATTTGCTCATGTCTGTGTTTCAAATGTACATAATTATATTGTTAGTTTTCTAAAATTACGTTATCCGACTCTAGGTTATCTTCCTGCCAACTGTGTAGTTATACCGACGGATCTAAAGGTGGTTGATAGTTTAGGTGCTGCATATACATATCCATTTCTCAAAATTTCTAACCCTATCACAATAATGTCGGCAGAAATGGTTGCTAGTTTAGAAGCCTTAATATATGGCAATGCAAGTGGCCTCTTCAGTCAATGGCTGAAAAGCCTTTGACTGGAAAGTCAGACGCAGTACGCAATATTTTTTGTCAAGCTGTATAGTATGGGCGACGAGGGATCTAAATGTATAAGTTACATTTATAAAATATTTAAGTTTAAGAAGTGTACATATATAGTTATATGTACACTTCTTAAATTTATAAGGGGTGTTTTTTAAATTTTAATAATATTAATTTATATATAAGCAATTGTATAAGGAGCTGTTATTTTAGATTTAACTTCAATTTTAGCATTATAAGAAGTTAGTGCATAAGTTGTAGTATACTGTTGACTTTCATTAAACACAAAATTATAAGTGTCGAGTAACAATCATTAAAAAGGTGAGAATTGGTGAATTATTATTGTTAAATTTCTCGTTTTTGGGTAGTTGTTGTTTGTTTGAATAGATTAAAGAGCCAGACGATTGTATTCAAATTATAGTTATACAACATGACAAAACAAAAAATTCAAGGTTAATATTGTTCAAATGCTAATATTCTGACCTATGTAAGCTAAGTATAGATAGACTAGCAAAATTGTTTGCTACTAGTATCTAATAAAAATTCTAAATTGATGTCTTTAATGAAATCCCACAGAAGCATTTTCTGGATCAAATCCTCCTTTTTCAAATAAAGCTTTCTTAATGTCCAGTAAAGCATATGTAATTACTTTAGTATCATATGTATGTGTCGAGTAAATCAGAATTTTTAGAAAATCTTTTGGGAATTCGTGTTTAATCGTAAAAAATATTCAGTATTCGGGTAAGTTCATGTAGCGCTATCTATTACAATTTTCAGATACCAGTAGATAACTATTAAGTTGTTTATAGTAAAATGATATATTTTTCTACAAAATACGTGTTTTTGGCAACACTTACACTTTCATAGATAAACTTCGAATGTAAAACCTCATTGAGATATAAAATTTGATCCAAATAAAAAAAAACCGAAGTCCACGAAATCTATATTAAAATAAATTTGTGTAAATAGTATTACACCATTTACACAATTACATAAAAAAATTGGACAATTCACACAATATCTTTATAAATTATAGCCTGTATGCTATTCTGATGTATAAATAATAATAAAAAATCGGCCTTTTTATAGAATGTTTCCCACTTCAGGGACAGAGGAGCTGTTCCTCTTCGAGAAAAGGAAAGGGCCGTATTTCACCACGCTGGCCCTGTGCGGGTTGGCAGATGTCATATGTCTTTTTAATTTAATTTAGTGGTTCTAAGACATGCCGGTTCTCTACGATGTTTTCATTCATCGTTCTTAGAGCATTCGTGATGAAATTAATTACACAAAGTAAAGCGCCTGCCTGGGTTCGAACCCGCGACCTAAAGTCGGGGCCTAAACCACTGAACCCCCACAGCTCACTGAGCCACCACTGCTCGCTATTCTGATGTATAAGCTATATTATTGTAAACTTTCATTAAAATCCATTCACTAGTTTTTGCGTGAAAGACTAACAAACATCCATACATCCATACTTATAAACATTCGCATTTACGTGTAATATTTGCAAAATTAGTAGGATTAATACTACCCATAAGGTAAAACATAAAGAAAAATTTGATAATTAGAATTTCAGAGAAATTATCTTTTCTAACTTAAGTAGCTCGGTATCATACTCGTGTCCAAGGAGTAAGCTATGTAAAATCAACATTGTTTCTACATATATTAGCAGAATCAGCTGTTGTTTTTAGTGTTAGACTAAAACAGTTGGACTAAAAAGTGTTTCAAAACAAAAGTCCAAAAAAATACATAACTAATATCAGTTTACAATAATTTATTATTGTTTATGCCAAATACTTATTGCTAGCCGTTACCGTTACAAAACCGGGATTTTTCTGAAATAAGGTATTGAAATGCTCTAAAACAATATAAGCTAAATAGGTACCTTTAATTTCACGTCATTAAAATTGTGATGTACATTGAAGAACATTCTTATTTGTCTGGTCTAAGATATAATGCCATATCTTAGAATATTCTGTTCCTATATGGCATTTTAAATGTATACCCTCATCTTTTATTTGTTCAGTACCTAGGTTACTTAGATAATATGTACATTGTAAATCACATGTGGGTTGCACAGCTAATTGTGAGGACAATACTGTTAAATTGTAAAATCAAATTGAGTTGAACCCTTCCGTAGCTGTTGGCTGGAATTTGACCGCAATCGACTTGTGATTTATCAATGTACATATTATCAAACAACAATCCAGGACCTGATCAAATAACAGATAAATTACTTACGCCACATCTTATAATGGAAGTTCATCAATGGGCTGATGTAGGTTTGATTTGAAAAATGAAAGAAACCTTGTTGTAAGCCAGAGAGGAACTTGTAAATAGAGAAGGTACAATGTGCTGGTGGAGGTGATGAGACTTATTCTCAATTCCGCTTTCTATTATTCATGAAATTAGTTCACGGAATTCGTATAATGAATTGAAATACTTTGTTTATTCATTTAGATTTGTTTCAACGAAACTGTTTTGATGTTTATTGTTTCATTATCAGGTTAAGAATCTGGAAGGCACTAGACATCGGTTCAACAATGTGAAGTAAACAATGTTATAAAATAAATGGAATCAACGACCTTTGCTTTGGACGAATTAATTTTTATTTATTTTATATGTTAAGTGGAACTCCACGCGAGACGCAGGAAATGAAACGAAATTCACTGACTCGTTAAGATAAAAAAAATCGCGAGTTTTCATTTAAATGTAGCATCTGTCAAGTTATACTTGCACCGAATGGTTTCATGTATTATTTTTACTTTAATGAGAACAATTTTATTAGAATGTACTTCTTTAAGATTATATTTTCACTTATAACTTAAAGAGTTGTTTTTCGGTTGACTAGATTTTTTTAAAATATTAAAATGAAACATATACATTTTTTGTGTGTATCGGGTCTAAATCGCCTTTCTTTAGTTCAAGTAGGTAAGGATTTTTCGAAAAGTAATTAATTATATGTCATAGTTCTTTCTTGAATCATAGATATCATATTATATTCATGTAGGTACCACATCTCAAAGGTACCTTTCGTTTCTTTTCGCCTTGAACATGTCAATTATTTATTTCCATCAACTTACGAGTACATTTGTTGATACGTTCAAAACATTGATGAGTGAACTTTGTACGCAACCAAATATAATTTTCCCACAGTATTTCATTTTCTCTGAAGAATACCCACGCGGATAGTATTCATGATTGTACGACTGGGTAATAATACATTTATAAACATACTTTGATCATTTTAATTTGTAGTTTTCGTTCAAATATATGCTAATGTAAAATATATTCTTAAAATATAAAATATTTAAACGAGAGACCAGACAATGTTTGACTACTACTCACGAACCCATCTTGAAATTATATATACATATTTCATATTTCCTATTCCCCGTTAACCCCCTGCCGGTCCTATCCTCTTCCCCTTTCCGTCCTATCCTTATGAGAAAAGGGTGGAAAGGGAATGAGGACTAAAATTAGGCCTCCGGCACCTCACTCATCACACGAAACGCAGAGTTCGTCTACTTTACGCCTGTTTTCTGTGGGGTCGTGGTATTACACCGGTCGAGCCGGAATATTCGTGCAACAGATGTTGTTGCGGGCTCTACCACTGTTAAACAATTTTAACATTGACATTTTTGTCATCTTATCTGGGCAAAAATCTTGGAATAGTATGATGACAGAGGATGGACCAATGATCCCGTGAAGATGCAACTAGCTAGATACAAATAAAGAAGCAGGCGACCTCCTATAGACGGAGGCATTTTGACATTTTTCATTAGTGAAAAAAGTAACGGTTACGAGTATCATGAGCATTAATTTTTTTTTTCAATTTATTTTATACAACAACATATTTTATAATGTTCTGTATCATTTTGTTGCTTCAGGCAAAACTTATGTTCAATTAACTTTAAATTATGCAAGTATAATATAGATTTTTTTTCTTTTTGTTAATTATTGTCGAAATTTTCGCACAAAGGACGTTTAAGTTAAATAGTTGGATGGTAACAACATTTGCACGCTAGGAGGTCGTTCATGACAATATTAGAATATCGGATTCGCACCAGATACTTTATGTTGCAGACTACAGACAGTATCGGTAGGCTATAGCCGTTCAACTAAATGTATAAGCAAAGTTCGTGTTTAAATTTAATTTATACTCCAAAAAGTTTCGAGTTACTGAAGTTGACTTTAGTTTCTTTATAGCTAGAATTACGTACGCTTGTTATGCTTACGCAAGTAACCAACTGAATAAAATATTCACCACTAAGTATACAGGCGCGGTATATGTGAGAAACCTCTGTTATTGACACTCAAAATGAGGTCTGGAAATTTTTGTATTGAAATACTGGGAATTTCTTGTAACTGAAACTCAATTTCTTATATTTTTCCGATGTTTACCTCTATAATTGTGACTTTGTAGCTAGTACATGCCGAATCCAAAAATAGATATAATTCATGAATTGACTCTTATGTATGTTTATATGTTTCATTGTGTAAAAGTATTTATTACATTTTGGTGCATTTGTTGAAGTTGAAGTCGGTTATGTTTTTATGTAAATTTTGTTTATTTCTCGATTTTTAGTGAATTTAAAGTTTGTTAACAGATTTTGTTTGTGATATGGGTAGAATTACTAAACGCGCTGCTTATGATCATGATACAGCGTCGTTTCAATGAAACAAACGAAGGCAAGACGGAATCCCCTTCCAGGGCCATTTCAAAACGTAGGCTCACATGAAAAAAGTTCTGAACATAGAACATTCCATAAAAATGTAATCATGGCCTTGGCTTGATACACGATCTTATATCTATAAGACGGAGGAGCAACGTGCCCACCGTCTTGACTTGATATGCAGTCGTTTTAACCCAAAACGAGAACCGAATAGCTCAAAAACAACCGATCAGATCTTGATCAAATTTGTATGGAAAAACATGATAACCAACTTTCAAACAGAGAAAGATAATAAGCAAAAGTAAAAAGGTACGTAACACATCGCTAAGCCCGGTCCTCTACTGCGTGGCTTTTGAAATCACTTGTGCGTAGTTTTTACTTACTGTGTAGTTTAGACTTGTGATATTTTCTAAGCTACCTGTCAGAACGTTATAGTGTAAAAAGCAATTATACTTTTAATTCTCTAGCTTACAAACATATTTATTTGGATAAGGACTAACACTGAATACGAAAAAAATAGCTAGTAGTTTTTGTGAGCTAGTGTAGAAGGTAGAGATATGCCATCGCTTTATTTTACATTTTTAGAGATCTACAATTCTTTCATAAATAATTTTTATGTATGTCTTATAATTTAGCCTACGTAAGCCAAGAAAGTATAATGCAACTTTGTCATGTTACGCATTATTAAGAATACCTCAAAAAACTACTGGTCGAATCTTGACTAAAAAAAATGTGACCACATGGCGAGCACTAGCTGTCGAACAAAGAAAGCATTATAAATCTCAGCGTAATCGGTGTACATACATAAAACGAAATACCAATCGAATTGGTAACCTCCTCCTTCTTGAAGTCGGTTAAATTGTTCGATACTAGTACCTTCTATACTTCTAGAAGTACTCGTACACAGCGAGCATTTATGATGTTTTTTGGTACTTTATCAACTTGCTTTTTATAATAATATTTGCTTTTTTTGTACAGTATTTCATAAATTTGTCTAGTATTTTTCTCCGGCTATCACTGTGTGCAATTTAATTTAATCACTTTGCGACCTGCCAAATCGTTCTAAGGTATTCTTAGGTGAATGAATGAGAAAAAAGCGAGAGAGGTGTGCCAAGATAGCGGAACCGTAACTACCTCTACCTCAGCACTTAGTTGATAATATTTATTTTTATTATTTAGTTTGGATATATGTATATGTAAAAATATAATATGTTAATTTATTTCAATGTTAGGATCTTGATCTTTTATATCTTATTATATTATCTTTTTTATTCTCTTGATTTCAAAACAAAAAATTGCAACTTTATTCTATCTTTTTTTTCTGCGCTTACAGTCCAAAATAAATTATTATTCACATCAGTTCGAATATGCCTCAAGTAAAAGGAAAACGAACAGACAAGTTTTTGTTTTTATACTGCCAAACCTTGTGCCATCTTAAGTAGTAATGTGATCGAAGCGCACCGTCCTGTCGCAGCATCATTAGCCCATTCACACTTGATTTGAGGATACCGACATCGTAATCGGTCGGAAATTATTTTGTATTTTTTTGATGTTATTTATAAATACATCATTGTCACGAAGAGGCGTTATGACAGAAAGATAATCAAAAATTAATAAAGTACATACTTGAAACACACATCAATCGTTAAATTGTAATTGATAATTATATTTAATTGTTGTTTACTAACAACAGTTCAGTGGGTGTTCGTTTTGTGATGCGGTTTGATATTTCTTAGTTAGCATTCACCTATTATTATTCTCTGGTCTAAGTTATACGGAATATCTGTAACAAATTCTATTTCAATTTGTGGTATGTGATGACAGGTCCACTAGTAAAAACTTTATCACACACACACAATATTACGGAATTAAATAGCTAGAAACTGGCTGGATGACATTGCAGTTTAAAATTAAGTTATCTTTAACGATTGAAAGGCAATTAACTTTATAACTAGATTTACATACACATTTTTAATTAAGTAATTGTAAAGTGCTTAAATGAGATTTAATTTTAAGTACAAATAACTTATTTTGATCATGTATAAATACAACGCAAGTAGGGGAATTTAAACGATATTTCATAGAATATTTTTTTTTTTATAAAACTGTTATGAAGAATAAACGAATCCGAGAAATGTTTCAATATTCTTCGATTAATTTGAAGTCAAGTTACATTTTGTGACCAGTAACTAAATACAAAAAAATATTATCTTAATTTGAACGAAGTGATTAATTAATCTATGGTTATCATAGAAAATTTATTTAAGGTAAGTTGATACAATCATTTAATCAAATCAAAATTATTTAAACATTGCACATATTTTTCTTAGAATGAATATGTTTTCTAGTAAAAAATATTTTATTTTAACTTACCTTATATAATTAAAATAAGTTTTATTTACGTCATGTTATGCTTCGAAACGAAGTATTTTTTTATAACTTTTAGTATTAAACTAACCTAAAGAGCTACGAATTTTGCTCGGAAACTCGCGACAAGCGTGCGATTCTGTCGAACACCGTTGGGCAACTATGTTGCCGCTTCGAGGATTTTGCGATCGCATGTATCATGATCGCACCCATTGCGAATCTACGGTGTTTATTTCTCAAACATTGAAACTATGCACCACGATTTATAGATACGAATAAGTTATATGCATTTCATTAATGAGCTTTCTTTATCAGTACACCAACAGAGAGCTTGATAAAGAGTTCTTGTATCTTTTAGCTTTATAGGATACTAGCGACCGGCCGCCGATAGCTTCTGTACACAAACTTTCATCCCTTTCTTTGGACAAGTCTATAGTGCCAGGAGTTTGGGCTGTGCGTTGATATAAAGTAAGTTTAAAGCTTCTTGTAATAAATATAGATTACGTATTTAAGTATAGCTAGGATCAAGTATTGTTTGGATTTACCTAACAAATGACGGCACATGAATGGACGAGATCGCAATTTACAAACTCTGCTGGGAATGAATAAGACAGCAAATAAATTTTTTGTCTTCGGAGTTACACACTTATTCATTGGTCATAAATTAAAATTGTGACCAACACAGTGAGCTGCTTTTATAAACTCTGTTATAATTTGTATTTCATTTGTGAAGTATTCTCGCTCAATACTAATTTCCGTGCTGGTATTTATTAGTATGAAATGGAAAAACTTGGTGATACGTTATATGTCAGCAAAATATTTTTATTATTTTACTGTTGAAGGTAACCTTTACCTGACATTTATTTATTTATTTTAGTACCTCTACATCATATATATTAAAATAACAATAATTATAACTAACATAGAATTAAAGTCTTGTTATCTACTAGCTGTGCCCCGCGGTTTCACCCGCCCTACAATTTTACTCAAACGAAAAGATATTACCTACTTAACCCACTTCGCGTATGTAGGGTCGACACAGTGTGGCCGTAGCAGAGTTTAACAATAACATATAGGTAAGTGTTTAAACCCGCCTGCCTAACGCCAACTCCAATTCCTCGGGAATAATAAACTACTAACCTAACCTAACAAAACATATTTCAAATAATACATGCATAATTTCTAAAATCGTCTACACACGTGTAAATACTGCGTTGCTAAATATAGCTGTTACCATTACCAGGAAGAACATACAGACAAACAAAAATTATAATAATCATTGCTCTAGGTTTTATTGCGTTTATAAAGGCAGCGTACAGACAGCGATCAGTTACAGTTTTATTATATGTAAAGATTAACATCGGTGTACATATCATTTATAAAAGTACATCTGTAGTAATTTAGTATTTAATTTTACAATATTAATAAAAAATAATATATTCCAATTATTAAATATTCACAATTTCGATGGTTTTTAATTTTTTTGCGCGATACCTTAATTCTTTTGCTTGAATTTAATTAACCTAAATTATTCTTTACAATATTACATATCTTTCATTTAAATTCCCACAGTTAGCTGTTTAGTTTTTTCGGAGATTACCCGGAACATCCGGACACACACACAGACAAAATATTTAAAAATTGTATTTTTGTTATTAGTACCGTAAATACATCATGTCTAATGAGTATGGTAAATTTATTTTGATATCACATACAGACACTTCAATTTCATTTATCTGTATAGATGACAGAACAATAGAATCTGTTATGCTAAAGATCAATACTACAAGTGTGTGTACCTCTTGATTCTAGAGTTCTTAGAGATTCAAGAGATGGTATTTTTAAGTAATTTCTTATGGGAATAAAATTAGCTATAAGTCGTTATTGTTTTGAATGGATCACAATTCTTTGATATAACAGAATATGCAATTAATTTTTACACTCACTTACATCGGTAATAAGAAGAATAAATAAAAGGAGGCACTCATAATTGAGCTCCGTGGGACACCGGAAGTAATCAGAATGAGTTCCAATTAGGATAACATTCTGAATGCGGGTGGTGCGAGTTGGGTACATAGGACTTAAACCATCTTCACAAGTTACCTCATTTATAATTTAACGTGAGCTTCTCAGCGCGATTAAAGGTACATATTCCGGAAGAATGTATATAGAAAATCAGTTTTTTTCGTGTTATCAAGGTTTTCAAATAAGTATGTTGAATATATTATATCAAAAGATTGATAGCGGAAGACCGGCGTCGAAGCCATCTTACAGAGTCTTTCAAAGAGTTTCCAAAGTACGGGAAGTACCGAAATAGGCCTATAGTTATTGGCATTATATTTGTTGCGAGCGTAAAAGGTTGGCTCGACACGTGCCGACTTCCAGATAGTTGGAAAACTCCTTCTTAAATATAGATTAAATAGATAGTATAAAAATGTGGTGTAGAGGCGGCTGTTGATCTTAGACCTTACTTCTTACTTAGAATTTACCTTTTAAAGAGGTTTATAGTCAAAGCGCAAAAGCTTAGGTTTATTCCTCTACCCCAAGCCTAAATTCCCTATAAACTAACAAAATTCTAAACATCTCTTCAAAACAAACATGTTAATCAATAGTGTGAGAGTTTGTTACTGTTAAACAGCGGTAGAGCCCACAACAACTTCTGGTGCTCGAATGGCCCAGCTTGACCGTTCAATACCGCGACCTCACTGAAGACAAGCGTGAAGTAGAAGTACTTTATGAAGTGCCGGAGGCCTAATCCTAATTTTTTGCCCTTCCTATCCTTTTTTAATTTGGAAAGGATGGGAAGAGAGGAGGTTTTGACGGAGGATGGATGGATAGGGAAATAAAAATATCCTTCTTCTGTCCAATAAAGTCAGGCTTGCAAAGCATTTGCAACTCATGCTTGCTGCAGATGCTTATGGGTACCAGTCATTTAATATCAAGCGAGACGCTTTCTCGTGTCACCTTTTGATAAAAAAATTATTGTGTAAACGGTACTCTTGACACTGTTCTATTATATTAGTACGTGAAATGAAAACTTTAACATATGTAAGAATATGCACAGATGTTATGTCCCTCTTGCCTCAGACGGTGTATTGCTGCGGTCTGTTCGGACTTCTACCTCAGCTCATTGATTCAAAATGAATGATGAATGAAATGGCCAGAGGTCACGGTTAAGGGTATCAATGAAAAGACAAAGATGATATATTGAGATGCGTGTGTGGGGTACGCAACAAGAACATTAAGGGAAGCTTAAAATGAGATGATTCAAGAATTTAAAGGTTAGGGTGGTATGACCACGTTATGAGAAAGGAAGAGTGGCGTGTGACAAGTACAGTTTTACATATGAATGTGGAACGATGTTGGTGGACTGGTAAAGAAAGGAGTGACTACTGAGTAGACGGTTGGCAGAAAGGCATGGAGGAAGGAAACTTGTGCCGATATCATTTAAAGTGGGGACAGGAGCAGGTGAATGATGAGATGAATCTGATTTTGGCATCAGTTTTTATGGAGAAGCGAATAAAGTTAAACGTAATGATAACGACTTTCAGCGATTCAAGTTTTTAAGAGACGCAGCGTATGTTGTACGTATTTATTGACGGTTAAATGGATCTAGTCTTAAGAAAAAACAGCTAATATCTAAGATGAAATATATAGAAAATGTACGGACATTTTACATTACAGGTTAAATTATTATCTTGTGTTAAAACTATTAATGTAATGGATACGAATGTTTTTGAATCGTTCCGAGCTAAGCGGGGCTCAAGGAGCGTTTCTGCAGAGTTCAGTTCACGAGAAGCCAATTTATAACTTGCAAAAATAAAGTAATTTATTTCTAATGTTGTAATTGATCGTTGTTGCTTCCATCGATATACTTATTTTCTTCCATATTCTCCAAGGTACCTGGGTCTCAGTACGCAACCGGGTGCTGAAGACTGATTTTTGTTAATGATTTGGATTGGATTTTAGGTGTTAAATTGGATCAAGGTGCTGCGGTGTAACTTGAGAAAGAAAACAATTAATGAAAATAGCTTTTAATTTAAATTAAATGATATCTTATAAAATTTGTACCGAGAAACAACACTAAGGAATTAAATTTGGATCTTAATGCGATCTTTATAATAATATTACAAATATTTTAAAACAAATTTTAGTCTAAAATTTCTAAATAAAGATAAAAATAAAGATCCTGTCAAATATAAATAGTTTTTTTTAATTTGATAGATTTTGCAAGCAGTAGAAATCTATAAATATGGTAAGTCCTATAAAATAGTCGTTACTACACTAATACTAACTAATAACAATTGAACAATTACATATAAGGACGGTGATATTGAAATTTAATATGCACTGTGTAGTAATTATTTGATTAAAATTGTTTAACGTTTTGAGATGAGACTTCATTGAAGAATGCGGGCTTACATTAGGGAAATATACTGTATTGGTAAAATTAGTCAATAAGACGACATATGTTCATAATACGCAACAAAGGGTAACATAACTATCTCCAGATAAATTATCGGCGGGCCTATTACGCCCCCGTAAAGCCATGTCAAAAGGAATTCAAAGTATATAAATACGCAATAAATATTAATAAAACAGGACGAAAATCGTGATCACCGTACAATCAAATGTAAGGCCTTTCAACAAGAACTGTGTTTTCCAATAGGGCAATATTGGAATGTGTTTGTCTATTGGCTCGGTGACATATCAGTAGTAGAACCTTTGGTATTTGTTACATGGATTACAATGCTCATACATTGCATTGAGTTATTAAAAGTCAAATTTGAAATGGTGGGTCTACATTTGGTAAGATTCATTCTTCTTTCGGTAAACATACTGTTAAGAATTTGTTCAATTCATTGGGTCGATGTGCGCGCTACGCAATACGCCGACCAAAAAGTGCACTAGCGTGTTCGACCAGTTACACAATAGCCGCACTTGGGCTTGTGAAAATCCAAGAGCAGTTGTTGAGAAGCCTTTGCATGCGGGCTTGAGTCCTTTTTAAATTCGGCTGGAAATACGCTTACGGTAAATAGAGTATCGCTGTCGAGAAACGTTAAAAAGTACATTTTGGTCTGTTGCATGTTTCACACATCCATCGAAACAATAATTTTATTGCAAACCAAATATCCCGATCGCATAATTTCAAGAAAAATGGAATGACCGCCACGACAACGTGGAGGTAAGTTAAAGGTAGAGATAGAAGAAGAAGTTTAACGAAGATGTTTGGCTAAAATTTTAATGAAAATGTAGATAAAAGAATCGGTAACTGTGAGCGTGGTCGTGGTCGTGGTCGTGCTGGACATTTGTCCGATATCATTTTTAATTTATATTTACCAAAACTTACTCCTTATAATATAATGAAAGATTGAATCTATTTTATACAAATTCCTTAATATAAAACGATATTTTGATTTGAAAAACAAAGTTCTTGTTGAAAAGCCCTGTACAATCTTTGTTGTAAGATAAATATATGTATGTATTACATATATATAGTAATGTTTCTTTACTTTTTATGATAAACATGACAAAGATACCTATGTCTTATTTTTATCACATTCCATAAAGGACTACATTAGTTTTTAGTTCATTGTTTAACATATAATTTGTAAAACGATTAATATGCGAACAAAATCTAAGCGAGATTAATAATAACAAAAAAATATGTAATGTAAAATGATTATACAAAAACATTTCATTTTATCAAAAATATGTGTATACTTTGGTTTTGTTTATTTGTAACTAATTATTATTTATTTAATTACAATTCATATAATAAAAAACAATAAGGGGTCGTTAATGGCAAACACAATAGCTTAAAATGGGCTCAAAATCTGAATAGTTGACGGCAGCGACAAACAAGTTGAACAACAGTTTGAAGGCAGTTGGTCGCGCCCGAAGTAATGATCTCAGACATGAAAACTAGGTTTGTACAACCTATAAATGGCCTAAAATAGTGATACCCTAATATATTTATAATAATAGATCTGCCTTTTTTTATAATGTTCCCACTGCAGGGACACAGGCCTCCTCTCCGAGAGAGGGAATGGGCCATAATCCAACACGCTGGCCCAGTGCGGGTTGGCAGATGTCACACGACTTCGAATTTGGTGGTTCTAGAACCTGCCGGTTTCCTCACGATGTTTTTCTTCACAGTTTAAGAGCAGTGGTGATGCAATAAATTACACAAAGTAAAGCGCCTGCCAGGGTTCGAACCCGTACCCTATAGGACGTAAGTCGGGGCCTAACCCGCTGAGCCACCACTGCTCTCTAAAATAACTAAAATAAAATATAGTTATTTTTTTTGTCCAGGCAATTATTGAACTCTTTGTGAGTATTCCGTGTATAGGATTTATTTTTCAGTCTAGGAAAGTATTCTATGTAATTTTCATAAGGCACAAAAATGTCTTTTTTCGAGTTCGGTTAATACACTTAGTATGCGCTCACTGCTTCTTAGATTGGATTTAAACGAGTTGCAGATGTATAGCGATTGCTATCTCTGTCTACCCCTCATAGTTTTATAGACGTAAGAGCTTGCTGAATGAGAAGATCAAGAAGTTAAGAAATAAGGTAATCAAATAAGTTCGGTTACACACGAATTATATTTTAAGAACAGAACTACAACTACTTGAATAATCGGAAAAAGGTCAGGGTCAATGAACACAAATAGTACACACGTCTAATAGCGTAGCTTTGTTATCATAAACTAGTATAGTAATATTTCCTTTCTTTCTTCTTTGAATATTTTTAGAATTGTCTACTAGAACATCGTTCAATCGTTTTCATTTTGTATTGACAATAACAAGTTCTTATAACTGTGGTACCGGGAATTTGTAGTTTATTGTATGTACTTGAAACGTTATAATAGTGTGTAATAGTGTATTGTGTTAATTTCGATTTAATACATTCACGACATAAATGAGCAATTTATCAGTTTACTCAGATTCTTGTTCAATCAGAGATCCATCCCCACTGCGAAGAGCTCTATTCGTGATTATCGACGGAGTGGCAGCTTTCACTGAAAATTACAAAAAAAAAATGTATACACGAATATTTTGTATGTACCTTATTAACACAGTTTAAGTTTGGGCTGCCTCGCAAATGGCTTTAACGGCGTGGAATACTGTACTTAGTTTTCTGTATCTTTCTCTTTTTAAACTTTTCCGTAAACACGGAAATTTCCACAAAAAAGCGCGCCATCATAACATCGCCATCTTTCGGGCTGGGCGTGCATTGTTGTCAATGAACGATTTTCTAAGATTATATAAAACTATATACCTACTATATCTAAAGTGATGAGATTAAATGACGTTTGACATTATACGGATACTAAATGTCTATTACGAAGAAACACGATGTCACGATGACATAGATGACACGCAGAGATCGGTCAACAGCTAGTGAGTAAGCTTATGTAGGAAAGTAGTAAGAAATACTGTAGATATTTTTTTCCTCTGGACTTAGGATCACGCATGTTAAAAGACATTATGTGAGCATTCATCGCACACATCCTGGCGTCGTTACAAAATCGTTTCTACCCTTACTCGCCATTCCAACTGCCGTTTTTTAATAGCTAAAGTGGTAACAAAGTGGTCAGTTTATTTGATAACAACAAGTACTCTTAACACTAAACACCCACATGGTTTTGTTCCCCAAGGAATAATTTGTATGAAACAGGACGCATTGCTAGCTTTTTGTATCAAACAGGAGATAAGAGTGGAAAAAGACATGAATTGTGCTTCTTGTTACCGCGCCCATCAAACAATACGTTGTCATTTCCGGCATTTTGTGGTACATGTAGGTATGTCCCACACCAACCCATATTCCATCTCTCGTGAAGTTTTATTTTTGTAACAAATGGTAGGTACCGTGTTCGCTTCGTCCAGCCTATACAAAATCCATAGATGATTACCTTAAAACTTACTTAATGCGTTTGGTAATATATGTATATCTAAATCATCATAAGGGAGTGAAGTAAAATAATAAAATTTCCCCGAGCCTAGGACAACACTAGCCTATTACGCCATCGAGATTCCGCCGCACATGTTTCTTATCTTTGTTTTATAATGTGACTGTGTATCTTTCTAGAAGGTTTTGTTTGGTTATATCTTAAATTTATGTCATGCTTTTTTATGTTGTAGCTCAGATTTAATGTATGGAATTTTTATTGTCCTACTTTATCAGAACAATGCTTAATGTATCCATAGAATAAACACCCTAGATTTGCTTAATTCAAGAAATGCCTATCATCCCGGTCATTGTCATAGAGAGTCAGTCGCCAGGTAAATTTTAAATGGCACATGTATCTGACGGTACTCTAGCAGACAGACAGTTGGAGATAAAAATATGATTCCCCTTTAATCCTCGTTCTCCGTGCGAAAGGTTTACTAATCAATTCGGAGTCAATATTATAACAACCAACATGACATCCCAAAAAAAAACGAGTGGGACAATCGACAGAAGTAAGAACTTTCATCCAAAAAGCGTAAGAAAATAACATCGAAATTAAATAATATTGGATCAAGGCACACTTGAAATGCTTGAATGCACTGGACTGCACATATGCAATTATGCTAAATATAAAAACGATTCTTAAGTTTTAAATTTAACTTAACTTTCAAATTATCGAAAAGAGTACGATTAGCAATAGATATTAAATATAATATAAACAAAACTTTTTTGTGTACTATACACTCGCGACACTGTGACGTCATCGGGCTCAGGTCTCCTCATGTTATTTGCACCAGTAGTGACAGATAAAATTTATGTATCATTTTTCGAAAAACTACGTAGGCGATTGCTATTACATGATAGGCGTCACAATTTGCCGTCGGTTTATAATATGGCTAGTGAGATTATAAATTGACAATGATTATCAACCTTAACTTAAATCACTTAACTTGCAAAAAATAATGACTTACAGTCATAAGCCCATCCAATTTTAGCGAATAAGTCGATGAAATTAGTCGATACGTTGAAGCGTCCCAGCTCTGAGGTCCTGTAGTCCCACGGGAACACATGGTGGTAGTTGTGCCAGCCCTCGCCCAACGCGGCCAAACTTACTAACGGGTTTTCCGATGACTTGATAAATCTGAAATGTTTTATTGTTCTACATCAAGTGTACACGTAGCAAGCTAGATTAGCAGCACTTTTACTGCAATTTAATTATTTTTATTATTATAAATAAAATAACTATGTAAGCATATAACCTATATTCTAAATTGTGATAGACTTATGTATCCTATAAAAACAAATTAATAAAATGTTATATAAAGATGCTCAATTGGAGCAATAAATTACTAATAACATTAGGTTTTATAAGGCACTCTCTTGAAGTTAAAAAAGGTTGCATTTCAAAGTCAGTTATTTCACTGGTAAGTTACGTTGGAAAATAATCAATAAACAAAATTAAGTGCTACCTTTCAAACATGCTGTTATTTACCATATTATTACTTGTTTTTTCCTTATAGTGGAGTTTGTATTGTCACATATTTTTTTCTTAGAACGATCAACAATTGTAACTAGAACAGTCACGAATTGAACATTTTTATGAAGTCTTTTAGATCTTTTCACATTCATTGTTGATTTATATTTAGATGTGAAACATAATAGGCACGCCTTATTTAAAATGTTAGTACTTTCGGAATTTATGTAAGTTTTATTTAAATTGGATAAGCGCGAAGAAGAGAAAAAATTTATATATGAAAAATTAAAAAAAAAAACATACTTGTCATAAGGCTTATTCCCCCAAAGATGTGCGAAGCTGTTGACGCAGAAGGCAATGTTCAGAGTGATCGTAAATCTTGTTACAAAGCTCACTACAAAGCTGTTAACTAGAGTTTCGTCCCAATAATATACAGGAATCCAAACAGGTAATGCTATGTTTAGCAGAGCGAACAGTGGGATGAAGTATCTGAAATAGTAAAAAAATATATAGTAGCACATCAGGATCCTAATTTCAATAGGGAAGATGGCTGGGCACTACCACCGGCTTGGGATCGCGTGATTAATAAAATTAAATCTCAAACCAAGCATACTGCAAGACCTCAAGATACAGTGAGCTCATTATGTTTAGATCGGAGCAGAAATAATTAATTGAAACTATTTTTATTTCAAATGCGCCTTTTTAATCAATCATTAAGGGATCAATGTCTATTCACTGTTTATCGAGTTTATTTGGTCAAGTATCTTAAGGGGAAGTTTACGACGATATCGTCGTCGTTTCAGCCGATGTCCGTCCACTGCTGAACGTAGGCCTCCCCCATTGATCGCCACAAAGATTGGTCCCCCCCTGCCACCCCCATCCAGTGGGCTCCCGCAACTTTGACCAGATCATCGGTCCATCGTCTGGCCTACCTACGCTGTGTCGACCTGTTCGTGGCCGCCACTTTCGGCCCCATCGGCCATCGGTTCTGTGAGCAATGTGTCCGGCCCATTGCCACTTAACGTATTGCATTGTCTAATGGTGCTCGCTCGCTTTGACAATATACTAGGCAAGTTATTGCTACAAGCTGGTAGGAATCGTATCACAAACCCGCCGACCATTAGCTTCGCTCATGTCTCGGTTTTTACCTTGTGTCTCGTTGTACTATGCTACGTATTAGATTTACATGATCAGTTCATAGGAGCTATTTTTAAAAGATTCATTTAAAAATGACAAACTTTTTTTGGATCCGCACTACTGGATCGGCAAGGAGGTCCAGTGACGTCAAGCGGAGCGCTGCCCTGCGGTTCTCCACAGCCGGGTGCGGCGTCAGCACGAGCCAACCGACGTGGGCGAACCAAAAGCCGCGCCGCACGTCGTGTGGGTCCGCTACCGACTCCGAATATTTATGATGGACGCGGTGGTCAAGCGCCCACGTGTAAATGTCACGCTGTAATATATTTAATTAATGTATAAAAATATTAATAACATGAGGTTGTTAGTTGTAATTAGCCATTCGGTCGTTGTCCTAGAAAATCTATGAACATTTGTAAATTTTTCAAAAGGAAATGTTAAGAACTAACTTTCTATATTCATATGAATTGATCAGATGTTAATATTGAAGCGACAATAATCCAATGGTTCGTGGTTCGATCGTCCGGACCAGGATAGATCGTATTAAAATGTCCTATGCGGCAATTGCCCATTTGTCTATTGTTCAGTAGCGGAAGTTTAACTTTGGAAGTGAATTATCGAAGTTTGCTTACGAAACTTGATAGCATTTAAAAAAAATGCAAATTTAAAAATACGGCAATAACAGATTATGGTTTTTACCTTTTTCTGATTATTTAATAAAGCGACTTGAGGATAAAGAAGATATGTAAGAGTATAAACGTGTTAAAAAAAAAAAATAATAATATAAGTTAATACTAAAAAAAACTACTAGTGATCTGGCCCCGCTACCCCCGGGTACCACTAATTATGTTGATCCGATCGCTACCAAACACAGGAACACCCGCTGTGCCAATATGGACAATCCCTGTAAATTTCAGCGAAATCGGTCCAATCGTTTCGTAGTCTATAGGTCTGTAGGGTTCATAAAAGTATCCTATGTTACTTCTCATACCTCCAAGAATATATGTACAAAGTTTCGTGATGATCGGTTGAATAGTTTTCGCGTGAAAGCGTAACAAACAAACTTACATTCCCATTTATAATATTAGTAGGGATAATAAAGAATAAACACTGTAATTTTGAGTTTCTAATTTCTTTTGACATGACCCTCGCATTTGACGCGCGCGCGTGTGTGTGTGCGTGTATTGTGTTTCGCACATGTAGCTTCCTATTCCTCCCTATCTGATGAAAGTTCTTCAGTGCGAACATAAGTATCTTATTACAGAAATATTTTATTAAGACTTCTACGAAACACTTTGATACCATTGTTACGTTTGATATAACATACATATACAAATTGTACACATATTAATAGAAATATTATTGAAGTTATTATAATAACTTCTTTAAGCACGCGCGACTTGGAGAGTAAGTTGGTGAATGCGCGACGAGAGACTTACGATAAGTGTGATCCGGCGAGACGATCAGAAGCTGCTTGAATTTGAATCAGTTTCGACGAACTTTTTTCTTTTATTTTCTTGTATTCAACTTTGAATGATATTGTAAGAAGACTTTTTTATTAATTATTTATTATTAAATTATTGTCGAGCCTGTTTTGAGTTTTTAATTCTATCGACAGTCCTTATTTGCTGCCCCTGTTTTTTTTATTTGCAAATGTACAAATCGTCAACATCTTTTAATAACAAGGGTTAATAGATACAATTGACATTGTTTTACGCATGAGACAAGCTGCTTTATTGAAAGCAATAAACGATTTAAAACGAAATACGTGTACCTTCCCACTCGTGGAAAGTTTGGTGCGACGACCTTGTCAATTACTTCAATCTTTTAAAGTCGTGTGTTTTGTTCTAGGGAATAATGTATATGAAGCTATCTTAGGTGAATGACGCATGTTTATTAAGTTATTACACAAATAAATAAAAAGCAAAGATTAACAAAGGCACATAATATGAAAATCTTGACTAAGACTGTAGAAAATTCTATAAGGTAATACTGTTTCTTTACTGTAATTCAATGATTCTATGATTCAAAGTTTCTTCAAGATTTTTTGTGACTACTGATGCCTGGAGAAGGCATCTTCAGCTATAACGGTCTTGAGGCGACAGAGTGAAGAAAGCGCCTAACTTTAATCTCATGTCCGTTCAGGCTGGCTTCGTTTCTTGTTTCATGTGATGCTTAGTGGGGCCACCGTCCCTCACGCTGGCTCTTGCCCGATTTGTTTTTCCAATGTCACACTCCTCATCTCCCACTATAGGTTTTACATCGCAGTTTACGCAATTTTTCCATGAGTATGGTTGTTGTTGTCTATGGTGTATTTTACAGTTTTCTGATTTTTTGATTTATTTGACCATTTTCAAAACAAATATCGAGAAATTTACGAACCTGTCCGGTGATAGTAAACAGCAGAGCGAGAATAACCCGCAGAGGTGTTTTCGCTCTGTAGGCCCTGTGTGACCAGAGCCTGTGTACTCCAGCCGTTATACCGAAACCGGATACAAATATTGTTGCGAATACTGAAACAAAATAAAATATTTTTCCTTTACATTATGAAGATGATGTTGAATTGAGAATATCGTTAGTAAAATGAGGTGACCATTTCATATTAGTTATTACCACACACGGAACACGGCTAAACAACACCCTTTTTCAAAAGCGTTCGACCAGTGTCCGGTTAGGTTACGATAGCAACATGGCTATACTGTCAGCACTTTACGAAAGGACGTACAGGTAGCTCACTAACATCAATATGCACAAGGAACCCGCAGCACACGCCGAATTTGGGAATCTCTATTCTGTTATCATATAAACCTCACATAATCAACTACATTATAGTGCCTAGTTTTTATATCTTTCTTCTTCTTTCTTTTCAGTCTAAAGTCGTCCACTTCTGGAAGTAGGCCTCCCCCACTGATCGCCACAAAGGTCGGTCCCCTGCCGCTCTCATCCAGTTGACTTCCCCAATTTTGACCAGTACGTCGGTCCAGCCTGCCTACGCTGCGTCGACCTCTACGTGGCCGCCAGTTTTTATATACGATGATTGATCTAGTTGAACAACAATTTGAAAAACAATTTACGTGTCTGTTAGTGATGATGCTTTCAACATAGTTAATATTTTTGTACTAGTATTAAATCATCAATAGCGGTTGCTTTCGGATTGTGGATAAACTGGGTAATTTTATCTCAAGTAGCTTTATTTGTCTCGAGTATTTCACTCTTTTCACCTCTCTTAGAGAATGAATTTCCAAAAAATTGAGTAAAATTTCTTGTTCCTAAGTTCATGGTCTGACGGACATTATTAGTAATATCATCGGACCGGCTTGGCTGATGGCCCAGCCTGCAGACAAGTATGTCCGCTTTGGATAATATCCGATCGTGTGGATGATGCCTGACAGACGGTCAGTCGCTATTCGAACTCAGTGTCGCACGTCAGTGTCAGAAAAAAGTTTTTTTCAAACTTAAATTTTAATTTATTAAACAATGCTTTATCTCGTGTGTCGACAAATTCATTAAAAAATTCACATGACATTAAATGAAAATTACATATAGTATAGTTTTATCCTGCGCATTACAGCAACATTTCAACATTCCAAATATTTTCGAAGTATTTTTTTAAGAATCATAAAGTACGGTGTATGGTTAGCTACCCTAATTGTTACTGATAAAGAAATTGTTATAGATTTGTTGCAACATTTATGTATGCATTCGAAAACATGCATGAATTTATTCATCGATTATTTATTATTCATCACCCAGGTTTGTTGAGTGAAATTTGACTATATTGTCTATTATAATAGGAAAATTTTAAATAAACAGGAAAGAGTGGACCCAATTCTATCCAATTATTTCCTATATTTATTTTAATATGTATTGTACTAGTGACCCGCCCCGGCTTCGTCCGGGTACCACTAATTATGTTGATCCGATCACTACCAAACCAATATTACCAATATATATTTTTTTTAATAAAAGTATCCTCTGTCACTTCTAGAACCTCCAAGAATATGTGTACAAAGTTTCATGTTGATTGGTTTAGTAGTTTTCGCGTGAAAGCGTAACAAACGAACTTACATTCACATTTATAATATACTAATATTATAAATGTGAATGTAAGTTAGTTTGTGTTTGTGGGATTAAAGCGTTCGCAAAGTCTGAAAAAGGAAACCTCAAATGATTTTCGAGTAGGAACTATTTTTATCAATAAAAGATGTGCATATGTTTTGGCCAAGAGGAAAACAAATAAATCCTGGATTCATCGGCATCGGCATTTTTCTACTCAATAGTTGCGACATTTGATATAAAAAAATAACACGAAAAATACATGACACGATTTTTTTAAATTTAACTTTAACCAGGAGGTTTCTACAGGCAGTGTGCGTGTGTGCGTTATCAAATCGACACACTTATTTATTGAAAAAGACTGGACGATGCTTCAAACGAGAAAATAGTTCGAAAAGTGATGTAAATGTTATGTTGAATGTGTACCACATGCTGCCGTCTCATCCTAAATTTGATTGTTTCGAAATCAACAAGAGTAAGCACATGATGTATTATGACACATAATAAATTCTTGCGGAATTCCATGAAGACAGAAGAGTGGGCTGGTTCTACAGGAATGAAAATAACCGCGTGATTATTATCACAAGAGAGCTCAGTTAATGACGAAATGAAAAGGGACATTTCTCCGCGACTTTCCTGACGTAATTGCTATCTTGAATGTCCACCGCTTGCAGCCATCTGATCCTGAATTAGATTGTTTCGAAAAAAAGAACGAAGAAACGAAGACGGAAGAAGAACGAACGGGAGATGAAATTATGACATGTATACTCAAATAATTAACTTTGAAAATATTTAATTATGGACACTTTAACAAAAAAAATATTTAGCATTATTCATACATAAGTCATAAATTTATAATTTTTTTAAGCAATAAAAAAAATATACTTCATTAAAACTTACCAAACATTGTTGTGTAGAAACTAACGTCGTTTGTCACCATAAGATATAAACCGTACACGGTAACTAAATGCAGAGACACTTGCACTATTGAATCCGGCCACCTTATTTGTGGCCTAAATTCCATAGTTTCATATATGCTTATGTTAAAGTCTTTATCACTGTTAATATTCTTAATAGCATCTTCGCATATCACAGGATTATTATTTTCAAGCACTTTCACGCCACTTGAGTCTTTAAAGCAATTGTCCAAAAGTCTCATTTTTAATTGCCCGTCCCCCGCATCGCACACATCGACCACGTTTTGCTGCGCCGGCGCCATTCTATTTAATGCATCAATCCAAAACATTAATGAAACATATACGCTAGTTACGAAAGATATAACGCGTGGCCGATCGCTCGAACGGACTTGTCAATCGCTCCGTTTGGAGTACTTATCTTTGTTTATTTCGAGCGGGAAATTATCAAAAGACACCTGGTTTCTCAATAAAAACGGGTATCTTTTAAATTTAAGTTATTTAAATTTGAAGGCACCGAGATTTTCTACACACGCCGGTGTGCGTTTAGAGATTTGTTATCGGGTTCACTGTCGAGTTAAATATTAGTAAAGTATTTCAACAAGCATTTATACTCAGTTCTCAAGTTCGTTTCCGGTGTAAGGTTTCATTCTCGTTAGTGTTTTTTGCCCAATGTTCTCATTTCTAATGCTAATCATTTCTATCTTTTTTCTCTAACTGGGTTATATTATAAAGAATAAATTTTAAGTTCTGCACTTGACAGCTCTTATGTTAAGCAGACAAGGAAATTTCAGTCAGCAAGGCTGTTCTATGAATCAATGTCTTTATAGTGTGCTATATGTTGACGGTGGTAATTATCGCCATTCGGAGAAGTCTAGTTGGGCTCGGCTCGGGTTCATTACTACCGCTAAGCTTTAACATCTACCAGTAAGTATTGACGAATCTTGCATTTCAGTTGCTGGCTAAACAACTTGAGTTTAAGTGACGAGATGTCTATGATAAGGAACTCGTAAAAGTTACCGGCAAATTAATTAGAGGAAACAAGTTAGGATAAATAAAAAAAATAAGACGACGTCATCTCCAACCATAAGAAGTACAAGAACATATTTAATTTGTTTTTGGTTTATCTTTTGGTATCTCTATTTTTTTAAAGGTATTGTGAATTGTTTTATGTATGTAACAAGCTCAAACGCCTTACAATAGAGAGCATCGTTTTGTCTTGAGTAGGATATTACCATAGTACTCTTCTTGTCCCGTCACAAAACAAAGATTGATATTGAGTCTAAAGTGAATTCCTTATATGTCGACACGGCAATGACCCGCACGCTCGCATGTCAGAATTAATGACAGCCCTCAATCGATACAGGTCGATTTAGACTGAATAGTCAATGGAATGAAACAATAACACGCACTCTCGCCCTTATTAACTTAATTGAACTAGAAAAGGCAGAGAAAATTTACATCGCCAGATTAGAGTACAGGACTATCACCTGGTTGTAAGAGATTATTTTATAGGATAGCATATTAGCATTCCCAAAAAGTAGAAATGTTAACCTCTCGGTAGGTCCTTGTTACTTTGTATTTCGATTGCTTACGACTTTATCATCATGGAATAATTATTTATGAATGTCCAGTGAAGAAAATAGACTTAATAATTGACATGCAACTACAACATTAATTATTAGGCGACATATATGGCCTATTTTATTTTACTCTTAGGTAATGTAAGCTACTTATACTTATAAGTTATTGCAACTTGAAGGCTATGGCAAGGCTATCCCTTTAACTTCGATCAGTAGAGCCTTGCTTATCAGCCTTGCTTATCCACGCCTGTTCGTGCACTTTTGTCGTCACATACCATAGCTTTTACCTGCCTTCACCTAACCCTGAAGCATAGGCCACAAATAACGAGGGTATTGAACAAAAATGATAAATACCATTAAATGACTTTAGTAAATAAATATTATAATTTCATAAACATAAAAATACTAAGAATTTTCTTTTATCAAGTTAATTTTTTGTCCACATTTATAGTACATGACATACACACTAAATATTGTACAAGTACTCAAACCATGATAAATGGCTGTAGGAATCTTTCGCTGGCCTTTCTGATGCAGCAACTTAGTATCTTGATCAAATAGTATTTAAAATGTATATATACATCGTACTCAAAATTACAAATATATATACCTAAAATTAAACTCGTTGTTTTTGAAAAACATTAAACAAATAGTTCAGCCAGGAATCTAGGACGCTCAGCGTAATATTTAGGTAAACTGGCTACTGTGTGTATACTAATGTGACATCATCAAAATATCACACAAGTTTATCTCTCAAAGTCCACAGTTCTAAGTCTCCAGTATCAAGACTAGGTCACCTTTAATAATTTCCACCAAATGTTAATAGTTAAACCATAAATAGCTCATGAATTCGTGAAATCATCATCTGAATCACAGATATATATAAAGTGTCCACAAGGGGACTTGCGAGTTTTACTACTTCCAAGAGCGTGTATGTGAATTACAATACGTTACGTAGTTGATAACAGTAATAACTATTACCATATTTCAATGAAAGCAAGATCTTTTATTGATATTGGTGAAAAGTTTCGATCGACGAATCAGCAGCCCAATTACCGACTAATTATGAACAAATCGTATTTGCATCATGAGGAAGAACTTCTTATTTGAAGTTATAACAATTAATAATTTCTTAAGCATAGGTAACGAAATTGAACCTAGCAAAGCTCCAAATGGGACTGAGGGCGCATAAGTTAGTTAACCCTGATTTGATTGCCTTATACCTGAACAATGCGTACAAATGTTGCAGCTGTCCTTCGTCACACCAAAAGGCATTAAGATCCTCGATAAAGTACTTCATTGTGGATCCTAATGCCTTTGCGTGCAACCTTTATTATACGTTGATACTCAGAAAGATTGTGCAAAGGTATCATTACGACGAACACTTAAATAGTGTACGGTAACACCTGCTTCGGTTATCTAGACATATACTGTTAAAAAGTTTATTAAAAGTTTTGTTAGGGTAAATAAAAGTAGCTGTGGTTTTCAGTACACGTTTGAAAGCCTGTACAAAGGTTGTATTATATACTACGACGTAGTTTTCTGAACGCACATCTTGTGCCGTATTAGAAGTTCATGTGAAATCGAGTTTTATGAATAAATGTTGTAATATATCTTATATAAGTTACGTATGAAATTTGTCTGCAGTGTAAATAAACAGTGATAAAATCGACTTTACCAATTTCGATACACATGTTCCAGTAATGGCCAGGTGTTCAGATTGTGACTTTATCTATTTACGACGAATGTTATCTTAGTAAACATCGCAAACGCTCGGCTCCACTCCCTCCTACTGACACATAATAATACAACCGTCATATTACTCAGCTCTGACAGTAAGCTTTTGGTATTTTTTATGGAAAATATATATACAAATTAATTATCTAGAAGTTAATAAGTACGGCGTCCACTATGGCACGTAGTATTAACGTGGATATGCTCTGCTACCTGTAAATATGTGAATAAATATGCGCTCATAGACACATTCTGACTCCTCTCTACTGTACCTATAGCCCCATTCATTTTATTTCCCGCAATCACTCGTCGTTCAAAATCTTCAACATGCCTACTAAACATACGCCCCAAATACACGAACTCTTCTACCTGTTCCACTTCTTTACCGTTAGCATTTATTTCAATCATAGTCTCACTTTGTTCTCTTTAAGGCACCATCTTATCTACATTCATCTTCATGCCTTTACCTTCTAATGAATCATTCACTACTTTCAGCATAAGCATAACTGTAAGTCCTCCGCCGATGATGCAAACGTATATACAATAGATAGATAGCAGAGCATATCCGCTTAGAAGGAGAGATGAAGAGAAAAAGGAAATATATGGTGCTGAATTCGTTTGTCTGTTGCGAATGCCTATGGGTAGCCTCACTTAACGTCAGGTGAACCATTTGTAATTTTCCTCCCTGAACAAAAAATACACCTGATCGTAACTTAAGTCGTTATTGATCAACCTGAATTGTCACAATAGTTCTTAGAAACCTTTCTACTAAGGAATGATACGAGTGGTAATGAAAAAGAACACTAGGAACAACACGGCAATGATTCATGGGATCCGTAGACACCTTTATCGTTTTAGATAATATAACTCACACGCGATATTGAAATGGTATGTTGATAACTATGATGACTGAACCGCTATATTATAGCATTAGTTAACACTGCCACTTTCAGTCGCGTTTATATGACTGGAAGGGGATTAGTATAATGGCTAGTATATTTACTGCTGGTTATTTACCCCGAGTAGCTGATTCTGACAGAGAATTATGTAAATTAAATTACATTAGCGTACGGTAAACGATTGGCGAAAGCTGCTAGATACTATTTTGGCGCCTGAATGTTTCGTGGGCAGGCAAGAGAAAAGAACAAATATGATATAGTAGGCTTGTGACCAGTACAATTTTTTTTATAGTAGAAGTTTCAAACCAACAAGTGGTCCACCTGTTATTAAGTAGCCGAAGCCCAAAGACATTGCGTAACCTTTGACAGGCAAAATAATCCTGTCAATAATCCTTTTCCTATATATGGAGGGCAAGGAGGGCCAGAAGTAGGTCTCCGGTGCTCACTCATCGCATGAAACGCGGAATATTTCTACTTCACGCCTGCTTTCAGTGAGGTCGAGGTATTTCACCGGTTGAGTCAGCCCATTTGTTCAACAGGTGGTGTTATTGCTCTACCACTGATAACATTAATATTTACCATCAAATGTGAAGAACAGATTTTAAATTGATACTAAAAATCCCTACTGAATTTATCTCCACGTATACGATTATAGCCATGGCTTTAATAGTTCAATTTTAAAACTGATACAGGCTTGGGACTGTTTTCGAGCGTTAGTTCTTGATATAAAAGGCGATGATATGAAGGTGGGTATATATTTTTTATAAATCCAAATTCGGTATATAATACTAAGTATGTTTATATTAAAAGCGAATAATATCTTCACTGGTTGTCTCTAAATCTGGGAGACATAACTTGTGAACAATCTTAAGCTTTGAATTTACCGTTACGGAATTGAACCTTGACTTTGCATTGCGTATATTGGCTTCTTTAAAGTTCGATAATATGCTATAATCTCACTTAATTGTATACAAGTATAGTTTGTTATCCTTATAGCAATAAACTGTGGTTGAAAGTTAGTTCAGAGAAATAAAGCATCATTGTTAATTTGATGACGAAGTTATCACGATGACCACTCTTAATCTCCGAGTAATTAGTGATTTAGTCCAACTCGTAATATTTTATATTAATACCATATTCCTTTAACTGTTAAGTACACACTTTGTATCGTATTCTCAGAAATTTTATACAATATATGTAGGTACTTAAGTTTCGTATTCATTTTGATTAATTTATTGCTATTATTCTGTTTAAATTTTTTATCGGTATAATGTATTCATAAATAATCTTAAATATAGTATTTATTATTAAGTGACAATATATTATATTGACTTGTTGTTACCCATACTCCCATTTATATTTTAATACATTTTAATAATCACCTGTACAATTCAGTAAATTGTATAATTACTTAACTACTTATTCAGGAAATTAAGTAAGTATTTACGAATTACAGGTGATTTCGTTGTTCATTTTACAAATTGTTAAACTATATATTTTTTCCAATAATGCAAGTTTGGTAGGAGCGTATAGTATGACAGTTAAGATTGGCTGAAATGTTGCAAATGAATGATTGTTTTGTCATCATAATAATTTAAAAACCGAATAACTTACGAATGTTGTAATCATCGGCCTAACGGAAATACTCCTTTCGTATACTAAAGTTATCGCCAGCTTTTCAAAGTTCCAATCAACAGTGTGACTCTTGAAACAGCTTTGCAGTTTGAATCTGCTTAATCGGCAACTATGGGTATTTAGGCCGTTTTTTGTCGTCCTACTTACTACAATATATTTATAAAGAGGTAATATTTTTAAAATTACTCTCCCGACATACCACGCCATTTGATCAATTACTCGTAATTACAGTAAGATGGCAAGTCATTCTAATGAGACCAGAGGCCCTTTTAGCTTGTTGGTATTCGAACGTTTGACTAGGCATGGAAAATTAGAAACGGACTCGTGCGAAACCGCGGGTATCAACTATTATAGTAATTTATAATATAAACTTTGATGTCCCGGATCGGTATACATTGTTTACTTAGCTACCTGTGCTTAATAAGACGGAACATATCATTTCACTTATCGTATAAACAACAATGGTGATGTCACTGCAAATATGTGTCATTTGTTCAAGGACTTAAGTAAAAGATGACTTTATAACAGATCTTATGACTTGCTTTGAGAACGTGTTCAGCACATTGAGATTCATTTAAAACTGTTGATACGCTATTGAATTTTATACTGGTTTTATTGCCTATTGTTGCATGTAGGTTTGCAATAATTCAAATTCTTGATACTTTTCTGTAACTCATCAAATTACGTAATCTATCATGCTTTATGTTGATAACTGAGGTAAACAGAGTGATAAGGAAGAATATTAATCTTTAAAAGTATTATAAGTTTGCCTTTGATTATAAGTCTTTGTTTCATTGCCATATTTTAAAGCGTAGATAATATCCTTGAGAACGACATTGTTTTTAAGTTTACTTTACAATTTTCTAAAATTAAAAATCAACCTTTTAATATTAATTGTAAGATGTACTACAATTTATATTGTGTATGTCATTATATTTCAATATCATCTAAACTATTTTTGAATGTAATGACGTACTCGCATATTAAAAATAGGTAATAAACAGACTTGATAGTGAAAAAATTTTTAGAATAAACCTTAAAGTAGGTAAAGCAAATCAAATATTTGATACGCACACAACGTAACAAATATAACACTCGCGAGTAATTTCGTTACAGTGGCATGTCACCATACAATAATTGGAAGGTCGTGTATTTACTACGGAGAGTAGTCCCTGTAATGCCTAAATATTTAAAAACTCCTTAACTGTTGCAATTTTTTCCAAACTGTATTAATGGTATAAGCACTTATTTTCCTATGAATTGATAATAATTAAATTCAGTAAACGTGGCCATTAAACGTTTGCAGACACATTGACGAAACAATAACACTTTTCTTACGCTTTTACAAACAAAATTCAGGGACATAGAGAGGCGCGAAAACTGTTTATCTCCAACGCAACAAGTTTACGCAACTGTTTACAATGGGACCACTCGTGCAGGTCACGAAACACTTCGGGATCGATTTTTCACGTTATTACATCGAGTTCAAGCGTAACGAATGGCAGCCGAGAGGACTGGCATTCGATACCGGCAGCGCGCGCGGCGTTCTATGGTGAACTGGTGGCCTAAACTAAACTGGCCTACTGTAGTTCTCAACGCAACTTATGGGATGGGGTCGGGGCCATCCAAACAAAACATACCTATACGGTAAGCGCTTTATGGTGCCAATTCGATGGACAAGTCTAGCAATCTATCAGAAGATTACACTTCATTTTCATTTAATTCAATTTATAAATCTATTTATAATAGCATACCATTCGTAAGACAAATTACGCTCATTACATTAAATGAGATTACAATTCGTAGAAATGTTTTCGTAGAAAAATAATTGTAGGATTATGATTGTTCGTTCTGGTCAATGTCAGTGTTATGCAAAAATGAAAAGACCGTGGGAAAAAGTAAATTAAATTTTACAGAAATATTAAGTAAAAGTAAATATATCGATCTAAATCCTCTTATAATTATCATATAGTTTTAAACAGACTTATATTAGGACTCGGCCGGGCTCTTTTTAGCCTGATAGGCAAGTTTAGACGTTTGAATGTGTGTGACACACATTCAAACGTCTAAACTTGCAAACTTATCAAAAACCGATGATAGCACAATATATTTTTGTCAATTTACTTTGATTATTGTGTCTTAAGTGTTATCCCCAAAACAGCTGATTGAGAATTGAACCCCCTCCACGATGATTTGCTGTCAGTAAACAAGAGTAATCAAAGACTTTAACATAAGTATGATTAGAAAATTTATGTCATCTTAAGTTATACTGCAATAATAATATTTTATAATTTTATTTCAGCTGCTGCTTTATGTAATATAATAAAGATATATGCCTGTGATTATTTTATATGTGATTTATAGTCTTTTGTATTTAAAAAATGCTAATATATTCATAATAATACTTTTAGATGGTCTAAAGATTTTTTGAAAATACTGTGATCCTTAAAGCTTTAATCTTTCCCAAAATTTCTTAAGATACGTCGTCAGATCTATCCAAAGTAGTCGTCGTTAATTGTCGACCAACGATGCGTCACTGCGAAGGGGACGGTGCGGGGGGGGGGGCGACGACAGCCTACGCAGTGCTAGTTAGGGTTGCCACTAAGCTTGTCCCTACTTTAACATGCGAAGATTCCACAATAAAACGTAAAATAAACTTACTTCTATATTCAGATGCCTTAATTGAAAATATAAAAGGCGTGACATAAACGTATACTATATTTTTACTTTTTTCACTGTTTTTGCAGAATATTATTAATATTGTGAAAAGATGAAAAATATTCTAATATTAGATCTATTATTTTGTAAAATGACCGTTACTTAAAATAAATTAATCCTTGTTTACTTTTCAAGCAGGATTTATATTAAAAATACGACAGGCTTACGGGCATACACATTCTCTGGTGTTTTTTTATGTAGTTTGAAGCTGACATTTTTTATTATATAGAATTCAAATACTTGCCCCATATTATTTTTTAAGATCACGTAATTGTTCTTAATTAATTTCACAGTTAATATGAATGTGACAACCCTATTCGGTACAATATGCGCATCGTACAATTATAAGTCAGTTGGTAATTTCCTTTGCACGTGCTTCACAAAACACAGAGACAGAGTTTCATCACTACTGCATATACCTTATTGTTTTGACATTAGTGCCGCGTTGAGAGTTGATCATGTCCACGAGAATATCTTAGGTAATCCTAAAGTTGTGATCTGTGTGTGCGGGTCTATATCTTCTGGTTATATTTGTATTCTTTATTTTTACATTACATGTTAACACGTCATGCTTAGTAAAATATTTAATGTAAGGCGAGCCATTACAATAAATTCAGAAGATTAATGTTTTCAAGTGAAAACTTCTTTAAAATAATAACCTAGGACATATTCACACACGGCCATCTGATCGCAAGCTAAGCAGTATATATACTACTTTTTATTTTGTAAATACATACTTAGATAGATAATTACACCCAGACTCAGGACAAACAGACATGCACACAAATGTTTGTCCTGGGTGGGAATCGAACCCACGACCTGCGGCGTGAAAAGCAAGTATCTTGCAAACCACGCCAACGGCCCGTTAACTTTAACCGACTCAGACGATATTTGCTAGGGAAAAATCGTATAAGTTCACGTGAACAACATGCGCGACAAGCAAAACGCGTCAGGAACATGAAACGGAAACATGCTTATTTGAATTTGGAACAGTTTCTATGATCTTTTTATTTTTTTGTAGTCAATGTTACATTTCGTTGTTAACACGCAAGGGATTATTTTTGTCGATTTTATTTATTTTTAAACTATGGTCGCGTCTCCCACGTGCTTTGAGTTTTCACTTCTCTAGACAGTCCTTATGACTACCTGATTTTTTTTAAAGAATGATCTTCTGAACTTAGAACAAAGATTAAGAGCATGAGATCAAGAAAATTCTTTTTTCATGTCTACGGCATTATTGTATTCACTACTACGCTACGTCATTTTGGGATTCTTTTAAGGAATACCGTTTAAATTTATATACTTATTTCAGACTAAAAAAAAAACAGACAGCCTGGTTAATCTTTGCAGCTGTGTGTTACATAGATAAGGTAGTCGTTGTATCCGCATTAACCAAAGATTAGCAGGGCAAAGACAATTGATGAATACAAGATATGAGTCGTAAAATAACTTTTATATATATATATATATATATATATAGATTAATAGATAGTACTCTATGCGCAATCGCTCTCATTGGCGGTATTTCACGTAAAAAGCGACAGTCGTTTGAGCTTTTCTTACGCCTTGAGACGATGACGCGGAAACAATGACACGCTGGGATGCAGGAGCAATACACGACTGATTAGTTTTTTACTATCCCGTCGTTTGCACAACTCACTACTACCTAGTTGGTTATTTGTAAGAAGGGGCGGAATTTGTCACGTTGCAATGCAAAGGCAATTTTTATGAAACAGAATACCGGGAAAAGGGCTTCCTGTTCCTACGCTTAAACAATGAACAACTATTAAAAGACATTTTTATGCAATAGCACTTTTATTTATTTGGAAGTAAGTATTTCAATGTAAATTTTCAGTCCTAATACGTTGTTCTTTATTATTAGCCAGAATAAGATGAGCAGAAAGTTCACTTGGTGGTACTTAAACACATCTTTATAAAAATGTTTAAAAGATATACGAAAACTGGCATCGAACAGCGACATCTAAATCACAGCGAATCACCACTAGTCATTCAGAGAATTGGGAAATTATCTCGTAAATAAAGTATCTTTACTACCGTAAGCCGTCCTTTTAACGAGAACTAAGCTTGGCGGCTGGTTAACTAGCGTGTAATATAGATACTATGAGAAAATAGTTTTTGTTGGGATTAATGCAAGCAAGAGTGTTATGCTTATGGACACCAGGTTGTAAAGGTATTCCGTTCTCTCTATCTTTTTTATTTGTATTAAGAATGAATTAATAAGGAAGGCAATTCAAATTTCAGAATTATATAATTTTTAACATATTCTTAAAATGTAATAAAATTACGGTGATACATAACACCAGCGAAATAAGCCACACTGAAATGCGAGGGGAAATAAATCATCAAAACAAGTCTGAGATACTTTCAGAATCGATTTTTTAAATGAATGTGAAGAAAAAATAATCGAGCCCCGACATTTTCGAGCTTACAATCTCTTCATTTAATTCACTACGAAAAAAATGACATTAATATTATTAACTTAGGAGGCGTGGATGAAAAAAGAATTAATGTCAATTTATAAACGCAGAGAATAATGCGTTTTGTAGATATAGAAAAAGCAAGAGAGGTGTGGTGAAAACGAGGACTGTGCAAATAGAAATTTGTAAGCGAAGCCTACCCCATTGGGCGTTATTCACTTCCGTTCTTAGAAAACATAAACAAATTGTGCCTGTAAGCAATATGTTATGAAAGAAATACCATTGCCTTTATCCTGTCATTTTAATGTCCGCAATTAAACATTATAGAGAAATTACGGCTGACATTCGGTAGTTATTACTATATAAAAAAAATATTTCAAAATTGATAGGGTAGTCTGTTCAGTGACAGCGTTCCTTCTAGTTACTTCTGTATCGGCACAACTATCATGTTCGGGAACGGAAATTTTATTATCAACATGTTTTATACTTTTGTTGTACGATATTATGATAATTTATACTTTAGCATTGAAGCTGCCTTAGCTGTAATACGACTGTTGTGTCCCGGGAAGGCTGCAAAATGGCGTGGTCCTGTGCTGCAGTTGCACACGAAAGCTGCACGGAGTGCGCCTGCCACCCAGGGTCGTACGAAAGCTCAGTGCAGGGGGCACCAGTGAGTTCCACTGGACATCTCGGAGCCTCGAGTGGGATGGGCGGCATCCCACTCGAGGATGGCTACGGAGGACGTTTGTGACGTGTTTAAGTAATAATAATCTGATATAACCATGAATTTCGCCCAGAAGCAGGGTATCTTATTTAAGATTTCCTTCTCCACAAATCAAAAAAACCTTGGGGATCTGGTTGGCGTCCAATATACATATGTAAATATAGAAACCCATTGGCACTAATAATGAAAATATATATCACCACAGTATTATTGCGTCGGAAAAAAACGAAGAGTGACATTGACACGATTTAAATTGTAAGATTCAATGCTACAGCTGCATAATGCTTTCATTGATTATGGTGTTTCGTTTTCTATATAAAACAAAACCGTGACGGACTAGTGTCTCTAGCACACTTGTACAGTCTTGTCTAGAACTTGTCGGTGCACTTGTTTTTAAGGTAATTTTACAAAATCTATAACTATATAATATCTTCTATTCATCATCGGCAAGCGGAATCTCCACTTGCGAATCAGCTTGTCTTTTGACAATGATATCTTCTAAAAATTTCCACATCTGCCTTTTGCGACGCGGATCCATTCTGGATCTTTTTAAAATCGTCCTCCCGGCGTTTCAATTGTTCCCCGCCTTCAATTGCTCTCTCTTGGATTCCATTATGTGACTTTTTGTCCATTTTTCTTCTCCCTCTCATAGCATATGTCTGGTCCACCGCCACTTTGATGTTCTAATAGTTTTGTAAGCGTTTTTGTATTTAGTTTTATGCTTTATTTTTTCTAACCTTATGCTATCTCTTCTTACTCCAAGTATGCTTCGCTCCAGTCCATTTTGACAAATTATTTTTAACTGGTCTGATTAAATATCGTATCAAGTAATATTATGTGCTTAAATATCGTTCCACATAATATTATCTGATAAAATAAAGAAGCTATAAAGTAAGACTAACCTCTCTTAATTTTCGTTTTTTTAACCGACTTCAAAAAGGATGAGGTTATCAATTCGACTGTATTTTTTTTATTGTATGTTACCTCGTAACTCCGCTCCTGGTGAACTGACTTTGATAATTCTTTTTTTGTTCGACAGATAGTGCTTCCCGATTGGTCCCATTTTTTTAGTCAATGTCCGGCCGGTAGTTTTTGAGTTATTCTTTATAATGCGTGATATGAAAAAGTTGAAATTTACTTTCTTGGCGTACTATAGAACTTACATTAAAATGATGTATTAAATAATTGTAGCACTTTAAATTAGCTAAATGACATATGTCTATCTCCTATGGTTGTCTCACAGTAACAACTTTTTTCTTAGGAAACATTAATTAAAACGCATACGCAATTCACTACGCTATTATTAGCGTTCTGTATGAATCCTTATCAAATTAAATGTGTTAATCATTAAGAGAATTTAATGTAGATTATAATTGCTCTAGACTAAACTAAACTATATCATTCTGACCAATAGTTTAGAAGATACCAAAAGTTTAAACTATAAAGTAAGTAAAAACTACGCGCAAGTGATTTCAAAAGCCGCGCAGTAGACGGCGGGGCTTAGCGATGTGTTTATTACTATGTACTTTGGTTGATTATCTTTCTTTGATTGAAAGTTGGTTGTTATCATGTATTCCCATATAAAATTGATCAAGTTCTAACCGATTTTTCTCAGTTATTAAACTGACTTTACATTGACGGTGTTCTAGTTTTACTTTAAGAAGACGTTGTATTAAGCCAATACGGTGGGCACGTTGCTCCTCCGACTCGTTAGATAAACGATCCTGTATCAAGTCAAGACCGTGATTACATTTTTTTTATTTTCTTTGTTCAGAACATTTTTTATGTAAGCCCGCATTTTCGAAATCCTTTTTGCGTTCTTCACTAGTCTGTTTTGAAATGGCCCTGGAAGTAGATATCCTAATTTTAGATAGGCGTTCCTTCCTGTCTTCGTAAGTCTTATTGAAACGACGCTGTCTAAAATGAGCAGCACGTTTAGTAGGTCAACCCATATCCTGACAAATAAAATAAGTTAACAAACTTTAGATTCACTAAAAAGAATTTTTTTACCAAAAACAAAACCGACTTCAAAAAAACTATATTCAATAACAAACAATGCACTAAAAAGTATAAAATAATTTTACGCAAGTAAACATAAGAATCAATTCTTAATCATATTTATTTTTGGAGTCGGCGTCGGCCAATGTAGGTCTGTACCTAGGGGCACTTAGGTTTGGTAGCATTCGCATCAACATAATTAGTGGTACCCGGGCGAATTCGGGGGTCACTAGTAAAGTATAAAGTTCATTTAAAATAGTTTACTTAAGGTAGGGTATATTGGTATTTCCTAAGCTGACACCGATTGCAAAAATAAATATGATTATTAATTAATTCTTATGTTTACTTGCGTAAAATTATTTTATACTTTTTAGTGCATTATTTGTTATTGAATATAGTTTTTTTGAAGTCGGGTTTGTTTTTTATCCTTGGCTGTTGGGTACAATGTTTGGAACGCTTATACCTTTGCGTGTTACAAAACAATATTATCTTAGTTATCTTAGTTGGCATGTTCCTATTCGACGAAAAGGAATATTTGTTCCGATTATATAAACTTGAACTCGGCTTGGCGAATATTTTCCCAACTTCCAACTTCCGTCAAAATAAAGTCTATGGAAAATACACTTATACTTTGACTTTGAATCGATATTAACAATGAAAACGTATTAAGATTGTATTTGAATACAGAATAAGGCACTGGTACGGATGTATATTATAAATGTAGTGTATGTACATATATGCATGTGGGCCGATGAATACAATAGTGTAGTGTGAGAGAAATTTTTTCCTCCATTTTTTTCCCCGGAATTCCATTTGCTGCGATCCTAGCACACCTCTCTCGCTTCTTCTACATTCATACATCTACGCATGCATGCTCGTCAGTTACTGTTACCATACCAACGGTTACCACTGTTTAACCACATATTTCCCTTATAATGAATAATCCCTATTTTTAATCCTAGCATTCAATGTCACGCCTACTATACTTCTTAAGGATCGCATCTCAACGGCATTAATTCTACTAACATGCTTTACTTGCAAAACCCTAATTCAATAACTTATTTCTATTATTACTATTTGGGCTAAGGACTTACAATATTTTACAATCTCCTCTCCGCTTTCTTTATTACTTATTAATATACTCAAATTTTCTTTATTAATTTTACATTTTAGCTACATTTCTGTTTCGGTTCAGACAGGACACTCTGTCAAAATATGCAGCACGCTTTCTTCCCGTGCTGGGTCACAGATGCACCAGGGGCTCTCTTTGCAATTAAACTTGTGCAAATACGCTGAGAACCCTCCGTGTCCCTCCCCGTCAAAACTTGCACCAGCACGGGATCCAATTCAAGTGTGGCGGGGGCGATCGCCACGTCGGGGACGAAGAGCTTAGTTGTCGAGACCGTGTCTCCTTCCATATACCGACGGTTTCATTTGTCGAGCGTCGAAACAGGGTTGAACAAATTTGGCTTGGTCTTCTTCCCGATTGGGGCCATTTTAGCCAACTCTTCCTCTCTTTCATTTCCTTCCATCCCCGCATGAGCCTTTATGACATTCACATGACTCTCAAAAGTGGTGTCTCCCTCCATCCCCTCGCGGAGAATATTAAGGATAGTAAAAGTATGAAAGAAACTAGAGAAATAGGGGAAGAAAGCAAGATTATTCTGGACGAATGCGTATGGAGGCATAGAAGGGAATGAAAGAGCGGATGGGTTGGCCAAAATGGCCGCAATCGGGATGAAGACCAAATCAAATTATGAAAGGTGCTCTGTGTCATTTGTCAAGCAACAGATTCGTCTGGAGACGATTGACAAATAGAACAGGCGGTTGAAATACGTTATGTAAGTGTCCCCCGACCGTGTTCCCGCCTTGTCGTGGGCTCAGTAGTCGTGGGTGGGGTCCCACGGTGAAGCTAAGAGAAGCCCAAGGCCGGTCCGTGAGGTATCTGTCGGACGGTGACAGACACTTGGGCAGACGGACAGACGGGCTGGGGTGAACTTGGTGGAGTGCATCTGGGAGCGAGCTGGCGGCCTGCGGGGACTTGTCACCGCAGTGGAGGGTGAGTCGCGGAGGGAGAGGAATGTTGGCAATGCGGTGCACCACTCGCCCTATCCGCGAATCACCGGGGTCGCATCGCAGATGCGAGGGGAAGGGATTCCCTACGACGCTGGGACCACGGGCCTCTGTCTTTTTTAAGACGGGGGCCAAGAGGAATGAACTTCTATAAAAAGCTCAAGGCGGCACCGGCGAAAATAAATATTTTTCCCATGGGTCACACTACGTGGCGTGTTCACATGTATTAAACCCGCAAAATCAAAAGTTTTGGCAAAAAATGGGAAAACAAAAAAAAGCTCTTTAATAAGCTATTTGCCGTAAATACTGTAAAAAGCTTATTTTAATGTATGTATGAATTTTATTTGCAATATAATTAGTCTTAAAATTATAAAATGACGAAGTCGCGGGCACAGCTAGTTCACAATAAAATAACTTTGTTATGTTTTCGCGCCACTTTGTATTTATTCATTAATGAAAAGGTAATTCTTATTAAATGCTATTAAAATAATTTTAAATAAGCAGAGGTCATCAAAATGTCAAAGTAACTTATGTTTTATTTTTATATAACTCTGAAATCTTAATTGCAAAACATGTTTACCTCCTTGATGCAAGTTAAAATAATTGAAATTAAATAAGTTTTACGGATTTAATCACGTTTATTTTAATTTTAAATTGCTCTAACACTTTTCGGAGTGGTAGTAATGTTAGCTGTAATAATACTTGTAATAATGTAATGTAAAGATCGAGCTGAGGCTCGGCTCTCTCTAGCACCCTCGAAACGGAATGCTAAGCGCGTAATCCGGCGAGGTCCCGGGGGCCCTTGTGCAGTAACTCCATGGATCGAAGCGACGTAGCAGCTCGTCGTCCTCCTATACCGATGAAGTGCGGTGTAGCTATACATGTAAAAGTCGGTCTCCTCCAGGCAAATAGTCACATGACAGTAACAAAAAAAAATATATATATTAAATATAACAGTATCTTAAGATTTTGCGGTTGTACGGTTGGTTTTAGATTTAATCTTATTTATCACAGGATGCAAAGTAGATATAAAAAGTCATTATTAAGCAGCTGTAGTTTTAAGTATAGTAATAAAAAGTTTCGTATTTAGCTAAGTTTGCATGTTTATTACATATTACTGTAGGTGTTTTGCTATTCATTTAATTACTATGTTTAAATAGATTATTTTTATTAAATCAAAATGCATGGACACTAAGATATGATATTTAATGTAATCTAAGAACAATGTTGTTTCTATAAATTCAAGATGTAATTAACGTATCGTTGCTAATAAAGGATTGACACAATGCTTTCACTTCCTTTCTATTATTTTCTTTATCCAATACTAGTTGACCCGCCCCGCCTTCGCTCGGGTACCACTAATTATGTTGATCCGATTATAACCAAACACAGGAATGTTCCAATCTGCACAATCCCTGTAAATTTCATCGAAATCGGTCCAGCTGTTTCAGAGTCTATAGATAATGCATCTAAAAAATCGAAAAAATATAATTTTATGAACGTATATGTTATCCATTAATCCGTCCCAGGTATCGCTGGAAAGATTTTTTTATGGACGAAGGTGGCAGACGTTCAAGCGGATCACCTGATGTTAAGTGAGCGCTACCCATAGACATCTGCAACAAGCAAATAAGTTGCAGATGCGTTGCCTACCTTTATTGGGCAGAAAAAAGGATATTTTCTTTTCCACGCAAACCCCCTCCCGGTCCAATCCTTTTCCCGTTCCCATCCTATCCTTAAGAGGAAATTAGGCCTCCGGTACCTCACTCATCAGACGAAACGCAGAGTACTTCTACTTCACGCCTTTTTTCTGCCGGGTCGTGGTATTTCACCGGTCGACCGGCCCATTCGAGCATCAGATGTTGTTGTTGCGAGCTCTACCACTACAACTACTACACACAGAAGGACTTGCTTGAGCTTCAGGATCAGAACAGGAGGTAGATTGCACGGAATCGCGACAAGTGATTACACTTAGTATCAAAGGCCAAGACCCACTTTGGGGCACGGTGTCATTCTGGTTAGTTATAATATATAAGCCACTGCCACTATTTACCACTACATATACTCGTTTCAAACACTAAAATGATCCGTGTAATCGGGAGGGACACCTTATCAATAGCTGCTTATCGATCCAAGTATTCGTACACTGTTGTGTGCACCGGCTCATAGCATTAATATCGACACTAAATTTGTGCGTCACTACGCTTCCCATTATTTCTGTAAGTGTGACAGAGGGCGACGTAGGCAGACTCACATTTTATGGCCCCACGGGTAGCGACTGTTTTTTTTATGATAGAAGGTGGCAAATGAACAAGCGGATTACCTGATGTTAAATGAGCGCTACCCATAGATATCCGCAACAAGAAAATTTGTTGAGATGCTTTGCCTACCTTTAATGGACAGGGCCTCCCCTGCATAGACAGGAAAAAGGATATTTCCTTTCCCCGTCCAATCCTCTTCCCGTTTCCATCCTATCCCCATAAGGAAAAGGTGGTAAGGGGAAGAGGATTGAAATTAGGCTTCCAGCACCACACTCATCATACGAAACGCAGAGTACTTCTACTTCACGCCTGTTTTCTGTGAGGTCGTGCTATTTCACCATGCAACAGATGTTGTTGTTGCAGGCTCTACCATTGTTGATTTTATTAGGGGTGGGCAGATGAGATCCTAGTCGATGTTGATAGAAACCTAGGGCACGCTTATATTTGAGGCATTATTATGTACGTTAAGTTGATTCATACTTATACTTTATTTGGCTAATATTGTTTTCCATATTGGAATGCATATTTTGTGGATGTCATACACACACACACTTATTAATTTCCACTTTATTAAATAATATTGTTACTCTCGCTCCACCCTACCCAGATATCTAGAGCTTGGGGTAAGTTACTTTTAAAGGAATTCAAGTGGTTTTTTTTAAATATGGGGGTTAACATTATTAAATGTCAGCCATAAAATAACGCCATACCATTGGGATTCCATTAATGCGAGTTTTTAAGGTCAACAGGAAAGTGGTATTTTTATTAGTATAGCATCGACGGTGTCATGGGTCGACAAAAGATAATTTTCGAGTACTAAAGTGAAATTAAACGAAGCGCATGAAGAGATGAATGGGTGGGGAAAGTGTTACACCGTGGCGTGAGGCTATAAGTAAGGGGCAGGAGATTGCGGCGCGCAAAGCCTTCTCTCGCGGCCGCTGCTACGTACGTCAACGACATAAAGGACCCTTTACATGTGTTGCAGCTGTTTTCATATTTCGTGTGTAGTGTGTGCTCTCCTTATCTGTGTACGTGCACTTCACTGGTAAGAATTTTTTATTTATAATTTTGAAAAGTCATATATATCATTTATAATATCATTAATAAGTAACTGTTTTACAAGTATTTATGTTTACTATAGTAATACATTTTTAATAGTTTTTGGTAACATGATTTCACAGGAAGTCCATAATGGAGAATAGTCGTTTAATTTCAGAAATCATTATATCATTTAAATAATTAATTTAAAATTAAAAATAATTTAGCACGAGCACTTTTGCTCGTTTGCCCCTTCTATAATTTTTTTTAGAAAAATATGTATGTAGTCGTAAAACGTCAAAATAGGTGGAAAGATGCGACAATAGTTAAAACATTGTCAAAAATAATTAAATAATAAAAAAATATATAATTGTTACAATAAAATTTAAAATTGAATATAAGAAAAATAAATGAAAAATTTTCGTCAAAACTGTTTCAAATTGAAATAAGCAAGTTGAGCATTTTTTCACGTGGAATTTTTCTTAACCAAATATCGTCTACTGCAGCTAAAGAAGTTTTCACTTCAAGAAGCGCTTACAATACTTCGTATCATAAAAACAGGATACTATATTCTTATTAGCACATTTTTTAAAAAAATAGCGATTATTGTTAGTAAATGAAGGCAATGACAGATAGCTAAAATGTGGGGAGGGTGCTTTTGTTTTTTTTTCTTTCGATCAGGGGTAATATTGGTGTGTATTAGGAAAGAGAGGAGATTATATACTCTTCCTTTCTTTTAGTACTTCTAGTTAGTAGATTTCTCCAATGGTGCGGGGGATCTTATTTTGGATTTAATCAATGTCGAATGATAGTGGTTTTTAAAGATACTAATTTTCCCTTTAAAAATGTTTGGCTATCATTTTGAATGCCATTTTAACGATCTACGTAGTAAAACAGATTATTAAAGATAATTATTTAATGAATTATAATTAATTAACACAAGATTTTTTTCTTTCGTTCTAATTATAAGCGCTATCGCAAATAAAATTGTTTATTCAGAAGGTAAATTCTTATTTTCGTTATACTTTGGATACTCCTCGCAGTTCTTTTGCGGCGTTTAGAAGATTAAAACAAATTGCTGCTGATACTTTGGAAATTCGGTCAAAAGAATAAAACAGAAAACCTCGTTAAATATATTGTCTACTCCTTGTAAAAATACTGAAAAATACAGTCACAATTCCCTACGATTAAGGTAGTCAAACAAGTTAGGGTATTAGTGGTAGGTTCGTATTAAACAGTACACACCTACATAATATCTTACAGTGATAGAGCCCGCAAAAACAACAAACGAATGAACAAAGTTCCACGAATTGGTCCGCTCGACTGGTGAAATACCACAACCTCACAGAAAACAGGCGTGAAGTAGAAGATTCTGCGTTTCATCCGATGAGTGACTTGTCGGAGGCCTGATTCTAGTCCCCTACACCTTCCCATCCTTTGGTAATAAATAAAGGATGGGAAGGGGAAGAGGACTGGACGGTGGAGTGGATGAATAGGAGAGGGAAATCTCCATTTATTGTTTATAACCTCCTCTGTCCATTAAGGCAGGCAACGCAACTGCAACTCATTAGCTTTTTACAGTTGTGTAGTATATTTTTCATAGCTGTTTTATTCTAAGACTTCAGAAGTAACTTGGTATACTTTAAATTTCAATTAAATCATATGGAACTTCTCTTAACTTTAATGTAACTGAATACGGAGACCTAATAACCAGCATTTCCTCGAGCTCAATAGTAAATAAATAATCGTGTTATTAATAATAAAATACCTATTAAAATTCTTTCGCTCGGATCAACGTGATGGTAAGGTATTCGGTGTCTTAGTGGTCTAGTTAACAATACTTATAAAAAGACAAAGAGAAATACGCGCATAAATAAAAATAAAATCGATTTGATTTGGCTTTGGTCTTTGGTTTTTGGTCTTTCCTCGTAGTTTCCGGTACGGCGGTGCGGCCCACCCAAGCATTTAGTTATTGTAACATTTTTGTTAAGGTATTTGGGACCGTTAACAAAACAAAGCTAAATACTTACCAAAATTGTTTTTTAGACCCACTGTAATAATGTATGTCTATGTGACCTCCTGTACCCTAAACGGTATTATCGTTTTTGAAGAGTGAGGTGAGAAGTTCCCGGGAATGTCGTACAGTCTGTCGGGTTCATTAGTTGTTTAAATTAACTACGGCTGTTTATTTATTGATACTATAATCTCATTAATTTGAAGTAGACAGAGATAACGTCCACTATATGTATAATGTGCAAAAAGTTTTTCACAGATTTTGGCTTTACTTATTATGTTACTTGCGATCCGCTCGGCTTCACACGGGTAGCACTACACAAAAAAGTAAAATAGCCCGGGTGGGGCTGTAGCTTCCCAAGAGTTAAAGAATTATTCAAATTGGTTCAGTAGTTTCGGAGCCTATTCAATGCACACAAACAAACAATCAAATCTTTCCTTTTTATAACACTAGTAAAGACGAAATTTATGTAATCTTATGCTAGAAAAAACTAAAAAAATATTACAGAAACAACACTGTATAGGTATATTGTATACGCTTACCCGTTGTGCTTATAATATCTGCGTCGTATAATATTGAGCTCAATTAAAGTTATTCATTATTGAATTCGTGTAATGCTTGATTATTGAAGGTTAATTCAATTAATAAATTAATTAGTTAAATACGACGAAGCCGTGTCTAATAATGAAGTTCGTATACAAAGTCCTGGGAAATCAATTATTGCGTATACATTTCTTCTTCGTGGTAAATAGTATAATCACCGTAAAACACACACATCGAAAATTATCGCGTCAATTTGACTGCATCTTTAGCGACTAACGGCCGTCTTCAATAACCTAAGATTATGGATAGATCGCTATCCGCCAGCAACATTAATCTTTACTGTGCGTTTCACAATCAAGGATAAGTGTCATCTATTTATATATAACCAACGATAACTTTTCCCTCTCATCTATCTAGCCTTCTTCAAACGATTGGTTCTACTGTAACTACGAAACAATGTAACGATCAAAACTTGTTATATTTTTATTGTATTATTCTATAAAATACAATGATATATTATTTTTTATACAAACTGAGTATCAATACAGAAACATGTTTTTTTTTTTTTATCAAGAAGTACATTGTTAATAATTTATTGTACATGATATGCAAATTTAGATAGACCTCGGATAGACGTATTTTTTCAGTGAACAAAGGCAACCTATTCCCAAAGATGAAGCAATGCTTAAATGCTATTAGATATATATTACATATTCCATAATTAATAGATATTATATTATATTGACAGATACGCGAATGACGTTACTAGAGATAGCTTCGTCTATCCAAGAGTAACTTGAAAGTTTTATTGAAACGCAGGTAAGCACGATTTATATGAGCGTGTCTGTCCGTCCTCCCGATGACAGATTGCTAGTTCCGATAGGAAGTGCTAACCGTCGATAGATTATCTATTGCAATATATTAAATTATAAACAAACAATTCTGTCATATTTAATACGCCTCCAACGACTTTGGTCGACATGTGTGTATGTACACGAAGATTCGGTCTTTAAGTCATCTATATAGGTTATTTTTAAACTGTTTATTTTTTTGCTTCTTTATCCAATTAGGATATGGCAACCTCCTTGTAAAAATGTTGTCGCATACACTTAGTATCAATATTTAGAGAAAATTTATACAGAAATTCTTTCTTCAAAAAATTTAACGTTCCGCATTATTTTTAAATAACAAATAATAGAAGCCAATTATGTTGTGTTACGCGTTCTTTCTGCCACAATCTTATTTTTAGGTAACGCTATAACACAAGAACACATTAGAGAAAAACAAAACGTCGAGCTCGGTCCCTCGTGTTCTGAAACAAACGCAAAGGCGATTCATATGTACAAATCAAATGACCGAACTAAGATAAACATATGACAAACGTGAAACGAGTTGTCTTTGCAAACTCGACTATGTGTGTGTACTTAAACGTTACGAGCCTTGCGTCCTTCCGTTGCCGACCACAAAGTCTAAGCTACGCCTTGCTATGAAAACTTATAGAAATGCATCTAGATTTTTCCACAACTTAATACTATTTATTGTATGTTCATTCGTTAATGTTAAGATTACTATTTTTTTAGAAGTAAATGAATTATTGGCCAAGTAAAGAATAAAAATTATATTATATAAAATTATATATTATTTTTCACAAACCGACTATCTTTTTCTAATTGGCATAAGCTGGAATTTTTAGTGAGCGAGTGAGCTACAGGCCTTTCATCGAGCTCATGATATTCTAACTATGACAGGCGGCGCGCAAATCGTCACACAGGGAAGCGACCTGATTTGACAACAAACATGTGTGAGCTTTCAGAACATAGCTAATGCAAATATCATCTTGAACCGTGGGCACTTGTCTCCATGATTAGGTTCTCTAAAAACAAGACTTTTGGTTATCGATCGCCTTAGCCAAAATAAAAACACAGGCAGTCAAACATAAGGACTGCTGACAGAAGTGAAAACTTAAAACAGATGAGAAGGTTCAGTTCAGGCGACAATGTTCGAAATAAATTTATAATAAACAAAAATAAAACCTTGTCTTGTCTTAACAATAAAATTCAAAATTTAATACGAGATTAATAAATAAAAATATACATCTCATGTTGAGCATGTTGTTCACGCGAACCTGTAATATTTTATCCTACGAAGCATCATCTAACCCGGCTAAAGAAGTTTTCACTCCTAAAAATACATTTATATTATTTGATTGTTCCACATACATAACATTGTGGAAATGTTGGTAAAGGAAGAATTCAGCTTCCTGTTTTAATCGACAAAATCGCTTAAATTTATATTTATTGGTAGAAACTTGTATACTGGAAAGCAATTACTCTTTAATTGATTATCACATTTAATAACTTAATAATTATTTGTTTTGCAACTTCAGTGTAGTCGAGTCTTTGTTAAGTAGCTATATCTTTTAGCTTTTCCAGGTTCACTATCGACTCGCTTTAAAAAAAACTAGGTTATCACATATCACGCATAATACACATACAACACAACACAACACACACGGCGGCTACATTCATTCGAAACGTCATATATATCTTGAGTATACGTATCTTGAATGTATTGAGTATATATATTTTTTTTTTTTTATATTACAAAGTGGCAAACGAGCAAGCGGCCCCTGGAAATAAGTACCGCTACCCATAGGCATCCGCAACAAGTAATGAGTTGCAGATGCGTTGCCTACCTTCATGGACGAAGGAGGGGACAAACAGAAAAAAGGATAATTCCATTCCCTGTCCATCCCCTCCTCATCCGTCAAATCCTCTTCCTCTTCCCATCCTTTCCTTATTAGAAAAGGGAAGGAGGGGGAAGAGGACTACAATTAGGCCTCTAGCACGTCACTCATCAGACGAAACGCAGAATACTTCTACTTCCCGCCTGTCTTCTGTGACGTCGTGGTATTTCACCGGTCGAGCCGGCCCATTCGTGCAAAAGATGTTGTTATCTAACAAAGAAATAAGTAAAAACTTTTGAAGTTTTTTCTTATCCTAACATATTTAGTGACGATCGCACAATCGATCGTTCGTGGAGATGACAATGTAGGTACATACATGTGCACATTAGCATTACGTTGTCCCGGTCGTGCGTGACGAGTTTCTTTGTAGTTGTAATACTTATGAGAAAGATACACGTGAATATGCCTAAGCCGAATGTATGAATAAGGAATGAAATTTAAAGGTTTTTGTTCCAAATTGAAATGACACAATAAGTAAACAGGCTACTGTTTATTCTTATAAGGTGCATTCACACCGAAGTTACCTTTTGTGGAACAACGGAATGAAACACGATAACATTATGTAACATTATTCAACTTTTGCGAATGATTGTTTCATATAAATAACTGTTTGTTATCGTATGTTGCTTCCTAACTTGGAAACGTTGTTCTACAAAGGGTAACTGCGGTGTGGATGTACCATTAGTAACGTAATGATCTAATTAACAGCTAAAATTAGCAATAGATATTTTTTAGTATAGCAATATTGTATACATTATAAAAAAGGCGTTTACATATTGCTGTATCTGTTTACCCCTTTCCGGGTATGTTATATTTAAAAATAGCAGATATTTCCCATATAAATATTATTCAAGAGAATGCCATTTGCGGTATTAAATATCATTTACGGCATGCACATGAGGAGTTATGATTGGGTGCATTAAGGTGTGTCATATAGTACGTGACTTGTTAGTTCAATTGTCTTCAAATATCTTGGTCTCATACGTTTTCTAGACATCACTTTCAAGATGACTAGATACCAAGACAAACGTTTGGAGAGCCTCATAGCGTTACTTAAATTATAAACAACTAGCGGCCCGCCCCGGCTTCGCACGGGTATTATACAAAAATCTATCGCCCATGTTCATCAGGGATAAAGTAGGATTCTAATGGTGAAAGAATTTTTCAAATCGGTCCAGTTTCAAAGCCCATTTAATACAAACAAATAATCAAAACTAATAGTAGTATAGTATAATTTAAATGACGCAGATCTTCGTAGTACAAAATAAAATTGCGCAGCATATGGCAGAATCGCTTTCCGTTCACATTCCTTTAGGTGTAAACGTGCCTTAGTATCAATCCTGTGTAGCTAAAAAACAAAATGCAAATTGTGGAGATAATTAAAATTAAAATTACTAAAGAACAAAAAATTAAGAATATTTAATTAATGTGCGTGTGCTCATTGTTTTATCTATAATTAGACGTGAGATATGTTGATATTTTATACTACCTGCAAACCTTCTGTTCACAAATCTCTTTCATTCCGTATAATTTAGGTTAAATAACTTATAAAATATCAGATTTTTACTTACATTTTACCTAATTGTAAAATATAGTTTAACTGTAAACAATCCTTAGATTTCATGATACCCGTACTGTATTTTTTACAATTATTACATTCATTTAGAAACCAAGCCAGATCCGCCTGATCTCTTAAGCTAAATTTCAAGGACTGTTCTGACTGATGCACTTGAAGCTTGACACCATGAAATACAGTAAAATACTCTACTGTTCATTACAGTTAGCCACTGCATCTCCAACTCATTAGCTTGTTGTTGTTGCCTATGGGTAGCGGTCACTCAAATCGGATCGGGTGAAGCGCTTGCTCTTTTGGTACCTTCAAGATAAATTTCTAGTGCAAAAGTGACTGTTTAACTTTTGCAGAACCTACTTGGCACAATCGAGAAAAATAATAGATGAATATCCAGGTCTTTGCAATGAAAAACGGCCGTACATTGCTCAATACTGCACAGTGCGCATTTAACTGACAGCTTTGTGCAGAGTTTTACGACTAACGTTTCTGGGACGAGAGAGCTATAAAATATTCCAAAACAAAGGTAAATCTTAAACGATTCAAGTATTCGTGCAATTGCACCTTTAAAAATCGTGGCAGTGTCTAATAAAAACTAAATTAGATAAATATTTATGAAATCATAATATAACGTACACAGCGTAGTTTCAGAATTTATTTATACATAATTTTCGTTCTTCCTGTGATCGCCTCATATGATAGACATACGACATAACGATGCTTTCAATACAGTCTGTCTATACTGCTGTAAAATACCCATTGACCATCTAAAAATCATAAGTAATATTTAAAGTCGTGAAAATTTTCACACACATTGTCAGGGTACAGAAAATAACAAAGCGGAGCTTTTACTCTGAACAAAAAATGTGTGTGTGTACTTATGTGCGCGCGTAAGAAGTTATACTTTTTTAGCATAAACAAAATAAATTTAATAATAAATAAAAAAATACTTTAAGTTTATTCATCTTTTAAATAAACTTTCATTACGACATTACTGACAAAGAGTATAAAAATATTAAAAAGTAAGAAGTTAAAATTTTTGCAAAGAGCATATTAAATAAGAGTCGGGACTTGCCATACATCGGATTTTCTTGGTTGTCAAATGTCAGTTGAGATCAGCGTAGAAATAAAATATTGACAAAATAATTTGTACCAATATGAGAACTGTGTTGCTACCAACATAAAATAAGCGGTTTTTCGAACAACTTCAACCTGTATATTTCGTGTCACACTGCGCGCGCATCATAAAAATTCACTCTCATCATTTTTTAATAACGGGCCTAAAGAAGTACAACATAAAAAACTTCCTGGGGGTTAGGAACATAAAATTAGGCCGCCATGGTAATGCCACATGACACGAGAATATTATCTTTTAGACATATTGTTATTTTTATAAATGATATACACTCATGTGAGGTCGGCACAGTATGAATTCGTCCATACTGTATAAGTTTTGGCCACAGTTTTTACGGCCGGCCGCCTGCCTGACCCTCCTCGGGCATAGTTGTTTGTACTTAAGTCTTGTTTTGTCCGTTTCCGAGATAGTCAAATGTCACGAGGACTGTTTTTGGTCGGGCGCATCCCTTCTCGTCGGGTGCATCATTAGCTGATCGGCATTCATCTCTTATATGATGATACTCCCGCGCTACTTTCCATTTCTATAGAAAATAATATAATAATAAAAAATGTAAGTCACTTTAAGTGGCACTAGTTATTGGTTCCCGATTGATTTACAAAAATGTCCACTAAAAACGAGTGCATGCGAAGCCGTTGGCAATAACTTGTGGTAAATATGTCCTATTATGTTTATTTCTTAGAAAAATATGTTGTCTTTAACAATATCAGTGTTTTTTGTAATGTGTAATGCGCATTCCATTTCAAAATAATGCTACGTGACACAAGATGCGTACGCGCTCGACTCACTTCTCTTTGCTTTGTGTCGATTTGCTTCGATTTTATTACATCCAATGATTTGATAGCGACATAAGCCCTCGAGCTAGTAGCTCATCAAAACTCGATAAAAGCATTTTTATTTCCAATTTAATTTTTTACCTTCGATGAAGACAACATTGGGAGGGATTTGAAGATGGGGATCCAATAAGGGCGATTTAATACCAAAGATAGAGCACTGCAGTCGACCAGACGTTTAATTAAATCAGTAGTATCAATACCAATAAGGTTGCGTTTTTATGACTGGCAAATCCCTTTCATCAATGGTAGAGCCAGTAGTAATAGGACAATTCAACCAAGGATGTATAATAGAGGCATGCATACAAGATACTGATAATTCTCCGTTTCGTTTGGTGAGTGAGCATGGATCTTCGGGCCAAGTCCTACAAGTTTATAAGGATACCCTTAATATCACAGCCATCGTTTCGACTCATTCGTGTACTTAGCAGGGGAGGCGACGGGTTTTAAAGATAAGATAGTTGTATGCATTAATTACTTTTAGCTGTGGGGAAAGGGTCTACAGTGTTTATTTACGATTTTCGTTGCTTCGGCTTGTTAAAATCGTCAGATTATGTTATCAAGTATATCCTTGAACTATTTCTTTTGAAATGAAATTAAAATTGAAGAGAAATTGACCGCGTTCGAGTACGTCCAGATGACGGTGTAATTTAACAAGTTGGTGATGTCAGATAATTGAAATTCCCACTTATCGGTATGTAAACATCCTTCCTCCCTCCCCATCGTCTGACGCGCTCGAGTATGGTCGATATTTTCATACCATTTCAATGGGCTAAACTTAGCACTCTTCATAGATGACAGATGTTGGGTACTTAACAAGGTCCAAGGTACTCTTAACTACTACTACTACTACTGACAATATGATAAATTGAATTGTCGAAATATAATTTATATCTTCGTAATTACATTCCTATAATTTTCCTTAATAATACATTATTAGTAAATAAGTGAACTGTGCAGCGACAGCAGCGACAGTGTATGAGACAAGGCTTAACTGCCGAATTGTACAATCGTAATTTAAGATTTGTGGAAAGTAATACTTTATTTAAAAAAACATTGAACATTACTCGGTTAAGATAACTATGTCATGCCTCTGAATGCTAAAACTGCGAATAAATACAGCACTATCGTCTCATGAGACACTACTGGAAGGTATTCCGTCGGAAGTAGAACACCAGTGTATACATTGTGTTAACCCGTGTATACGGTAACTTTCTAACATATGCTTGAGCTTAAAAGTGTCATTGTAATAATGTCTTGTCATTCCTCTTGTAAAAGTTTAAGCGAGAGTTACTTTTTATCCATCTCATAAATTACAAAAACTAATATTTTCTTCGGCTGTCTCCTTCGATTATTAATTCTTACGGTCATTGCCCAAATGTACTGCCTCAATCGGGAAAGTACCACGACCGTGGGGAATTCCCTTCCTGTTCAAATGTTATCATAAGAGTGTGTGAGAAGAAGTGCGCATTACAGTGCGCAATGTAAAATGACCGCTTAGCCCCACAGGCTTGCAGGTTAGTGCTCACAATCGGATATTTTATATTATATTACAGGCAAATGCTCTCTTTGAGGACCGCTCTAATACTACTGGTTGTAACAGAATGTCAGGGTCTCCCATCGTATATAATAATAATAACGCTATTTAAAGAAAGCAATGCAAGCATTGTCAAGAGCGTGTCTCAGGTCCGCTCTTCCTCGCTTTTTATGATACATACGTATATTATCATAAATGCTTCATAATACACCGACAAATGGTATGTTACGCTATTTATGTTGATTCGCTCCTTTTTTATAAGCAACTTATGTCACATTTAGAATCGTGTTTTATTAAATTTAAATTTATTTACTATTATTTTATTTATTATTATTGATTATGTCTTATTATATTAATTAATGTAATAATATGTAATCAATAATAATACAAATGTTGGATGTAAAAGTAAAGGAAGAGCAGTGGTGGCTTAGCGGTTTAGACCCCGACTAACGTACCGTACGTAGGTTGCGGGTTCGAACCCAGGCAGGTTACTTTGTGTAATTTATTTCATCACGACTGCTCCAAAAACGGTGAAGGAAAACATCGTGAGGAAACCGGCATGTGCTTAGAACCACCCGCACTGGGCCAGCGTGGTGGATTACGGCTCATTCCCTCTTTCGGAGAGGAGGCCCTGTGTCCCTGCTGTGGGAAGCATTCTAAAAAAGGCTAATTTATTATATTATTATAAGTTCCACTTAAAATAAGATGATAACAGAGGGCAAATAGACAATCCACCCGAATTAAACAAGATATTAAAAAGTAATTAATATGTTCACATTATAATTTGTGGGATGCGTCAATAACGCATTACACTGCATTTTTTACGTGTTTATGATAGTGATAAGCAAATATCTTTGACAACTTCTTACGGAATAAGAATTAGGAATTAAGAATTGTCTAAATAAAGTTTTCTTATTCAACTTACTTATTGAGGTAATAGAGGGAGAGAGAGGAATGAAGTTTGCCCTCCCCCCTTGTTATTTATCAGATCCAGATTGGCACATTCCTGTGTTTGGTAGCGATCGGATCAACATAATTAGTGGTACCCGGGCGAAGCCGGGGCGGGTCACTAGTCTCCTATAAGGAAAATGTTGCTGCATCAAGATAAAAAATGTACAAAGAAATACCACACGATTTTAACTACTCCTTTTGATTGAGCTTTCTAGGTCCTAAATATTACTTTAAATTGGGAGCTAACTGAAATCGCCATATCGCATCGCCAGCGTGTCGTCTGCAATCAAAAAGCAATAAAAAACATTTATCCGTCATGCCGTTAGCGGGAGCCTAGATACGTTTTAAATTGTTTTGTACATTTTTATCCATTCATAATATAGCCTTTTTCGTGTAATACTAGGTTTTTGTAATATCATGCGTTATTAACAATAAATGGTACACCGCATTCTCTGAAGCGCGGCTCGTCGGGCGCACGCTGCGACGCTGCCGGTGAAAGTGGCATTGGATTTCGCTTAACTCACCAATGTTACACAGCGTCGGGGTCAAGGAACAGGTTCCGTACCGTTTATTTATATTTCTTTCAGATGAAGTATAGCCACCTGTGTACAATTTGTGAAAACGAGAGTTGTGGGAGGAAAGTTAACGTGTGTACGAAATAATTGACGGATAGCAACGAATAATAACTAAGAAGCGAATCCTGGTAGATTGGTTCTAAAGTTATCTTGCTCTCTCGCTCGGATACGAGCGGATACAAATCCTTTTTCCGTACGTCAAATTGATAGACACAGAAAGATGATAGACAAGCAAAGATGACAGACATAGAAAGATGGCTAGCAAATAAGTGTTGATGCCAGCAATAGTAACTGTTAAGCACCAAGAGGCTGGGACCAAGAGGTGGGATCGTATGATATAAATATATAAAGTCATGATACTTGATCATGACTTTATAGAATACCGAAAAATATGAGATAGAATTAATCAATTCGTGTAATGTGAAAGATCCTTTTTCCTCCCTACTTTTTACATAGGAGAAAGTGGCTAACGGACAAGCGTGAACCGTTGATATTAAGTAACCACTACCCATAAGCAACTGTAACAAGCTAATGAGTTGCAGATACGTTGCCAATGTTTATTGGAAAGAGGAGATAAACTGATACTTCTTTTTTCTATCCGTCCCTTTGTCCGTTAAATCCTCTTTCTCTTATCATTATTTCCTGATGAGAAGATGACCAGAAGTAGGCTTCCCCCCCCCCAACTTCCCTTTTTTAACAAATATAACTATGTAAGTTATCGGCTGATTGTTGCAGTTGTAGATGATTAACGGTGTTTCATTTTATATCAATAAGTCGCGTGCTAATTTGCCCATAAATGAGATTACTAAAAAAAACAAAAATACCATAATATGCAAAGTAATTTTTCAAGATATTTACCATTTATTTAAAGATCGCTTAGAAAACATTCCACAGCAGAGGATCAAATAAAAACATTAACGGTCTTACAACGCGTATTGATTTAATGTTTTCATAAGTGACACTGTGAATAAGTTCCGTCTTATTACGCACTTCGCTGTCTACAAGCTGTAGTGAAAGTTTAAAGTTAACGATGACTCTATAGTTAATGATTGATTCTGTGTACTACTTCTTATGCTTACTACAGTTATGAGGCTTAAATTTGCAACCAAATACATGTAATAACGAAAATTACGATATTATTATTTTAGGGAGGATTAATTATTTCATTTGATACCTGTAAGAAATATTGAACATGTCATATAGTCTCAAGTTATATTTAACAGTAGGCCGACATTTTTAGCCGCGATAAATACCTAAACGTGTGACTCACGTCCTGTGTTAAATTGTTAGTAGAGTTTTTTTTAATCGAAGCAAACATTTCATTTGATTTCTTCCATGGCACAACTTAAAATGAACTAATATATACTAATTGAACTATATAATTATTGTTATTACATTTTTTTTCATGTATTCACATTACTATTAATAATTTGTAATGTTTACTCGAATACTACGTATTGAAATTACACTAATTTTACGAATTTTATCGTGCGCATGTTATATTTTTCCTCGATCGAGTACTTTGAAAACTCATGGTCACGGGGAAATTGATCTGTCTTACGTCCATACGACAATCCTGGATCCGCCACTGGAAATAACCATGTAGCTCAGACGGAAGTGCACCGCTTTCCTTATAGTCCAACTATTGTAATAAGGAATTTATATCCTCACTGTCATACGATCAGGACCTAGATTATATGTTAGAGTAAAATATATGCAAGAGCTATATATACAAGAAGTTAAATTTCAAGTGGGTTGCTGAGCTAAATCTGAGGCCAACACTGTTAAATCGTAAAAACCAAATTAATAGCTTGTAGTTACTCGCCGTTGTCGATTCTATAGGTCAGTGTGCGGTCCCACTTGTGGTTTATGATTGCCAGGCCTTTTTTTCTATACTTATCATATCCTCTCAACAGTGGTAGAATCCGCAACAACAATATCTGTTGCACGAATTGGCCGGCTCTACCGGTGAAATACCACGACCTCACAGAAAACAGGCGTGAAGTAGAGGTACTCTGCGTTTCGTCTGATGAGAGACGTGCAGGAGGCCTAATTTCAGTCCTCTCCCTCTTCCCATCCGTTCCTCATAAGAGGTATAGGATGGGAAGTGGAAGAGGATTGGACAGGGACGGGGTTAACGGGGAAAAGGAAATATCCTTTTTCCTGTCTATGCCCTCCTCTGTCCATTAAAGGGAGGCAACGCACTGTAGCGCTCATTCGTGCTAATCCGCTTGCTTGTTTGCTAACTTCTCACATAAAAAAAGTATAATAAAAATATAATCTAGGTCCTGAGTCAATAACAGACGAGAGATTAAATAACCTGTATCATTAGAGATGTGTTCCAGTCATATAGTTAATATACGTTGCCAGTCTTTGTGTAGAAAAAAAGACAAGGGTAGTTAAGAGATAGGAGAGGGTGGTATGAGGACGATATCTGGAGAATACGTCCATGTACATGCGATACACCATGAGACTGAACGTAGTAGTGTCAACTGGTTGTTCCTCTGCGAGATTGTGCTACATTCAAGTTTCAGACGGTCGGTTGGCTCCACCACTGCCGCATTTTTAAACTAAGCGTTCGTATGACAATCATGCATATGATAATAATGTTAACGAAACCTTAGCGTGTGGTTCAAAATGAACATACCGGCTTGTTCTGATGTGTATCGAGTAAAGTGAAGGTGAAATTTAATGGTCGGACTTGTGCGACACGAGGTAAAATGATCTTGGTAATGACTTTCATATGCCATGCTTATGAACAACATGAATTATATTTATTACTGCAATATACTATATATATATATATATATAAACATAAAAACCGATATTTTAATGGAAAAAGGCGGTAAACAAGTAAGTGGTTCATCTGATATTAAGAGATCACTACCAATAGGTATCCGCAATAAGCATATGAGTCGCAGATGCGTTGCCTAATGGATAGACGGGAAAACGGATATTTCATTTTCCCCGTCCAATACTCTCCTCCTTCCCCTCCTATCTTTATTGGCACCGTCCTGGCACAGCTCGCGCTTCTTCTACATTCATACATCTAAATAAATATTATATTAATTTAAATACATTCCACAAAACAAATAAACAAGCAAATATGTATTCTAGAACACCTAAGGTACACCATAATTCACTATACTACTTACGCCATCTATATCAAAAAATACTATGTTGTGTGATCTGTGATACAAAATCATAACATTTAATAGTACAAAAGTATGCTTATGTATATTCGTATTACAATGCCAATGCCAACGCAGGGTTACGGAACGAAATAGTAGCGTCGGTGGGCAAATGTTGTCCGTCAGACGATCGCTGGATAAGATGCTTTCTAATAGGCCATAACATCAACGTACACTGCCGCCGCGATAATAGTAATAGCTACTTCGATCAACAAAACCAGACGTCGCCTCATGTACCTCAACGTCTCTCTGTTTGAATTTAGTGTTTCATTTTACAACGAATATTTTCTATACAAGAAGCTATTAAACGACCTGTTGCAAATGCAAATACTTTGCCTTGTTTTAATGGACAGAGAAAGGGATAAACAGAAAAATATACTATTAATTTTTCCTATTCATCTCCTTCCCCCATCGAATCCTCTTACTGTTACCATCCCCTCCTCATCGAAAAAAAAGATTTGAAGGGGTACAGGACTTTAATTGGGCCTCCGGCACATCGCTCATCGAACGGAACGCATAAAGAAAAATTCGTAGTATTTAAGTTCACACTTGTCTTCTGTGAGGTCGTGGTATTTCAGCGGTCGGGCCGACCCATTCCTGTCATATATATGGTTGTTGCGGATATACCAGAGGTTAAGTACTGTCAACACGCTCACTGTTACACATAGAAAATAGTTGGATAACCAGCTTTGGAATAACAAAATTAGGACTTACTACTTTATTTGATGTTGTGATCCAACTCCTTAGAGTGTATCTGGCTTTCAAAGTTTCCTATGGTTATTAAGGAAAAACCACTTTTGCCCCTCGAGATTACTTCAAACATTTGACTGCAAGCTTAAACTTAATATATTCTGTTTTAGAAGTTAAAAGAATTTTTATTATTCTATGTCTTAAAATAAAAAGAGAGAGACACTCAGTTGCAGCGGAGTTCCATTCTCATATATTTTTTGTGTGTTTGTAATGTGTGAATTGATTTATTAAAATAGGGTATTTAAGATATAAGGGGGGAAATTAAAAAAAAATCATTAGACCTGTGATGATCTGAGTGTTGGGCTGTTAAAGAAATGGATGAAAAGAGAATTCATGGGGCAGCAATGCAAATGTTGAGATGTATATAGGAAGTGATAAAAATGGATAAGATACGAAACGAGTATGTTAAGGGTAGCCTGAAAGTATATTGAAGGAGGATGTCAGATAGTGAGTAAGATAAGGAGCAAAGGCTTAGCATGGTAAGTGCGTGTTATGAAGAGGGAAGAATGGCATAATGGAATGAAAAGGGGATTTTTAGGTATGAATGTAGAGAGATATGTTTGTAAGGGTAGACCTAAGAAAAGATGACATAATAAGATGGAAAAGTGACATAACTAAGACGGAAGTAACTATCGATGTAGAAGTCGAAAACCAGATTTAACATCTTTCGGTATAAACCTTCAGCGAGCAAGAAAACGAATAACTTGCGCAAAAATATCTCACATTTAAGAATGACGCTAGGACCAGTATACTTTATAAATAACATAATAGCGACGAGATATTGCGGGAGTACTAACAATATCAATAGAGATGAAACTATTAACCCGAAGGTTATTGGGTAAAGGTCAGTCGGTAAGAGCTAGATTGTTAGAAGATAGTAAATCATAACTTAAAATTGACTGATTCATGGACGATATGATGTATCGATGTGTGAATTAAATTTGTGTTAGGTATGGATTGAGGTACATCATTTCTTTGTATATTAAGAATCAAACCCTCGGATTCCGAATCTTTTGTAGGCTACATGACATGCTTCCTCTGTATATTCTTACCTCACAAAGATAATATGGGCAGCCATGTCGCTCGTCAACAACACCATCTCTACCTATGAACGCAACAATAGCAGCGAAACGCAACGGCACTTTCTACTCGGCGTCTGTAGCCGTCTCCTGTATGTACTAAAGATAACTTTATAGTGGGAACTTTCTAGATACATTTCGAATCATTAGTCACTGCGTTCTATTAAGTTTTATTTATATAACGCCTGTAATTTGCCGCAGAATAATTAACTATGATAATTATGTTTGTCGTCTTCGTAGAAATTTCTATGTCGAGGTTATCAGGTGTAGAAGTTTTATTTAAGTTATCAAGAGTTGGGATGTCTATTCATGTTATAATGAAAATACTAAAAACATATAGCGGTCGCAATGGACATGTTAGTACACCTAAATTATCGTAATATTTGTAAATGTCAAAAACATTGTTAAAATACTTACGTGTCAATCGGTGAGGTCATCACTTTCTAAAAGGTCCATATTTTATTGTACTGAACTAAAAAATAAATTCTTTTGCGTAATTTGTTAACCCTTCTCTATATTCTTAATGTTTCACTATCCGCCGCAATAGATTAGCTTATCGTATGTACCTAGCGATAGTATAATATCATTGTAACCAACATTGATTTACGTGTTCTTAACTTACAAAAACTCCTATTTAAGAAAAGTGAAAGCACATACGTCCATGACAATTAATAACGTAGATATTTCGGTCTTATATTTTTCATTGTCTCGGCACATGTACATGCACACATCTTATGTATGCATAGATACTCGTTAGCTGTAACCAGTAAAGGTATCTGAAGAATGTGCTTAAATACATCACTTTCGCTTAGTGTAGATTAACTCAGAACATCTGTGATATTACTATGTAGCTGTGCCGATGATATAATTATGGCACATTTCCTTCTCCTCACTAATAAAATAAAAATTCACCTTGACTTCCGATCGCCCAATTTGACCATAATTAAGTGTTATTTATTGCATGGATGACCCATATAAATTTTATATATATGTATTTTACTGCGCCTTCGTAGATTTAGAAAAGGCACAAGATAAAGTTAAAAGATATAAGATACAATCTATGATTTATTTTGGTTTCGTTTGGATTGGGCAGTGATCTATTACAAGCGTTAAAATCTATCTATAAATCGTTATAAAGATTCTGTTCGACGAATGTTCTAACAACATTGTGCGTTTAGGTTTTTATAAGCATCTAGTATAACTTAGTGAAGGAATGTTATCGTCTCCTAGTATCTGCCCTAGGAAATGTAAATATAATTATGTATATTGAATTCTATTTTATGTAACTTGGTGCTCGAGTTCGGAGTCGCCCGACTGAATCATAATGCACGTGAATAATACAAAATATTGCCTAAGTTACTTTAGGAAAATGTACGTTTCTACCGAACGTGAGAGAATTATTAAAATTAATTTATTGAATATAATCATTTTCCTCAGTCAACACACGTTCACGGCTGAACGTAGGTCTACCCCTGATAAGCCTATGAATCGTCATTTAGGTCCATTGCTGCCCTCCTCCGGTGGACTCCCGGAAAGGATCAAATAGTCGGCATTGGCCCCATTAACCATGCGAAGTATACATACAGATTAAAGTAGACAGTGACAAAACAAAATGTCTTGAGCACACAGAGACTTAGTTATCGAGGCATTATGTCTGTGTATGTATGTACATGCATAGTTTACAAACATCTACAATAATGCCCTTGTGTCACTAATCTTACACAATGTCTACATGCTTTGATATCGTGAGAGTAGTCTATCAGGACCTAATACATCTCAGCTTACCCTTCTGAGGCACAGACGTGAGTGTTTATTTATTTTTAAAATCTAAATAAACATGCGCTGTGCATTTCACGTTGAGCACTATTTTGTCTTGCATAGAAATTAACAATCTGCTTAGCTCGTTATATAGAATGAAATAAAAAAATACTTGTTAGTTGATTGTTCAGTGCACAACATACAAGATCCAAGATTCTTGTATACGGAGCACTTAATTTTCTAACCCAATAGTGAAATAGCCGCAAAACTGCAAGCTGTCGTTTTTTACTTTGAGGCGTAATATGAAACGTGTAGTTGCTAATTTTATTTTGTAATAGAATTGAGTGACAACAACAGTTCTGAAATTAATGTGATTTAAAAATATACAGCCCCACATCGAGCTCATCATTGATTATTATCCCTGACTAGAATCAAAAGACAAAGTCACATGGAAAAACACTTTTAATTATAAATTTCCTGAAATAGAACAAAAAAATATCAAAATTTCCGAACCGTTCTAAAAAATAATAAGCATAAATTGTGACAAATATCGTTTTATGTTGGTCAATTGCAAGTGACACTTGACAGTTAGTAATAAAAGTAAAAATGTCATTTAGATACCGTGACACGTTTCAAAATACTTATTTTGTGTTTTGTTTTTACAGTTGAATACATTCAATATATGAAGAATGGCACCATATCAAGGTTACGAGATGGCGCAAGTGAAAAGAGTCGACTCTAACGAAGTACAATACACCAAGAGAAGAGATTATGAGTAAGTGTACTTTTGTCCAAATAATTATGATAGTGGCAAAGCAATGATATGCGGAACAAGAATAGGTATTGATTGGTTGATTTTAGAACGTGTTACGGCTGCGGGCAGCATATTTTTAGTTTGGTCAAGTTTTGGCATTACTTGAATACATGGCAAATGGTGGAGTTGTTAAACGGTTTTTATTTATTTTGCCATGATTGTTTATTGTGTGAAATATTGATATTATTTTATTTTCTTAAAAAATAGATAACGATCGTTAGTTTTTGTGTTTCTTATAAGGTAAATAAGGTAATTTTATATTAAAGTCCTTTCAATATAACGGAACGAACGATACCTTTCTCAATTTTAATCACAACGACATCTTTTTAAGCCACACTTTTCCTTAACATAGCTTTTTCTAATCCTATCATACACATGGACTTTTCATGGGAATCTTAGAATTTAATTGCAAAAATTTTAGGTAGATATGAAGATATGAAACTCTAGCCGTATCCTAAGCTTATATTACTTGAGCTCATTCAAATACCCCCAATTTATTTTTATCCAAATCGACCCAGCTGTTTCGGAGGAGTTTAATCACATATAACAACAGCAAAAATATATCGTACTAAAAACATTTCGTGCAAAATTCGTTCCCATGACTCACAATCATAATGCTTTTACTATTAAACATTTATGAGATCTCTAGTAGAACTAAGCCCCTAGCTGAGCTTCGATAAGAAGTAAGGATTGGCCTTTTCGTGATCCAGCCCTTAACTGTTCCTTACGGATTTAATTATAATACTAAGGTCCAGGAACCAAGCCAAGCCAAACCTTTAGCACGGACAGAGCTCAGCTAGAGATCAAATAACTTTAAAATAAACGGTAAAGGAATTATGTTTTTGTGAGTCTCGGTAAAGTTTACATGGAATGTGTTGTAGTGTAGGACCTAATTTATTTTTGACAGGTAGTTACGAAATCATCAAATTTCAGATGTCTCACATAATGATTTGGTACGTTTGATGAATGTCTATCGCGGACATGTTATCTTGAGAATTACAGCTTTCGAGCATCATCCAGATTGGAGCTATGACGATTCGAAAATACGATTAAATGCTTTGAGGAAAACTAGGTGGCACTGCAGTGTCCTCTGATATACATATTATCGCTTGGGACTGTTCCGCGTGCAATCATGTTTGACACGCTTAATTACTTAACGAAAATTTCACTGAAAATCTTGACATTTAAAAAAAATACGTTAAATAGCATAGTTAATTATCACTGAGCGCTTACGAAAAAGTTTAGGTAAACAGCGGCTAGGCGACAAGTACGAAAATGTTACTAATCGTGTGTCTGTACTTGTTTATTTTCAGATGGCAAATAGTATGGAGAAACGTCTTGGCTTTCATTTATTTGCACGTCGCCTCATTGTACGGCATTTACCTCATACTGACCTTCAAATCGAAGATATTTACGTTATTATTCGGTAAGTAAGTTGGCGTCGGCCGCCTTAATGCAACATTCGTCACTTGGTGTTATATTTGCATTCGGAACCGATGACATTATCTCGCAGCGAAAAATAATTATCACCTTCTATTGACAAACATCTGCAAAGAATTTGAACTTAGGACCGACTGAGTCGATAAATAAATCGACCCGCAGGCGGCACGTAATTAGTTGTTCGCAAGTTTTTTTTGTATCAATACAAAGATATGGAAATGAAACACCATCATGGCATCATTTGTAGTACTATTCGTCAACTAATGCTAACCGGGACATTCAATGAACCAACACTCAGCAACTTTACTGTATTTAATGCAAATAAAATAGAGAAGAAGGGCCATAGTTACTTTAATAAGTGTACCGAGCCACTCAACACCTGCTGAATATGATTATTTTATATATTTTCTCGTATCATAAAAACTATAATATATTTATTTAAGGAGACATACAGAAACTTAAGGTAAAAAAATAGATAGGGGTACGTAAGTTATAAAAATAAGTTCTAATGTTTCCTAATGATTTTCTCACTGAGAACAATTGTATTACACTAAAAGAAAGAAAGAAAGAAAAACAAAGTAGTAGAAAAGTAAGTAATACAGATCAAAACTATACAAATTATTAAGGTACGAAACAGAAGGGAAGGGAGCAGCAGGGAAGTTTCCTTTTTACAAAACCATTTCATTAAATTGGCTTTATAGGTGGAGCGGGAGTTTGAGAATAATTCTATGTCAAAAAGTCTGGTATCGTGGAGGGTGCACATTCGATGTATCGGTTCGCGCTTACCAATGTTGGTTCCGGTTGCCGAAACATGGAAAAGATGTTTTGATCTTGTTGTTTTCGGTGGTATTCTAAATTCTAATACTGATAATAATCCGGGACAGTTAAATTCGCCAACACAGATGTTTCTGAGAGTGATGGCATCATTGTGCGTTCGCCGGTCACTTAATGAGAGCAGTCCGTACTTAGAAGATTTTTGTAAGTTATTCGGGGGAAATGCATTCGATAGTAGTTAGAATACGTAAGAATTTTTGAATCATTTCTATTCTATCTGCACTTACAGCGTAAAATGGATTCCATATCGGAGACACATAATCTATCATCATCATATCATAGCAACCGTATTCATAAAATATGTATGGACATAGGACATCGACTCCGAATAGTCGATAGAAGGAAATAATCGCTTGCCGTAGGTAACAATAAATTTGTTAATATGCTTTCTTTGATTGGGTAAAATATCGAACAACGGCAAAGCTTATACCATATTCAAGTAGTTGACGGCTAACCTTCAGTAATTATACATGCGCTAGACAAAGAAGTTCGATCCGGCAGTTTTTTGATAAAACTTAACATGCAATTTAAGTCCTGATTAAATAACAGATAAGCGTATACATTTCCTGTGCCGTATCTTTGACCATAAAGCCGTACATCAGCCACGAATAAATGTGGATGATTCGTACAGAAGAATTTCATAAAGAGAAAATAATTGGTACAAGTCAACTGGAAATCGAAATGTCGACTATGAGAGATCGTACGTCGGACCTTTAGCTATTGATGATTAATCACTTTGTTGTTTCAGCCTTATTCTTCGGCGTGTTGTCAGCCATGGGTGTGACGGCGGGCGCGCACAGGCTGTGGGCCCACAACGCGTACAAAGCGCGCTGGCCGCTCAGACTATTTCTAGCTGTCATGCAAACTATGGCCTTCCAGAATCACATTTACGAGTGGGTTCGGGATCACAGGTAGTTAGAAATATCATGTTTTATTAAACTATCTTTAGGGTTCTTACGAATATTAATTTCAGTTCAATTTTATTTATCTGTCTGACGTTCTCACCTCAAATTAAAGCGGTTATCATTATATTAAATTTACAATTTTTAGGATTCAGACACAAGTAACTATTATTATATATTAAAATTAATAAACGAATTGAATTCTGCTTTTGGTTGCCACTGAACAAAGATTTTTATTATTATTACATTACAAGCGTGCATGCACAAACCGTGAATTTTCAATTTAAAATGATACAATATGAAAATTAAAAATATACTTTACAAAAAACAGATACGTGTGACGTCAATGTTCAAAGTAATTCTTTACCTTTGCTTGTTATGAATGTTAAATTCTACAATCGTAATAAAAGGAATTAGTACAATAAAAAAAATAACTTATCATCTGGTCGTTATCGCACTGTAATTGCAGCAGATGTTAATATACCATCTATGCTTTTTAACACTAAACCTACCAGTAGCGGTCAAATTGACCGTTTTCAAACTTTTCATCTAACTTACACATTTTTTAATGTTATAATATTGTTATCAAACTATATGACAATTCTTAGAATATGCATATAAAATTTACTTCACTCTTTACTTTAAGTTATTTTTTCTTTTTCTAAAAAAAAGTTGTTATGTGATCTACCTACCGCGGTCGGTCAATAAGACCGGCGGGAAAAACTGTTATAAAGTTATTTCAAAGTAAATTTTTTACGGTTATCTCAGAGTCGCTTATAGTTGAAAAGAGTAGATAACAATAGTATTGATTACAGTCTCAAGTAGTGCACTTCCAAAAAGGTGGTATTGTGGTAAAAAAAAGTGCATTTTATGCCCTTTTTTTCCCATTATTTATTTGAAGAAGAGAAGGTAAAGTATCTGTTGTAAATATTTACCCTTAAAATGTCAAAGCATTTGAAAATTACAAATTACCTAAAAAATATAACGGACATAGAAGAAGAATTTTCAGAAAATGATGAACAAGAAACTTTTGTAATTGAAAAAAACATGGAAATAGACCAAGAACTATTTACAAGTGAATTAGAATCAGAAAGCGATAGTGAAGAGGAGAATGTTATAAATAAGCGTTCAGCAGAAACAAAAGAGGGATTTATTGTCGTCCGAAAGTGAAATAGATTTAGAGGATCAATCTGTTCGAAATGCGAAAAATATGTCTGCGGCAAATGCACATTTCAGACGAAACTAATTTACAAGCAATGCGAGGAAGCCAAATAAAGTAGATTATGTATGCATAACATTCTGTATGAAACTTTAATTTTATTTGTTTTTTTTTATAAAGAATTTAAAAATTATATAAAATAAAATGGACGAAACTTTATGAAAATTCTTTATTTGATACACCTCTAGCAACAAATCAACCATTGTCTGCATCGAATAATGAAATAAATGACACTTTTTATTACCGGTCAATTTGACCGCACGCGGTAGGAATAGGTATACAAGAATTGTCGGTAGGCTTAGTGTTAAATGGCATGGCTAGTCAACCAAAAAATGTCTAAGATACTAACTTAAATAACGTAAATGACATTAGTTTAAATAGTTGGCTATATGCGTGGAGCGGTTTTTCTAATTATAAATCTAGAACTGGAAAATGGTGTAGTTGTAAGTATAACTGTACAAAGGCAGGCTGAAGGCAGACAGAATCAAATTACCCTCTCTATTTTCTTTTCGTCTTTATTTCACAACTGGTACTAGTTTTATTTACAAAGCAAATTAGTCTTGCGAAATCTTGGAATTTGAGGACGGCTTCCATACCAGGTGAGATTACAGGCTGAGTTTGATTATTTATTTTTATGTAATATGCAGTATTTATAGATAAATAAATTTAATAACAATGGAATTGTGATCCACAGGGTACATCATAAATTCACTGAAACGGACGCTGACCCGCACAACGCGAAGCGCGGTTTTTTCTTCTCGCACATCGGCTGGTTGATGGTGAGGAAACACAAGGACGTGTTCGAGAAGGGCGCCTCCGTCGACATGTCCGACCTCGAGAAAGACCCAATAGTTATGTTTCAAAAAAAGTAAGTGATTGATTCCTTTCCAAGCCAATACGAGTTGGTACTTCAACAAGAGAGCGTACTGATTCTTTAAAGACTGGCAACGTAAATGTTTAGCTCCCGTAGCTCGTGTGCCCCTCATGCTATAAAAAAATAATTTAACTGTTGCGTATGTCTATCTGGGCAATAATAGTCACTTAAGATCAGCACAATATCATTGTAGTCAATACTGCATACTGGTTTTGGCACGGTTTTTCCGACCAGCCGTCTGCCTGACGCCAACCCTCCTCGGGAATAATTGGTTTTAGTTAAGTCTTGTTTTATCAGTGTGATCGGAGACAATTCCGTTGCCGAGATAGTGAAATGTCGCCAGGACTGTTATTGGTTGGCGCATCCCTTCTCGTCAGGTTCGTCATTAGCTGATCGGCATTCATCTCTTCTGTGATAATGATCCCGCGCTAATTTCCATTCCTGTACAAACAGCGCCCTTTTACGTCTTCATGGAATTCCGCCAGTATCTCTTGTGTGTCACAATATATCACGTGCTTACTTTTCAGAGGGCCGCAGGAAAGCACGCAGTGTACATTATCTATTTATTTGTTGTGATGTATGTGCAAGAGAAAAAGATATATAGAAAAAAATATTTTTGCATACATTGCAAAAAAATGGTAAATTATCTCAGAGATGGGGATCAAGTCTGTAAAATAAATGTGACCGATTTGAGTTGGACTATATATAATTCAGAATAACAAGTTATACCGTAAATCCTTACAAAATGTAATCATATTAAACATTTTTTTCAGAACATACCTGGTGGTGATGCCTCTGCTGTGCTTCATTATGCCCGCGTGGGTGCCGGTGGCGTTGTGGGGGGAGAACCCGTGGCACTCGTGGTACGTGGCGTCAATGTTCCGGTACACGCTGTCGCTGCACTTTACGTGGCTGGTCAACTCCGCCGCACACATCTGGGGCAATCGGCCGTACGATAAGTGAGCCACACAATTATTTTAATTGTGATTGACATTTAGACGCACCGTATTCAAAAAAACAGTGAAAGCTTATGAGCGTCAGTGTAATGGAATGTAATTTATATATGTGTGCGATATAGTATCCAAGAATAATAATTATACCCTACTAACTATCGTATCGTATCGTTTATTAGTAATGGAAATAAGTCGTGTCGTCGGTAAAATCCTGTGCAGAATTACTTTGTCGTTTATTTAGTTGGCACTAGTCTATAGTTCCTCTCAAATCGGAGTAATTTTTGCACCTCGGTTGATTTATCTATCTATACATATTATACCTATATAAATTCGGACGCGATAACGAATAATTTTCGGAAATATCTCATGTCCGCAATGCTTTGTTTTAAATTATCTCAATTAAATATCTCAAATCTTAGTTACGAAAAATAGAATTTTATCTGTATGTTTCGTAGTTAGATAAGCATCAAGCTGTTTTAATTCTGATACTATCTGTCTGTGTTCTCACTTCAGCTCTATTATATTTATTTTAGAATCATATCTTCCGTATTATTTTTAAACAACATTTACGTTTGCTACGTTTTTTTCTGTCTTCATAACAATGTGTCACAAAAAATACAGTGAATATTACATGGCCAGTGTGATTCCAATACACGTATATGAGAACTTTTTTTAACATTAATACACTGAAATTCCATTAAATGTGGCCGAGAAGCAGTTTGTTCGAAAAACCAAAAGTTGAGTGGTGCATAAAGAGCGCTCGAACGTTTCAGTAACAACCTTGATTGTACTCAAGCGGCGTTTCAATAAATGTACCGTTGTACATTGTGTACTGTGACGTCGTAAAAGGCATTCCCGAGAGATCGTTTGAATTATTTTATGTATCTATATATATTTGTGTTATTAGTTTTGCTTGGCCTGTATTGCATTGAAAGTACATTCATACTACATAATACCCATATCAGATAAATATTGTTATTTTTATATTACTGTCTTTAACGATAAAAATTTTCGAAAAAAAAAGCGAAATTTTGTTAACGGCAATATTTTAATGTAGTGTCGGGCTAATGCCTGTATTGAATGTGAGGAATTTAATCTTGCGACCACCAACGGCCGTCACGTACCAAGGAACACAATTCATTCCAAATTAGAATAACCAAATTAATTTAATTAAAATCTAATAAAAATTTCCCAATACTTATCTAAAACTATTTATAACCCCCACACGTTACTAATGCGTTTATCGTCCATTCTTGTGACGCAATTTCGTGACATAAACCAGTCAGTACTGTTACAGCCACGCTATCTTGTTTGTTGCTATTGTTGGTATTTATTTATTTATTTATATTAGACATTACATCCATATTTGTTAGTAATACTATAATTAAGGATGACATAAATAATAAATTTTATTTATTTTATAACACGGGCTTCGACCCAGTATTTGTATGAGGTTGTATGTATCATCTTTGTTTTAAAATGAGTAGGAATATTTTATGAAAAACCAGTTGATGTCACAATTGATCATGGATATTGAAAATTTGAGAACGAAATTAAATAATCTTAACTAAAAAATTGATGATGACATTAAAAATATAAACGTACTGACCAAGTAAGTATACATTATTCACCACAGCATAGGGAATAACATCGGACGATTTTTTTTAAAATTATTAATATTCGATTTATTTTTTATAATTATCTAAGCAATTGTTATGTATTACTAGCTGTGCACCGCGGTTTCACCCGCCCTGCAATTTTACTTAAACGAAATGATATTACTTACTTACTTAAATACTACCCTAACCTCATCATCGCCCTGCCCTTTTCCCGCTCATGTGGGGACATCGACGTGACCGTAGGAAAGCTTAACAATCACATATGATTGTTTAAACTGTGACCATAGTCCATACTATATAGGTTCTGGTACAGTTTTTACGGCCGGCCGCCCGCCTAGCGCCAACGTTCTCGGGAATAATAAGATAATAACTAAATCTAACAAAATCTTTTGAAAAATAATAATGTATAGGTGTATAGTATTTTAAAGATAATAATATGTAATAAAAAATCATTGTTTTGTTTATTGCATTTATAAAGGCCCCCAATAATAGTTATTCTCGAATATCTTCCACGTACAGACAGCGATCAGTTACATTTTTATTATATGTGTAGATTTTCTTTCTAAACTTTAATGTAAAAATATTCATAAAAGTTTATACTTTTTATTAGACAAATAGCATAAATTTTTTTTTATTGATTTATAAGAGCCATCTAATTTCCAACGTTTGACAATTTAAAAGTAACGGAGAATTGATTATTGGACTGGTTCGCATTTTTTCAGCTAAAAATATCAAATTTTGATTTTAATGTGTGGTTTGATATTAAAAGTAATACTAAATTTAGTTACTTTTGTTATCTTTTAGTTTTCTTATTGTATATTGCCGCATTTCGTTTCTTAATTTGTACACGGCTACTCGTAACGCCATCTAGTCTTGACGAATACAAGCTAATACAACGAATAAAATAATTTTCTTTACTATGGGATAGGACCCCGTGATGAACTTTCAATCATCGTCATTTTAGAGATCGTAATTTAACTAATAACATATATAACTAAAAGTTCAACCTACTCAACTATTTACAGCTATATCTATAACAGCTATTTTATAGAATTTTTATCGAACATGGTTCTTTAAATTGATATTACTTTTTTATTTATAACCTGATTAAGATATAACAAACATTAAATGTTAAGTGAAGCTTACCACAATACTTTAGTGAAAACCGCACGCAAATTGGTTAAGCCGTTTCTGCGATAAGCGGTAACAAACGCACAGACAAATAGACAAACCAACAAACAGAAATTCTATTAATCATTGTTTTGGGTTTATTGCGTATATGAAGGCCCCCAATGATAATTCTTCTCAAATATCTTCCATGTACAGACAGCGATCAGTTACAGTTTTATTATGTTTATAGATGCTATTGGCAATAATAATTCCATCATTATTAATACATTAAATTTGAAATATTTTTAACAATTCTTTGTTTGTAATAGTTACTGCTGACGTCACGTGGGTTTAAATTGACAAAGTCTTATTATTAACTCGCGCGAGGGTTATAGTTATGTTTCAGCCTCACATACATCTCACTCACGCACAAAACTGATGACACAAAATTCATTTGACACTTACACGTTCCCACAATAGCACACAAATCTACTGAAACCAATGTAAAGATAAGATTTACAAACAGGTTAATAATGCCTAGTTAATGAAATTAGTAGAGACAAACATAGATATTTGCTATTTCAGATACATAGGCGCTACAGATAACAAAACAGTTGCTATCTGCGCCTTTGGTGAGGGCTGGCACAATTATCACCATGTGTTCCCGTGGGACTACAAGGCAGCGGAGCTTGGCCACTACAGTACAAATTTTTCAACGGCACTGATTGATTGGGCGGCAAAATACGGTAACTTTGTTTAATATAACTGTTTTATTTATTGATCTAGCTGTGACGTTTTAACAGTTTGATTTTCTATTTACACAGACAATGGATAGAAGGAAGAACTGTCAATAACCTAATGAGATTATGTAACTTGAAACATAATATGAAGGTTAAGATATATATATAAACTAACCTGTCGCATTTGTGACATAATGTGCTCAAATCAATTTGTGGTTGGATGGTTCACTATTTTGGCGATAATGAGGCTTACACATAAAATATGGATATATGCTGTCCCGGGCTTTTTTGTAGCTCTAATAACGGCAAAAATTTCCATTATACCTTATATGCGTGTAACTCTAAAGGTTTTTGCTGCGCACACCAGAATAGCTCGCTTGGGGTGGAATTGTTTCCTCCTTACTTGACACGTGTCGTTATATTTTGGTGAAATCACACAATACTTTTATAAATTATAGCCTACTAGTGACCCGCCCCGGCTTCCTTCGGATACCACTAATTATGTTGATCCGATCGCTACCAAATACGGAATGTGGCAATCTGGACAATCCCTATAAATTTCATCGAAATCGGTCTAGCCGTTTCGGAGTGAATAGGTCTATAGGGAACATACATACTTCGCTTTTTATACACTATTTTTCTTTTCTTAAGAAAGTATCCTATGTTACTTCTAGTACCTCCAAGAATATGTGTACAAAGTTTCATGATGATTGGAAAAATCAGGCAGACATCCTTTGAAGTCTGATTAGCCTTGTACTATTAAATATATAATAAACTAACATCCTCATACCAATTGGAAAAGACAAGCACTATGTGAAATTGTTATGTTTTACCACACACCCGACGACGACTACGACGTAATAGTTTTTACTGTGAGAAAATATGTAGAAAATCACTCAGATTAGAACCCAAGGGAATAAGCGAATGTAACATTTGGTTCCTTTTTACCAGTCTTGGGTTAATTCTTGTTTAATATTATGTCTTGGACTGTATGTAACGTGTATTTTCTTTTGTTTCATTTCAGGTTTGGCTTACGACTTGAAGACAGTATCCGCAGATATGATCCGAAAAAGAGTTACAAGAACTGGTGACGGATCACATCCGTACAGCAAAAAGGCCAAGAGTATTGAGGAGGAACATCACCATCCGGAGAACCCGGTGTGGGGCTGGGACGATGAAGACATGCCAGAAGAAGATCGAAAGCTGGCAGAAATTACAAATAAAATAACAGAATGATTTGAATTACGCTCGTAGCCAATGCTTAGCTCTATGTACGGTGTACGTTTTGTACCAATTATTTTTAAATGTTTAATTTATGAAATTATTTTAAAGAAAACTCAATAACCAAAATGTGTACTTATAATTTATCTCTTTAATATGAAGACATTAAATAAGTTTGTGTTATTGTTTATTCGTCAAATTTGTGATTGTAGAATGGCGGATTAACTATCCTCGCTAACAAGGACGCTACTTCGAATCTCAGTTAACGTGTAACAAATTTAAATACTTTCAATTATCTTGTAGTTTCTAGACTTATATTATTCATGAATGGCAAGCACTACGTCTGTATTTTTTTATATAGGTATTTTGTATAAAACAAATGGATTATCCCCCAGGCCCGGCATCTCCGGGGCATAAAAACACAAATGGATAAGCTGCAGTGAAATTAGCCGTGGGAAACTATACTGGTCTCGGATTTCGGTTGATACAGACTGTACGTCTTATGACAAGGTCTAAGGTTCAGGTTAGGTTTATTCAGCTGTAATTATATATTTATTGTATAGTAATGGTGATGCGGTTATTATTTGCTACTCTCTGAAAATCTCACGATGGACCGTATCAGCTTTATCGTAACATTGTTGTAAACGTTGTAACATAATGTATTATGGTGCCGATGAACAGTAACATTATCGCGATAGTTTTAAGCTTTGCCACAAACGGTGACTGTTATGTTAAGTAATTTTATTGACGACAAATTATTTCTAAGTCCATTGAGTACTTTTTAATTTATTAAACACTGGATGGCGCATATGATTTTGTTTTATTTAGAATAAATGTAGTATAGGCTTCTTGTTAAAAAATTCCATAATAGGACCCTAGATTCACCCTAGATTCATTCATCATCAGATGAATGGTTTTATAAAATGTTATGGTAAACTTGTGCTAGGCATGTTTCACTACAATAATCGAATGGCGAGGATCGTGTTATGCATATTTTGCAGTCCGGACCCTTAACCATATTGGCGTTTCGACATCTCTTGTATAAACAAATATCATTCAATTGCCGAATTACCTACAACATATGTATAACTTCAGAACGGCTGCACCTCGTTGGCAATTTTTTTTGTTATGTTCGTGCAAGGCTTGTGTGAAAGAAAATGATGATGAAAATTTTAGGCAAAGTTGAAAATTCGAGTTAAAAATCTCTACAAAATATCTTTGCGTTATTTTATTTGACATGGTAATGTTATATCCTTGACATGCTACTATGTATTACTTTTGCCAACAACAACATTCAGACTAGTACATACTATTTCCTCGTATGAATTCGAACGTAAGTCTCGTTATGTAGTTTGATACTATAAGAAACTCATTGAAATGTTACTGATTTTACTTCACGTTTGGGCTGTGATAGTGCTGTGAAGTAATCGAAACGTCGGGAACAAAAATTAAATAAACATAACAAAATTCATAAAAATTGATTAATTTCAAACCTTATTACATATATTACAATAATTTAAGTTGTAAATAAATTAAAATCTTACATTAAATACACAATACATTATAATACAGTCTCATTGGCGACGGTTTGACCGTTGCGTCTTCTTTTGGAATCCGTATAGTAAACGTGGCTGGTAACGTCGCCATTATCAATCCAAGGCAAGTTTGCGTGTATCGGAACATTATATATATCAGTGTTGTCAGTTAACAAAATATTTTCTCCATTAGGTGGTGTTAGTTCCCCAATGATTTGATGATTGGACGATGGGTAATGTAGATCAGTTGGGTCAGGGTAATGCTTCTCGTTGTGATATCCTTCGTTGACGTAGATGATCCTATGCCGATTCGCCTCATTGAATGCGTTATTTCTTAATAGTGTGAATACGGCGCCGGACAGCGCCATATTGTTCAATATGCCCACCGCTATCACCATCATTTTTAAAGCTGGCAAGACAAATGGCAAGATTGCGGACATGATAAGCCCGGGAACTAATAGTAAAGGTACAATGCTTAAGAACTTTTTACGCCACTTCTTCATGTACCCTCGGCCGGTATCACCATTGCCTGAAATTATCAATTAAAAAATATTAGTACTTTATATTACCATACCCTATTTGATTTCTTTTATTTAGTTTATTTTAGATTGTTGACCGCGTCCTATCGCATATAAACTCAAAACAGGTGGAAAGGCGCGGCAGTAGTTCAAAAATATTTACCGTCTGCGTCCATTACAAAAAAACCTATCTAAATAATATTACCTTTATATCTAATGTGATAAATTGCTTCTTTAAACAAGACGTGTTTTGATTCACCAATTTCTTCTTGAAATCAACTTAGAATTTCCTAAGAATAAAATTATAAGATTCTAAATTAAGGATACAAGAATTTATTACATCCCAATAAGTTTTCATGAAGTCAAGGGTAACTTAGTTAGTGTTTAATTTTATATATTTTTCTTGTATACAACACATTACTTGGCTATTTTAAATGTTAATCTGTTTTTGTGGCCAAGGCGATATAAGAATTTTAAAGTTAAATTTTCATTAAAATGGAATTTCCTGAATGGTGGCTACACTACAAAATGATGAATCAATAAGATTACACAGAGATGACGTCGTTTGAATCTGAAAGTTGGAATCTGATTCGCCGTAGTCGAGATTGCTAACTATTTTCTCAATTTTTGATTTATAAAATTGGTAAATTATTATTGACAAAATACACGTGACAAAACAATGAAGCTGTAATATGGGTATAACTTACACAGAAAGAAACGTTTCTGCATTTATTCTTTAATTCACCTTTCACTATACGACGGTCTATGGTGGGTGTGGTATAATTTATTAACTTTCTCAAACGTAGGTTATAGTTTAATGACATATCGTAGATATGCTTACAATTTATTCATGGAATTTTTTGTTACGCAAATATTAGAAACTTATAATGTTTAAATATATAATTATCGAATACAAAACAAAAAAAACATCAAAACTGTTCCAAATTATAATAAGCATATTGCCGAGGCGCATTGCTGACGCACGTTTAGCATGTTGTTCACGCGAACCTATAAAATTTTTCCCTAACTAACTAACTAATATCGTCTAACGCGACTAAATACAGGTTTTCACTTCAAAAATCACATATGAAATATTAGCACGCGTGTTCACGACCATGGAACGCCTAAAACTAGGATCAGGACATTGGTATTTGCATTCTATATTACGAGTAGAAGTTTGTACATAGCATCCTTTACAAATATTTTTCTAGTAAATATTAGCAAACAATGTCAACAAATTGGTATATAATTAGAAGATGTTATCGGAAAATTATTTTTAACATAACGTTATTATAGATTACTTAGATGAATGCTATCTTAATGTGATCCCAATTGCTTTATAACGTTTTTTTAAAAGTAAGAACAAACATAACTAGTTAATATTTGTTCAAATCCCGCACGTGACTTGAGGTTTTTGTTTCAAATATTAGTAAATTAGAATTACTAGTACGGTTTTCGTTACAGAGTTTATTTTACTTTAAGTAACTACATCGTAATATGTGACTTAAATTAAAATTGTTAAGCTTCGGTAGTTCGGTTATGTTGAAAGTATGAATGAAGTTTCTTTAAAGGCTTTATTTTGAGAAAAAGTGACGGGCTGGTTGGCGTAAGTAAATACTTGGTTTTCACGCCGCTGGTCGTGGGTTCGATTCCCAGCCAGGTCAGACATTTGTGGGCATGAACATGTCTCTTTGAGCCTTCGTGTGATTCTGTAATATCTATTTAAGTATGTATTTACGCAAGACAAGTAGTATAATGTTTCTGTTTGTTTCCATAGTACAAGCTTTACTTAGTTTGGGATCAGATATCCGTGTGTGAATAACGTGTTTTAGAGTACTAATTGATTAGATTGTTGACATACGCACTTAATATTATTAGCGATATTTAGAGTGACCGTCCTGTTAAAAGTATAGCATAGTAAGTACCGTTTAAATGTATGGATAAGCAAGAGAGGTGTGCCAGTGTCGTGCTAAATGGAATTTCGCATGTGCCCTTACTTAATTATCAGCCTACCCATATGGACATGAGCGGCAACGCTTATAATATACTAATATGTAAGGGACGATGTGTGTTGCCTATACACTTCGAGACGGCCGGACCGATTGCGATGAATTTCGATGAAATATCCAGAAAATGTTCTTGACCTAGATTATCCTGTGCAGTCCAGCTGCGATCGGATCGTCTTAATTAATGCTTCCCGGGTAAAGCCGGGGCGGATCACTAGTATACTAATAATAAGCCGCCTCAGCGTTACTGTGTTAGATAAATAATAATGAATGAAATAGCCGACTTCTTAAGAAGAGATTTCGGTAGAAATAATTTATAAAATCGGTTCGGTAGTTTTTGAGTTTGTCCGGAACAAACAATGAAATCTTTTCTAGTTATGAATGTTACGTATAGATAAAAAAATATTACTTTTTATGACATCGACGTTCAGCGCTCCGTTGCCTTTACTTCCCAATCGGAGAGTATAGTCTTCGTTGACAGCGAGTGCTAGTTGCTTATACCTCAGCAAGCTCTCTGTTCCATCGCAAAGATCGGTGTAAACTTGTTCCTCTGTTTGATTGGCGTATCGTTCCCATGGAAACTTGACTAGGTCGTCGTTCAAATCGAAGGTTGTTTGATGGCTTGCTACTAAATTGATAGCTCTTCGCGCGCGCCATGCACTGAACGCTGTCAAACATTTTATAGGTCCCAGTGACTGGCTGCATGCTAACAGAATTGATAGTCTGTGGCTTGAAAACAAACTCAGTGGTTCGAACGCGTTCGTAATACAAAAACAGAGCGCGAATGCGACGATAGCGGCTCGCGCGCGCATCGCTGCGGCCAAACTGAGCAACGCCTTACCCACACCACTGTGTTAGAAAATAGAAGGGAAGTATTATACCTGATACAGTTTGTTGATTTGATCACGAACGAAAGCAAAATATCGCTGTTTTTACAACAGACACCTGATGAGTTATTCGCCTGTCACGATTTCTTGGCAGCTTGTAGTCTTAGTTTCTTCAATAAATTACTCTTGTGTTTTTATCTATGTTCAATAAAATATTGAGCATAGTTTCAGAATCGTCCTTTATGTGATATAGTCAAATTACATTGTATTAGAAAGGAATAATAAAGAGGTCAAACAGTAAAGCGGTCAGAGAATGTGAATGCGTCTTCGGATCGGTACTCGGGATGATTCCCAATGAAGTTGCGTGTGTATGCCTTCTTTTAAAATTAACAATGTTTTTCGGGGTCTCTTGGTTTTTAAATAATAATAATAAGGTTGCGAAATGTACTTACATTACACCTATTATTTTTATGGACCCGATATGTATTTGAAATTTTATTAAAGTTAGGTCTGTACTAGGAGTTTTTAAATTGGTAATAGTTTTTAAGTTTTTAGACTACTAAGTAAATAATAAACAAAATACTACAAGTAACAATTACTAAAAATTAATTACTATGACTTAAATGATCGTGTAGAATTTTACAAAGGTACGGCTACAAAGTTTACGATACGCTTACTCTAGAAAGTTCACTGTTCAAGAATCGTGTAAAATTAAAAGTGAGAAATCTTATATAAAAGGTCCGTTTTAAAAGAAAACCTTAACTTAAGCATGGTAAGGCAAATACTATACTTTGAACTGGTTCACAGAACATCACATAGTCTTAAAGAGAATAATAACACACGCATTTAGTATTGGACGTACCACACTTCAGAAAAATCAATGGAATTCGCGATGCATTTTAAATGATTTTTCGAATACAATGCAACTTTGGGGGAAAGTTTTCTCTGCATTTCGAATTTGTAAGGAAATGTCCTATATTGTTGTATGCAGTCCATCATTAGCATAGACACGGCCACGGTCGACGTCCGCCGACGTGTTGGATAGTTTCACCGCATTACGTGCTCGGACTGCGGGCATGGCCACAACTGTGATACACGAATTCGTTTCGTGGATTTCACTAATTATTCCCTAGCGTGTATACGTTTGGATGATTGAGGCGTGAAATTTGATATAAATTTCTATTTTTAATTGTTATAATACTTTGTCAAGTGAAGCGATAATAACTGCGAAAATCACGTAAGCCGCATAACATGGAATATGATTTTTTTAACTTTGTTTCGAATAACGGCCAGACAAACTTTTTTATTTCTAGAAGACGGCAAACGAGCAAGTGGTTCATCCGATAGGAACCCGCCATATGTGCGGACGCGTTGCCTGCAGCGTATAAAAGAGAAAAAGGATATTTCCTTTTGTTATCTATCGTCTCCTCCGTTGTATCCTTTATTTCTAAAAAGAAAAGGATGGGAAGGGAATTTTAAATCATTGTCCTTAGATTAAAAGTTCACAGTCCAGCCGCGGGTCATATTGCATTTTATTTTGGATTTTTGTCCGGCAGTGCCACTAGTAAATTATAAATTCTATTACGATGGTTGGTTTTGCTGAGGTATCCTCTAACTCAGTTCATATTTTTCTTTTTATTTAACTAATTGGAGAAACGAGCGCCAAGTTCAGTATTGTAATATACAGCGGCACATTAGTAACTATTGAAGCTTTACGTTTACTTAATATAAATGGAAACGGTATTCAAGTTATCGTGGCTAGTGTGGCTGCGTACTTTGACACAATTATAGTTAATATGGGTATTGAACGTTTTTCTATTCAGTTCTGTATTTTTTCACTCTATCCTATTCTTTATATGTGATAGGCAATAACTTGAAATACAAGACGTATAATATCACAGAATGTCAGCGCTTAGCAGAAAGTTTGTAGAATCCGCGTCTTAGTAAGCAATAATTTTTTTCTTATAGAAGATGGCAAAGGAACACGTGGTTGATCTGATTTTTAGTTATTAAACGACCACTGCCCATAAGCATTCTATTACACGTTCTTCTATAACACACTAATGCATTTAAACCTAACTTTAAATACCTAACATTTATACCAAACTATAGGAGATTTTGACTACCATCCATATATTTAAGAACAGCACTTCCCCTTACTTTTGTAAAATACATTTTCCTCGTCACTCTTTCTTCATTCATCCTTTCAACATAAGGTATGCTTCAATGGTGTAAATTTTAGTCACAACGTCCTTTTTCAAGCCACACATTCCCCTAATCCAGTTTCTAATCCAATAATTAAGAGTCATGCCTAGAGCATACTTTTAGGAACGACATCGTCTCTACTAACATGCTTTTCCAGCCGCGTACCCTTATCTTAAGAGGATAAATCTTCCTTGTCATATGATATTAGAGACAAGGAGTTTGTAAAGAGAAAGGTGATACTAAGTGTTAAACGTGTGTGCCTTAAAATAGCAGTTAGTGGCTAGAATAAAAGTTTGCATTGGATCATGTGCAAATTGCAAATGCTAGATGTATCTGTCATCTCTGCCTATCCTTGTGAGTAACAATGGTAGAGCCCGCAACAACAACATCTGTTGGACGAATGGGACGGCTCGACCGGTGAAATACCGTTTCGTCTAATGAATGAGGCGCCGGAAGCCTAATTTGAGTCCTCTTCCCCTTCCCACCCTTTCCTTAGAAAGACAGGGTGGGAACGGGAAGTGGATGGGACGGGGAGGGCGGTAACGGGGAAAAGGATATTTCCTATAAAGGTAGGCAACGCATCTGCAACACATTTGCTTGTTGCGGATGTCTATGGGTAGCGCTCTCTTAACATCAGGTGATCCGCTTGCTCGTTTGCCACCGTTGCCATAAAAGAAATATAGCCATGAATGCTAGTTTTTTACCTTAATATTTTGTTTTAATTCGAGTTAATAAAATACGAGTAATAGACGTCATTGTCAAAACCAATGTTGACTGAATTTGGAAACCTAATTTTGCTAATTAATATCTACTTCAGCATGTGTTCTACAAACCTAATTGATCACTTTTTAACTTACAATAGCACTAGTTATGTGTGTCTATGTTAGATTGCTATCAGAGCGCGTTGCGATGTCCATCAAGAGCTGCGACGCCGTTAATGATTCGGCGTTAGTCCTAAAGCGATGTCAATATCGGGGTCGGAATTTCTACACCGCGATCACGTTGTCCTGTACTTTCTTTTGACGTTTTTATTTGGTCTCGCCGACCATTGTCCTCCGCAGGACACTTTATATCCTGCCATTCGATCATATTGAACATCAGTTATCGTCAGGACATCGTCTGGTCCTCATCGGTTTTTTGATATTCGAAATAAATTTTATTGTCAGTAAATATGTGTCGAATGTTTGGTGTTTTGTCTTTGGCCTACGTGGCTATCTTTATCACGGTGGTGCAATCCAATGAAGATGTCACAATATCAGGAGCTACTGGATTTTTGAGTCAAGGTACTTAGAAATAAGAACATTATACTTTGTAGTTTTTAATTTTATAATTATTATTTTATTTATTTTTTTATTTTATTCTTCCTTATAGTACTTTTATAGTTAATTTAGATGCAAGGACCACGAGTGCACATAAAATACAGAATATTATATACAATATATACAGTCTATCACTAATATATCTGTTAAAAGCACAATTGTATACTATTAGTATCATTTTGATGTATTTTTTAAATAATAGAATACAATGCCAATACAATAATTATAATATGTAATAGTCGGAAAATCAAAAGGTGTATATTTTTAACTTATGCTTATCTTTAACTACAACTCCACTGTATGTGGCAACATGAAAAGCAACAAAACGAAACGACATGTAAAACACATTGAAATTATCTAGTTTTATTGTATTTATAATTAGTTACCTTTTTATTAGATTACTACGACGTCATTGGACACAGTCTAAATTCGCTCATGCTCACGAGCTTGAGTTTCTACGTATAAACGCAAATATGCTTAATTTATATAATTTAATTTATTTTATCTTTTAAGAATACCATCTCCATTGTACCCTATTTTCATCACTCTACTTTACAATTTTACTTTTTTTCGATTGTGATATTTTATATTTATATCACAATAAAATTTATTGTAAATATTACTACATGTAGCTTGAAATAACATTAACAGAATCATAAAATAACTCTCCGACTGTTGGGGCTCGCCATGGCCCTTTTAAATTCAATATTACACGTTTATAACAAAACATCTACCCTCACAATTTAGACATGTTGAGTAAAATTACAGTTACCAGTTTTAAACAAATAAATCCTTGCAAAATACTATTTTAACCGACTTCAAAAAGAAGGTTATCAATTCGACACGTATGTATTTTTTTATGTATGTTACCTCATACCTCCGCTCCTGGTGAAACGATTTTGATAATTATTTTTTTCTTCGAGAGCCAGTGCTTCCCGATTGGTCCCAATTTTTTTTTTAGTCAAGATCCGACCGGTAGTTTTTGAGTTACTTTATAATGCGTGATATGAAAAAGAGAACTTACATAATAAGAGGCTAAATAAAAGTCCGCGATGACATATATCTATCTTCTGTGGTTGTCTCACAATAACTACTTTTTTCTTAGGAAACATATTAGGAATCCTTATTCATTTAAATATCTTAATAATTAAGAGAATTTAATGTAGATTATAATTGCTATTTAAACTATATCATTCTGACCAATAGTTTAGAAGATATCAAAAGTTTAAACTACAAAGTAAATAAAAACTACGCGCAAGTGATTTCAAAAGCCGCGCAGTAGACGGCCGGGCTTAGCGATGTGTTTATTACTATGTACTTTGGTTGATTATCTTTCTTTGATTGAAAGTTGGTTGTTATCATGTATTCCCATATAAATTTGATCAAGATCTAACCAGTTGTTCTTAGTAAAGCTTATTAAATTGACTTTACATTGACGGTGTTCTCGTTTTACTTTAAAACGACGTTGTATTAAGCCAATACGGTGGGCACGTGGCTCCTCCGACTTGTTAGATAAACGATCCTTTGCCAAGTCAAGACCGTGATTACGTTTATACTATACAAAAATATATATGATTAATAATTAATTCTTATGTTTACTTGCGTAAAATTATTGTATGCTATTATTATTTGTTATTGAATCCAGTTTTTTTGAAGTCGGTTTTGTTTTTGTTATTTAAAACAAAAGCTGGCTGCATAATTCTTTTTAACAAATATTTAATTGTAATTGCTCTCATAATTCTTTTCATTTAAAAACAATACCAAATTTAAATCAAGTTACAAAATTAGCCGTTATTTCAACTAACCGGCGGAGTCTAGATTAAAGAAAAAACACAACACAACTCACTCAACAAAAAACACTCCTGATTTGATAAAGTATTAAAAGACAATAATTTCAAGAAAAACGTAAATGAAATCTCAAGATACTTTTAAATCCCGTGAATACAAATATATAGATATTTTTTTCAGACGGTGACGTCGGCCGTACGTTCGGGCGCTTCGCTCTAAAGAGGTTGTCGTTCATCTTCCTGCCGGTGATGTTTACGTTGGGTGTTATCTCAACTCTCTTGCTCGCGCTCGCCGTCATATCTGTAAAGAATCTTGCCATTGGAGTTATCCTGCTCATAGTCGCCATCAGTCAGGTAACATGTTCACTAACTGTAGCTCCTTAAGAATAAATAACAATTGCTCTTGCTTGCTCTAATTTTGATTTTTACGAAAGCCATTTACTCCATCGTATGTTGGTCGTTATAATTGTATACGTTATATTAGGCATTGTTTTTTGTATCATATCTGATACGTACTTAGCCCATTCAGGACATGGTATGGTGTAGTGGACAGAGTATTTGGGCTTTAAAAACCATATAAGACGCCTCCTTTTTGACTACGTAGCCAGGTTAAAAGATATCATCAAATATGGTAAATGATAAGTTTACGTAATGTCCGGTAAGCCAATGACCATTTAATTTCAACAGGCGGTATCAAGATTATTCTTCGCAGCAACTTCGTCATCATCACCTTTACTACACCTGCACCCGCGAGCTGAATTGTTACCAGCGCCAGCACCCTGGCCGGCCTCTGGTCCCCTCCTCTCCCCCTGGGCGAGATCAGACAATGACGCAACAATATCTGACTAAACATCACTCCTCCAAACGATAGATCACACTGAGTTGTAACGAAGGTAATGTTTTGAAACATATCGATTGTAATTTGAAACGAGTTATTATTTAAGATATTTTATGCATTTGTTGCGTGTGAAATGTTCGTCTGTCCATCGCAAAACAATATTTTGCGAAGGTTAGACGACGGTATGTGGTGTATGAGTAATTAATAAGCGTATGTATAAACCTACCTCGTTAAGAATTAAATTATTTTATTAAATTATTTGTTTTATTTGGGGAATTTTATAACGTGTCATTGAGTTTTGTTGTAGTGTCTTAGTGTTACTGTCAATAATATTATTACAATGTTTTCAGTGTCACATACTTAGCAACTTTTTTATTTTTAATTACGTACGCCATCGAGATGAACAGAACTTTTATATAATGGTAAATGAATGTGACGCTTCACAGGCAGTTTCACAGTTTCTTCGATTATGCTTGCGGCTGACAGATCTAGTTAGTTTATTGTTTAACTTAATGATTAACTTAACTTTTGTTAATTAGGAGATAGATAGTTATAAACAGATTGAATAGTCCAAATCTACCAAATACACCATATTTCAATACCAAAACACCAACATGGGAAACATCCATTCAATAATTTATAATTACTCATTTAAATATCTACGGTGTTATTAGCAGAATAAGTACTTGACAATTGCAAGTTTAGCAGTGTTTCTATGATGCATTATGACAAAGAAGAAAGTTTAGGGTTTGTTCCAATGAGAACAATTGCGCTGTGGTCTAAACTCAACAGCGAGTTAATACAACATGACGACGTTGTATATTTGTATTAATTCGTAGTAGTAGAGCTGAATTAAGAATTCACTGCAGTCACAAATTATTGGCATACTACAAGACGTATCTACCCGTAACCGATGGATGTAGAAGGCTAAAGAGGTATGTCTAGTTCACGCCAAGTATTGCTTAATTCCTGCCTACCCCTCTAGCTTACAGGCGTGAGCTCATATATAACTGTAGAATATAATGTGATTGATTTTATTTTCAATGCTTCATCACGCTTTGGAGGTATGCCGAAGCTAAAGAATTCAAACACCTGCTGACAAATGGGTAGCGGTGGTGATCACAAGATTTAGTTTAGTTCTAAAATGGAGCAATGTCATGTACAGATTAAGTTTATTAAATACTGACAATACTTTCACTTCATAATATTTACCTTGTCACTACGGTATATCGTATTGTATTTTGACGGGACAAAGTCTTATAAATTGATGGATAGTAGGTGGCATTCGCTAGAAATGTAGCGTTACGGTCGGGGCCCGCTGCGCTTGAGCCGAGAGTAACCGATCATGCACGATCGATGTGCCGCGTGTCTGAATGTGCGAGAGCGCGCCTTGCGCCCAGACACCTGGGATTTTTTTATTATTATTGGAGCTATAAAGACAGTACAAATATTATGTAAAATTTATTATAATGTATACAAACTTAAATCTAAAAGATCTTTACTTGAATAAATAAAAAGAATTGTCTCAGTTGCTCCAATATAAAAATCGCCCCGTAATCTTTGATTCGAACATTTTTATTCCAAGCTAACTTGCTTGGAATGGCTTGGAATAAAAATGTTTACGCTTCGTATATGATTCAACCTGTACACAACAAAACTGTACAACCTTAACATTTATATGATTTTAGACATAAGTATTTACTTAAAAATTAAGCTTGTATGAGTTCTGTAAATAGCAATGGATATGAATCAGTGGTGGCTCAGCGGCTTAGGCCCCGACTTACGTACTGTAGGTCGCGAGTTCGAACCCATAGCGCTTTACTTTGTGTAATGAATATGATGAAATAGTCATCACCACTGCTCTAAAAAAAACGGAGAAGGAAAACATCGTGAGGAAACTGGCATGTTCTTAGAACCACCAAATGCGAAGACATGTGACATCCACCATCCCGCACTGGGCCAGCGTGGTGGATTACGGCTCATTCCCTCTCACGGACATGAGGCCTGTCTGTGTCCCTGCAGTGAGAAACATTCTAAGAAAGGCTGATTTATTATTATTATTTATTATAATTAGATGTTGCCTTCTAAAGCTTGCAGTTTTCTATTAATCACAACTTATTATCATGTTAAAACGGGAATAGTGCTTGTTTACAACAAATAGCAGGTTCATTACCTTCCTCATAAGTGATATTGATCCACACGTCCACATCTGAATACATTGCAGTATGTTCAAGAGTTTAAATGGGAAAGTTAAAGTTATCTCCGTCAAAACTAGTTCCTAATACTACAGGATAATTTGCTGCAACCCAGCGAGTACTGACCGCACTGTGAAATGAATTTGTGACGATTAAATTGAATTAATCTTGTCAGATTCACTTTCTACGTTCATCGAACTTTGAAACGTTACGAGTTCTAGCGTGGAAATATTTGGTTATTATTCGCATGCATGATAAATGGGCGAACACGCAAGAAGTCATTTGCATAGATTAAAGATCATAAAAAAAACGAAACATCAACTTCACGATATCTAAATGCTTATAAACGATTTATATGAAGAATTGAAAGTTGAACTTCACTCGTGAGACTAACTACCTTAACTTGTATTACCTTTTTTTATTTCCTTGTTTATAAGACAAAATCTTTTCCTCTGAATTATGAATTAAAATTATTTACAAATAGTACCAACTTGCCATTAAGACAGCTTTCTCAGCAACGTAATTACATTCATACAGTAATGAAATAAGGAAGGGCATACTTAAATTAGCCGGCGAACATTTGAGAGCATGACATATGGACACTTGTGAATTCAGTTTTCATTCGCATTATACGTATAAAGATTTTTAATTTCAAATTCAGACTTTTATAATCACTTTCATCTTATTGCATGCATATCAAATTCAGCCATCTATACTGATAAATAAAATGGAAGTGTCTGTATGCAATATCAAAATAACATTTCCATACTCAATGCACATGATGTATATGTATGTATGTATATCTGTCTGTTTCTCTCTCCATCTGTCTTCTCCGAAACGAATGAACCGATTTGGATGCGACTTTTACCGGAAAATATCTAATATTGTCGAGATTCAAATAGGCTAATTTAATCTAAGCAAAATAATTAGGGTTCGCGCGAAAAGTGAAAAACCCTCAAAATTTTGACGGCGCTGTATCGGAAGTGCCAACCGTGCAATGTCACAAATGTTGCCCTTAGTAGTGAAAGAACATAAACATTTTACTATTTAAAGTGTAAACCTGTTTAGCCACGTTAAGCGATATTAGGTAGGGGTAAATATTATAGTTTCGCGAGATCGACATGCGCAACATGCGTTAGCGACAGCGTCAGCAACATGCTTATTGAACTGAAACAACATCTTTAACTGCGTTAGACGATTTTAAGTAGAGTTGGTGGTAATCTATAAATAAAATGAAATTGTTTGTTGTAACGTCAAAATATAATTTTGATACTGATCTTTTACTTTTTATTGTAAAAAATACAATTATATACTTTTATCCTGCGAAGTGAATAATATATTTAAATTTAATTCCTCGCGGACGAAGTCGTGGGAAACAGCTAGTGTAAAAATAAAATTCAAAAGTATGGCAATGAAATTGGCATGGAAATTTAAGTGATTTTATGATTTTTTAAGTGACAAACCTAATACAGCCCACGACTGATTTGGAATCAATAGGCTATATAATTTCATAGCAATTATCTTACACACGACCAAAAGGGTGGCATAAATACAAACCTTCAAAGATTGTGTACCCTGTTCTTTGAATGTAGAAGTTCTTACACAATGTGATATGAAGACAATAGTAACGAAGGACTGTTGACTGTCTGTTACGCTCCGATTCTTGTAGATAGATCCCACATTATAACTCGTTATCTAGTGCAACGGAACGGTATTATAAATTGCTACTCACAAATACTCAAGTAGAATAATAATAGATTAAAATGTTACTGAGTTAGCTTTTTGCGGATATTTATTATACAGATAATTAGAAAGTAACATACATATTCGAAGCCATTTTTCGGAGTTTAGTGCGAAGAAAGACTTTATTGTTACGGCGTTAGGGTCGAAGTGGCTTGCGTTTAGGTAATCAGGATATAACCCAAGGTAAGCATTTATTTTTCATTTCATAAATGTAATCGTATTACCGGCTGCATTAATTTAATCTTGCTCTTTATGGCGGACATGGTACAGCTTGCCTTAAGGCATCTACAACTATATCGTGCACGAGCTGACAGAGCGCAGAAGAGGTTTAGTCTTAAAATTGATTTCACATTATCACATTCGCACAGCGACGGCTATCGTTGATTAGGGATACATAACATTCTTATAATTATCTTATACCCATTGTCCTTATAGGTCAAGTCTATTCTATGTCTTTATTTCATTAAGGATCTCTTATAAATAAACATCCCCAGCTCAATTTAATTCTAATAGACATAAATAAGGAATTTAAATACATTTTCTAAATTTCAGTAGATTTTATTTAGGTTGAAAAAATTTACCACCAGATAATTCAGTCTCATTTTTTAACTATAAAAATGTTAAGCCCTCAGCATCTCTCGCTCCATAATAATAATTGCTTTCGTGTATAACTTGGAATTACAGGTAAATATCGTTGTTATTGGTTGCCATGGCAATGTATGTGTCAAGCAACAAAATGATGTTATTACCAAGCCAAACTATATCAAATTCTGACTCGGAAGTTTCTTTTTCGAGATAAAAGTGTCCAGTGTCTCTGAAAATGTGTGTGTAAAATTTGAATGATCGGTCGAGTCGTTCGACAAACAAACTCACATTTGCATTTATAATATTAGTTAGGATTCCGTCTTTTTTAATGTGTCTTACTACTCCGATACATAGGCTTATACTATTCATGGGTTAAGAAAAGAGAAAGCTTTTAATGCTTGACGCTGATCAATAGGTTATCTCTGTACTTAGATTTTTCATCAGTTTCTAACCAGTTTAGACTTTCTCAAGCCCCATAATGTGTCCGCCTAAGGTATAAGTGAACGAATGTTAAGAAAGATTGGATACCAAAAATTTTACATAATGACTGAGCTGTAGTAATCTTATGTCTGAATATTAATCAAGAATCTAAGGCGTCTTTATGTATAGTAAAGTTTTGGAATAAGAATATTCTGTTAAACATTTAAAAAGTTTTGTTAGTAATCGAGATTTAACAATTTATTGTAGCATCCACAATTTCTTTCTTAGACTTCTTGTATTAACGAATCTGAACAAAATACCAATTAATATTAAAAGATGATGTACTGAACTGGTCTTACCACCTGGACAAATTAATGTAAGTTAATTTGTTTGGGCCATTGGCATTTGTAATTAAATAATTTCTCGCTGAACGGATGGGCGATGGAACCGAAAAGTGCTGGAAAGGCGGCACGGCACAGGTCGACGCAGCTTAGGTCGGTCTTCCACAAGATAGACTGATGATCTGTCCAGTGGAGGAGGGCAGGGGACCGATCTTTGGGGCGATCGATTGGGGATCTGCATCCAGACTTTTGGCCAGGTATCTAAACGGTCCAGCTAGCTCATTGATCGAACAGCTACCACATCACGATTTTTGAACTTATTACCCGGGTATAAAATACCCTAAGTAAATATTTATTACGACCAAACTATTTAAGAAAGTCATTTAGGTGGTGGTATCTTTGCGCAGGGGAGATGACACGTTAGCCCACACCGCAAATGAGAAGGCCGATCTTCTAGGCTCTCTTTTTGCGGACAACTCGACTCTGGAGGATAATGGTAGTTCACCGCCGAATATCCAGTGCGGTGACACCTTCATGTCCGAGATCCAGTTTCGCCAGAGATCAGTGCGTAAAGTGCTGCAATCTCTGGACGTTCACAAGTCGAGTGGGCCTGACGGTATTCCTCCCATCGTGCTTAGGACATGCGCTCCTGAGTTGGCACCGGTTGTAACGCGCTTGTTCCGGTTCTCCTACTCCTTAGGCATTGTGCCGAAGTCATGGAAGACTGCCACAATCCACCCGATCCCAAAGAAAGGTGATAGCTCGGATCCGTCCAACTACAGGCCGATTGCCATTACCACCTTGTTCTCGAAAGTCATGGAAACGATCATCAATTGCCAGCTCATGAGGTATCTTGAGGAGCACCAGCTGATTAGCGATCGTCAGTACGGCTTTCGTCAGCGTCGCTCAGCTGGTGACCTTCTTGCGTACCTCACGCATCGATGGTCGGTGGCAATCGAGGGCAAGGGGGAGGCCCTGGCGGTTAGTTTGGACGTGGCCAAGGCCTTTGATCGGGTGTGGCACAAAGCACTTCTTTCGAAGTTGCCTTCCTACGGGCTGCCCGAGAAACTATGCGCCTGGATTTCCAGCTTTTTGGAGGGTCGGAGCATCAAGGTCGTTGTCGACGGTGCATGCTCTGACCCGAAACCAATTAATGCTGGTGTCCCACAGGGCTGTGTACTGTCGCCCACCCTGTTTCTTCTGCATATCAATGACATGCTGCAAATTAGCAACATCCATTGTTATGCAGATGATAGCACGTGTGATGCACTGTACACGGCCCGCGCTAACGTTTCTCGGGCTACTGCCGCTGAGAACCGGACCAAACTTGTGTCTGAAATGGAGATCCTATTAGGTGAAGTCTCGGATTGGGGTCGACAAAATCTTGTTGATTTCAATCCCAAAAAGACACAAGTCTGCGCCATTACCGCTAAAAAAAGAACCCTTTGTCGCGAATGTATGTTTTGAGGGCACTCCTCTGGTTGCCACAGCCAGCATCGGTATTCTCGGCGTTGACATATCGAGTGACGTTCAGTTTCGTGGTCACTTGGAAGACAAGGCCAAATTGGCCTCTAAAAAGCTGGGTGTACTCAGTAGAGCGAAGCAGTATTTCCAGCCGGGCCACCGCCTTCAGCTATACAAGGCGCAAGTTCGGCCCCACATGGAATACTGCTCGCATCTCTGGGCGGGAGCACCCCAATACCAGCTTCTTCCATTTGACCGCATACAACGGAGAGCGACTCGAATCGTCAACGACCGAGCTCTTACCGATCAGCTTGATACTCTGGCCTTGCGGAGGGACGTCAGCTCCCTCTGCATTTTTTACCGTATATACCACGGGGAGTGTTCCGAAGAACTGTTTGGAACGATTCCTGCCGCCGAGTTTCGTCATCGTACGACACGACAGACCGCCAGGTACCATCAACACCATCTGGATGGCTGGCATTCCTCAACAGTGCGGTTCTCTCGACATTTCCTGCCACGCACAGCCGCGTTGTGGAATGGTCTATCCTCGGCGGTATTTCCAAACCAGTACGACTTGGGGTCCTTCAAGAAGCGAGCCTTTCTTTTTCTAAAAGGCCGGCAACGCATCTGCAGTTCCTCTGGTGTTGCGGGTGTCCATGGGCGTCGTTGATCACCTGGGTGTTCCCGCCGCTCGTTTGCCCCCTTCTCTTATAAAAAAAAAAAAAAAAAGGTGGGTGGGTCCCATTGCACTCTTGGGATATTAAGCCGAGGTACGAAAGATCGAAAGTCTTAAGTCTTATACAACATTAATACTGCAAATAAAACTCGTTAAATTGCGAATAAAAGTGAAAAAGAATTAGCAGTTAATTTTATGTATTAAAAATTACATTTATCTCATTAATAAAATTACTGCATCACTTTCGTAAACAATTTCTAAAGACTTTCTTAAGCTTATAATTTAAGTAAATAAAAGATCTTGATGAAGTAACAAGTTACTCGGAGGGTGTAGGAGTCGTTTATTTCTAATAGTCCCGGTATGATTTTGCGATAATAGTTTAAATTATATGTTTTAAAATACTTAAAATAAAATGCTTAAGTTACCTTAAGCATTTTATTTTCTAACTAGTTTAAATTGAAAAAGTTAACACTATCCGTCTAAATAGTTTTTCAATTACGACATTGTGCGTGACCATGTTTTAGAGTTAGAATGGGTATGGTAAGGTATCTTTAAGAGATGGATATATGCCACCCGGACTTTTTGTTGTTGTTCATATTAAATATGTATATGTCCGTAATACATTATTTTCATCTATTTCGTAAGGCTTTAGTTTGCAATGTAAGCGCACAATAATATATTACTTACTTATTACAAATCTTTTAAATTCCTTGTGTCAGGTGTGCCAGGATCGCGCTAAATGGAAATCCATGATATCTGCCTACCCCTCTGGGCTACGGGCGTGAGCGCATATTTATTTATTTTTCGAGTAGTCTTTTTCTTGGGTTTATTCGATCTAGGTACTTTATTAATTAATACGTACTTTTATAATGAATACATGTTGAAATTCAATAGTACAGGTACCAAGAACTCACTATTGTTACTATTAGTTCAATAAACATAACCGAACTAGATTAGAAACGGGGTAAACTAGTCGCAGTGGGGAGTAGGGAGATCGCGTCCGTCTCGCACTTGCGAAGTAACAGGCAAAATGAACGCGTCGCACGCGCATCGCTTTTCTTGCCGCATCTTAACGTTGTTTCTTTCTCTATCGCTGATCGCATACTGTTCGGCCTCGGTTCAAGATGGTTCGCATCAAAAGGAAGACGATAAAACCGTGAAAAAGGTTCAAGTGTACGATGGTGTTTACGTCACAGTGCCTAAAGGGAATGACACGGAGAGACTGGTCTCATTTGAAATTCAAACACAGGAGGACTCAGATGTCGAAGCAGGTTAGTCAGCCATGATCAGGTCAACCATTGATTGGATTACAATCATTTATAAAATGAGTATTTATTGAAATATCGGTACTTTTTAATCTTTCTAATGTCAGCCAGCTTGCTTATAGTGATCTAAGTTTGTGATTTATATCTCGTATATAGTTTATTCGGTATTTAATTATTTTTTGTTATTGAATAGTTAGTATAAGTTTATTTGATTATTCCACTTCCAATTCACTAAATTAACTTACACGAAAACCGTTTTCTTTTACTCGGAAACTTTTACTTGAAATTGAGAAACTACCCCCTCCCCGTCCAGTCGTCTTCCTGTTCCCATCATATACTTATGACGAAAGAGTGGGAAAGTGACTGAAATCAAGCCTCCGGCACTACTCTCATCAGACGAATCGCAGAGTACATCTACTTCACGCCTGTTTTCTGTGGTATTTCACCGGTCGAGCAGGCCCATTCGTGCAACAGATGTTGTTCTTGCAGGTTCAATCACTGTTGAAAGGTATACTGTATAAGGACTAGGGGTGGGGATCTGTATAATATTATAAAGGAGTTAAATCTATTTGTTTTATGTTTAAACTGTGAAACTTATGAACCGAATTTAATCATTCTTTGACCATTAGAAAGTGCAAATTCCCCCGCCTGATGTTATCACGAACAGCTTGTGCGCACTTAATATTAAGTTAATTCAAGTAATTTTACTTGCCAATGAAATCTACCAACATTCTAAATAATATTTAGTATAAGAATTAACATAAATACATACAACATTTTCTATTAATAGAAGAACGAAGATATGCTATCTTAATGAATTATTTCATCGTCAATTTACCAAACTTAAACCCACTTTCCTCTTAAACTTAATTTAATTAATGTAACATAAGATAGAAGAGTGACCTTTCCCTAACTACTTAGGTCTAACTAACTCATTAGGTCGATGGCATTTTAAAGTTAATGTCTACAACTTCCTAAAAGTCTTTCGCATATTGCACTAGATAACGCAGACGCAAATTATCTCATTAGAAAGTCGAATTGCTGCAGTTTTTTCGCGGAGCTAAATATGGAGCAGACAGAGATTCGGTTTTCACTCCACTATCTCAAATGTGACAGGGTATGCCTATCGCATGAATCTTTAAAGTTGGTCACAACCGAGACTTTGTATACATAAGTCCGGTTTGAAGAATGACGCCGGGTATGAATTTACTTTTATGCCTGGAGAAGGCAACTACAGCTACACTGGGTTACCGGGCAGAAACCACCTAGCCTAAACCTGCTTGCTGTAATACAGGGATAATCTTATATGCTAATACGGCAAGCGCAAACTGACTATCATAGTGCTATGTAGTGGTGAATGACAAGGTGAATGTCCTTCATATTCCATCGTTGAGCGCCAAGCACGGACTGCGAAACATGGTCCTAGGTTCGAATCCGCCATTCGGTTATTGTCGTGAAGCAAGTGTAAGGATACAGCCGAAAAGGTCAAGGAGTTCGAAGGAAACGCCGGTTGATCACTATATTTTATTTTCCTTTACTTTACACCACTCGCGCCCTCTTCCATAGATCGACTGACTGCTCTCCTCCGCACGGCCAACATGGACGTGCGTCGGTCTAGTCATAACACTGTCTTAATGCTGAACGCATTGTGACTAGGACTTATTCAATAATGTATTAAGTGATTAATATTTTTACTAATACATTTTACAATTTCACTCAGGATAACTAATGAATTTAAATACATTTTCTAAATATTAAACAGATTCTTGGCTCATAATGACAATTTCAATGTAACCATTTTATAAAATAACAATGACATACAACACAATTAATATTTATTCTAAACACAACGTTACTCTTAATCAATATAATACCGGCAAATTAATCAATACAAAATGCAAATAAATAAGGAGGCTAACAACTCGGCCTTCCTGTTGTTAGCGAGTCTCTTCGCTTGAACTAGTGTAACATGACAATTGATGAATTTAGAGATAATTTACATTAAAAAAAATATATATATTTACATCGTACCGTCAATTCTTCAACGTTTTACAAAATACTCATTATTATATTATCGAATGACAAGATTTAATTAATTTATCATTTTTTTGACTATTTCACTCTTAATTACCATTATAAATTGCTTATCTCCCTTAGTCTTCGTCTGATTCACTTTCCTCGGAACTATTTTCTAAATCCCTATTAAAACTTAACCACGGCTTCATTTTATCTACTGCTACTACAGCTTCGTAGCGTCGATTATTTTTACGTGACAATGGAGTGTCTTCGATGACATATCTATCGTTAGGAAGTACTTTTAATACTCGGTAAGGACCCTGAAATTTTACAACTAATTTTTGTGATTGACCATCTCGCGGAGCCTGTCGCTCTATACGTACTAAATCTCCTTCAGTATAATGTTTCGGTGGCTTTCTATACCTATTAAATCTTTCCCTATCTTTTGCTTGTTGTTTTTCTATCCTTTGCTCAACTTCTTTTCTAATATCTACTAGGTTTTCAGCTGGCATTATGCTGGTGGTGTCCTCTAAGACCTCCCTTAGAATTCCCTCGCTCCTACATCTTATGTTAATTCCGAATAACAACTCTGATGGCGTCTTTTGAGTTGTTTTGTGGGTGGTTGTATTAAGGCCTAATTGTATATCGGCGACTTCTTCATCCCAGGACTTTTCATCCTTTCCATGAGTTGCAGTAGAAAGGGCATCTAAAATTGTTCTGTTAAACCTCTCTACTTGGCCATTTGCGCGAGGGGTGGATACAGCATTTAATATGTGCTTGATGCCATATGAGTTCACAAATTCTTTGAAACCCCCACTTGTAAAACTTGTCCCTTTATCCGTGATTAAACGAGTTGGGGACCCAAAATAACTAATATGTTCCTTAAGAACTCTTACCGTCGTCCCCGTCTTTGTATTTTTAACAGGTCTTAGATTAATGAATTTTGTAAAACCATCAATTATTACGAGTAGGTAGCAATTGCCCTTTTTACTTCTCACAAATGGTCCTAAATGGTCAGCGTGGACCGTATGGAAGGGGATGCTCGGTTTATCTATGGGATGCAATTCACCCTCCCGTTTACCACCAGGAGCTTTGTGGTGTGCACATTCCAGACATGACGAAACATATTTCTTTACGAATTTTCTCATTTTAGCGAACCAGTAATTCTTCCGTATGCGTTGAAGGGTTTTGTCATAACCGCAATGACCAACGTCATCGTGATTAATTTTTAGAATTTGCCAACGAACTCCTTTTGGCACTAACCATTTAATTTCATCCCCTACAATTCTATACACCTTATTATTTTTTTGTTTGTAATTTTTGTGCACGTCCAAGGCGTGTTTCGAATTTGGATCTAATAAAATTTCTTTTATCTTCTTTACTTCTTCATCAGATGATTGGACTGTGGTTATCCAGTCTTCTTCTTTACCTTCAATGACTAAAACATCAATATATGTTAAGGGTTCCGGTTCGCTTACTCCAACAGGGTTGCGGCTCAGTGCATCTACATGTGCCATTCGCGTTCCTGGACGATACTCGATTGTGCAGTCAAATTCCTGAAGTTGCATCCACCATCGAGCGACCCGTGGGATTAAGTCACGTTTTATGAACGTAGCACGCAGAGCATTACAGTCCGTGAATATTTTAAAAGGTATGCCGATGAGGTAAACACGAAATCGGTTTAGTGATGCCACAACAGCTAGTGTCTCGAGATCGTAGGAGTGAAATTTTCTTTCGTCCAAATTCGTCTTACGACTAAAATAAGCGACTGGTTGAAAAATACCGTTCGAGTTGGCTTGTGTCAAAATGCCGGCCAATCCATCTTTGCTAGCGTCTGTATGGAGTTGTGTTTCGGCGGAGTGATCGTAGAGCGCGAGAACAGGTCTCTCAGTCAACATTTCCTTTAGTTTTTGAAATGCCCGGTCTTGGCTATCACCCCATAGCCATTTTATGTCCTTTTTTAAAAGATCGGTTAAGGGTGCCGCCAATAAAGCGTAATTCTTCATGAACCGTCTAAAATATCCAGATAGTCCAAGGAACTGCCTTAACTCATGCTGGTTTTTAGGTTTGGGAAATTTGGATACTACTTCGGTTTTACGATGACCCGGTCGGATTCCGTCAGCACTTACCTCGTATCCAAGGAAGTCGATGGTGTTAAGGAAAAAGTGGCACTTGTTTAATTTAAGAGTAAGTCCGCCTCTTTTGAGAAGTTCCAGAACTTCTTCCAATCGTTGAAGGCCTTCAGTAATATCTTTAGCAGGAATGAGGATATCGTCCATATACACGACCGCGTATTTAATCTTAGCTTCCAACAATATCTTATTGATAGTCCGTTGAAAGACTGACGGTGCATTTACCAATCCGAACGGCATTCGATTGTATTCGAATTGACCATCTGGTGTTACAAAAGCAGTTTTATGACGTGACTCCTCAGCTATCGGTATCTGGTAATATCCGGAAGCCAAGTCTAGAGAGGTAAAGACCTTATTTCCTGCCAATTGATCTAACTGGTCTTCAATGCGAGGGAGGGGATAATGTTCTTTCTTGGTTTTGCGATTTATCGCTCGGTAGTCGACGCATAGGCGCTTATCGCCAGTTTTCTTTTGAACCAGGACAATTGGGCTAGCGTAAGGAGAAGTTGATTCTCTAATTATACCATGATCAACCATCTCCTGTACCATGTTCCTCACTAGAGAACGATCCGCATACGACATGCGATACGGCCGATAAATAACAGGTTCAGCATCTTCGAGTTCAATTACCATTTCGGTTAGATCTGTGAAACCCAAGTCGTAAAGTCCAGTCGAGAAACAATTTTTATATCGTTCTAATAGATTTTTAAGTTTTCCTTGCTCTTCTATGCTCAAATTCGTGTCATAGTTAACGCCCTCAATATTTTGAGTTTCGCAAAACGAAACATTGTATGACGCTAAATTCCCTTTAAGCTCTCCAGTATTAGTAAATTGTACTCGTGTCAAAAGAGTTCCCCTTTCGAGAATAATCGGGTTGGCAGATACGTTATAAACCAACATCGCGCTCAATCCATTTCTCACTTCGTACTTTCCAGGGAGTAAATAATGTTCCTTTCCCATCGTGCCCCTTATAGAACCGTTAACATAAACTTGCCCACCTATGTCATGATTGGCAGTAACTTCAACAGCCCGTAGAGTGTTAGGAGGTAACTCAACACACTTGCATATTTTAAAGTGTATTTTAATGCTGGGGATTTCTTTAAATATGACTGCAGTCGGTGTTTTCATTATAAAGATATCTGGCCTTTCTGTGAACGAATGTCCTAACAGAACAGATTGCTTTATAATGTGGTCATTAACCACATACATATTTATGGTTTTCTTTATGCCCTGGACTTCAACAGAAACGGTCGTCATGCCTACTGGAATAACCAGGTTATTTCCTATGCCCCTCAGCGTGGGTAAGCTATCGGGCGTCACTATATCTAACCTAAATTCTCTTGCTTTCATCAGCTTTATAAGGGAACATTGGCTTCCTAAATCTAAGAGACAATCTATGTTGCAGCTATTAATCTTAATGTCGAAAAGGTATTTAGCTGCCAGTTCGCTATCTGAAGATAATTGGGCCACCTGTTTTTCATTTCTATTTTGAACTAAGTCTTTCTCTAGATCTTTACTGCTGTGCTTATTTTTGAAACAATGCACGGAAAGATGTCCTACCCTTTCACACGTAGTACACTTCGACGGTGGTTTATCACATTTGAAGCTGGGATGTCCAGGTTGGTCACAATTATAGCAAGTCATTCTTGAACTATAAGATTTTGTTGTACTCATTGCACCCTTTCGATCATTTCGAAATTTAGAATTTGAATCATAATTCTCGCGGGCACGACCTGCCTTTACAGTTCTAAGGTATTTCAATACTTGTTCTGGTTCTGAAAACTGCGCCGCTTGTGCACCTACTCTTATAGCTCTGTCTTCGACGCCGTACAATAAGCAATCAACGGCTTGACGTCCAGAAATTTTACACCTATTTAACAAATTTATTTTCACGTAATAATAATGTTCTAAGGATTCTCCGAATTTAACCCTCTTAGAGAGCATCTCAGTTAAAAGTTCAGCATAGTCTTCGCGAACAGGAAAAGATTCAATCAACTTCCTCTTCCATTCGGCCCATGTAAACATCATCGACGGCAAGCTTTGATACCATGTTTTCGCCACCCCAGATAATTTTGGCAGGGTATAGTGGATTATTTCTCTATCTCCCCATTCATAAATTTCAGCGCATTCTTCCACTTTTGTCAACCACGTAAGAACAGTTTGTTCTTTCGACATTGGGTCGAATTCCGGAATTACGTTAGTATTAAAAGTTAACTTCGATCTATCTGCAGTCTTGACTGATTGTAATATCGACAGGACTTTATCAAGTACAGCATCTGGCGAGGAGTCTACATTCTTTGATCGCTTAGGACCATGTTTTGACTCATCCAGATCAGGTCCCCTCGGCGAACTGCAACACCTTTTTCCGCACTGGTTGCCTTGATTAGCTTCAATATGGTGGGCCCGCGATATTCTCGGCTGCTGAGAGAGTATCCGTCCCTCTGATCTGACTTGACCCTTATACCTAGGCAAGCTTTGGTTCCGACCGTAGCTCTCACATCTAAGTTCACGCCAGTCTTCATCATCGCTCTCATACCTGAGCGAACGCGTATCTCGACCATCGCTCTCACACCTGAGCCCACGTCGATCTCGATCATCGCTCTCACACCTGAGCCCACGCCGATCTCGATCACCGCTCTCACACCTGAGCCCACGTCGATCTCGATCATCGCTCTCACACCTGAGCCCACGCCGATCTCGATCACCGCTCTCACATCTGAGCCCACGTCGATCTCGATCATCGCTCTCACACCTGAGCCCACGCCGATCTCGACCACCGCTCTCACACCTGAGCCCACGTCGATCTCGATCATCGCTCTCACACCTGAGCCCACGCCGATCTCGATCATCGCTCTCACACCTGAGCCCACGTCGATCTCGATCATCGCTCTCACACCTGAGCCCACACCGATCTCGACCATCGCTCTTACACCTGAGCCCACGCCGATCTCGACCATCGTTCTCACACCTGAGCCCACGCCGATCTCGACCATCGCTCTCACACCTGAGTGCACGTCGGTCCCGATGTCGGTCCTCATGTATGCTTTGACTCTGTCCCTTGTACCTGGGCACTCCTGAGTCTCCACCATTATCGTCCATAGTGACAACTGAAACTGACAGATAGTATGTAACTAAACAATAATGACACTGCGGTTAACGTTTTAAGTCTTACAAATTAAAGTAAATTAAGTTTCATCATAAAAAAAATTACTACCGCCTCACTTATTTATATCATCCCACGATTGACAGAATAATATGCCAGTGACATTGCTTTCAGGAGCGTTGTTAATAAGCAGAAATATTTATACACACACGGCGCATTTAAAATATTTAAAAAAAAATCTAGCTGTATACAAATGAAATTAAAAGGACAGACATTAATTATATAAGTTAATGTTATAACCCTGCAAAGGTGAGTACACACTTGAGTTTGGAAACGTATTCTTTCTTTGTTATACCCCAAAAAAAATTTTAGTTCGTATGGAAGTTTCTTTCGTCTACCTTTGTCACGTTATCTCGTTATTACGTTGAATACTTCGACTTGTCGAAAATTTATTATTAACATTCAACATGTGTAACATACACATGTAATTGGATTTGAAAGAAACGAAAACGAGAGAGAGAAAAAAAAAAGAAAGCTGAATTAAAAATAACGTTAAATATATAATTCGTTGTACTTACGTTCCCTTTGTAGACGTAGATCGAAAACGATAATAGTTTTCGTCGATCCCACTTCTGAAGTTGTAAGGATACAGCCGAAAAGGTCAAGGAGTTCGAAGGAAACGCCGGTTGATCACTATATTTTATTTTCCTTTACTTTACACCACTCGCGCCCTCTTCCATAGATCGACTGACTGCTCTCCTCCGCACGGCCAACATGGACGTGCGTCGGTCTAGTCATAACACTGTCTTAATGCTTAACGCATTGTGACTAGGACTTATTCAATAATGTATTAAGTGATTAATATTTTTACTAATACATTTTACAATTTCACTCAGGATAACTAATGAATTTAAATACATTTTCTAAATATTAAACAGATTCTTGGCTCATAATGACAATTTCAATGTAACCATTTTATAAAATAACAATGACATACAACACAATTAATATTTATTCTAAACACAACGTTACTCTTAATCAATATAATACCGGCAAATTAATCAATACAAAATGCAAATAAATAAGGAGGCTAACACAAGTTACAGACAAGTTCTTAGTGGGTATGCTTAAAAAAAGATTTCGGCAATCTACTATTTTTTTATATACATACGAGGAGGGTTGGCGTCAGGCGGCCGGCCTTCAAAACCTGTATCCAAAACCTTATACAGTATAGACTACGGCCCTACTGTCCGACGCCATATGTGGGAAAAGGGTAGGGAAAACGTCGCAACTTAAGTATTGATGATATGGTCTGCAGCAGAACTAAAGTGTCCGATATTAAATTGGCTAAAACTACTAATAGGCAGATCACATCGTTTGTAGCAAATATGGCTAATAGATTCAACAATGAAGTCCATGAACAGGGCGACGCAGCATAAGTAGGCCACCCAAAAGTAGACCGTAGCCGGGTGAGGGTTGTTAGAATGCTTGTGGCGATCGTTAAATGTAGGCCTTACGTCTATCAGAAGGGTGTTTGATGACTATGATAAATAACAAATTTATATTTTGTAATAGCAGAATAACATTTTGTAAATTGATGCGACGAGAGATGTTACGCAATAAATAAACATTAATTTAAAATTCAGAGAAAGTTAAAGCTCGTAGCAGCATTTATGGCTTATTTAGTCAAATGTCTTATAATAGTTATTTATTGACATAGAAATCAATAAAAATATGTAATATTCATTACTACTAGTTGGATATACTTATACAACAGCTTAGAGTGTACTATGACTATGATATAATGAACATAGTGGGTTACGGTAATTTGTTATAAGGATATAATGCTAAGTAATAGTAGGTAATATTTATTGGACCATAAACTCAATATAGCAAGTCATAAAAATGTCAATTAACAAATTATTATTCGTTTTACACAATAACATTTTCAAATGTTCAACGAAAGTGGTGAAATTTAAAAGACCAAACAAAAATGATGTTATCAAGAAGTTTTGTAGGTGAATATCACGGTTACTATAATCTAACGGAAATAAGAGCGCCGGTTAAATTGACCGACCAAGTAGATCGAGCGCGGTAGAAAGTGAACGCGTTCTTACCTGCGTATACTCGTACAGCTGACCGTGACAAAAATGTCTCACAGGGTCATTATAACTTTATAACGGACTAGAAGATTTTCGCAACTTCGTCTACGTAAAGTCAGTGAAACTTGGATAAGTGAGCTCCTGATATGTGAGGGACCTCTGTTATTGGTAACAATTATACCTCTGTTCAGACAAGTTATTTCGCATTTGTTTACAAACAGTCCCATACATGATTGCTTTGTTTGTCAGTACAATCTGACAGTTTGTCAGAGAAATTAATGGGATCCTCTATAAATAAAAAATCAAGTTTGTAGTACAGCTTATTAAGAAAGAAGCTAACGTCTTTAAATTATGATGCGCATTACCCCGCCGCATCAAGGCCTTTTTCAATTTCCTCCGCTAAAAGATTATTGTTACCGGATTATAAGCGGACTTTCCGGAACACCAAAGTGTCCGTGCTTGGGTAATAAAACAATAAGATTATTATTTATATGTAGATACTTTGGTAAAATAAAATTAATAGACAAATGCTCGTTAATTTAAGATACAACTAAAAGCCGTTAAATAAAATCGGTTACCAAAGATAAGAGAATCAAGTGTAAAAATATCGTTATAAGTGAAAAGTGCGGTTTAAAAGTGCATGTCGTGAGTAAAATTGAGAATGGAATGGTACACTTCGGTGGTTCGTGCATATTGAAGGGATGAATGGAGAGTAACGAACAAATTTATGTTGCAAAAGTGAGTGGCAGCGTTGGCAGGGGACGTACAAGGAGAACTTTTATCAAACAGATTAGTGACATACTAGAGAAGGGCGATATAAGGACTACCCGTAACCGACGAGCAAGTATGAATAGGTGTAGAATAAGAGAGAGAGAGAGCTGAGCCAGGAATACGCCAAATGGAAATCCATAATCTCTGTTTATCGCTCTGGATTACGGACGTAAGCGTATTTATGTATCCTAATTATATACATATAGAAGTTTGTCTGCATCTAGAACATAACATTACGATGATGATTCTAGAAAATGAATCAATATATAAACATAGTTTAACACTTTCACATTTAGTTTCTCAGTTATTTTTTCTTCTGTGTAGTGTACAAAAAAAAACTAATTCGTATACGTATTATAGTTGCGTGTGGTTCAAAGAAAGTGAAAAATTTCTTTTGTTGTTAATAGACTTCATTTCGCGAATGAAATTGCTAGCGGGAATAAATGTTTTAACGCTTTAAACTTTTTTATTGAATATATATTGCTATTGTTTTAGTTTAGAGATTTAGCACGGTATGTGTTAGATTTTTTTACAAATGTCTCCTACTATAACATATAGGTACATAAAAAAGAAAGCAAATGATACCATAATTACGCATTCTATTTGATACCCTGATGATTACATTAAATGATTACAATAAAAATAGATATAAATAAACGTTGTATGTATTTTATACAAGCTTTCTATTTAACTCATAACATTTCTTAATACGGAAAATAGTGATATATTTTTAAAATAGTACATTTAGAAATAGGTTGTCATTAAGAAATGTCTGTCATGCTAATGTGTAGAACAAAACATTAGAGCTATAAAATTAAAGCAGTTTTTTTATATTTATAGTTGTTTTAGTATCAAAATATATATAGTTTCAAGTAGTTCCATCCAAAACAGACGTCCCATTTATAGGAATAAAAATCTAAGACACTTCATGTGTGTCTAATAAAGTGAACGGAGATCATCGACTCGTTAAACTACTAGCGCCATCTCTTAGTATATTGTAATACTGTTTACAGTATTAAGTACAGAATAAGGGATTTCGGTGACAGGAACTTAAGTTTCATTCGTAGGAATCGCGTCACGTGGTGAATTTCTTCACTTAGGTAAATAAATATAAAATAGCCCTCAACTAAATATTTAAATAAACATAATTCTGATAAGTCAGGCCATTACAAATAGAGATCTTAAATCGACTGAACTTGAAATAAATATTCTTAGTAGGAAGTAGGAACTATTGTTCAAATAAAATTGACATAAATACTCGAACTCAATTCTTGTAACATTTTCCCACGCCGAACCGAAGTCATCAAAAGTTCTCAAGAGTGTGTGCGCAGGTTTGAATCTCGTGAAATCCGCTAGTCGTGTATTCTAGCTAATAATATCCTAAGCTTTAGTTTGAAAGGTTAAAAAGAATGTTAATAATTTATTCACACAACTTGCTATTTATAAATTAAGTATATAATGGTAATATTGACATAAACTAAATTAGGCAATTTAGCGCCCTCTAGCGGCAGATGAATATACCGATCTAAGACGACACGAGTCTCCCCCGCCCCCCTCTGTGCCTGCATTTATATTCTTGTCAATCACCTTTATGTGTATGATAATCTGCTAAATATTAATTTACTTAGTGCCTAAATAAAAAGTTCCTTGATTTTATCTTCAATAATGACGAACTTCTAAAGATCGCCAAACACCATTAAAATTTGGCGATGTGTCCGTAGTATTTGCGCGTTAGTCATCAAATGTGACAATATAGTTTTACAATGTGTGTTTATATTATAAATCCATATACATATAAGGTAGCACAACGCAAATAAAAACATTACATTGCCTTCGTTTCAGGTCGAGGGAAGAAGACAAAGTCAAAAAAGCTGTTGGAAAAGTTACTGCCGATGTTCATCATGCCGTTTTTAATACAATCTGCAATCGTACCCTTCTTCTTAAGCATGCTCAAGTTTATGTTATTCAAAAGTCTCATGGTCGGAAAGTTAGCTCTAGGTCTAATATTGCTAAATGCGTTTAAAAATAGCAATTCATTCAAAGGCAGGGATGATGAAATAGCGAATGTACATTACGGTTACCATGGTAACGGTATGCACGAATATGGAGCATACTTTAATTAAATAAAAACAATAGATATAATTAATACAGCCCAAAGTCATTTGTAATTATAGTTATTTATTGAGTTAAGTTTAAGTAAATTTATAAATACGTAGATTGAAAACTACGTGTGCACACAATCTTGTTATTAACTTATTCGTTGATTTGAAGAAACCCCCGTAAGCATCTAAATATTTAACACTCAAATATGTCTTTAATATTTCTGATAGAAGAGAAATGTAAGAAATTCCCGAAAGTCCACTGAATTATGTACCAAGGTATGTTATTCTTAAAGTAATTGTTTTAGTAAGAAAATTGAGTATCAGGAGTAAGTATTGTCGAACGAAAAGTAGTGTTGAGAAATTGTAAATGAATTAGAAGAAAATAAGAGAAGCGTTAATAGGCTGTTTCTAAACTAGTGCGTACCATCTTTAGACCACATCACCACTTATCACTAGGTGGAATTGTTGTCAAGCGCTAGTTTATACGTAATTAAAAAAACATTACGTTGGAAGTCCACGAAGCGATTAAATACAAAAGAAAAAAACATCGTGAACTGGAAAACCTAACATTTTTAAAAGATTTTTTTTTATCATACATTAGTTTTATTATTTATTGTTATTTAAGAAGAAAGTTACACCAATAAGTGATCCTAACCATATTTTAACATCAATTTTATAATAAATTTCTTAAAAAGAGCTTGTAGTAAAATCTACCCCTTGATTCGCATCGACATATAATTTTTGTTAACAAACGTCATTTACCATACATGGCGGCCAGTACACATTTTTTTACTTTCATAGGAAATGTTGTAATTTTCTTGAAATTATGAGATAACGTGTAGTGAAATTATATAGTTATTATTTCATGTAATAGATAAGAAATAAATTATACTACATTTTTATTGAAGGTTCATGAAGCCGACGTTGTTATAACAAAAACAATCAAGTCATCTGCAATAGTTACACAGATTTTATGCTTAAAAAACTAATGTAAAGAACAAACCTCAATCTTTTCGTTTTCGCAATCAGAAGCTCTGCATTTATTTACACTTGTCAATCGTTTAGTTACAATATGATATATTTTATGTTAATTTAATGTCTTATATTTTCTCATGTTCCATTAAGGCACAATGTGTTTTTTCTCGTTACTTTTCTGTAGCTGTTTAATATGAATACAATACATTTACTATACTGTGTATAGCTTAAGTTTTAGTATTTGTGATTTCTTACAATATAAAAATAAAATTACGTTACTTTATAAAAATAAAAATAATTTTACATACAACTGTTTATTTTTGGTGGTGTAGTTTCCCAAGTTGTAGAATGAATATATTGTTTCGCTTACTTTTGCAGTGTTTTACGTTATAAATATCGGTTCGCTTACTTCGTACTATGGGCGCACTCCCGGACTGCCATAGCACAACTTCCACAGAACTCTACCTACTCACGTCTATAGGAGTGCTACCCAGGCATAGCTCCGTCTAGACGCTGGGTAGTCCACACATAAAACTTGGTCGCTTAAATTTGCGCTACAGGACACCTCTGTTTTAAAAAAAATGTTTTTTACGGTTATTTTTGTCTACCTTAAAGTATAATGGACTTATTTGATTTATGAATTATGAGTAATATGACCAAAGTGATATCTCACACAGGTTGTACCCTAATATTTCCAAAATACAATATACTGTACACACTATATACGACTACTTATAACAATCAGTCAAGGCTCGGGTCTCGAGAGGTGTTGTCACCGTTGACAAGCGTATAAACTGAGTCTCCTTCCTTTGACAAGTGCTTATAAAGACTTGCTGTCTAAAGTCAGCTACGCAACTTTACGCTTAAGTACCGTACTCATACATTTTCCGCAAACCAGAAATGAGAGCGACAACAAAAGGGAGCTAGAATTATGATTAAGTGGTAAGCCGCCCAAAAGACGACCGGACCGACGACGAGACGTGAACCGACCCGCCAAGGTTGCTGGAGTTTACAGTATGAGCGAGGTAAGAGAACTATCTTCGTAGCTATCTTAGACAAAGCTTTTAGCGGTATCTGTTTGCCTTTATTATGTGAAAAACGTGAGTATTCTAACACCGTGAACACACTGCCACAAACATTGTAGAGCAAGATCCACATTTCATATTAGCCAGTGACCAAACACCAGGCGAGTTACAAAAGTACGCTTTCATTTATAAATAAAACAAATCAAAGATAGTTGGAAAGCTGAAACGAAACGAGTGTGGACGACTTTTGTAAACGTGTTTAATATCAACTGGTTGTGCGTGTGATTTTTCTATTTCAACTAAACTCAATATGACACGTAATCAAAAACTTCTTCTGAGAGTATATCTTAGAGAAGCTATCGATTATTGACTTACCAATTCTGATGAATCTCGTAGCACGGATTGATTAGAATTATGTACATGATTTGGAATTGAATCCAACGGACGTCCTTTCTTTGTGAAAATTTGTCCTTAGAAAACAAGAATATCCGCCTCGTTAATTCAACCCTATCTTTTTTCTAGTTCCTTTTGATACATGCAAAAAGAATTGACATAAAGTGGATGCTGTAACTAGAATTGAGAAAGGTATGCTTCGGTGGTTCGGACATGTTAAAAGAATGAATGAAGAGAGAATAACGAAACAAATTTGTGTAGCGAAAGTGTTGGTAGTGGACGCCCTAGGAGAACTTATATCGATCAGATTAGTGCCTTATTAAAAAAGGGTGTTATAAGGAGCACCCATAACCGACGAGCATGTATGCGTAGATGTATGATTGTAGAAGCGTGTGCCCGGATCGCGCCAAATGAAAATCCATGATCTCTGCCTACCCCTATGGGTTACGGGCGTGGGCACATATTTATTTATTTATTTTACTTTTAATACAATTATAATGATTGTAAACTCATACGTCACGCATTGGTGGGGATTCAAACTTAGCCTACGCGTCGTCTGTTATTAGACACACTTTGCAAAGTAATAATGGTCAAGGATTTGTAAATGATTGTGTATTTACGATAAGACTTACATCAAAACGCTGGACCGACCGCAAGGCGTAACAATTGAAGTACTCGTAATCAGAATGCATTGTATGGTGACCATGAAATAAATGTTATAGGATAATAGACAAACACGCAGCTACTTAACAGCTGATCTCGATATGTATGGTGAAGAGATACGTGTACAACGTCCGTCTTACTTGAGGACCACTTTTTATTTTTTGAAGTTAAAACTTATTTAGCAGCGTTAGACGATATTAGGGTAGGTAGGATATTAGGTAATGCAATACTTGGATAAACACAGGAAAAAAGGCGCAATATGCAACATGCGTCAGCAATGTTAGCTTATTTGAATTTAGAACAGCTTCGAGTAAAATATTCGGCGATCGATACTTTAATAAAAAACCTATTTATTTAAATTACAAAGGTGTTTACAGAGTGACAATTGAATAAGGACAGAATGGATGTTACAAAGGTCTTATAAACTAAACTTTTAAATTAGTTTTCCCCCTTCTTCTATAAAAAAATCTTTATCTTAATACCTAGTGAGTCGCCTCCTTGTAAAAAAATAACTGTACTCGACGCTGATTACATTAGTGTATTCAACTAATATTGATAATAAAAATATAAGTTTGCAGTATCTCAAGGTTAGAGGTCTTCAGAATGAGGTCAAGTATTAACTGTTAACATTTCCTCTTAAGTGCATACTAATAAGATAACCATTGTCGGGAATTTTTCCTGTCAGCGTCATGGTCACAGTATATCTTGCAGTAATCCAAAGTAGTACGCGAGTGAAACGGCGAAGTAATGTCGCAACCTGCTGCAGTTTCTTTTACTTAGTAACCTCAGTTGATATCCAATAGTGCAAGGTAGATGAACATTTTTATATTTGTCTACCGTAAGGCCTGACTAGGTTATACGTGTGCGCGATAGGAATCCCGTGATCTTGTGATTTATCTGTGGCATAAGTTAAACTGAATGGAAAAAGTTTAAAGGTACGTTATCTAAACTAATATTATAAATGCTGGAAATATTTGTTTCTTTGTGAAACGAAGGATATCTCGAAAGTTACATTAGACAAGGTATCAAAGGCTTTATTTTTTAAATTTATTTTCGTATATGTGTATCCAGCATAATATTGCAAAGAGAAATGATATGTTTATTTAAAATGCATTGAATCTGTTACTATTTTAATAATTCTTTCGCAACCAGAAAACTAAATATTCAAATATCATCCGGGCGATGATCATTACCCTGGATAAAAACGAATGTGTTTTATTAGGTTTTCAATATTTTTACCTACATAAATGGCAATTAATATAATAAAATAGATGTCCAACTTAAAATTATTGAGTCCGATAGCTCACAGTTGGGTGGACGTATGTCCAGAAGTTGAGTTCTGGAAGAATTATAACAAAGCTTTGTTTAGGTCTTAATATAATACTGTTCGAGTAGTCAATTTAATCAAAATTCTTTAATATTTTGCAAAGATATAAGTATCACTCTTATCAGTTGTGAAGTGATACGTGACAAAAGTACGAGTTATAGAATATGGGGAAAAATACATTTACATATTTGATCACTAATCCGTCGCAAACGTTAATGGTTTCAGGCAATTATTTTTATAATTTTAGACACAGCTAAATGCGTGCCGTTGCGTAAAATTTTCCGGATTGTATTTACACATGACACATGTATATACATAATTATACCTACATTACAATTTATATAATGGCACATTTCAATGTTCTTCGCGCTTATGTATGTCATAGGTAAAATTACGTCAGTACAAAACCCATATGTTGGACATAATTCTTTAAACTGTCAAGAAGTGAAGATCCGTTCAGACCTCCAAAATCCGTATTGGTTTCTCCCTGACCTTTTCCAGTTTTGTTGGGTCGGCACATACTACATTCTATGAATGTAGTGCATACTGGTTTTGGCTACAGTTTTTTACCGCAGGTCGCCTACCTGACGCAAACCCTCCTCAGGAAAAAAATTATGAAATATATTAGTACATCATCGAAATAAATTTCTTTTAATTCATTTAACCGTTCCAACTAAGCTTAAACTTGTGCTAGGACATGGTTCACAACAAATGGCGGAACTCACGACCAAGGTATGCCTGTATGTTTCGCAGTACTCACCCTCAACCATTAGGTTATTGGCGCGCTTTATTATTATAATACTATACAGTCAGAGTCAGGTTTTTAATGTCTTTTGTACTTGTTTCCATTCTTAATTCTTCTCTATTCAAGACCTTTTTCCTTCGATCTGCTTATTGTTCTTGTGATATCGAAACATAATAGTAACTCCTAAATAAATTGTTTACCTTGAAAGTTATGTATGTAATTAGACAGAGGCTCCAAGTTATAGTTATTTAGAAAGTAATGCATTAGATTTAATAATGAATAGATGGTTATCTACCTACGTTAAAAAACATAGTGAAAGTTTCTGAAAGCGCGATGGATCTGATCTAATTTCCGGTCTGTATCTCTAGAATCTATACGAGCAACACAGTAATATATGAAGGTGTGAAATACATACTTTAATGTTATCACAATAATTTACATGACCTTTGCAAAAGTTCAAAGGCTCGCTTACTGTTCTTTCATTATTTTATTCAATTATACAATTTATTCTTTTAATTTTATGTTAGTTCTATCTCTAGATCCAATAGTTCGAAGAAGTCATTTTCAAGTCAAAACACGTAATCACTGTACCAGTTTTTGCTGAGGAAACTAGGTTTTCAACTTACAATCTTGACGCTTAAGGTCTCAAATCAACGGTCACACTGCTCGATGAAAATTAAAATAATTTATTTGAATCCGGAGAATAGACAAACATATCCCCAACATTCTGTTGCAAGCTTAGCCTATAGATTTGCAGCTTACAAATTTTAAATATCATTCACTAGATGCCCACGGTTTCGCACACATTCGTTTCTGGATTATTTTGTAAATTGATTTCGCGGATTAGAACTTATTTTAGTTGAGCTTAATAATTATAACCCAAAATTCAAGTTATCTTATAATACCTTTAAACGAGCAATTCTTGTATCTTATAAAAAATATATATAAATTTAATCTTGGAAACGGCTCCAACAGTGTTCATGACATTTAGTACAGGGGTAGGGGTAGTATCAATCTAGTCTAAAAAATCAGTCATCCAGGTAACGCAATCAAATTGGGACTGCAAGTAATATTGCCCACAACATTAGTGGTGTCACCACCTGGTTGAAGAGGAATCGGAAATTACAGAATTAAATTTAAGACTATTCTGTGTTAAGGTAATCGTCACCTTCATTTTTAATATTGCCACTTTTAGTAAGTAACCAATTTGGTAAGAGTGAAAGGTTAGAAAAACATACATACCTTGTCCTTGAAGAACCTGCATGAGCTTCAGCTTAAACACTGGTGGGAGATGGGGACGGGGAAAGTGGACACTCTTATTTTTGGAGGCCAAGGCTCACTTTGGGTCACTGCGCCACTCTATATGATACCTTGTTTTTTGTATGAATTTGCATTATGAAACAATATGACAATCGTTTTCAGATGAAGATGAACATCTTAGATTGGATATGGCACCACAAGGTAGTCGTCATTTTAGCAACGACCACATTCTGCCTCTTCGTTTCGACGGTAGCACTCGCTTCTAAGAAAAATCACGCACCCATACATCGACAGGTTAAGAAATCGGTCGATCTAGTGAATGATAAAGAAATTTTGTCACCACTACCTTTAGAACTCAAAGTAAGTTGATGTTAAGGTAGGCAGGTAAAGGTAAAACTATAATAATGATACCGTTGATCATAAAAAAGTCCATAAACATAAAAAAGATAGGATTAAATTATTTTTTTTAATTAAATGTGACTAGAATTGAGAAAGGTATGCTGCGGTGGTTCGGGCATGTTGAAAAGATGAATGAAGGGAGAGTAACTTAACAATCTGATATCAGATTGAACCATATTCCATTATTTTGAGAAGAGCCGTGTAATAAAGATAAAGCCTAAGTGTGAGATACAGCTGATAGAGGAAGATTTAACATTATTTTAAATGGAATTAACGATTGTATAAACGGGACTTTAGCAATTAGTAATTTTAGTAATTTACCAATACCTCCTCCGAAGGGGATTGACTTTAGTGGCCTGTACGATTTCAAATATATACTTATATTTTGTTAACATTAAAGTGCGCAGGAATTACGTGAATTAATTCCCCGATCTCCGTTCTTCCATCGCACGTTTGGATATACGGCGGATCTCTTTAAAATAGATTTAACGTACATTCGAACGAAGTGATCCGAGGCTTGGTTCCTCGTATTGCAAAGGATCGAAAGGAGTGACCAGCATCTGTATTTCCGTCTAATTATGACGTGGGTACCTCAAGTGAAGGGGCTTAAGATTTAGCGACACACTTGCTTATTCTAATGAATATTTAAACAAAAAACAACTTTATCGTAACATTATCTATCCATGTTATGCAAAACCATGGAGTGGTTTTGCATAATATGGATAGATTTTTCTTTATCTCACGAATTCCACAAGATTGCAACATTTCCGTTGAAAGTATAAAAATTGTAATTGCCGCCATTCACCATAAAATGACATTTAGTTTTTTAAGAACTTTTTATTGACGTTGACGATTCTTACCAAAGAGAATGTAATAACTACGTTGTATTAACAAATAATAATGATTCTTACTTGTTTTATTTCTTCGTTTTGCAGAATGAATACGACAGACTGCCGAGAAACGTCAAACCTTTAAATTACAAACTAAATTTGGCTCCAAATATTTACAATAAAACATTCGAAGGAAATGTTTCTATCCTTCTGGAAGTTGTGAAACCGACCAAAACAATAATTATGCACACCAAGGACTTAATAATACATTACATGTCCTTAAGACACCATGAGAGCCAAATCAATTTGAATTCTGTCCCATTTGTACTATATGGTGAAATATTGCATATTAATTTGCAAAATGCATTGACAGAAGGACAAGTAGTACGTCTTTCCATTAAGTTCTCGGGAAAACTGGATAACAAAATTGTTGGGTTTTACGCCAGCACACTTAAAAATGGCGGGTAAGTTAACTAACTATTTTATCATACTTTGTTGGATAGATAATTTAAGTTACACTCAGGACAGGCTTCAACTTCAACGTTATCATGTTGTAAATTTTAGACAATCTTAACCGATTGGATAAAAAATTACCACGGACAGAGTTTTAGCTTTAACGCTGTTAAAATAAGCTGAAAATAAAATGAATGACATCCGCAACAAGCAAACGTGTTGCAGGTACGTTGCCTACCTATAATTGAATGGACAGATGAAGGACAGGGAGGAAGAAAGGACAGGAAAAAGGAAATTTCCTTTTCCCTGCCAACCCCCTCCCGTCCAAGCCTCTTCCCGTTCCCGTCCTATTCTAATGAGGAAAGGGGAAGAAGACGGAAATTAGGCCTCCGGCATTTCAAAAGGCTATTAATAAGAGATGAATATTTTAAGATTTAGGTATCTTAAAATATTCATCTCTTTTCCTATAAGATAAGCAGGGATCATCAATAATAAATACTCTATGATATGATACTGTCTTGTCTACTTGTCTTGCCTATTCATATGTCACCCGCGACGTTTACATCATAACATAAAACATTAAACATATACTTGATTACAATAATTAAAATGATAATAACATATCCATATATTTAATATCGTCATTATTATTTTATAACATCGTAATAGTCTATAAACACATTTAAATTTTTATGGATATACCTGGCCTTATGTGCTTGGTATATCAATGCAATCGAGATCTTTTGTATTGCGATCCATTTTAAAATTGAATCGCGTATCTTTTTGTACTCAAAAACAGAATTATAACAAAACAAAAATAATGGAAGATTTACCTATTGCTGCCCTAACTGAAAGACTGTCTCAATTGGTCCGTCCTGTTCATTACAGGCTACTTCTTAGTCCTAACCTTAATACTGGGGTTTTCCAAGGAAACGTGAAAATTGATGTTGTTGCTAAACATGAAAGCAATCATATAAATCTACATACAAAGTTTTTGAATATAGAATCTGTAAAGATTTACAAAAATGGCCAGGAATTGGCGATAGAGAAATGGGTAGAAGTGAAACGTTTGGAACAACTTGTTATTCTTTTCAATAATGTCCTAAGTTCTGGTACTTACAATATTCATATCAATTTCTCTGGTGACTTGACTCGTAATATTGTTGGCTTTTATTTATCTCATTTGAAAGATACGAGGTAATTAATATTATTTTTAAACATTTTTAGTATATGTGGAATGGTAAATGATTTTTGAATATCTTCATACAGTATCAGTATGAATGTAAAAAAAGTTAAGAATGTTGACTTTATTTTTTAATATGCATTTTTTCAGGAGCATGGTGGCCAGCAAATTTCAACCTACTTATGCTCGGCAAGCTTTCCCTTGTTTTGATGAGCCTGACTTCAAAGCAACTTATGATATTACATTGGTGAAGCCAATCTCTTATGTAGCACTTTCAAACATGAATGTAAGAAAATAATTTTTTACAGAGATCAAAAAATATCAAAATTATTAAAACATTTGTATAAGACAAGAAAAGCCTTGGATATGAGATGCATGCTTACAAATTGAAGTTCCTACTTTCAAAATGCTTAGTATAGAACTAATGCTGACAATATAATTAATAAATATATCACATTGTTCTGTTCACTGTTGTTCTAATGCCCAAAACAAATGTGTCAATCTTTTATGATAACCTAGGTCTAAGTGTACTTAGCTTAAAGTTGTGTTTGCATTACATTGTTACGCAGTACATCATGTGGATGAAAAATGCAAAAAAGTGGGTGATTACATGCAAAATAAAAATACTAATGGTATGATAATTCTGGTGATATTTTGCTTTAAACTGTTTCTTGGACAACCGCTTTACAACAAACATTTAAACAATAAAAAAAGAAGTTTATATATTATGGAGAATATGTTTTTTTTGGACAGGACGGGGAGAAGGAAGGTCTACTAAAAGTTGATTAACCTTAATACTACATTAAATTGAAATTAAACTCATTTTACAGATTTTTATGTCATATATTAAATGTTTATGTCCCTGATGTACACTCTTCACAATCAGCACTTGTGGTCATATGGCCGACAGCGGTGTCTACCATCCCAATGTCAAAGATGCGGGCAAAGTTAATACTTAAATTTCAATTCACATAAATATAAGAAATCATTGTTCTATATAAAAATCAATTGTAAGCTTTACCTATTAGGCAGAGGTACATCTTTCTATAATTTCCCTTATTAATTCACTTATATTGTTTCAGGAAGTATCTAAAACAAATTGTGAAGATAAAAACACAGAAGCTGTGACATTTGCAACCAGTGTTCCAATGTCGACCTACTTGGCTTGTTTCGTTGTGTGTGATTTTGATTTTAAGGAAACTGAGATAGATGCTAATGGAATCGGAAACAATTTCAAATTACGTAGTTTTGCTCAAAAAGATCAAATGCACAAAATTGATTTTGCACAAAATATTGGCACAAGAGCGACAAAGTTTTACATAAAGTACTATGAAGTCCCTTTCCCACTGCCAAAACTAGGTAAGTGTAGCCGTTATTAAAAATCATTAAAAAGTTATGATATATTTCAAATAAAGGGAAAAAGTACGTATAATTAAGGGAGGTTTGAGTTAAATTTGATTTTTTTTAAACTATATAACAAACAAGATATATCATCATGCAACCCTTCAGTTAATAAAAAAATTACATCCATATTTATCAAAAAAATTATTTGAATGCAAATGTTATTACCCTATATTGATACTGTTACTTATGTGCAAAATAATAATTATACTTCTGTTTTTCAGATATGATTGCAATTCCCGACTACGTTTCGGGAGCGACTGAGCACTGGGGCTTGATAACGTATAGAGAAACATCCTTCCTTGTGGATGAGGCTACCGCTTCCTCCAAGAACAAAATCAGTGTTGCAAACACAATAGCGCATGAGTTAGCACACATGTGGTTTGGCAACTTAGGTAAAAATGTGTATTATATTATTATACGTTACTTTATCTATATTAGTATTATAAAGAGAAAAGACAGGGAGCACCCATAACCGACGGGTATATATGAATGTACTAGCAGCGAGGTTTGCCAGGATCGCGCCAAATGGAAATGGTTTCTGCCTATCCTTTGGGCGTAAGCGTATTTATTTTATTTTAAGGGAAAAGATTTGATTGCTTATTTGTTCTGGATAAACTCAAACTATGGAACCTTCTGTCAGGTAACAATACAAGTAACTTAGGCAATAGTTTTTTGTTTATTTATACTTTAGTAATTTATTTATTAAATTCAAATATCACCTAAACTTCAGAGTACAAACGTGATTAATTAGACGATAATACATAAGAAAAAAGTAAGAACTACAACAACAGTTAAGAAATACAATTTAACACTATTAAATAAAAAAATATACCAAACATTAAAATGTCAATTTTCTATATAGGTGGATCATTTAAACAATTTTGGCTAGCACCTGAGCTAAGACTAGCCTGTATCTATCTGCAGGAGCAAAGTTGGTACTGGTCATAAGTTTTAATTTGTTAGACAAAATACTTCCAAGTGTCTCCCAGATCTCACTCACAGATGATCTGTCTTGTCTTAATATCTCTCTCAGAGCTAGAATTAGGAGGAAACGAAATAATATTGCTGCTTGTTGAAATTGAACCCGAAGATCAGTTAATCTCAGGGTTAATAAGTTGTCAGTGTTTTATTTAAAGCAACTTTATCTTTCCAGTAACAATGAAGTGGTGGGACGAAGTTTGGCTTAATGAAGGTTTTGCTTCTTACATGCAAGTAAAAGCTCTAAATGCTATTGAACCTTCATGGACTATGGTAAACCAAAACTATACGTATTTTTAATTTATATTAATGTTGTTTAAAATATAAATCTTTGTTTTTTTCCCTTGTTTCAGTTGGATCAGTTCTTGACGAAAACTTTGCACTCTGTGCTAGTGACTGATGCCAAACTGTCGAGTCATCCTATTTTGCAGACCGTGGAGACTCCAGATCAGATCACTGCCATTTTTGATGTTATATCATATAATAAAGTAAACAAACTATATATTTCAATATATAAGAAATCTAATATGTTAGAGATGTAACTTTGATTTATTACTTGCAAATGATGATCAACTTTTTGTTGTTGGACATAAAATCTCCCTCAACAGGATGACTGAACTGTAAACTTACGAAAACAAGTGGAAGTTGATTGACACTAATGAAAATAGACGAATTAGATCCGCTTTATTCATTCAGGCTTATATCTAACAGTATATTTAAAAGCTAATTGATTGATGTATGGAAAATGTATAAATATTAAAATCATGAAGGAATTTCTATATGTCCATGATTTTTCTAAATGCTATATGTAGATAATATAAAAAAAATTACCCATTCTTCGTATATTTTTATCAGGGCTCTTCAATACTCAGAATGTTTGAAGGTTTTATTAGAGAGGAAAACTTCCGGCTTGGAATATCTGATTATTTAAAAAAATATAAATATGGTAACACTGTGACTCAAGACTTGCTCTCATCTTTGGAACCTTACTTTAAAAAGGATAATCCAGATTTAAGTCTTTCGTAAGTACTTTATTACTAAAATATTTGAACTGTTACTATACTAAAGTACTGATCTGTAACAAATCAATTCAGTAAGAACACTCTTCGAATTGACTGCCTCTTCAGTGATTCAGTTATTTAAAAAACATATCATGTTTATGTAATCTTAATTCGTTGTTATTATTTTCAGTTATATTATGGATACGTGGATAAAACAAATGGGTTATCCAATTTTAAATGTGAAGCCCAGTGAAGAACCCAATACCTACATTGTTACACAGACACGGTTTTTGCTTGATCCCGACGCAGTACAAAATAATGATTCGCAGTTTAAGTGAGTACTATTGGCTACATTGAACATAAATTCTAGATTCGTTTAATGAGAGAAATGGGAAACGAAGCAAAAGTGGTTCACCTGATGTTAAGTCACCACTACCCATAGGCATACAAACATAACAATCATTTGAGTTAAAGAAAGATAGAAAAAAAACAGAGATAGAAAACAACACAGAAAAAATACACTTAACACAGACTTACAACAATAATGAGAAGAAAAGTGATAAAAGGTAGACAAGTCAGCGTATGCAGGGACGGACTAAGCCGTCCTTGCGCTGGTTTTCAGCTGGATCTTTTGCACTCACCTGAATTGTGACACATGTGGATAGAAACCGAGACAAGTATGTTTATAAGCTTAACTTAACAAAAGAAAATTATAAGTATTAATAAAAGTAAGTACATAATTAAAAAGTAAGTAAATAAAATAAGAAAATTAAACGCACAAAAAACTGCTTGAAACTGAAAAAGGTTTAAGTCCATCTAAAGAAAAATCACATTTAATCATTGATTAATTTGTGCCTCTAATAACAAAAATTTACACTTTGTAGCAAAAACAGATGCATTACCTTTAAGGGAAAGAGGTGTGGGAAAGGGATACTTTCTTTTAAGATACGATAAAAAGAAAGTCTTTCCTGAGGTCGTGGTATTTAAACTAAACACCTTCGAAACCACTGGACTTATTTTGTTGAAATTTTCGTTTGTGTGTTTGAGTGGGTTCCAGGATGGGTTAGATTCACAACTGGACGCGATCTGTAAACCAATAGCAGCGACACCTAGTTGCTGCCATCCGGTTGCAGGTTTTTTTTTAATTTACCGACAAGACTACAACACCTGTATAACGGAATCTTTGAACGTGATTTAGCCCCATTTCGAACGATCAGATTTGAATCAAACTTTGCACACTCTTCGATGCAATGTCGGGAATGCAACAATTCTATCAAAATATCCCATTATCCTGTTACATTCGCCAGGATTCATAAATTTCTTATCGTATCCTTTGTTTTTAGTTGACACTAGCGAATCTTTTAGGTCGCTACATAATTACGAACAACCTTACGATAATTTGACATACAAGACGTCACTACTTGTTTATCCGGCTTCACTGCCCTGTGCCTGTATGATGAAATAAAGGAATATATCGTTTATATATCGTTTTATAATTTAGTTACAGATGGTTTGTGCCCATCACATATACCACAAATAAGGAGAAATATCAAAAAGTGCTATGGTTTGGCGATAAGGACGATAACGGTAACATTATTATTTTATTTATAACAGGCCTTATTTAATTTTTTAATAAAAATACATCTTCTATCTCACGCTCAATCAAATATCAGTAGCAAAAGGATCGTCGTGTGAACATATTTTAAGACAGCCATTTTTTATCAATGTACGCACTCTTAAGTGTGTACTTAGTGTGCCGTTATATAGTAAATTGATACTGTAATGATTTATTTAAACTTGTAATATATAAATTTAATATGGATATTTAGATTGGCAAATAAAAAATAACTAACCTGTTGTAAGTGTGTCGGGATGTGGTCTATGGCTGAAGGAGAAATGGAGCGTTGTGAACGATAACGGATTAAAAACTAAAAATACATTTCCATACTAAAACACATGATGTACTTACACGGTACTTATAACAAAAATAAAATTATTTGTGTCGGGTTATTCCGGGTAATCTCCGAAACAGCAAAACCGATTTGATGGAACTATTACTTGAGAAGATAGGTAATTTTGTAAGAAATAACATAACAACAAGGTTTGTTAGAAACGGGATTCTTACCACGATTAGCCTGTTTTAGCTGTCCGCCCGGCATGGCGCATGTGCTGTGTTAAAAGGCTAAACGTGGTAAGAATCTCGTTTCTTACGAACCTTATATTTATATTAAACACCAAAGTTAAAATGTATGTAATTTTATGTTATATTTCTTCTTCATCTTTATCATCTTCTACTTCATCCTTTTTCCTCTTCCTCTTCATCCTTTTTCCTCTTCCTCTTCGTACTCTTCTTCATCTTCATAATCATAATATTTTTTATATTTATTCTTCCTCTTTTTCGTCTCGTCCGGGACGGGAGATTTTTAAAATACCAGGATGTGAGCTACATTGCGGGAAGGTGATTTACATTTTGGTCACGTAGTCAATTATCGTTTAGGGGAATTTTGCGGTTTTTCAGCAGCAACAGCAAAATACTGTGACACGGCAACTTAATGTTTTGGATATTATCTTAAAAATATATTTAGCAAATAAAAATGCGTTGCTTTTGATATGATACGTCACATTGTCATTATTCGTTCAGTTTACAATTGGTTTATAATATAGTCGTGCCCAAGTCCACAATTTGTCTGTGACACTGACATATACACTGCTATTTTTGTTTGTAGTCAAGCTTCATCTGAAGGAAGGAGAACATTGGCTTAAGATAAATAACAATCAAGTGGGCTATTACAGGGTAAACTACCCGATCAATATATGGGAGAGCCTAATACATGAATTGAAAACTAAATCTGAACAGGTAATTCGACAAATAGCTTGGATTATTTAGAGTATAAAGCTGTCTCACAACATGCATTGGTCCTCTTCTATCGTATTACATTATCTGTCACGATTTTTCTGTGAAACAATTGCTTATTTCTTCAACTTTAGACTAGTCACACGGTAGTCTTACATTAAGTCGTTTAATTAAGTAATCATTGAAGCTAACAATAAATTCTTATTCGATCTTTCCTCATCTTGTCATTTGTAAATTGTTTATAGCTTATTCATTTTCTATTGTATTAAGTATAGGTAACATTTTTTTTCATGTTATGTAAGCTATTGCGTTTTATACGTCTGCATTGCTTTCTTAACAGTAATTATGTAAGTTATAATATATAAAAAAAAATAAGTTTTTTTTCATAGATATAAAATAAATAAAATGAAATCTTGGATCATTATTTTAATGAGGTTAAATGCTTGCGATAGGTTTGGTTAGTAAAGTATAAATTGAGCTATGTTTATGTTATAGCTGACTATATCTGATAGAGCTCATCTTGTCAACGATGCGTTCGCGTTAGCTGAAGCGCGCGTAGTGCCGTACGAACTGGCATTGAACCTGACTACTTACTTGAGAGAGGAAAGGGAGTACGTACCTTGGGATACCGCAGCCTCCATATTCACACAACTGTCTTCTCGCCTGCTGAATTCTGAGAGTCATGACCATTTGCAGGTAATTGTTTTTGGAGCGCAAAAATCTGAATGTCAATAACCAACAAGATTCTGCTATAAGTGTCTATGTTCTGAGTGCTTTGGTAAAAATCACTCTACAATATATAATGGAATACGCTAATAGATTTCAAGTTTATAAGGTCCTTTTCCTACCATTTGGGATTTAATTCAATTGTGCATTGGTCCTTTGTCAATTAGATCTTTAATGAGGATATAAAAATGTTAAGGGGCTTAAATATATTATTTATGACTCACATATCAGAAATATTCAGTCACGATTAGATATAAACATTTTTGAAAAAGACCTACAAGTTGGTACTGCAAAGATTTATTATCTCGTTGACAGCGTGCTGTAACAGTTACATTTAAATCAGGGATTTTTTCAATTCGTCTATTTTTTTCAGCGCTACGTTCAAAATTTAGTCGAGCCACTGTATCGGGAGCAAACATGGACGAAATCTAATTTAACTGTCATAGAAGGGTTAGTTAAATTAAGCTACTTACTACATTGACCTTATTTTAGTATTAAACATTCATTGACATGAAGTTCACATGATTAGATATTTTAAATATATCTCGCATCGTAAACAATCAAATTGTCTTGTAGCCATCAATATCCGATAATAATGTAACAGAAAAAAGGATATTTCCATTTCCTATCCATCCCCGTTTTCATCTCTCAAGTCATTTTTACCTTTCTATTTTTTTTATAATAACAAAAGGGGAAGAGGAGTAGAGTTGGATAAATATTACCGCTTCACGCCGCTTCTGTGCTATGTGGCTGAGCCGGCCTGTTCATGGAAAACATGCTTTTCTTTCTATCAGCGTTATGGTCACTTAATATCAAACGTACTGTTTGCTCGTTTGCACTGTCAGCTATCAAACCACTTTGCTTTTTTTACTTTATTTTAATCCATAAATCAAATGTACAGACTCCTACGAACAAGGATACTGTCATTGGCTGCCAGTTTTCGCCTGCCTGATGCGGAGGCTAAAGTCAGGAGCCTGTTCTTGAGTAGTCTGAACAGCCGCGGGACGCCTGATGCTGCTGTCATCGACCCGGACTTGAGGGACTTCGTGTATTATTATGGTAATAATTTTCTTGTTTCAGTCCCAAACCTGTAAATGAATGTGATATTTATAGAAGGTTGCAGGAACCCTCCTCCAATTAAATTCCTAACACTTTCATGATTTTCCTATTTCAAATATTTTTTTGCACAACATGGCGTGGAAACGCATGACATGCGATAATATACAGATAATGAAAAATACGATTTACTCGACATTAAAAAGACTATGTTTTTCTTATCAGGCATGAGGTCAGCTACGCAGTCGGATTGGGATAACTTGTGGCTAATTTATTTAAACGAAGAAGACGTTCAAGAACTCGCCAAGTTGAGACACGCGTTGGCAGCGCCGCTGGACTCTGCCATATTGAAAAGGTAATTAAAACGATAAAAAAGAGGTGTCATTCATGAAGAAAATTTGTTAGCGAACTCAAATTTTGCTTATAACGTGATTTGAATCGTTTATTGTGTATCCGGTAAGGGAATCGAGCGAGTTGGCGGCGTCTTTGTTTCCTTCCATTTATGACGTGACCTTCAAAATAAGAATGAATAGGCTGATGCCAAGTTAGTGGGTACTGTACTGTATGTAGACCGAATCGCCGCTTAATATCGGATGGGATTGTGCAGGTGCTTCTGAATTATATTAACTAATTATATTATATTTATTAATAAATATTAATTACTTTTTTCCATGTAATATAGTATATTTTATGGTTCCTTCCTTTGTTGTTTATCAACGCTTTAAAGTTATATCGTTCGGAAGTTATACATTTAATGTAAATGTCAATAAATAAACTGGATCTTTGGGATGTCTAAAAATAAATCAATCGGCCTTATTGACATTAACATTCCGCCTTTTACAAGAGGAAAGTATTTGTTTCTGTGATAGAGGCCACAGTAAAATTTACACTTATAAAAAAAATCCAAACTTCAAAATTATATTTTTTTTATCGGTTTATGGTAAAAGTCAGCAAATCTAGTTTGCGATTTGTTGATTAACATCACTAAATAATTGTATTGACATCTGTCAATACTGGGCTTTTATAGTTTTATAAAGTTCCATTTTATCTTTTAGATATCTAACACTAGCGTGGGATGAATCAAATGTCCGCAGTCAGGACTATCTAAACGTGGTTCAGTTCATAAGCTCCAACCCGATGGGCGCGGCGCTAGTGTGGGACGACGTGCGCGCGCGCTGGCCCCAGCTCGTGGATAGGTTCACTCTCAACAGTCGATACCTGGGCAGTCTGGTGCCGGCCATCACCAGCTCCTTCGACACTCCACTTCAGTTGCAAGAGGTATGTAGAAGATTATCGAAATTCTAAATTTTAGGGGAACTTCGGAGAATGGATTACCACGGAACGACCGTTAATTGCTTTAGAATCATAAATTGTCGACAGTGGAGACCACAACAAAAAACATATATCGCACGAATGGGCTGGCTCGACCGGTGAAATACCACGACCTCACAGGCGTGAAGTAGAGCATTCTGCGTCTCGTCTGATGATTGAGGTGCCACAGGCCTAATTCTAGGTCTATTCCCCTTCCCATCATTTTGTCAATAAGGTAGGCAACGTATCTGCAGCTCATTCATCATTAGCTTGTTGCCTGCGGGTATATTTTTCATTATTATGTCTAAAACCCTAGCGGAAAAAATGCGAACCAGTACGATAATCAAATCTCTGTTACTTAGAAATTATCAAATAGATAGTGTTTATAAATCAATATCAACTTTCTCAATACGATTAGCCTAATAAAAGTGTTAAGACTTTTATAAATGTTTCAACATTAAAGTTTTCAAAGAAAATCTATACATCTAATAAAAATGTAACTGATCGCTGTCTGTACATGGAAGATATTTGAGAAAAACTATTAATGGGGGCCTTTATAAACGCAACAAAACCCAAAAAATGATTGTTTGTTAAAGTTTTGTGTCTTTGTCTGTATGGCTGTTTTTTATGTGTGATTGTGCGTGTTAATCTTAACCCATTTGGTGCGGTTTTCACTAATGTATTATCGTAAACTTCACTTAAAATTTTGTGTTTTTTATTATATATTATTATTATTGTATTTATATAAGGTCAAAACAGGTCAGTGTCGGAAATTTTGCAAGCTTCAGCTAGATACACTGTGCATTGAGATATTCATAGCACATGCACGTCTTTCTAAGCTTTTAAGCGGGAAGGGCAGGGTAATGATGAGGTTATTTAAGTAGGTAATATCATTTCCTTTAAGTAAAATTACAGGGCGGGTGAAACCGCGGGTCACAGCTAGTATTTTAATATAATAGCATGATAATTGTTAATGTATGCGGATATGTTAATTTGAGATTACAATAAATACAAAACAATGTTAATGAGAACATTACATTTGTTTCTTTGATAGTTTTGGTTGTCCCGCTACAATCACGCAACCTTATAGGTCGCCTGAGTGTCAGGGCCGCGGTTCGAATATCAATCGGACCAACAATGCTTTAATATAGTTTTCAAGTGGTACCGTTGGGTCCGACACCTTAGAAAGCTAAAGAAAAAGTCACTTGTATCCTTGTTGTGTACGTTGAAAGCAGTAAGCTGTACGCATTATAGTACACGGCTCGAATTTATTTGTAATGTCTCATAACTAAATACTAAAATATAAGAACAAGAAATAAATCTATAGTTTAGTTTGAAAGACAGGAAGGGTATGCAGTAAAATGACTGAAGAACAAGATGTGGTGTGGTTAGTCAAGTCGAGCCCCTAAATGACAATCCTAGGTCTGCCACGGTACACTTGACGTTCATACGAAATCCCGATCGCATGTTTTATATGCATTTATATAAATTGATTGTTCGTATGTTTCATCTAAAAATTACGCTATTTCATTCTTTAAAACCTTTAAACCCCTTCACTACACACAATGCCCAATGTCCCTCTTATCCTGTCTTTTCAGGGTTCCGTACCCGAAGGTTAAAACGGGACTCTATTACTAGGCCTCCGCTGTCCATCTATCTATCTATCTATCGGTCTGCCATCGAACCGTGTTATTTAGGCTGAACTTATCACAGATGATGTATTGTTCTGTTGCCGCTATAACAACGTTCGGGACCCTTCGTGCGCGAGTCCGACTAGCACTTGGCTAGTTTTTTATAAGTAAAACTGTAAGAAATACACAGACAGATGCAATTTCGTCATTGCAGTATTAATTTGAATGATTCAAAGAATACCTTGTACACCTAAATGTCGTGTTTGACTTTCTTAGTTCAAGGTATATATTGTTATAGTATTCATAAAAACATTCGACGTGTGTTAAACAACTCATGAATAATAATTTAGAGTTTTAAATTAAATGCGGTTTCTACGTACTTATTTGTAAACGTATAAATTACAATAATATCGTTGCTTAATATATACTTGTCTGCTATCTTTTTGCGTGTAAGAGTCACAGGAATACTGCTTCTATTATCGAATTGATGCGCCCTAAACCGCGTCAGTTTATACTGGCTCTAGGCATAATACAAACTAACAACAAAAACCATAGTACTCATTCAAAATTCAACGTACCACGTCGCACGCAACAAACCATATTTTTCTTTCTTACACATCTTTTCAGATGTTATTTTTAAATTGTAACTCTCATGGCTAACCCAACGATTCTTATAATTATGTCATTCTAAATTAAACTTTAACGTCATAACAACGCAAGCAAAATATCAGTTTACAATTTGTCTAATTGTGAATAATTCGGTCAGTTCACAATTTGCTGACAGTTTACTCTTATAATAGTCCGTTTATATACTGACAAAGTTCACAATTCGTCTGCAACATGTACAATTGTTTTTGTGAAGTAAAAGGTATCAAGTGTCAAATAGCCGAAACAGTTAATGATTAAAAAATACGTCAAAGTTAAATATTTTTAATTAAATGTCGTGGAACTGACCTACTCGCGTCCATATGAACTTGTAGTATGATCCTATAGATGCCTTTTGGAATCGCTGAATAATAAACAATCCATTTTCATAAAAAACTCACAGCAGTTGCTATTTATAGCTGTCGATCGTAACCAACAATAACTGTATACATAAGTTCTATAACGTAAACACAATTTGAGAACGAGAGAGACAGGGGACCAGATCGGCCAACGATCCGATGACTGCGTGAGTTAATACGATCAATGGATTTTATGGCTCATGGTGATTATAATGAAATTCTTATTGATTACAATAATGTAGCGATAAAAACTGTACCCAAGACCTATACAGTATGGATACTACGGCCATACTAGGCCGACCTCACGTAACACGGTCAACCACGAACACAAACCCCACAAACCCACGAAAAGGTCAGGGAAATATCATGAATTAAGTGATTGAAATACATGATGAAATAACAGGCTAAAAGATGTATTTCTTTTAATTGTATTAACTCTTTCAGTTGTACGTATATTCTAACACTACGTATGAAGTTTCTTTGTTCTGTTTTGATTCAGATGGAAGAATTTTTCAAGAAATACCCCGATGCCGGTGCTGGAGAGTCAGCTCGGGAGCGAGGTCTGGAGACCGTCAGAAACAATATCCGATGGGCTGCCGCGCAAAAGCCGGCGGTTGCCGCTTGGCTTAAAGCACACGTATAAATACAAAGAAAATGTTCATAAATATATCAAGTTTTTGATATGATTAAATTTCAATGGCGACCTCAGAGACCTCGGTGCATATAGTTATATAGAAATTTGTAAACGAACAAATGTCACTATATGAATATATATGAAGTTAAATTGAATAACTAATATTATAAGGTAATGCGAGAAAAAGTTGTTTTTCGTAAAAGTAAAGTGGACCCTTTGTTTACAAACTTTCCATCTTGATATGAACAAACTATACTCATATGCTATACGGAGACCTTAATCCGATGACGTCACAGCTACGTTCTGGCAGTCTACAAAAAGCTTACACCAAGAGATAATCTTTGAACAATAATTATACAAACATGACGCACGAGGTCAAGTGTGACGTTAGTACGCGGGGTCTTCGCCTCCTGCTATTATAGCGTGGATCCTGGGTTCGTCATTTTTAGCTAGAATAAAATATTTTGTGGTAGTTTTTATATTTATTTCATGTATTTATATTCATTGATGTTCAGTCTCCGATGTATGACTATGTACTGCCGTTTGGGTCGCAATAAACGCGGTGAAAAGTGGATTTAAAAGATGTTAAGGCTTTTGTAATAAGTCAAATCATTTATTTTGTAAATGTGATAAATAATGTATTTGTTTATTCCGATTTTTATTTCCTTACCTGTGACAAACACCTTTCACCTTTATTTTTATTTTGACAAACACCTGTCACTATTGCAGAGACATTACGCTATGTTATTTTATTATTTTGAAAGAAAAAGTAGCGATTCTCAGATGGAAATTGCTAGGACTCGCCCTGAAGTTAGTTCACCAAACACATTAAAAACCGCCAAGCCAGTACATGGATTTTTTATACATAATCAAGTGATTATTTAAAAAACAATTATTAAGTTTATAGCGAAAGTTTTGAGGCGAAATGGGTTCAGTACTTTTTATGTGACATAAGTAAAGTCGAGCCAGACGACAAAGGTATGACTTGTACGCTTAAAATGTACTAATAGATTAAACCAACCACCTAACTGGGGAGGCTGATAGAATACATACAAATAAATATTTTATATAATAAAATCAGTATATTATTAAAAAATTCCTCGATACAGAAAGGTACTTGTTTTATATTATTGTTGTTTATGTTACAAAGTTGGGAATCAATGAAATAAATTTGTCGTGAGGAACAACATTTCAGGATAACAAGAAAAAACTCCATATCAACGTTATTGTTTTAATGCATTTCATATATTACCTAAAGGTGCGTAACTAGCGCCATGTAACCAGCATAATATAAGAGACGGCATAACAAAATTTATCATCTATTGTGGTGTGTTGTGTGGATTGCCTAGCTGTATCTATGGCAACCACTATTTAAAACATAAAAACCAAATGAGGTTGAACCCTTGCGTAACTCGCCGTTGGCGATTTTAGGGGCCAACTTTATGTGGGCAACAAATCGAATTGGAGTCTAAAATTTAATCCTAAGATATCACCATAAATACGTCTACTTTTAACTGAGGGTGTGCGACGTGATGCGACACAAAGCTAAAATATCAAGTAGGTAATCGTTTTATGTTAATAGGGGCTTGCCTACGTTGCCGCCATAATTACCTGCAAAGCGACGCGCGTTAAGTGTTAGTCGCATCGCTCATACTTTGCTAAGACTTGAGTATATGAAGGAGTGTGAAGAATGATACGTTACTTTATGATCAAAATTTTACCTGGTCACCGTATTGTCATCAGGTAGGTCATATTTCTCATAAATCTCCATGTAATAAAATGTAACTAGTTCTGTCACAGATTTCAAAAGTGCGGTAAAAGAAAACTAAGAACAAATATATGCTTTTATAAGACAAGAAAAGGCAAGTAACAATCCATTAATCTAGTTTAAGGACAGTGGAGTCTACCTTTTGCACAACTATTTATTACTTTCTCACTATTTCTACAATTTCTGTGCGAATTTTAATTAATATGACGTGCAACCATAGGTTTTTATGTGGACTTCTGTCGTAAGACTGCGTAATAGCTGTATGCTGTCCGGACAATCTGAAAGAAAAAGAAAATTATCCCCAATAACCTTCACAACTTAATAATTTAAAGCCATATAAATAATATAAAGAAAACATAAATAAGTTATCGCGTCAGTTATCTCATTTTATGGCTATAAAAATTAATCAACAAAAAATTAATGACATGTTGTACCTTTTTACTGTAATTTAAATCTACTGTCTAATATAATAAAACATGTTTATGCTATTACCTGTATAAAAGAGGGCAAATTTAGTGAAAAGAACGGCCCAGCGTGCAGCTGGTAACGATGTGACATGCCCATCATCAGCAGAAGCAGCTCCTTGCGTATGCGGGGACTGAGACACCACCACGCCGAACCCTGAGGGCCCCTGCCCACATCGGCCGCGCTCTGAAAGTCACTATGTTAGTACATTTTTCGCGATCGAAGCATTGGAAAGAATATACTATCATAGCAATACTATCTTGAAGTGGATTCAATAGTGTGATCGCTTGACTTCTGAGGGATATCCCATTAAAAAAGTTAAGTGACAACACATTATTAAATTGAATGTCCTATTGTAAACTCTCTCATATTATAAATGTGAATGTGAGTTTTTATTGTAACACTTCCACGCATAAACTACTCAGCACATAATAATGAAATTTCGCACAAATATTGTCAGCAAATATACAGAAAAGGATACTGGGTAAATTTTATCCCGAAAAACACTTCGCAAGGGGTAGGAAAATAAAACCTAATATTTGTAGATAGTAGCGGTAATGTCGACACTAACATCTTTTTGACATTCTGATACATGAAATGACATACATTACCATAGCAACTAATAACAACTGACATTTATCAGTATACATGTATGTAATTCCAAGTTATCGAACGCGAAATCAAGTTACAAAATTTACAGCAAGGAAGATAAGAAATGAATGCGAGCGAAGCCGCGGACCACTGTTACTATTTCAATATTTTTATTCCAGGTTATATGTTTTTTTTAAGAGCAACAAGCTGTTGTGTAAAATTTTACTAATTTAAACATAATTTAAGAGTTTGTCTTACGATCCTACCACATTTAAAACCGCGTCGCCGTAGTTACAATAAAGAAATAATTGTGTGAGTGTAGCGCCCAGGTATTGCAGCAAAGATATCAGTTGTGTCATACTCAAATCCTGCAACAAAGTGTGATGAATAAATTAAAATCGATGATGATTGTATCTTAAATCCCACGTAAATAAATTAATGTAACAATGTAAAGGAAACTAGTAAGAAGTTAAATATAACTGAAACTGGTGAAGAAATCTCAGATCATTGTAAATGGGGTTACCACGTGCAGTGAGCTGCAGTTTCTACGGGTCAATATGATACTAACCAGACTTTCACAATTCATGACTTTTTATATTTTCATTAGATTAACCACAGACTCACCTTTATTACGAACAATATGAACATTAAACTTAATTCTAATATTTATTATTGATTCAATGAATATAGCATGTAACAAGTTTGTGTTTCTTCAAGTTAAATGTGATTCGTTGAGTACGTACAGACTTAAGTTGGACCGCTACGGAGCACAATGTGACCGTCGCTATCCAGAAGTAGAAGCCCAAAATATTCCTCGTTAGTTGATTAAGCTGCTTTAGTAAGCTGAAATAACAATTATATTACGAGCCTTATTCATTGTTTAAGGCAGTAGTTTAAATAACAATTATATTACGAGCCTTATTCATTGTTTAAGGCAGTAGGCTTTGTCAATGTAAGATTGTATAAGTCAAAGAAATCTATTACACTTTACTAATATATTCTGCTCAAGGGTTAAGTTACTTAAACAAGAAACGTTCATTTTAAATTACCTAAAGGACTATCAGATTTGAAAACGATACTCACTTAACAACTACAATGTGGAAGTGGTGACAATTTTTGATTCTCATGTGTGCCCGCTGATCTCTCGCCTTGCAAAAACTACAATGCTTGCCGCTACCGGCTATTCGTTCACTTTTAGCATGAAGCAAAGAGAACTGGCCGTGTACAAAAATCATCAGACCCACTAAAGTAAGGTCGAAGGCAATATGCACACATACACAATACACCGCCGCTACTGTCTCCAGTATAACGGTCAATAAGTATCCAAATATACTCCAGTCAGCCAGCGGCGCCCATATTGGTAGAATATGTGGGTAATCAGTTTTTTGACCTTTCAATCGCCAGAGTGCGTACTGAATAAAAGGTGACACGATGAATATTATTGCTGTAAAACAGTAAATCCTCGCTAAAAGTGTAAATGTGAAGTTAAACGATTTGCTGTAACGTTTAATATATTTTGATACAGCGAAATCTATTTCATTGTCGGATTCGTATTCGACGGATGACGGATTCCTTTCTTCTTTTAATTCTTCTAGTTCTAGTTCTGCAGCTTCGTTTAGTAGATTACGCCATTGCTTGCCATCACGTAGCAAAGAGAACAACTTGATCATTCCCATACCACAAAACGAGAGAACGCTAAAACATTCGAACAGGCGTTTAGCATCGTCTTTGGCAAGAATCAGTTCTACTGCTTGCATGCAGGTAGCGACAAAGAATATAGCTCCTGCAACATAAGCTAGCCAGTGTATCCCACCCGTGATTGGATTCATAAATAAACCAGCGTTTCTTTGTGCGCGCCATAAATGAGTCACCAAAGTATTATCTTGTTTTTTTCTCAGTGCTAGACATTTTCGGTCCCGACGTTGGTTCCGCTTTTTTATCTAACAAACATAAGTTGTATTAAAATAAACAATCTTTTAAATTTTACTCTTTTGATATCAATATTCAAAGATTTAAAAAGTTTAGGATTGCTAAGTTTTTTCCCTTGACAGAGGAGCGGTTGCTATACTTTAATACTGGTACTTTACGTTTGGTACACTTACGAGTACAATAAAATCATGTGTACATCTGTTTTTTCTGTTGGTTCTAATAAAAATTATTATGAAATAAAGATGGTTTCATTAGTTTAGTCAGAACAAATAATCCCATTGGAAGTGTTATTGTATCAAAAATATTGCTACTGTGCTCGGTATTTCTCGTCCAATGTCAAGGTATGTAAAAATAAACAAATATGCCCTCTAAAACAATATTATGTAGTATATACAGAAAAGAAAAATAATAAAAAGCTAGAAGTAGTCGAAATAACGGAAAATTTGTTTCACATTTCTAATAGATTGACGAAAATTATTAATTAATTAAATTTAGTTTAAATTAACTTACTGGTACTTCGAGAAATTCTTGCATTGCAAAATGCAGAGATATTATAAATATCGACACGATTCGTAAACAACCGTCGGAGTTGTGAACAAAGCTACATTTCTCCAACAACGATAAATAGTGCGGTAATTAAATCGTGGTACTAACTAGCGTTGTAGATACTTTTAAGTTTCAGGTATTCTGTGTAGTCTTCGGTGTTTGCTAGTCTTATTTTTTTAAATACTTTTTTAATCTGAATAAAATATCACTTTCCTATTTATTATTATGCGTGGTGTGAACATTTTGTCTCGGTTATATATACATATATATTGTTATTATGATTGGAATTTCGCTTACAGTCAATTTTATAGATTGAAAAAAATGTTTTGCCTTCTTTTCTCTCCGATCCATTACTGTTCATTGATTATAATTTTATATACAAGAACTATGAAATCATCTTATAAATTTCGAGTGTTATGTTCCGACTAACTGACCCATGAACATTTCGTATAGTATCGTAAACGCACCGTAAACACAGAATACCTAATTTAAATTATTAATTCGGTAAGTGAACTGAAAGTTGCTCTATTGTATGAATTACATTAATGGCAAAAATTAATTCAATTTTTTTTATTGTATTTGTTAATTATATATATCCTATTTTTAATATTATACAAATGTCTTGGGAAGTGACTGCAACCATCACCAGTAACCAAGAAGGCTTCTTGTGCACTATGCATAACCAAATCGCTCCTTTATTTTTAAGGGCTGGACGATGCTACCAACGAGAAAAAGTTTAGAAGGTGATGTAAATTCTATGTTGAATGTCTCCTGCATGTGGACTTCTTATCCTAAATTGATTGGTTCAAAAACAATAAGAGTAGGTAAACACGTAATGGATAACGAAACGGGAGAGATACTGGCGGAATTCCATGTAGACGGCAGAGGGCGCTGGTTCTGCAGGAATGGAAATTAGCTGCGGATTATTATAACCCAGAAGAGATAAATGCCGGTCAGTTATACATGGTGTACAGTAGCGGCGAACCTGACGAGAAGAGATGCGACCAACAAATAACGGCTTAGCGACTTTTGATTACCTTAGAATCCAACCTACGTTAGGTCATCTATCATATTTTTTTAACTAGTCTCAGCTCACTGTTGTTTTCACTAGCAGATATATTTCGAAATCGCTAATTTCGAGCACTTGATTGATCGTGATTTCTTTGGGTTTTTACCTGTTGTGGTGTTTTCTATTATATGTTTCCCGTTAAATGCAGATTTTGCTTCTTTGAAAAATCCGGCTATCCCTCAATGGTAAATAATGATGTCGTATTTAATAAAATAAGACTTTACGATCCACAACGTTCGTATTAACAATGAAATTAAGTAAGTTAATTACGTTAGTTCTACAGTAACTTAAACTTAAATTATACAAAAGTTATCTGCTCCTCTAATTAATGGTAATAAAACCAAAAAACTTATAGTTTGGTCTTTGGTACGTACAACGTATTTGGTCTTCTTTTACTTCTACATTTTGTACTTCTTTTGTGGTTGGTGAAATCAAAGATAAAACTAAATCATCTAAACTCTTTACATTTATACTTAGTTTTTATAAACGGTCTTAATTAATTATATGTACGTCTACATAATCATCCATTGTTGTTAAAAACGTACGCGTACGTGTCGCCACTCTGTGGCTAAAGCGATTTTAACAACTCTTATGAATTAAATATACAATACCCAGACGCAAAAAAGCTACAATTCTTAAATATATAATTAACACAAATGCTTCGACTTTCATGGCTTTGAATTTAATGTGATTAAAATTCTATGTTGTATAAACCAAAGTCGTGTTTGTTACACCATTTATAAGTCAAGAACGGCTGCACGAATTAATACAAAAATATACAAAGAAAATGCGTTTTCTTAAATATTTTTCGTTTGGGACGTTATCTGTCACGAAAAGACCGAAACTTCAAAGATAGAATAATTATACATCCAGACTTATGCAACAAAAACGAAATATGTTCATATCATATCTCAAGGGCTTCAATGAAAGGAATCGGAAAATTGATTGGGGAAATTAATACATACATTAATACATAAATTAATTCTAAGGTTGACGTATAAACATGTTGAATATATACGCATAAGTATGTATCATATATATAATAAAATAAATATATATATATTTAAAACTTTTGGAAATTCCAAAAATTTAGAAAAAACAAACGAAACTATCAGTAACGAAGACAGGTTGCGTCGTTCACACCCAACCTTTTCCGTGTAACAACAAATCAAACGTACAAAACATAACATCGAACATCGCCAACACTTTCTCGAGTGGCCCCTTAATCATTACCTTAGTGTTTGTTTCCTTCCGATTGTTTAATTATTTATTGAATTGTTATGATTCTCTTTCGTACTCAATACTGGGAAGCAAATGTGTGATTCAGTCTAAATTAAATCAAATTCAGATTAAAATTAATAAACTATACAGGATCTTTAAACGCCACTTGAAATAATTCTATCCCAACGAATATTTATCGGATATTATGAAGGTCTTAATCCTATACATAGAAGGATTCCATCCTTGCCGAACAATATCTTTGTGTGTACCACATAAAGTTGTGTCGTAAGTCAACATCAAAACATTTTTGATGGTCTGGTATGGTGTTCAACGTCAATACAAATCGTGTATCTTCCTATTTGGCTAGCTTTAAATTAATTCAAGTAAAATTCCTTGCTGCAATCCTTTAAAGTTTACCTAAACATAGCTAGTGTTGATGAGTGGACCGTACTTAAGTTGTATGTTGGATACTGGAGTCAAGGCAAGGTAAAGTAAACGCCGGCACGTTATTGTATGGATTGTCAGTTAAGGACAAAGTTGCAATTAAGGTAATCTACGACGCGTAGTTGTTGCAACTGAAATGCGCGCGCGGTGCGGTGAGCGACGGCTGAAGGCGCCCCCAGCGCGTCTCCCCGCAGGCGGTTTAGTTGGTTCCCAACAGCTGGTAAACGTAATATCAACATAAATCTTGTTCCCTGCCACATATCTAAAGGCTAGATAAGAGATTATTTGGAGCTAGGCAAAGAAGACAATATATAGGATTAGTATATTATTTCATATTGTGTCAATTACAGCCTATAATGTTTTAAAAGTGCTAATTATTGTCTACAACTATCCTGCACATTTGTGAATTAACTCTTGTCAACGCCAAGTCAAATCAATACCTGTTAGTAAAAAAGAAAATAACAAACTTACATATAGCTAGCAAATTTTACTGTCGATCAGCCTTTTGAATGCTAGTTACTCGTAAATAATGGTACCATGACAACTGTGTTGGTCTTCTTATCTTTCTTCGACTAAATATTAAAATAAACGCCCGTAACCCAGAGGGATAGGCAGAGATAATGGATTTCCATTTGGCGCGATCCTGGCGTACCTCTCTCGTTTCTTCTTCATCCATACGTCTACGCATACATGCTCGTCAGTTACGGGTACTTCTTATATCGCCCTTCTTAAGTATATCACTAATCTGGTCGGTATAAGTTCTCCTCGGGCGTCCCCTGCCAACGCTGCCACTCACTTTTGCAACATAAATTTGTTTCGTTATTCTCTCTTCATTCATCCTTTCAACATGCCCGAACCGCCGAAGCATACCTTTCTCAATTCTAGTCACAACATCCTCTTTTAAACCACACTCTTCTCTTATAACGCTATTTTTCTTCGACTAAGAAATTAAAATATACGCGTCGGACGGTTGGGTCCTGAAATTCATTTATCGAGAGCGGTTCTGCTTTGTATTCTTGATGTTTTCGTTCGGTGGTCTACCACTGACTAGGAATGAAAAAAAAATTATTTCATGTTTTTGTTGTGTTATCTTCATATTATACGATCACCTGATATATAAGTAAGGGCCTTTTTTAAATGAAACAAAATAATATAATATGGTGTTAGTTTAATTTATTATTAGTAATAATTAGGCATTAACATTAAGCCACAATCGTTATCCAAGTCAATATAAAAATCACTGTTATTTATATTTTATGATAAGTACCAAATTACTGAGTGGTCACCATCCGGAATTGCATCCATTGTTACTAGATCTCCCGTACGATCAAGCATTTGTATTATCCCATCCAGAGCTCAATGATCTCGCTGCTCCATATCCGCCATTTCCAAAGCTCCGAGTAGAAGAGCCGAACGACCCGCCCCAACTCGTCAACCGTCCCAGAGTGCCATGTCCTGGTGAATATGCACGCGCACCGCTTACTGGATTGCTGTCGAAACTGCTTTCCCATCCCTTATTTCCTTAAATAGTGTTAAATATTGCGTTATTATAAAGTTTTTTTAAGTAATTTAAAGTTATTTATCAAGTAAGAGAGGGTGTTTTTCCCTGGTCGAGAAATGTCTCCACATCCAGTATATTTAACCGCTATATGTATAATGATATAGCGGTTAAATATACTGGCTGTTGCCCGCGGTTTCTCACGCATTCGTTTCTTGTCTTCCTCGCTGGAAATCCTTGTAACTCGATTTCACGTATAATAACTTGGTATTAGAGGTGAACGTTAAAAAGTCAATTAATAATAATTGAATAAGCGATATTATAATACAAAAAGTATCAGATATGCCATTAGCGATCGAAAAGTTAAGATTCAAAACCGTCCCGATTGGGACGTTTTAGTTTTAGATTGCGTCTTGTATTCAAATGTACGCTTAATGAAAAGCATTAGCTGTCCTCTTTTTTCTCATTATTTTATAATTAACCTATCCGTTTTACACCATTTGACTTGTCTGAATGTTGCTGTCGCTGCTTGGGAACACCCATGACCGGTGATATTGTATAAGTGTAATATATCTATAGTATAAAATGTGCTGTTATTGTGTATACGTAACGAAACAATGCACGCTATTGCATTAGATACTCTTTGTTAAAGCGATGGAGCTTTACATACCCGGGGATCGGATACGTCTACTTCCGTCGACTGCAGCCACATAAGCCAGTACGGCCACCAAACATTGTATTTTAAACTGAAAACATGAGAAATGTATTAATGTATACATATAAATTGTTTCATTGCAAGATATGATTGTTGTAAGCAAACATACATGGCGGCCGTTGCACTTTTTATACTTTCATAGTAAATGTTGTAATTTTGTGAAAATCGTGAGATGTAGTGAAGTTAAATTGTATTATATGGATATCTAATGTAAAAGGTAATATGAGAAAAAGTTTTTCTTGTTTGTTGACTTTGTTTGCAAAAATCACATCTCGCCCTGAAACGTTTAGATAATGTATACTTACAGCCTTTTAGTGAAAGGAGAAGAATGTAATAAAAACTAATTTAAGCAACCGATGCGAGGGAAGCATCTTCCTAATAAAAGTAAAGCGTTGACTTTATTATGTTTCATTTTTCACCTACAGATTTGGACTATTGTGTTATTTTAAACTATTTATTACCAGCTTTAAGCAAAGTAGATGTCCTTTGTAATATATACAATGCATGAGATAACGCATACATATATATCTAGTCAATAAAAAACTCTGTGGAATTTTGATTTATTTGTATGCACATACAATATTACGTTTAACACTTACTTGTTAATCTTTGGGATAATATAAAAAAAGAAATATATATTTAAACTATGAAACCACGTTTTCAACAATCATGTTTTCATGAATGATATGATATAAATATACGTAAATAATTGAGATATGAATCATAACATATTTTTTACTACGTAATATCCACGTTATTTTGTACATTACAACATAATTAATATTGCTATATGAACTTACCAGCATGTTGCAAATCTCGATATTTGATTAAAATAACAGAACACTGCCTTTTATATAGTTGTTACAAGTTGGACCTTTTGTTATTTTTCGTGCGTGTAACGAACACGAATTATGTCATTCTTTTCATAACACACTAGCTTGTCATGCAAAAGTAATTACAAGACAACACCACGTGTCACGTCAAGTGTCACGAAGCATTTTTTACTTGCATTAAATGTACACTCAGCCTTTTGCCGTTGGGAATAGTTGTTGTCTGCTTCTTTTTATTTGGGTACGTGGTAGTCCATATATCTTAGCTTAAATTAAATTCAAATATATAAGTACCTCACGGCAGAATTATTCATCGTTTTAGTACGAGATTTAATACACTAGTGCACCTTATACAACTTTACAGGTTATCTACTCGTGCTATGAACGTGTTTAAGGATACATACTGACGATCTGTGATAATTTTGGTTCACTAGATTAGTGGCAAAAGATCGATCGATGGCGAAGATTTTTAGCGCCACCGTTTCTTCCGACGGCGTAAATTTTTATCAATTAAGCTATATGAATATTAAAAACATTTGTTCAAACCCTCTTCGTAAGGTTTCCACGTTTACACTGAAGGACAAAATTATTAGTGTTATAGAATCCATATTTAACACCATAATTGCCCATCTAGCGTTTATTATACCTCTAGGCCTAAGCCCAAATATCAGACACAATATGTTTAAAAAAATCACTGTTTTGTAATTCTATTTCATCGTATGATGACAGGCTCACCGCCTACCATAGTTCACGCAGGTCAGTGCTAACGGAATACCATTTTTTTTTTTTTTTTTCTTTTTTATTTTAGGGACTTTTGTCTTAGAAGACATGTCAGTCCCATCGTTCCCCATACACCACAACTCATGCATTAACATTATACAATTGAAATCAGCCCGAGAACCATACTGCGCACTGCTTCTGATCTTTCAGTCAAAGGCTGAGATAAGATGGATTGGTACTCCCCCACACTGTACCTGGTTATATTGAATTTTTTAAGCAGTGCTTCTCTCGCATCCTTATTTAGGACACACTCCGCAAGCAAGTGTTGCACATCCTGGATAGTGTCGCACGACTCACAATTAGGCGATTGCTTCTTCTTCATCAGGAAGGCAAACCTACCACACGGAATATGTCCGGAACGAAGGCGCAGAGTCAATACAACTGATGACCTGTTTAGTCCACACCTATCAAACCAAGGCACTTGAGGGAGTTGACTCTGTATTGTTTTGTACCAAATACCGGAATACCATTTGTTATTGAATCAACATATTGATGCATCGTTGTCTGTTACTCAATTTACACGCAAATAACATTCATTGTGGTAGGAGCCCGGTAGTTGCACGAATGAGCCGGCATAACGGGTGACAGCCACGACCTCACAGAGCGCAGGCGTTAGAGCTATTTTATGCTCTTGAGTTTCAGGGGGCCCAAATCTAATCACCTTTCCATACTTTCCTCATTACCTTTTCCAATGTATCCGACGACCTTGTGTTTTGAAAGTTTTATACAGCTTTGTATATTAATATACGCACATAAGAAACTAATGCATGCGAAACCGCAGGCAAGCGCTATTAAGTAATAATTCTTTAAGTGTCGGTCACAAGCACTTTTTGGCGTCTAATTTTTTTTATCCCCCATCCGCTAAACGCGCTTTGTCTTTATATATTATATAATTCTTCTGTACGTGTCTTGACAGTGAATTTCTCCTAGACGGCTGAACCGATTTGAATGTATTTCTGTGTATGTGTTCAAGTGGACTCGAGAATGGTTTAGATTCACAAATAAACCCAGCAGATTGCGGCGCAATCGATGTTTGTATGTTATATAGACTCCGAAACGGGTGGACCGATATCGATGTAACATTCTGGAAATTGTCAGATTGCCCTACAGGGTGATCCTGTGAATTTTCGTAGCGATTGGATCATCGTAATTACCCCGAGCGAAGGCGGGGCGGGTCACTAGTAATAAAATAAATATATAATATCCTGGGACACTATTCACCATCTGGTCCCAAACTAAGCAGAGCTTGTACTAAGGAAACCAGATAACTGATAATACTACCTACATATACTACTTTTTCTTTCGTAAAGACATACTTAAATAAATAATTACACCTAAACTCGGGATAAACAGAACATGTTCACGCACACGAATGTCTGTCCTGGGTGGGAATCGAACCCACGACCTGAGCTGAGAAAAGCAAGTATCTTACTAACCACGCCAACCAGCCCGTCAATGGAACATACTTACAAAAATCAATGAGAAGACGAAAAGCGATAATTGAGAAAAAAATCATACTTTAACAACGAGGCATTGTTCATAACCTAAAAAAATATATTTTTTATACTAATAATACACGTCACTGACTTGGTGGAACGTAAAAACTTTACATCGCGAAATGCCCTATCAATAAGGGACATCCTTACATCTAGGTTACATTGTTTTATTACAAAGTTTTTTTCTTTAAGGAGTTGCGTTGTACTATCGACATTCTAGGCAGCTGCCTTTTATCAGCTACGCTTACAACAGCTGGTACGCACAGGGAAGTATCACGACCTCATAAAACAAAAGTAGACATTCTTATGCGTTTCATTGTGGGAACGTAGGTCTCATCCCTCTTTCCCATATCCGCCTCCTATGTTATCCTTATTTTCTTTCGTCTTCTTTACGACACAAACAACCACTTTCTCGTTTTTATGGGAGTGAAATCTCTTTGTTCATTTGCTGCATAGTTCAGTAAAAAAAACATGTTTGAGTCAATAGAGTGAAATATAGTCGTTTCATTTAAGGTTGTGTTTATTTAAATGCATTATATAAATTGACTCACGCCAACAATAAATCAGAAATAAATATACCCTCACATCCGTAACCTAGAGGCGTAGGCAGAGATTATGGATTTCCATTTGGCGTGATCCTGGCATACCTCTCTTGCTTCTTCTACATTCATACATCTGCCCATACAAGCTCGTCGGTTATGGCTACTCCTTATATCGCCCTTCTTTAGTATGTCACTAATCTGATCGATATAAGTTCTCCTTGGACGTCCCCTGCCAAAGCTGCCACTTACTTTTGCAACACGAATTTGTTTCGTTACTCTCCCTTCATTCATCCTTTCAACATGCCCAAACCACCGAAGTATACCTATCTCAATTCTAGTCACAGCATCCACTTTTATGCCACACTTTTCCCTTATAACGCTATTTTTAATCCTATTATTCAACGTGACGCATAACATCTCGCATCGCAACGGCAACTCTACTAACATGCTTTTCCTGCTAAACCCAGCTCTCACTTCCATAAATTAAAGTGGGGACTAGTACAGCATTGCGTATTGCCAGACGAGCCTTCATAGACACATGCTGTCTCCTCACTATAGCTATATCTACAGCCCCATTCATTTTAATTACCGCATCCACTCGTCGTTCATAATTTTTAACATGTACCGTCGCTATGTGTATCACGCCAATACTACATGCATATATAATTTAAATATGATAAAAGATGAAGAGTTCCATTTTATAATATTTAATAAGTACGTTTGATAAAAAAAATATTAAGAAACAAGGGTGGCGCTAGGTCAGCGCAATCTGTGCTCACGCGACGGAAGTCATAATGACTTTTGAAATGAAAACTTCAAAATGAAAAGAAAGTTAGGTTATAAGTAGTTAATCCCTAACGGATTTCTGTATCCCTTTACTTTAAGAAAATCTGTTAACTTACTAACTTAATTACATTTTCTTTAGCACGGCGGCGACGAATAATTTGCGATGGGCACGTATGCTATATCGCATTTAGATCATTGTGAAAGTTCCTAGATTGATAAATGAGACCATATTTATGTACACTTTTCTTAAATTAAGTATTTTTGCATCAGTTCTAATTATGTTAAGTCGTTGATCCATTTTCTACTTAGGACCTATTCAACGGCTTCGCACTTACCGCTGCTACCGGGCCTTCGGACCTCGGTCAGTTGCTATGTAGCCGTCTTTTTTAACATCTAAGCCACACAGTGATAGTAGCATAATGCGTACATAAAATATAATTATTACGTAATTGTTGTAAAAACATTGTAATTAAAAAAGAACTTTCTGCCCCGTGTACACACACGTGATAGGTTACTTAACCTATCACGCGAACATCACGGCAAATGAATCAATGCCGCTAGACATACTTGCATCAGAAATAAGTAGTTAAAAATTCATATCACGGACTGTCCAAAGGTGGCCGAGTGACATTCACTGTAACCAAGATTTATTGCAATTAACTTGTTTTTCAATTTTTTTGTTTTGTTATCTCTACCGACTGTGCAATCACAGAAAACAATACATTTGTTTAGTTATATAGCCTAGTGAGAGCACATGCAGGTCTCTTACCGGTAACTGTGAAGTTTATTCTCAAGTCAAAAGATGATCCCTGGGATGGTAGAAGATAAAGTAAAGATAAAAATGCAACTTATTACAAATGACACTTCGTCCTTGGCGGTTCATCTTATCTTTACATAATATAAAACAAAGTCGATTCCGCTATCTGTTCCCTTAGATCTTTCAAACTGCGCAACGGATACAATGTTGTTTTCATGAATCGATAGTTATTTAAAAGGAAGGTTAATATGTACAATACATGCTTATCTAGCAGAGAGAAGGCGGGAATTTCAAAGATTCGTCCTAAAAAACATAGTTTTGTGTGCTTACGTTGCTGACGCTAACTAAAACTTACGAGATAGAGTGAAATAAAGTACTATGGAATTGTACATCTCAAAAAGAACTACAAAAAAGTCAGCGATGGCACATCTTTTACCGTTTTCTCACAATAACGACTTTTTCTTCAATATTAATTAAAAATAATACCCTATGTTTACTTATTCAGTTTAATGGTTATCCAAAGAAATATGTTGTTGAGCTGGAGCATTAAATGTAGATTGTAATTGCATTTTACATTGTAACGTTCTGACAGATAGCTTAGAAGATATAAAAAGTATAAAAACTACACGCAAGCGAAAAATTCGAAATATCCATTTGCTCTATTCGACTATAACATGATTCAAAGATCGCAGTTGCCGAAGTCATGATCGGGGAATTGGTTTTGTGGCAAAGTTGAACCGTTAGCCAATTTATTAATAGATCTTATCCTTAGATCGGCAAGTTAGTAATCCATAAACTATTCCCTCGACGTGACGAAACAACGATAAGCCAGATTAATATAGACTAATTAAGAAAGACTAATATTGCGGATCCTAGGTTGTCATTCCAATCAAGATAACAAATACTTATTGTGTTATAAGCAATGCTAGTGACTTCGTCTGGCATCAAACAATAATTTAACCTTTCCATGGTGTGATGAATGCTCCCGTCCCATGCTCCCAACATACATGTGCATGGCTGGCTCTCAACCGACGGCCGCGTGCTCCACTCTGTCTCTCTGGATTGGCCTCGAAACTGTGGGTACAGTTTAATTACCTATGTTACACTTCAACATTCACAAAATGGGCATCCTTTCGTCATAAAGTGCTCTAGTCTGTTCCACATCAAGATCGAATATTAGTTAATAAACAAACATGGCGGCCATTATATTTATTTTATGCTTTCATCGGAAATGTTGCATTGTGGAAACTGCGAGCTAAAGTAAAGTGAAATTGTATAATATCGATAGCTTATATTATAAGGTACTGTGAGAAAAAGTATTTTATCGAAAATATTTTGGAATTCACTAATTCAAACACGAAAGGTAAGGTTCAGCTTTGTTTACAAAAATTCCATATTACATGGAACAAACTATAAAATAAATATTTTGCTGTTAACTGAAAGCGTTGACGCAAAAATATATTCCCGTACAGAATGAAATATGATTCAGCTCTTTAACTTCATCATCATTCTCATTCTGTACGGGAAATTTTGGGAAAATTGTCATAAACTAAAACATTATAAGTAGGTTTGTTGCCCCGCTGAAGGTTAATCACCAAAAACCATCCTTAGCGCTCGCTCGCATAATGAAATAAAGCCAATGTAGAATGTGACGTTTCCAGCGCCAGTAAATACCACTCACCCTGAAGAAGGACCTCCTAGAGGTCCGAAACTTGTCGGTACGAAACACCGAGAAAGACGCGAACGTGAGTAAAGCCGTTTCATAAAAAGTTTATTAATAATGTCTCACGATAGTCTAATAATTTTATTGTCTTTTTACTTTACTTTCCAATCATTCTTACTTCTGTCTCTCTTAAAAACTATCACTGTTTATTTATGTCTTTCAACTTAAGTTGTTATTAGTTACTTAAGTAATTAAATCTTAACAATTTACATAACAAGTTATGCCAGTTATGCGTAATTGTAGATTTAAGCGTAAAATGAGGAAAAATATTTTTATAATGACAACCAAACAGATTATTAACTTATTGCTCTGTAGCATTTAACCATGGATAATCGAGTTGATAGCCTTTTGTTAATTATATTTTTCTTTACTATATTGAGCTTAAGTGTTATTTTTGTACCTTGTTTCACAGCAATATGGATTTTTTCTAAACTAAATTTTTAAGTAGAAATTTCTAAAAAACAAACACATTTTTGAAAAACTACTTTTACACACATTTCCTTATAACGTTAGCTAACTATATTATACAATTTCATGTACTTTACCTCACGAGCTCTAAGAAATTATATTTCCGAAGAAAGTATAAAAAGTGTAATGGCCGCCATGTACGGAGAATGACATTCGTTTGTTTACAAAAATCTTGCTTTTGTCAACAATCGTCAAATGCTTGATCGGTCCCCTGCCCTTATTGGCATTCCCTCCAGGTAACTTTTAGTGGACTCCCTCAACGTTGACCAGATGTCCGAGTGGTAGAAAGGTCGCACCATATACCGATATTATCTACCAACAAGAAAGAGGGTCCCTTTTTTAAAACGAATTTTCGGAAGCACATTGTTATTAAGTAACTGCAGTTTAACAGTGAGCTACGACGTGTCTGTTTATTAAATTTAGACTTTTCAGACGGTAGACGCGATACAACTAGAACCAAATTTGAGAATACAGACACGAGGTTGTGGCTTTGTGTTTGCTTGTATAAGTATTTACGTAACTACAATACATCATTCGATGACGCGTTAACTTTTATAGGCACAGATTACATTTCCATCACCATTAGCATTTAAAATTATTTCTTTAATTATTATCCAGAATATATAATATAAAATAATTTACAAGTATGTTTAATTAAAATATCTTAGCTGATATTTTAATTCGGCATTCTGTTATTTTTCTAGGAATATCGAAGGAGTTGTTAAAATCAGTTCCGTAGTTACAGACATTACCTGTTATCCAGAAATAAAACTTCGCCTTTTAAAAACTATTATATAAGATAGTCATTAATTAAATTAAGATTATTGTATTAAAACAATCCGTAGGAAACATTTGAATTTTTTTTTATAATTTACCCGATCTTATTTTTATCTCTTACTGTACGGTCTCCGTAAATAAATAAATATTAGTGTTTTTCTTTCTTTTTTGTTAAGTTTATAATGTTTTTTTCTTAATCTATTGAATTCTTATTAAAACATGTAATATTTTCAATCAAAATTCCATTAAGGCGTAGATATTGTCAAATTACAATATGTCTGTTTTTGACCTGTAATAGTGTGACTACCAATAAATCTGTATCATTATTTGTGTATATGTAATTTTATTTCAAATTCCTATTCCTCTTTATAATACATATAGCCATTATTGGTTTAAAGTAAAATGTTTTTGTTTGCGACTTCAAAACATTAGGTTCGAATCCGAGCTTTTTTGGAATTGTAACAGTGCTAGAGTCCGCAACAACCACATCTGTTGCACGAATTGGCCGGCTCGACTGGTGAAAAAGAGGTGGTGGACCTCACAGAAGACAGGCGTGAAGTAGAAGTACTCTGCGTTTCGTTTGAAGAGTGAGGTGCCGGAGGCCTAATTTCAGTCCTCTTCGCCTTCCTTCCCGTTCCTCATAAGGGATGGGATAATAGGATGGGAAAAGGGAGGAAGGAAGGCGGGGACGGTATTAACGGGGAAAAGGAAATATACTTTTTCATGTCTCCTTTCTCTCTCTTATGCCCTCCTCTGTCCATTAAAGGTAGGCAACGCATCTGCAACACATTTGCTTGTTGCGGATGTCTATGGGCAGCGCTCACTTAACATCAGGTGATCCGCTTGCTCATTTGCCACCTTCTCACATAAAAAATAAAATAATAATGTTTGTAAATTGTCAATAATACTTCTAACAAGGTTACCTGTCTTTTGAGAAAATGTCATCTTAAATGTTTACTAACCTTTTAGAATTATAAGTTAGCGAACACATTTCAGTATTAATTGCGTGTATAAAACAGCGAAATGTAACACAATGAAAGACTGTCGTGGACAAACACGTGAGATTAATCCTTTAAATGACCTTAAACAACAACTCTTTCATGATTCTAACGTGTGGCGTTCGGTTAACGATCGAAGTCCAAACGCCGGTGTCAGCTAGTGATTTGTACAATCCCTGACACAAGCACGTGATGCGTACTGATAAATACCATTAATAAATCAGTTATTAATTTAGAAAATTTAATTATTTATCAACGATGTGCAAGTTATGTAAGTGTTTGGGATTAAAGCCATTGGGAGAAGGTTGAGCAGATTTTTTTCTGACTGACTTGTCACTCTTCGCCTAGGCATCTACAGCTACACCGGGCTTGAGGCTTGAGGCGCCTTGCCTAAGCCTCTTTAAGAGTAACTTGGCTTGAGAGCTCCCTTTGTAGAGGGAGCCTCGGCTCGGGCGTTATTTTATTATTGGATTGGGAGGTCGCCAAGCTCTTAGGTCGCTTCTATTTTGAAGGATCATCTACAACTACACTGGACTCGAGGTGGCGGAGCGCAGGTTGCGGTTAGTCAAAATCTCTTTGGAATAACTGGGCTCAAAGGCTATTATATTTATTTGAGACGGTCCTGGCACACTTCTCTCGCTTCTTCAATCTTTACATTGTTCGTTACGAGTACACATAATATGGCACTTCTTTAGATCCTTTACAACAAGAAATGATAGTTTTTATTGAACGAGACATCGGGTTTACAAAAAGTAAATTGTAACATCTATTAGCATTCAGTTACTCATACGTCTATTTAAAGCAAGTGACAAGTGCTTAATCCCAACCATCCGACTCTCCAGACAGCATCCTGTTGATGTACGTTCCAGACTTTTATCACTTTCCGCCCACCTATATATCGAGCTATTTGTATTTTTATTGAAATTTTAAAACGACGTGCTGTTATAGTTGAAAAAATATTGCTAAAAACGTGAATGACCTAAATAAAATTATCACGAACTTCATTCTTTGAATGTAAATTATGTAAGAATCAACTTAGCGTTGCTACGATTACGGTGACATTGACCTAGTAATCTTGAAGCAAATATTGGCTACGCGGAATCATAGCAAGTGCGATTTCTTCATTGTGTTCCTCAGTATGTTCATGTTGGTTTATTATTTTGTGGTTTCTACCACAACCTTTCTTGCAACCTAGCAAGCAATTTGACTGACGTTAAATAACTACCATTAATATGGGCAACAATTAGTCGTACAAGATCCGGCATAATGAACTTATAGCCTCATCTGTTATTTGACCAGGACCCAGATAATATGCATATGGATCACAAGCGAGTGCCGAGACAAACCTGGGCTAAATCAACAAACTTGGCTCTCTGAATTGCCAACGGAGAGTAACGCAAGGGTTCAATTTCAATTGGTTTTAAAGATTTAAAAGTTTTGCCCCCAGATTAAGCTCACAAATAAATAAATTTAAAATGTCTATTTGTAATATGAAATCACATGAGCTCATGACGTATATTATACATATAGTACATGTAACAAAACTAACATTGGAGTCAAACTAATTTAATCGCGTTTATTTTACGTTTTTTAATTCCCGAGTTAGTTTCGAGTACTTTACAGCGCTCATGATTACGGGGGGGACTGAGGTGTCAGACTTCCCAATGTCAAAAGTTGTCGGCGAATTTATTTGATTTAATCATTTTTATTGATTCCCACGCAGATGAAGTCGCGGGAACAGCTAGTCTAATATACAATCTGGGTCCTGATCAAATAACACACGGGGGTATAAATTCTTTATGCCGGATCCTAGACTATAGGGAAGTTTCCAGTCCTTGTGAACTTACTTTCGAAGAGTGTAGGAGATGGGGAGGGGATGTAGCTCGATACATCGGGGTGGGATCTCAGTCACCGAACTAAAAATACGTCAGAAGTATACCATACGACCCTTAGCGTTCGATAAAATGAAGATATTGGCAATAAATCGTTAAATTGTAGTCGAACGAGCTAATGCTTCATTGACGTTTGAATAATCGTACAAGCTAACAAGCTATCCTTGAACTATTTCCTTTGAAATAAAATATAAGTAGAGCGCGAATTTCCAGGTGACGTTTTTTTAAAAAGTTCATGATCTCTACAGTCCTCTCCGTCGCGCACAAATCGTCAGATTACAGCATGCATACTTTTTAGCATGTAAACCACTCCTCCTATCTTAATCTGACTCGCTCGAGTATATCCGATGATCGATTTTTTTAAAGAAATTTAATGGGCGGCGGCGCGGCTCTACTTAGATGACACATTTGTACTATCTACCTCGGGTACATGTGTATGTAAATCTGACGCGATGTACAGAAATTTCAATATCGGCTATCATTTAAAACGACACTTTTAAATGATAATAGTTCTGAACAGGGAAAATAACGAAAAAGGTACTCACGGTCTTGACAAGAAACACGTTTGTTTGCATGCATGTATGATAACAACCAACTTTCAAACGAAGAAAGATAATATGAAAAGGTTCGTTAGTAACATTAAGTCCGGCCAACTACAGCGCGGCCACCGGCAATTGAAATCGCTTAGGCGTAGTTTTTTAACATTCTGTCAGAACGTTATAGTGTACAGTGTAATTATAGGCTACATTTAATACTCTATCTTACAAACATATCTATTAGGATAAGGATTAATACTGAATATGAAAAATAGCGTTGTAAATAGCGTATTATTTTTTAAAAATAGCGTCGTAAATAGCACATTATTTTAATTGATTTTTGTGACGAAAAAAGTTATTGTGAGATAACGTAGAAGACAGACATAGAAACCTACAATACTTTCGTACTTCATTCATGTAGGTCCTATAGTTTAGCCTAAGTAAGCTAAGAAAGTAAAACTCAATTTCGTCGTGTACGTTTAATTAAGAATAACTCAAAAAATAGTGGTCGAATCTTGATTTCAAGCGCTAGCTGTCGAATACAAAAATAATCTTCGAAATCTGTTTACCAGGAGCGGACTCCTCGGAGGTAACAAAAAAACAAACAGACGAATTGCAAACCTCCTCCTTTTTGAAGTCGGTTTAAAAAGAACTTGATGATTTCAAGGAGTTTATTCCGTTACTTATGCAACAAGAAAAAGATATCGAGCAGATATGCATCAGCTTATAAATAAATCTTTAAAAGTGTATACCGTCTAAAAACAATTAACTCTAACATTTGCATATTTTGTCAAACATTTACATAGTAAGCGAATGATATAAGATATATTTATTGCTTTGTTAAATAAACATTAATATTAGGTTTCAAACTAGCTACGTGAACATACATACGACGCACATCACTATTCTGTTTTTGTCTCGGCTAGGTTAAGTTTTGTCATTGCGGGTCATCTTCCGTAATTCTATTGTTTAATTATTAACGGTAATTGTCAAGTTGGGTCTCCTGGACACTGAATAAAGTACAAAATATTACTTGTGACTTGGTATACGTGAATCTGCAATCGTTGAGATGCTGCGTGTTAAATAAGTTTTTGTTAAGTAAATTATATTAGCCTCGTCTTCATTTATGATCTATGGAAGAAATTCGTGGCCTATATATGTAGTTGTGATATACAACTATGCCCCCGGCCGGTTTCTTGTGGTGGCCGTTCGAGATGGACTACCGATGAATTGGCCGCGTATGAGGGCGTGTCTTTTTGTAGGAGAAGCGGGGATGCTCGTCTTCCCCGGGGATGTAGCTGCCTCAGCGGCATCCGCGGGCGGGACCGCGAAGGTGTGCAAGAGCGTTAGCGTAACGCCAACAAGTCTCGGGAAGAACATTGTAAGGTTTTATTCGGTGCGAATCCGCCATAATCAGCACCTATGAGCGGACATGTGTAGGTATTTCCTTACATTAAAAATATATTATTTATTAATCTATTTTTATACCTACATAGGTATATATAAGATTTCCAGGTATCTATTGACTCGTCACGATATCTCTGGAACCATTTGGCCTAGAGACCTGAAATTTGGAAGGAGTATTCATTTTGCCGATAAAAGGTCAGCTAAGAACGGTTTTCACGAGAATCCACCTGCAAGGGGGATGCGAGCGCGTTAATTAATTATAAGCCGCAACGAAGCTTGCCCAGCCAGCTAGTGTAGTATATATTATTTAGTAAATTATGAAGTATACATATACTTCTACTACTATACATATGTATATGAGATATTTCTTACAATGCACATATCTAACGAATAATTTAAGAAAACTCATTATATTCATAAAATAAAAAATACTATATGATAAGAACTATACATGCAGTTTTACTATAGCGTGTCTTTACATATCTTTTGGTCGCCGCAACCTTGCCGGGCGAACATATACTTGATCCCTCAAACAGTAAAAAACTGTTTTATTAAAAGATACCGCTGTATCTGCCAGTAGATATTACTGGTACTGAAACAATGGCTCACGAATAACAAAACATCGGGAATATTCTATAAGGATGTTTCAAAGTAGCTATTAACTACTACATCTCTTTCCGTAGCCTAAGTAGAATGAAAAAAACACATAAGTACTGCCGACAGAAGTGAAAACTCAAAGCAAACGGGAAGGCGCGACAATAGTCCAGAATAAATAAACCCTTGTGTGTGTGGGCAGTGGCGGCCCGGTTGTATAGGCTATATATTTTATCACCACTGCTAAAACGGTGAGGGATGTTTTCCTTGTTTTCTTCCTTCCGTTAGATTTTCCGTGAGGAAAGCCTTAGAACGAACACCTTCGAAAACATGTGACATGCACCACCCCGCACTGGGTCAGCGTGGCGGAATACCACCCATTGCCTCTCCCTGAGTAAGTGCCCATAAAATCTATAGCATGATAGCTCTTTGAAGTATTTGGATTAACAAAATATGTCGTGTCGCTTTGAAGTGTTTCGAATAAACATTCAGCACAAGCTTTATCTAATGACATTTGAATTAATTCAATTAGATTTTATAGTTATAGCGTAACGTCAAGTAATGAAATATATTTAGACAAAATTGTAAATAACTTAGTTGTTATATTAAAATGGAAGACAAACGATATAAAACTATTTGACCGAGAATACACGTCTCAAGGCTTCGTACAAATATTGCAATTTGTAAAATATTATATTTGGCATGATTCACAAAATATAAAGATATACTATACGTACGACACATGGAAACGTCTACGGAAACAGTATGCTTCATATTATTTCTAACATTTAGCACTTCAACCGAATCACATATTATACATATATGAATAAAAATAAGAGAAACGCGTTCCTTTTTGTGGTCAGTTCTGCGTTTCTACAAAAAGGCATATGTCACCTTACATACATATAAGGATAGGCACCGCCGTCCTGTCTGGCACACTGGAGCTACATATGTCGTGGGCCTATCGTAGAATTGATCATTTCATGATGTGGCCGACCATTTCTTAAGCTGGCAAATAAACAACTACTTGTAATGATATATAAACCAACGTCTGGACTGTTCCTGTAAGATTAAAATAAAATTTCGTAAACATAGCGCCCTAATTTCGAACGCATTAGAGTCGCTTTTGGCGTGTGGTCAACTTACAACAAATTAACCCTTCATTTTGAAATACATGGCCTTCATCAACCAACACTTAACCAATACTAAGCTTCTCGTACAACTAAAACTTAACTGAAATACTTACTACTACTATCCATTGATTTCCGATGCGTGGTACCCTGGTGGTACTTTGTTTTATTTGTTACTTATGACCTTGTACCACTAATTATGCTGATCCGATCGCTACCAAATACAGGAATGTGCCAATTTTGACAATCCCTGTAAGTTTCATCGAAATCGGTCCAGTCGTTTCGGAGTCTGTATGTCTCTAGGGAACATACATATTTTGCTTTATATGTACTATTTTTTTTTCTTCATAAAAAGTATCCTATGTTACTAATACCTCCGAGAATATGTGTACAAAGTTTCATGATTATCGGTTGAGTAGTTTTGGCGTGAAAGCATAAAAAACAATCGTACATTCACATTTATAATATTATTAGTAGGGATGTAACCAAGAAATAAAGACACTTTTAAAAGTTATTTCCATTCGCTTATTCATAGTAATCTTGTTTAATTTTGTATCGTAATGGCATTTCACTTGATTTTTTTATTCAATTGGTACATGGCGAATTATTGATCGAAAAGTTTAACAAGTAATTAGTAAAAAAATGTTACCTTTAAGTTGCTATTTCTAAGATTAGATTTGTGGAACTGAGGCCTGATAATTAACACTGGGAACAATGACTTAAGAAGACTTATATTATGTATATTTTGTTTGGACTGAGATTCGAACTCTGGGCCCGTGCGGTTATATTCCGGCACTCAACCAATGTCCACATTCGAAACTAGTGAACTTAGAGAATAAGTAAATGAAAATAATTAATAATTGTAACTTAAAACTTACTATTAGGTATATACATATATATAATATCTTACATAGGTAATCTCTTGATAAAAGAACCGATAATTAGATTTTGCAAGCAATATTTCCAAACATATATATAATATCAAGAAGTGGAAATGTTATCTCCCTCAGTAGTGACACAAAGACCCCTATTTTCCGCGTGGGTCGTGGGAGACGACACGTCCACGCCGCGCCGGGCATCTTTACAATCGTAATAGCATAATGGCATTGTATAAAATCGCTTTAAACGAATTTTCATTCGCAGTCTTTCGCGACAACTAAATCTGGCCGCAGCTTGCTGTGAACGTTTTCCTCTGTAAATATCCAGTTCAGTGAGAACACTTTGTGAATTGTTTAGCTATTATAATAAGGTACGTTTCTAATTTACTTAACAGCACTAGTTATAAGAAAGACTTGATTTATTCGTGAATTAATTCGGTGTAGCGACATTTTATTTTCTGGAAGCGTCGTCCTAGTGCGATGGGAAGTCAACTCGTGTTTTTTTTTTCAAATTAACTGCAGTTTTATTTACTGGTAGTATATCCTGTGGTTAGAAGATTGTTAGTTCCTGTTCATTTTTGAATCGTATTTATTTGCTTATAATATATGATCGGTGCATAAATCTACAAAAATATATTATTTTTCTCTAATTAAGGAAGAGCTGGATCTTCTGACATGTTTATTTCTTTTTTTTATTTATTAAAGGGAGATTTATTTAAGACACAGTTTTAAAATATAAAATACGTCGCTGAATAGTATAGAATATACTTTTAATTTTTAATACATACGTATTATTAATTTTAAAAGAATAATAAAGGTGAGTCTGTCCTTGCCTGGGTGAAATAAAATATGAACGATAACGAAACGAAATAATTCAATTATTTATTTTATAGTAAGTTTTATTATTTATTGCATTATTATTTTTCAATTTATATCCAACTTTTAATCTGATGTAACAATTTTTTAAAACCAAAATTACCTGGCTTATTACACATCTATTAACGCTTGCGTAAGCTATTCGTAGAACGGTAATATGATTCAATGGTGGTGTAATTAGCTAATGGTATAGAAATTGAATTAGAACATACAGGAGAACTAGAACTGACCGATGCTACGTCCTCATTTATCACGATCATCGTTCGATTGTGTCCCTCGACGTCACAGTGTCACGCCACTCGCTTCATGGACTACATCCGAACCGACACAATTGACAATTGTTCCCGCCAAAAGTTGTTATTGAATTATTATCTGCAAATATTTATTTTTATATAAAACGGATAGACACAAAGAACCAAAGAGAAAACTATTTCAATTTATTAATCTCTAATTATATATATAGAAGAAACGGGCGGGGTGTTCCAGGATCGTCACACATGGAATTCTGTAATCTGCGATTCATAATCAATTACTATGTTTCAATTCAAATCAAATCGAATAAAATTAATGCTTGAAAGTTTCTTGAAAACATACATGATTTTAGGTAAAAATAGGATATCCCTTTAACCAAACGATGATGGGCAGAGACAGTAATTTACGAATTATCAATATCATAGTTACCCTGTTGATGATATTTGATGCGTGACTTTTCTTAACGTAATACCGACTTAATAGCAATAAATGACAAGATGTTTGTATGTGTATTGTACAGCTCTTGCAGATCAGAATCACGATCGTTATTTAATGGTAGTCCGTACCCCCAAACGGAGTTGAGCGGAACTATCCAATTGCTGACTGCGCTCATTAATCATATAATGCACGCTATTGTTAGAAGAGGAAGAAATAATTGTATGTTTGTAATGCGTAAACTATGAATTAAAAAAAGTAATACAGGTAGTATTTTTTAACTAGGTTTATCTTTTAAGTAGGCAATATTGAAACTTACCCGGACGACGCCGGTTGTGAACAACTAGTATTGAATGAGAGTTACGTTATTCAATTCGTTAAGTCAACAGAATCCAAACTCAAACGGACTCCTGTTTCCGAATGGACATTCAAGTAATTGCTAATTTAATTATCAGTTCTTCACCAAGGTTTATAGCAGTTTGAAACGTTAATTTTTAGGTCCAATCGGCTCGATAAATTAGTAATAGTCATTGTTGATTTGCTTTAAAAGTGTGGCACCATAATAAAAATCAATGTCTAGGTTCTACGAGTACAGTCGTTAAAGCGCGTTACAGATGCAATTCCACAGCGCTAGTGATAGGAATTAAATAACAATGGACTGTAGAACTAAACATATAACAATGTAGAAAAAATATTCACTTCAGACAACACACGAATGCGTCATTGGAAACATTAAGTATAATAAAGTTATAAAATATAATATATTTGTATATATATGACGAGTGATGAGCCGATTTAGCTAATTCTTTTTATTTTAATTTTTTTATACATAAAAAATGGTTTTTATGAAAGAAAACTATAAAGATGCGAGAAAAATCATAAATATTGAGAAAACCTAACGACTATTTTAACTTCAGCCATTTTACAGTTCGGGCGTATTTTTGGATAAATGTTAGTTAGAAAAAAAAGACAGAAAGTGATTGTGGTTGCACCGAGAAAAACTTATGGGTTCGCGTCACTGTTGACCTCGACACGACTAATATATTTGCTAATAATCAACAAAAATAAGCACTTGTATCTAAACAATAAAATTCTAATTAAAACAAGATAGAAGATATTGATAGATGAATATCAAACCTACCATAAAATATCGAAGAGTTAAATTCGATTTTTGTGTTGCGAATGTTCAATGTATTTAACACACACTATCTAATCAAGCAAATTATTATGTAGTTTCCATATTCGTACGAAATTCATATTACTCTGATAGATTTTTTTAAATGAACACAGACGGAATTTTTTTAACCATTGGCGCACCTTTCCATCTGTTTAGAATTTTCACTTCTGTCGACAGTTCCTATTACAAGGGTTTTTTTGTGGTAGTAGCTCATAAATCATATCTCATCGTGTTGTTTTTGTCTAAAACTTGACTCGAAATTAAGCTTCGCATAAATATATCGTTAAGACTGAAAACTTGATTGTTTACAATAACGTCCTAAGAACTAAAAATAAACACATTAGCAATTTAAACTAACGAAGTAAGTGATTTTAATTTACTTGACGAATATTTATGTAACACAAAAAAAATAACAATAATTTTATAACAAAAGTGTCCGCCTCGAGTGAATAAATACGAATTTTCATTTAATACTAGCTCAGTGTACACTGCTGTAACATATTTCTTTGGAAGTTACGTACTTTAATTATCACTCTATTATTTATAACTTTAACCCGAGTAACCTTTAGACAAACGTAAGTCCTTCTATTCATTCCTACAGAGAGGTCATATACTCTTAGCTTGGTCGCTGTATCGATGGGCTAGTTTACACAGAAGAAAGAGAACAATTTTATGCATACATGTATAATGCAAGGGAACCTTTTATCTCAATTACTAACTTCATGATATCTGATTAATTTGAACATTTGCTAAGTAAGGCCTTACTGACGGATGACAAGGTAATAATATCGTAACTTTGTTTCAATGTCATGACCAAGGTCATTAAGGTAAAAAATTATAATTTAATTTTAATGTAAGGAATAACTGCACTAAAATAAAAATAAAATGCAATTTGCTTACATTAGATACGTTATTTTTCTTATTTGATTTTATGAAAATTATTTCGTCGTGTTCGCCTACATTACATATCTAAGATATGTACTACACTACGCTCATAGGTCCAGTAGTTCTCTCTGAGCGTCGATAAATCATTGAGTAGTCGATAAAAAATGTTAAGTAAAATTAAAACAAATCACACGTAAAACTAATGATTGGTGTTGTTATGTCTTGAAGTAATTGACCTACGCGTGATTTAAACATTATTCTCATTTAATACCTGTAATTGTCGCAAGGTACATACGAGTACATGACATTGCATGAGCGTGACCTACTAATCTATTTAACTTGATTACAATGGATCGCATTGTCGGAAAAGACCATTATTATTCGTTTTTTTTACTTTAAAATATTAGATTATTGAGATAATTTACTAGTATATCTCTTAACTATTCCAAATAAGCTAAGCTCTTAAGCTTGATGGTGGGATATGTTAGCCCGCGTATTTTGTTATATTTAATTTATTATACCTTGAAATTAAAAAAAAAATACAAAAATGTCTATTTCCCCCGACTTTGGCTTGGCTTTGTCGTGTCCTTATAATCCACGTTGAATTTTTTGTAGTCGATTCTGTGTAATAACTGGAAATTGTGAAATATATCAAAATTTAGACGGTGAGATTTTTTGTATCATATTCTTCAATACCATTTTTTTTAAGTAAATTTCACGCAATTTTTTTAAACATTTTTATTCATACAAACCTTGTTGCAGCAGTTATGCGCAGACATAAATTCGATAATTTATTTTTATATACCTATATACATATAACGTCTAATAAATATACGTATACAGGTGTTAAATTTAGTACAGATAAGTTTTATTTGTTACTTGGCAGTGATAGAACCCGCAACAATAACATCTATAGCCCGAGCGGGCCGGCGCGACCGGTGAAATATCATTCCCTCACAGAAGACAGGCGTGAACGTAAAGTAGAAGCATTCTTCGTTTCGCCCGATTAGTGAAGTTCCCAAAATCATTCCTCTTCCCCTTCTCAATCTTTACTGATAAGGATAGGATTGTAAGGGGAGAGGATAGGACAGGGAGAGGACAAGGAAATATTCTTGTTCCTGTCTTTTGACTGCTCTGACCATTATAGGTAGACAACGCATCTGCAACTTCTTTACTTGTTGCGGATAGCGGATAGCGGTCACCTAATATTTGGTTAACTGCTCGTTCGTTTGCCGCCTCATCCCATAAAAAAGTGTAAGTGTTCGTTTAGAATAGAGATAGACAAAAGAACACATTTTTACTATTTAAATTTATGTAATTCTTTAGAAGTTTTTTTTTACATGAAAGAAAAAATAAAACATTTTGCGACTTAAAAATGGTTTTACTACTAAAATTATAATAATATCAGTATTTTAATCAAGAATAATTTATTAACGCCATGATATCCTGGTATATGACCGCAGTAACCTTATATACAATTATTATTTATTGCGTCAAAGTGGGTATAATTATGTACGCACCTATTTTACTAGGTTTTGCTCCTATTTATCTTTGCAATGCTTCTTTCCATACACCGTGAGCACCATTGCTTTTTTATTTCTGATGGACGTAAACATGTGTCCATTACTTTATTCTTAAATTTCGTTGGCATTTTGCTTTTCAGTTCTTCACTATCGGACAAAAGACGTCTACCACTGGACGTATCTATCCGTCCTCATCCAGTAAAAACCAACCCTGACCAAATTTTGGATCCATATTGTTGGTGGTCTTTCTAAGCTGCATCGACCGGTTCGTGACCACCAGCCTAGGACCTTTTGACCCCATTGTTCATCCGTTCCGCGATAGACTTTCGTCTTGAGACACTGCGGTAAATGTTGAGACGGGAGGATAACTTCCCGGATGCCGCCTGTAAATTTGACTAAATATTTTTTTATTTTCGAATAAACTGGTTATTTTTAAGCGAAATAACATTAGCCATTTCATAATCTCAATATTTTAAAGTATATTTTTATGAAGGTTTTGCAGTTACAAGCCAGTTTTTGAACAATCAAGTTTATCGATCAATAAAAGTGTTATGCGCACGTGCGGAAAATGTAACGAGGTCATACTTGAAGTTGCATCAATGCGTTTATGTCGGTATGTGTGCATCGTATTGTAAAATACCAATGGAGTTGCAACGTCCGTGTTACAGGAAACATTTCGTTTGCTTACAAATCAATGAACTGATAATACTAAATTAATGCTAGAAACTGGCCACGTGTTCTTTTCCGAAGGTTGTATATATATCTCGCTTACTACTTGTGAAATACGTAGGGAATCTGGACACTTGATTTAAAATACATTTTGCTTAGTGTTATACGAACCGACTATTAACCCTCTTCTTAATCACCTTCGAATCGAAATGCTAAACGTGCACTGATTAACGTACATTATCAGAGTTTTTCTAGAGACCCTTACGCCTGCCTAGTCCATGGTAGGTCAAAGTGAACACTAGTTTGGCCGTTACCACCACTGTAATATAGAATATACAGACAGTCATACGGACTGCCGACACAAAGTGAAAACTCAAAATAGGGGCGATAATAGTTCCATAACAAATAATATTAAGTAATCAACAAATATAAATCCTTTTATCTTAACAATAAGATTCAATATTCAGTACAAGAAAAATAAATGTAAGGAATTCGTCGAAATTGTTCCAAATTCAAATAAGCATGTTGATGGGCGTGTTGCTGACGAATCTTGCATGTTGTTCACGCGAACCTATAAGATTTACCTTTACCAGATATCGTCGAACGCGGCTAAAGAAGTTTTCTCTTCAAGCCTAGATTCCAGAGGGAGCTCTCGGATCCTTTAAGGACGCTTAGATCAAAGGTTCGTTTAGATTAAAACCTGAAGCCCAGTAAGACAAACAGTTGTATTATCAGATACAAAATAAATATCACGACCATATAGTTAAAGTGAAATAATTTTGGCTATTTATTTGCATATATAGTGCGTTTTTAATTGTTTTACATGAATCCTAAATATATGATCATAAAACGATTTTTTCCCATATACTTGTACATACATATTCCATTATTGGCGAAACCACATAAAAATTCATTATTATCGTCTTGTTTTTGTGTCACGTGGCCTTCTAGGTTGTTTTTATACGTATAGTCACAGGGATATTGTACATTTCCTGTCGTTATTCAGTATTAAATTATGCAGACAAGAGAGCCTCGTCGCAACAGTTATTTGTTAAATAAGTTTAACCTTCATCTCTTACGCACAAAAGCTAAATAAAAAATCTCATTTTTTCTTAACATGGTTGCCCTTACGCTATGTTGACACTAGCTGACCCGGCAAACTTCGTTACGCTTTTGAAATATTTTTTGTTGTTTTACGTTTACGTTAGCAAGCATACATAGGGAAAGACAGCGGGGAGCGACTTTGTTTTATACTATGCAGTGATAACTTTCACCTTACCTTTATGATACAAAAAATAAATAAAAACTGTTTAACACTTCATTATTATCAAGATGAAGATTTATGATTCGGGATTACACTGAAGATGATGAAATAGTCCAAGTAAAATAATTATGAGTCGCTTGTAAGACTACAGACAGCTGACTATAATCCTCACTATTTACTTCGGTTTAGGTTGGGTCTCAAATTCAGTTAAAACACCTGCGTAAGCTTCTGAAATACATTCATTAATATATATCAGCTTATTTTAGTCATGCTTCAATTTTTCAAGGAACTAAACGATGGAAGTTTCCATTACTGTACACAAAACACGTTTTTTTACTGGTTATAAAAATGATATTATGTAAGAAAACTGTATGAGACAGATCAACGCAAGCTTATATCGAAGGTAATATCGAGCATTTTTGAAGTGAAAACTTATTTAGCCGAGTTAGAGGATATTTGGTAGGGGACGACGTTAGACGTAAGATTTAATTAAATTTATACCTATTTCATAACTTTTATAAATTAATTTTAAATAATTCTACGAATACATAATGATCCAGTGAACAAAATCTTCGATAATGATTTTCTATGTAATGGACTTTATGTGTTCTTAGAATAGTAATAATTATCGCGCACGTTTTGCAAATAAATGAGATGTCGTCATAATTATGACCATTTGAACTGCATCACTTGACGAAGAACGTGCGCAAATTTTGACTTAACAAAATCATAAAATACCTAGTGTTTTTATAGTAAAGTAAATGGAAATATTGTGTGACGTGTAAGTATTTTTGCATCTTTCATGTATACATCTAATATAAATTGTTACCGTAAATTGTTAACATTGTAAGTTTATTTCAGTTCTCTTCCCCTTCCTTATAAGGATAGGATGGTAAGGAGGGTCTTGGACATGGCTGGGATAGATAGAGAAAAGGAAATATCCTTTTTTTTAAAGAACCATCTGCGACTCGTTTGCTTGTTGCCTAGGGGCAGCGGTCTATTAATATCATATAATGTACCGCTTGCTAATTTGCCATCATGTTCCATACAAAAAATCTTAGTCACTCATCTCTTTTTCTTCGTGCGCTTCATTCGGTCGTGCTCGTCCTCAAGTGCTTTAATGGAGTGTAAACTATTTACATCCACACCGCTCTGCCCATGGCTTATCTCAATGCAGTCTGGATGAACACAAAATCGCACTCTCAAGTTAGGAAATAAGAAGACATCATTTACAATTTAACGTGTTTTTGTATTTATTTCAAGGGGCGGTCGACGTCAATTCGGGCAAATTAAAAAAAAACCCATTCGTATTTCAAATTACTAACGTTAGAAAAATGGTAGACATTTTTTAAAGGTTTTTTTTATCGCACTACAACAAATATAATTAGTACATTTGCACTAATTTTTGTTTTAATTTTAGTTAAGTAAATTCCAAACATGAAGCGTAAAGCAAACGTGAAGGCGTTGTTCTTGTCTATCTTTTTTATTTAAGCTTGAATTTATGATATTCACAGCATTGTAATTTTCTTATAATGTATACGTAGGAAAGAAACTTAAAAGCAATATAAAAACGATTACGGGACACATTGACATGTTTTCCGAACCACAGGTAGTGAGTTGAGAAATAAATGTATCCAGCCAAGTGAGATATTGTTTTATATTTGCTTCTATTATTACCTACACTAAATTAAAATGTAAAAACTAGTAAGCACTTTCGGAACAGAATAATTACTATTTCGATATAACAATGAATCAAACACATAATAAATAACTCATTAGATGCGTGGCATTCGACGGGCCGGTTGGCGTGGTTAGTAAGATATTTGCTTTTCACGCTGCAGGTCGTGAGTTCGATTGCCACCCAGGACAGACATTTGTGTGGATGAACATGTCTATTTGTCCTGAATTTGGATGTAATTATCTATTTAAATATGTATTTACAAAAGAAAAGTCGTATACGCAGTTTATCAGATATCTGGTTGCCATAGTACAAGCAATGCTTAGTTTAGGATGAGATTGCCATGAGTTAATAATGTCCCAGAATATTATTATTTCTAAGAAGTGCTATAATAAGAATCCCGTAATCAATAAGCATGATGTGCTTGCAAATTATATGAATTAAAATAGGTATGGAAGTGACGTCATACCGAATACTTATTGAGTAATCGTCGTATAAATTTTACTAGTGTTGTATTTTCGAATTATCTCGGCAATGACCTACTTTTTTACTACCGGCCACAGGATCTGCGGATATGTGTAATAAATAGGATTATGACAAACAAGAAAATGGACAAAATAAATATTACAAAAACCAAGCCGAAAATTTATTCGTAATTAAATGCCAGCAGCGTTAATTTAATCATTGTCGGACTTAAATATGGAATTAATAATTTATTAAGTTTATAATATTAGGTTACCTGGCTTGGATCATATTACTTGCCTTCTTTGCGTAGAGAATATAGGACTGGCTGTCTTCAATGCAATATAGAATATAATAGTTGGGATTTTTTTTCAATTTCTTTCTTTATACCTTCTTAGATGAGAACTGAAACGCGTGATCACCAATGAAATCGTTGTAGCATAAAAGTTCGCTACATTTGCTTTTTTCATCTTGAAAAACAAGTTATACTTAAGTTTTTATTCCCTAGCTAAATTTGTAGTGTAATTCCTCCATTGGCTGTCATTGTACTGTACTAAGACTTCCTTTGGTCTTTCTTCTAGATTTAAATTGTACTTATTATCTATGTTTAGTAATAATATCGATTCCGCTGACATTAAAGATTGTTTTTCAATTTGCTTAGACAAAGATGCCGCCACAAGGACAACAGAACGGAGAATCCTGGGCGTTGTTCGAAGCGGACGCCAAACCAGCCGACCCCGTCCTAGTCCCCCCGTCCGCTGAAAAGAGAAAATGGGAGATAGTATGGAGGAATGTCATACTCTTCGCTATTTTACACTTGACGGGACTGTACGGTGGATATCTCTTCTTCTTCAAAGCGATGTGGTCTACAAGTCTATTCGGTAAATTAAACATTAAGTAGTTTTTTTATAAACATAATTTACTGTAAAAAAAGACTTGTTTTCCAATAGATATTTATTTAAATTGGTTAAAATAAACATGAATATCTTTCATAATGTGAGATGAAAGTTGACGCACGATTTGAATATCTAAATAACGCGCAGTAACTTCAAATATTTAAATTTAAAATGTGATCTAAAGGCCTTTGCATACGACGTTTTTGGGCGCGCAGACGACGCCCGTTGAACGCGATTAACACGTCTAGCGGACGGAAAACGCGTTGGTACTTTGTTTCGCCACAAACGCGCAGATAACGCGCAGAGGACGCGTTCATCAAAAACGCGCGTCGTCCCCACGCACAAAGAACGTCGTGTGCCAAAGTTCTTAGATGCGGGCCCAGAATAATCTAACATGCAATATGTTTGTTGTAAGATAAGTAATTCTAAGCTCCAAGGGATCATTCTAATTTTATCTTTAAATATGAAAAGTTTTTTAAATTTCAAATACATGTTTAAAAAATACTAACATCACTTTAAGCATTCCATCCAAATAATATGCTTAGTGCTAGTAGATTGATAGGATCTACGACATTGTTTTTTAAATACGTATTAATAACCAAAACCATTAAGTCCATGTATTTTGTTGTTGTATTGGACGGGGGTTGAGGATGTATTGATCCTCTCCTCTGTACTTTAAAAATAGGCCATAAATCTACAACAACAGATACCTATACTTAGCGCTCACTTTATATAGGGTGAACCGTTTGCCACTGCTTGCTATAAAAAATGTAACTTTTAGCTGTCGTTTTGTACCTGTGCTCTGGCTTCGGTATCACGGCTGGGGCGCACAGGCTGTGGGCGCACAAGTCCTACAAGGCCCGCCTTCCGCTGCGAGTGATGCTCACACTGTTCAACACAATAGCTTTTCAGGTAAGAAAATATTGTCTAAATTTTCAAAATAATCTTAGTAATAAATTAATATGTAATTATTACCCTTAACCCTTTACTGTAGCCTAAACTTAATACTGAGGGTGCTGTCAGGCCTAGGCACCTCCATTGTCACGTCAGGTCTTGAGCCTTACGCTATATGTCGACACCTCGAGATCGCAGCCACCACGCTCGGTGACTGGTCCCGGGAATATATGGTCGAAATAAACTCAACGAAAAGCGGCGACCCTTTTCTGTTCGCGATATACGGAAGCGCACATAGCCCAGCTAAATCACACAACGCTCTCGCCGGCGAGGACGGCCATCGTATTCGCTAACGCTATTCGAAGTGGTAGTAAGGTTACCTCTAGAAATTCTTGTAATCCGATAATGGCTACCGAATGAGCAGCCCAAGCCGAGGTCTCCTTGGGTCCCTTGAGCCCAATCAATACACGGAGCGTCCGCCGAAGCGATCTAAGTTTGGCGGCCTCCGAATCCGGTAATATAATTTTAGTTGCCGATTTAAGAAAACAAATGCTTGTTGTCGTTGCCATAAAAAATAATAATTTGATATTAATATTTTTACGGCACTAGAGGTAAGTGATAAAGATATCACGTGACGAACATGCCATCTTAAATTATAAAATAGGTTAAAAAGTTAGGCAAATGAGTTGGGAAAGGGAGAAATAACAAAAATAATAAATATTAGAAAATTTATGTTTCATTGTTTAATTAACATAAATGAGACAAGTATTTAAATGCATTCATTTTTCATAGGATAATGGGCAAAAGAGCTGCAAGTCACCCAATGTTAAGTGATCACTGCCATGAACATCCACAATACCAGAGGAACTGCGAATGCGTTTGGCCTTTTGGGAGGTGTATGCTTTTGCGGTTGTGCGAGGTAGGAAAGTTCTCTGGAGCTCTGCCTTGTGTAATAGCGAAACTCAGCGGCAGGAACTTTTCCAAACAATGCTTCCAACCACTCTCCTTGGTTATAAGAATAGTAATGTATATGTATAGTAAAAAATGCGAAGAGATGCGACGTGTCTTCGTCAATTAATAACAGTGGTCATTATCGTACTGACTGATACATTTTTCTTATAAAATGGTGGCTTGTTTTTCAGAATTGTTGTTATTTTATTAATCATCTCTGATGGAATAACAAGCAACATTCAATGTTTAAAACTCAGCTCGAAATAACATCATCTATAATTTGACATATATTTGTAAACTTCAATCACATTAGTGCAACGTGACAGATTGCGCGAGATCACGATTGTCAGTTTACCGACTAGTCTTAAAAACACGTGGTCCACATGCGCTCTCTTGCTCGCTATACTTAACCTTGCCCTCTAGATAAAATATCAGTTATTGTAATTGTTTTACTTTCATCTGTGACATCGTGAAGTTATGCATAACAATTGTATCTATGTCTTACATTAATGGTTAATTTTACATTATCTGTGCTATCGGAAACTTCCCGCGTCCTTCAAATGACATTATGGGCAGATCGTGTTATCTATTTGTGACATCTGGTAGACTGGTAGGTGACTTCTTAACTCATCTCTGTTTTAATTTTGAGTTACTTTGTGTAATGCTTGACTTAAATTTTGTAACGTTAAGTTACTAATGAAATTAGACATTTTATATTCAAGATTACAGCACTTTTAAAACTAAATAAGTGTAAAACACAACAAATAACTGTTTCAGCAGATGATACCAATTCCGTTGTTGAATTAAGGCTTTGAATAGATCATGATTTTATCTTATTCGTGGAATACACAAAAGCAATCTATTGTGACCATATTAAACCAACAAAATATGTTGAGTTAGTAACAATAAGAGTTAAGAATCTGTATGCTCAAATCTTACACGTTTTTAGAGCTGATCTGAATCATTTATACAACGGTTAAAAAAAGAATATTTATTTTGTAGTCCAGATCTTTCTAATACTGGTAGGTACACACTAAATTTAATATTTCGTTTTTTAAAGGATTCCGTCCTAGACTGGGCCCGCGACCACCGAATGCATCACAAATATTCAGAAACCGACGCTGACCCCCACAACGCGACGCGGGGCTTTTTCTTCTCCCATATCGGATGGCTGCTGGTGAAAAAACATCCTCAGATCAAGGCTAAAGGCAAGTCGCTTGAGATGAACGACCTCTGGGCTGACCCCGTACTGCGTTTCCAGAAGAAGTGAGCAAATATTTTTACTCATTTATAACTTTAGCAGTACGACAATAGGCTCGTATTATATATCATTTGAGTCCTCTTGAGAAAAATATCATTATTCGATAATTTTCGACATTATTAGTTTTATTTTAATATTTTTTTTAAAACGAAAACCTCTGATCCGCGCACCAATAGGTTTTACCAACAGTATAACAATAACGCGGCTTGAGAAATGTATACCCATATCTGTTATTTGATCAGGACCTAGAGTACGAGTATATGTTACATAAAATGTACATTGATAAACCACATGTGATTTTTGCAAAAAAAGTTCTCATATTACGCTATAACATTGGCTATCCATATTACACAATCTTATCTCAAGATTTCCACAAAATTATAACATTTCCCATGACAGTATAGAAAGTGTAATGGCCGCCATGTATGGTAAATAACGTTTACTTGTTTACAACAATCATATCTTGCAATGAAACAACAACAATAATTATCATATCCAACCTTATAAACCAAACCTATACTTATCTTCCATGGTAACTTAAGCTTTAACGTAATTACGCAAGCAAAATATCAGTTCACAATTTGACGCTTTGAATTAGATAGTTTATAAATTGTTGATAAATGCCACATCGAGTTGTTATGAAGGTCACAATTACCTATCAGTTTATATTACGACATGTGAGATAAGAATTTTGCACATACCGCTACTGTTTTGGTTTTACTGCGTTTGTAATCACTAATAAGAATATGGTATTAATAAAATAAACAAAAGCTGAACCCAGGTAGCATTTCTGATAAGCAATTGTAAGATTACCTCCTCAAATAAATTTATTTGCATAGGTAATTAATGTTTGCAACTTATCTTGTTACAAAGTTTGTTTAACTTGGTATAACAATAATCAAACAAAAATTACTGTGACTTCTGCATACCAAAAACGTCATCGACGACAGACTAGTAGTGTAAATATCAATAGCACTTTAAGGACTATATAATTAATAAATTTCTAATATTAAAAATTATGAAATAAATGCATTTTTGAAGATTAACTACCGAACTCTAGTGAGAATGTCGTCCTGTTTTTCACCGGACGACGGACCGTCAACAATAAGCGACGGTGTATTCGGCGTAACTCGCCCGCTGGACCTGTATGCGGTGTAACTACACACATTAATTATAAACCATACACCAACACAAATCCGGCAAAAAACGGATGCCTACAAGCGGTCTAAAACTACACTGAATATTTACAGAAAGAGGCCTAAAACCCTGTTAGAATATCAATCGCGCTGAGGGCGCGCAGAGGGCAACAGTATTTCTGCCCATAACGTGTTCCGAATCAGTTACTAACTTAAGAAGGACAGCACTGTTTTATTAAAGTGAATCCAGACAGATAATTTGTAATATATACGTTAAGTAAGTTAAAATTATTTTGTTACAGGTATTACTTGCTGGTCATGCCTTTATGCTGCTTCATTCTGCCGACCTACATCCCTACACTGTGGGGCGAATCCTTGTGGAATGCGTTCTACGTTTGCGCGATATTCCGATACGTCTATGTTCTGAACGTGACTTGGTTAGTCAACTCCGTAGCCCACCTATGGGGCTCCAAACCCTACGACAGACACATCAATCCAGTCGAAACTAAGCCCGTTTCCTTGGTAGTGCTCGGCGAAGGCTTCCATAATTACCATCACACCTTCCCGTGGGATTACAAAACTGCAGAGCTAGGTGACTATTCTCTAAATTTCACCAAATTGTTTATAGATTGCATGGCCAAGATCGGCTGGGCTTACGATTTAAAAACTGTATCGACTGAGGTTATTGAGAAGAGAGTAAAGAGAACTGGCGACGGCAGCCATAGCGTCTGGGGTTGGGATGATAAAGACGTTAACGCCGAAGAAAAGGAAGTTGCCCAGATTATAAATCCAAAAGATGATTGAATCAAGAACACGTTCCCAATTAAGTATAACGCTCTTGTTGGCAATATACATAAGTCACAATAGAATTAGGTTTTAAACAATGTTGACTGTGACGGATTTGTGATAATTTAAATAAGTCTGCTGTTTCATGTAATCTTTGTTTTTTAAGTTCGAATAGATTAAATACATGGAGATTTTAATGTCTTCGCGACGCACATAAATGACAATATAAATATTTACACATCTTTTCTATTTTTATACTTTATTATACTGAAAAACAAAAATGAAAACTGTATCTATTGCTTTTTTAAGTAAGCTGAGAATGAGTGCAGTGTCTCTGACATTATTATTTATATTTTGGCTTCAGTTGATGATGCAACGGATTTGCAGTTCCATTGTTCCATATGTCGTACAGAAATGAGTTACGGAGCATTGTAGGTATTAGGTAATAGTCTATTATTTGTTGTCATGCATAACCAAATAATGAATTGTTTATAAAATTACAATTTAAGGTAGTTAATGGTTAATTGTGCCGTTAAATATGGTCTTTTGTAATATTTATTGTTTATACATAAACATTGAAAAATAAATGGTGTTCCTATTATTATTCATTTAAATTTGGCCTTTTTATGCAGGCAAGTTTACCTTGTAAGACATGCCCGTTCCCTCACGATGTTTTTCTTCACCATTCTTGGAGCAGTGGTGATGAAATAAAATACACAAAGTAAATCCTGACTCGGTTCGCACCTGCGAACTTCAAGCCTAAAAGCCTAAATCACTTGGCTACCAGTGGCTACTACTAAATTCGAACACATATGACGTCCACCAACCCGCATTGGGCCAGCGTGGTGGTTTACGGCCCATTCCCTCTCTCGGAGAGGAGGCCGGTGTCCATACAACGAGGAACATTCTAAAAAAGACTGGTTTATTATTAATATTTATGTTTATCTTTTATAAAAAAGATAATAACGCTGCGAGCTTCACGTTGATGGAAATGTTTGGGTAGGGTAGCAGGTCTGGACTTAACATTAAGCGAATAGTGCTGCTCCTCTTGTGTAAAATAATATATTAATATTCGCGTATGGTAATTCTCGTCAGGCTTATCTGGAAACGTTAAGAAAACATTTAAACAACTGCTTGCTAAAGTGGATGTGTACAAAGTAGCGCGATGAAAAATGTGAAAGGGATTGCGATAAACACTTATAAAAATATCGTCTATCTATATATCCATCAACCGTCTATTGGGCTAGGCTATAACGCCGGGCATGGCCGGGGCTTTGACCACCAGGTTAGGTTAAGGTTTAGGTCTAAAGAATTTATTCTCATAAAGACTAACGTACCGTACATGAGAAAATCATTCAGATACTGCTGTGTCAACAGTCAACAGTCCAAAACTGTCGCCATCAATACGTTAGTGCCCACCAAATGTATTCTTTCTTCTTGTTACTTGCTTATCATTTGCTGATTGTTTACGATATGACTGGTCCGATTATAAACTGACGAAGGTTACAATCGGTCAGTGACAGATAATAAGCAATTGTAGTGGCAATTGTAATTTTTTTAGAGTGTACATACATTTTTAATGACTTACATAAAACGTCATACTGATTGTTGAAATGGCTATTAATAAAAACATTATTTGTTATAAAATCATATTAGTTTCAGTGCAAGATCAGTGCATGTCATATAAGATAATTGCTTAGAAGCAATTTGTTTTATTATGAAGAAATTATTGACGTGCTATTATTGCGCTTAAGTTGATTATGCCATTAATGTGCCCACGAACTTTGTTTATCGCCGTGGTACCCCTATTAAATGATGACGTCCTGTTTCCATTGCAGCAGCCAGGTCTTATAATGTTTCATAATGTTATCAATAAATTAAATGGACCGCAATGCATTAAGACAGACTAAGAAATCGGTTTAATATACGTATTTCATACGAGCCGTTGCCCGCGACTTCGTATTCTTTAATGGAACAAGATGGCAAACGAGTGAGCAAGCAGATCATATGACATTCAGAGACTACTTCGCACGGGCGTCTCCGCAACAAGAAAATGCGGACGAAAGAAATGGGAAGAACGGATGCGGAGGGGAGGGGGACAGGAAAATATGTATGTGTATATATATATCCTTTCCATCCTTTAAAAGTAAAACCATATCGAAATAAAAAAAATGTAATTCAGAAAGTTAGAGTCGTTTCCGAGATCTACGAATGAATTATATATACAATTATAAAACGTACAAGAATTACTTTTTAGGTTGTTTTGGGTTGCAATAGAATAGTATCACGAAATTAGAATATTGTAACCAATCCCTTTAGTGCCCGGGTGTACTTTTACGTACTTAATTTCAATTAGGCTCGCTGTCAGGCAGCGCTGTGAATGCCATCAATTTGAGCGCTTGTTTGGCTACACACTCGATTACTTTTATCTTCATGGTGTTCATAAATTTGTTACTTTTTTTATTTTCCTTTATATTATAAATATTTTGTTGATACGACTTAGAAAGAAAACAATGTTATTGGTTATTATAAATAAATATGTGCTAATAACACTGAACCCCTACGAGTTATTAGCGCAAGGCCGAGATCATGGGTGTCTATTCATTCATTCATTCCATCCGCGTACCTGCTTGTCTATTACGGGTACTCCTTGCCCCGTTTAATAAGTCATGAATCTAATTAATCTAAGCTCTTCTTTGGTATGTCCCTAATCTGACGATTTAAAATAATATAATTCTGGGATGACGCCTTTTTTTTGACGCGGTGTGGAAAATGCGACCTCATGCACGCCCCCTGTTCGGGGCAAAAGGGCACCGCACCCCAAGATGGTCTGGAGAGCTCCTAGCAGACGGCACCGTGCAATGCAGGTTCCGGAGTCTGGGATGACCCCTGCCAACATTGCTAAACTTAAACTTGCTTAGTTACTCTCTCTCTCTCTCTTTATTCACTCTTTCAATATTGCTTATTACTGCTACTACTTTATGGCGGACAAAAATATTTTTTGTGGTTCTGACATGCGTTTGCTGAACTTCCACCATATACAACTATGATGGTACTTACCCGTCAGTTTAGTCTCTTGCCGACGGTGCCACAAATTTTTAACTATAAATTTATATGCAAAAACACAAACCACCAATGTTATATACCACCACAATACAATTCATTTACCACAATAATATAAAGTTAGCATTCTAAATTAATAATTACACATTACTATTACACGACTTAGGGTACTTCAAGATATAAGAGGTCTTTAGTTCAAATTATTATTTTTTTCATATTACTTGGTAATACAACGTCAGTTTCCAATCAGCATCAGTGAACAAATGCACCTTGAATAGGTATCCAAAATATTTTAATGTTCAAGGATGGCGGTGATCAGTTAAAATCCGGTGACCCAAGTACTACTATGATTTTTATAAGTTGATTTTAAATTTCTAATTATACGTTGTTCTCTTTTAGTTACACGGGGATGTACTATATATTATAGTACGATATATTATATTTTCATTCAGTACCACCGTATAAAACGAATCGATGAATTTTATAGGATTCGGAACATCCTGTATGTGATCGTGGTGCAAAAAAACAACTATACATCGTTAGTCTTCCCCGATTGCCACCGGGCGTAATGTGTAATACGTCATCCAATAAATTTACTTCAGTTTGAAAATCTCACCGAGTGAAAATGGTGTTCCTAAATAAAACAATCACTAACGATACGTTCTTCTTGTATCCGAACATGAAGCAAATCGACGACATTAGCGTTATGGATGATATCAAATATAAGATACTTTTGAGTGGATTCTTAACGATTGTGTTGATTTTGAGTTTGGTGGGAAATCTGAGCACGTGTACAGTTATCATCCGCAATCGTTCTATGAGAACCCCTACCAATTGTTATTTGTTCAATTTAGCTGTCACGGACCTCTTGACTGCGCTATGTATTCCTGTGGAAATCTATATAATCTGGACGCCTGATTATTTCCCGATCGGGGAAATTGGCTGCCGAATTCATTTCGTTATTTGGGATTGCCTCAGTAACTGTAGTGTTCTAACTATCTTTGCCTTCACCGTTGAAAGATATATCGTTATTACAAGGCCTTTTCTCCGACAGTCTCTTGTTTTGACGTCACGAGTTATTAAAGTCGTTATATTCAATTGGATGGTGTCGTGCCTGTTCTGTGTGCTGCAAGTCTTCAACGTGTTCTTGTACGAACGTGACAAGGGTATCTACTGCCTCTTTCAGCTCACTAATAAAGTGCTCATCATAATGAGCATTGATCTTTTCATATTTTTCGCCTTTCCTATGACAGTTATATTGATAATTTACATATTGATTGCCTTGAAATTGAAACGTACCAATGAGAATTTAAAGAGCAGTCCAGCTAATGGTAAAAGGAACAGAGACAAAGCAATCACGATGCTGGGTAAGTAGAAAATAAAAATCAAAATACTGTTTTGCATTTTTTAAATTATACCTATATTTTCTCTTGCAGTCGGTTTCTAAGAAGTTTTTGAAAGAGTTGCAACCGGTAAATTGTTATATTTTCATCGTAACAGAAGTCCAAAATCTATCAACGATTTACCTTGTACCTTCTTGATTTTACTTTTATGACTGCAAAATAAACACATATTCATGTTAACTTACCATTTACTGTGGTACAGCCCGCAACAACTACACCTGTTGCACGAATGGGCCGGCTCGACCGGTGAGCTACCACGACCTTACAGAAGAGAGGCGATAGACATCTACAATACATTTGCTTGTTGCGGATGTCTATGGGTAGCAGTCACTTAAAATCAGGTGATACGCTTGCTCGATTACCACCTTCTTTCCATAAAAAGGCGTCAAGTCAGAAATATGCTCGTGAGGTTTTTCTGATGAGTGAGATACCGGAGGCCCAATTTCAGTTCCCTTCCCGAATAGGAATAAGATGGGAACGCGAAAAGGATTGGACAGTGAGACGATGAATAGGGAGAAGGAAATATCCTTTTACTGTCCATCCCCTCCTCTGTCCATTGAAGGTAGACAAATATTTGTTTTTGCATTATTTTTTGATATCTTCTCTTCGTGTTACTTATAATTCCGATACCTTTGGTATTTTTTATGAAACATTTTATATATTTAAAAAGTCTTGTCTCCGCAGCTGCCGTAGCCGCTTCTTTCTTCTTCTGTTGGTTCCCGTACTCCGTTTTACGGCTAATGATGACCATTCCACGGCTACGACAAGATGACTATTATAAAGTAAGTGGCCAAAAGTTATGAAATAAAACCGTATTATTAATGTAATCGTACTGTAAAGCAAGCTACGTTACGGTCGGTGGTAGAGTCATCTAGTGATCGGTTGCCACAGAATACCGGCGTTGCGTAGAACTATTCATTATTCTGTGTTTCGTCTAATAAATGAGTCCTGCTGGACCTTCCTTACCCCTCTTTCTTATAAAAATGCTAACAACGGATCCGTAACTCCTAATACATTTGATAGACATAGATGCCTCCACGCACACAGTCAATGTAAAAAAAGTAATCAGTCACAAAAAAATATATATTTTCTTTCAAAGTTTTTTTTCTATTAATATTTTTATACATGTATCTTCAAGTAAATATATGTACTTATCTCACCGTGAAGAAGTTTCCATTCTAAAAATTTCCATAAAGAAAATCAGCATAAATCGATACGCGAACACTGCGCTGTAGCGCGTCTATCACGTGAGTGCGCCCCGCGTACCTAACGGAGCTTTCATTTCAAAAATCCATGTAATTGTTGCGGATAGCGTTAATCATTTACCGTCAGTTTAGCTCGCTAGCCGCTTTCTACTATAAAAAATTATTATGTATTTATAAAAGTAAATTTTAATCCATATCTACACTACTTCAATTGGTTGGCCTGCCTATTTATTTACAAGTATTCGAATTAAACTGCATTTACTGCGTAGCAATAAACTCTCTCGGAGAGGAGGCCTGTGTCTCCCTGTACTGGGGAACATTCTATAAAAGGCTGATTTATTGTTATTATAACAAAAACAAAATTATATAGTATACAGCATATCTGATTTAACATAAATAACTTTTCCCTTCCCTCTTCCGTCCGAAAGCATGTCATAAATAAGCTTTACTGACCTCATGTTTTTGTCTCGTCAAAGAAAATAAATTATAGAGGGCGAAAAAGCACTCTGTATGTAATCTGTTGACAAAGGTATTCCGCTATTTTTCTATGTAAGGACGAAAAACCTTTTTCCTTCTCTTTCAGGTGTGGCAAGTGTTCGGATATTTGAGCTTAGTGAACAGTTATTTGTCAACCGCCGTCAACCCGATTCTCTACAGCCTCATGTCTCGCAGATTTCGACAGGCGTTCAAGGTAAGAATGTTATCATATGTGAATTACTGATTCTGCACAATATAAAATTCTCCTTTCCTTATTAGAGAAGTATGGGAAGGGTAAGAAGACTGGATTTGGGCATCTTAAGTTCATTAGATTTTGTGTTTAATAATATCTTAAATAAAAGACATGCATACTCGTTTACTAAAAAGGAAACATTCAAACTACTCAGAAGATATTGAACTAAGTTTATTTATATTTTCAATATAAAAAAGCTAGATAATCTAATCGTAACATAAGCTGTAGATTTTTATTATTAGAGTATAATAATGAAATGAATTAATATTATACAAAAGAAAGACTTGGACGTTTCATTACAGAAAGAAACGTGTAAACTTATGTATGCACGTAAGAAATTATACTTCTTAGCTTAGCGTAACAAAACAAAAATTATTATATACTTTAAAAGGTTTTAATTGTTAATTTATAATGTAAACAAATAAAAAAACCAGTTACCCTTTTATCTATAAACCCGCTTATAACATACAAAAGTACTTTTATCAAGAATAATCACAATAAACTGTCATTCACCACCACACTTTTATAATGTAGAATCACTCTTAAATAAAAGTAATAAATAAAGTTAGAATTAACTCTCATAATTTTTCCCAAACTCATCAAAAGAAGTATGACTTCAAAATACCTTATAAGTTAATAATAATTTGTGTTTCTTGTAAAAAAAGACCGTTTTATATTATCAAAGTCCATTAAGATTTTTCCTTTCAGAATTTGTTCGGGAGAACACCTATGGCGTTGAAAAGAATGAATCACATATCAATGCTGCACACTGTCAATACTAATATTAGGCTAAATAATCTACGTCAAAAGCATAGTTTTTAGGGACAATAAAAGAAACTTTGTACAATGCTATCTGAAATGTTGGGTAATATCTTTTACTTCGTTTAATATTCTCAGTTAAATTTTGGAGCGTTGCGTAGGGGGTCACATATCACAGAATACCGGTTTGAGGTGTTTATAATTCTGCTTTCCCTCGTGTAAGCTACCGCGTCGTCAATTTGAACAAAAAAGTTCTTTTATGAACACTCTTTTTGCAATACAATAAATCACAAATGGGTTGTCACACTAAATTTAGAGCTAACACTGTTAAATCGTATAAACCAAATTAAGTTGAACCCTTGCGTAACTGGTCGTTAGCTTGCGAATGTTAAACTTGCTTTCGATTTGATATCAATGTACATATTATAATCTAAGTCCTGATAAAATAACAGATGAGGAAATAAATTTCTTATGCCTTGCATTATACTATATGTAGATAGTTCAAAGCATTAATGCCTGCATAAATTTTGAAAATGTTTTTATATTTGTATAATTAAATATAAGTTATATAACATTTGTTGTTATTTAATTGCTTAATTTGATACAATTATTTAGTATGTAACGTGTCATAATAGTTCAATCGTGTAGGTAAATAAGATATCATTGTTCCATTGTTATAGTGACCTTTGTTTCTTATTTTAGTTTATTAATAAGATAAATATTCTTAGTACATTAAGATTAAATTATATCTATACGTTGTATTGCATCTGGGATCATCCGGTAGATCCGTGTGTATGCGTGAGAAAAGTATAAATGTGTTAGGTATCAAATGAAGCAGATAATCCCCAATCTCTTGCTGGCGTACTGTTTACATATTTACGTAATATTTTGATATATGTACATGGGATTGTAGATGTGTTATGAATTCAACTTAAATGTCACAGTTTTCTTCCACTACCATGTACTTATTTTATCTATATGTGACTATTATAAACATAATATTGCAATAAAATATAGCGTAATGATTGTATAACAAAGATATCAGCAGAAGTAAAGATGTTGCGCTATGAAATCTAAGTTTTGTTTTACTTGTGTGAAAAATATTAAATTATTACTTTTTGAGTCGGTGTTCATAGGGACAAAATTATAGGTTAGTACCGGACAACGGTCTTATAAACACAATTTTAGACGGAAACACAGAAGGGAAGAGGAAGAGAGGCAGGTCGAGAAGATAATCTAGAAAACAAATACAAGAAATCGTCAAGAGGAAGGGACAATGTGAGAGTGACTGAAGATCTTTGTAGATCTTGTGATCAGAAGAGCTCCTACTAAATTAGTGATGATCTGTCTGTGTTAATACTTACATAACGCCGTTCACCCTGTCATATTTGGGACTATAATAGCTCGGTAAAGTTTGATATCGTAGCACTACTGAGGCTGAAAGAGATTCAGTAGCGTTGCGGCATCAAGAGAGCGGGGTAATCATCATCTCTATTTCAAATTAATTTACATTTTTTAATTATTTATTTATTTTTATTTTTTTCTTTTTAAATTCAATTTCAGTTACATGCTATCACGGCTGTTTCATAAATTCTTGCCTTAACTGCTTACAATTTTCGGTAGTGTCTACAATAGACACCCTCTAGGTTCGATCTTGTATGAAAAAGTTTGATTGCACAAAAGCCTAAAGTAGTTAAGCGTGAAGAAATTCACTAGACCACATCCAACCCCTCAATCCCGTATAAACTGGCATAGAACTGCAGTATTAAATAGCGTACAACCTGTCATGGAATTAGAGCATTAAAATTCATTTAACCTGGCATAGCAGTGCAGAATTAAAATCACGTATAACTAGGCATAAAATTGAAACATTAAATTGCGTATAACCTGACATATAATACCTATAACATGGCATAGAATTGCAGCATTAAATCGCGTATAACTTGACATATAGTATAGCATTCCGAGAGTACGCACGTAGTGCGAAGTAAGCAGGCCGATATTTATTCTATAACGTAGGACACTACAGCTTTCTTCTTCTTGTGAATGTGGTTGTTTTTATAGAGTCTCATAAAAATAATAATTGGACGAGTATACCGCTTATTACCACAACATTCTTATATATCATTCTTTCATTGCAGATATAACGTTTTTCTTTTTTGGTATTAAATGGCATTGTTTTATTTCGAAACGATGAAGAAATTTTTGAAGGAATATTGACTAAAATGATGAAACGACGATGACTACGAATCAATTTTTCAGCAGCAGTGACCCGACGGATTATGACGTGGGGACATACCAGAGAAAAGTGAATAGGCTTATACGCCCTACACTATCTGTCCATCACACCATCACAATGTCTCGGTTGTGTTTAGAAGCTGGCTTGAAATAAATAGAATATTTTTATATAGATTTTAGATCTCTTTTTTTATGTTACAAATATGGTTGTTTCGCTTTCATTCACCAGAGATATAACTTTAATCTAGACTTATCAATAGATAATTCTGCATTAATCTTACATTATGAAATCAACATTACCTTATGTCTGACTTAATAAAGCAATTTTACTTTTTAATACATAATTTATGATACAAATTAGATTTAGGTAAAAAGCAACCATTTGCGAACCCAGGGCTGAATAATTAATTGCTGCTATCCGACCGGAATTCTCGCAACTCATTAGTTAATCGTGTACGTAATTATTAAGGCGGGCCCTAAACCTAACCTAACCTAACCTGCAATATGATTAAATCACCCCTTGCACTCAAACGATCAATTATATTTAGGCAATAACATGGCGGCTCATAAACAAAGTTTTGCTCGTGAACAAACGCAAAAATCTAGTGTAGAGTGTTCCATTAATGATGATGCCAAATCAAGATTTGCAGCTATAGTGTTGTTAGATATAAAAACGAGAACGTCGGAAGGTCAATGCATTCAACGATGAACTCCCTTTCTTAGGTATTATTAGTTTCGCCGCCGCAATCACAAATAAAAAATATTGCGCAATATAGATCCTACAAGGTGCAATTAAAAATATGGTGCAACAAAAGTTAAAGGTGTTCAAACTTTAGTTCAATTACCACGCAAGCTTCAATACTAACCCTAGACGATCAAAAATATTGCATAAGTTGTGATATTGACTTGTGTTCTTTTCAGTCTCGCATTTTGTAATGCCTCCGTAAATGTCACTACCTACCTTAATTCTTCCCTGTATTTCTCTAATATTGTGTCTCTTGTCGCAAATTAATGAAACATTCACATAAACCTTACATATCTCCATACAAACTATTACACTATACTCTGTTCTTATTTTACCCTTAAGGGTAAATTTTCTAACTTAAGCTTGAATGTCATTTATTTATATCTAATCAAAAGCCTAAAAAATAAGTTCAAAACTGACGAATATTCCGTACAAACGATTATCCCCCATTTTTATTTTACTCCCCTAGGAGTACATTTATACAAACTTTGAATGTCACATTTGTTTATATCTATCAAAAGCCTAAAAAATAAGTTGATAGTTTCCAGCTTCAAATATGACGAAACTTCCATACAAACTTTCATCCCCTATTTCAAGCACTTACGACACTGTTTCGTAACTTATGTACTTTCTCAGGCTCTAAACTATCTCTGAACCAAATTTTATTTAAATCGGCTTAGTAGTTTAGCCTCGAAAGCGTGACAGACAGACAGACAGAGTAAGTTTCGCATTTATAATATTATTAAGGATAATTTTATCGTGTGTCGCCTAGGACAGTGAATTTAAATACAGAACACCTACATATAGTAATAAATACAGAGGTTGCGGCAATGTTTTTCCTATGATGAAGCGACGATAGGTTCATAATTGAAATGAACATCGAGTCACAATTAATAGTAAATTTATGAAATGCGATTGCGCAACGTCGTACCTCCGTCGTACTCCTAGCCGTCACCTCCCACCCGAAACAGTTCAACACTAAAACTTGCAAACGTTTAAAGTAATTTATCTCGTTCCAATAAGCTCCTGGAAGCTACGTAAACACGTAGTGAAAAATTTTACTTGTAACGAATTATTGTAAAATATTGAAACCATTACAAGTATTTATAAATTATACTTTGACTTTATTATTTTAATGACAGGAGCGCTGTGCTGAGTAATGAAGCAATAAACGGACCCGATATTCCTGTCAGAGTTTGTTTTCTATGCTATTAAGTTGCGAAGGGCGAACTTTATAACTTAGAGCACCTCAAATAATATTACAAGAGGGACAACTGAACAGTTTCCTTTATACCATCAATTTTTTTAGCTGATCTAATAGTTTCTTATATTTACTAATACTACACATTGGATTTATACTAATTTTACGGATTTTATCACGTTTATTTTAAATTTTGGTTCCCGACGCTTAGAGCACTTTACAGCGTTCATGGACATAGGGGGACTGAGGTGTTTGACGTCCAATGCCCGTTAAAGTTGCCAGCGAAGTACCCTATTATTTTCAATTATTATTTCTGCTCAGATCTATGCAGAATGAGCTCACGTTATCTTGTACTTGTATATATGTTTTGGGACTTAATTTTATTGATCACGCGATCACAAATATACAACTGCAAGATCTCAAGACAATCCTCGGTGACCATGAGCGCTTTAAGGTACTCAAAACGTTGGGAAGCATAATTTTAAATAAGCGCGATAAAATCTGTTAACATAGTTTTATTCCAACTATCTCTTCCATATATTAACTTTAACCTTTTAATGTGTAATAAACACTTGTTACGCACCAAGCCCTTAGAAATCCTCTGTCTGGATGTCGTCAAATGAACCTACAACGAATCGACTCACTTTCTAATGTTTGTATTTTATTTTAATAAAAACTCACCAAACTATTGCAGCATGGTTCTATATAACTTAAATGTCAACACAAATTTAATTTATCACCGCCTAAACCTCGATGATGGATCGATGCGCTTCTATTAAATTAAGATTACAAGCTATCTAGAATACTTTCCTTAATCGCCATTGACCAAATAATTGAGGGCAAGAATATAGAAATATGAAATATCTATTACGAGTATAATTTAAGGAATACGTATTCAGACTCTTCGATTCTAACGCTGTCGATCGGAAACAAATAGCAATTTAATATCTTCTTTAGAATTTTTCATCACTAGAGGGCGTTGGATTCTTTACACAACGCGGTAAAGTTATGCTATACCGAATTTGATCAGCCCAAAATATGCAAATGAAATCTTTCGTCGTCTTTTACTCAGAAGTGCTTTACCGGTGAAGATGATAGATCACGCTAGATTTTGTTATTGTACTATGATTTTCAAAAGCAATTGTGTTATGTAAGTAATAAGATAAACGTCTGACATTTAAACCTAATGAAGTAATCTGATTGAACGCTAATACAAGTGGAAAGTTTACGATCGAGATTTTATCGTGTCGTTTTAATTAAAATCGATTCAATCTGTATTCACTGCCCCGTAGAAAGCAATTGAAAATAAAAGGGGGCTTAAAGATCAATTCGTTTAAGAAAACATTGCTCAGCTTTCAATTGTACCAGTAATTGTAAATTTTAATTATAATTAATGATTGTTCTATTTATTTACGTAATGCAAAAATTAAGATGAGAATTCTCAGTTCAAATCAGGTATGAAACGTGAATGAAATTTACTGACAATCGATTGGAAAAAAATGATTAAAATAAAATATATTAAACGCTCTGAGAAGATCAATTAGAATCTGTCTAATATATACAATATGATTTTGATAAATAATTTGATATGACTTATAAATCGAGTGGTTCCACATACATATATGGCGCACTTCTCACATGATCAAATAATATTGGCAAGCTGCAGCAATTCGCAAGAAGCAACTCGGGTGAGAGGCCGAAAATATCCATCATCTATACATATAATAAAACTTTAACTGATCGCTGTCTGTACATGGAAGATATTAAAAAAAAACTATAATATTATTGGGGGCCCTTATAAACGCAACAACGCATTATTTTGTAATATGTTTTGTTACGTTAGGTCAGCAGCTTATTAGTCTTAGTATCCATCTGTGTTGGCGAATTTAACTGTCCTGGATTATAATCTGTATTGAAATTTAGAATACCACCGAAAACAACAAGATCAAAACATCTTTTCCATGTTTCGGCAACCAGAACCAACATTGGTAAGCGGGAACCGATACATCGAATGTGTACCCTCCACAACACCATACATTTTGACGTAATATATATTCTCAAACTCCCGCTCCACCTATAAAGCGAATTAGATTAAATGGTTTTGTAAATTAGAAAATTCCCCATTGCTGCCTTCTGTTTCGTATCTTCATAATTTTGAATATTTTTGATCTGTATTCCTTCTCACTTACTAAAGTAACAAAGTACTAGTAAAACTAGTACTTTGTTTCTTCTTTCTTTTAGTGTAATATAGTTAGTCCTCGGTTAATAATCTTAATGCTGATAAAACGAATAGATTTAATCATAATTATTCTCAGTGAGACAATCCGTAGGAAATATTACAGTTCATTTTTATAATTAACGTACCCTATCTAATTGTATCTTTTGTTTCTGTATGTCTCCTTAATTAAATTAATAATGAAGTATTAAATAAAACTTTTTGTCTTAGAAACCTGCTGAGGTAGATATAGTAATCACTGTAGCACCAAGATAGAGTTGACACGTTGTTGTTGACAATAACAACATGACAACGAGACAGTTAACGTTCGGTCCGGATTGTTTCTATATGCTATCACTATAGTAAATTCAACAATCGCTAGATAGCAACATCAGTTGTCAAAACTTTTGCATATATTAACGTTCGCTAAATTATCGATTTGTTTGATGAAATAATGCGTAAATTGTCTAGTTCTTTTCGATACGCTAACTATAGACCACGCGATATTTCGAAAGGTTTACATGTTGGACTTTTCTACTATTGATATTGGATAGCGCTAATGGAACGTTACATTGTCTAGGTAGGGGTTTTGTTAAACTAACCGCAACCCTACGAAGTCGTCAGTTAGAGTTTTCATGTGACAATATGATTCTGTAGCTTAAACTAACACGGACGTGGGAAATACGATCAAATTAAGTGACACATTTAATACTGTGAAATTAAATTTTCACACGTAGCACCTCGCACGCGATGAGCATGCATGCCCCCACAATACCTGTCAACTGTCGCTGGCGTATGAAACATTTTGGATTATGTGGTAGTTAAGCTTAAAATATTCACTATTTGTGAAAAGTCTTTGACGACATAAAAGATACAAAGTTACTTATACAAATATATTTACTTTACACCTTAGCCAATTTAAGCTTTTCTTTTACCATAAATTTCCCCTGAAAATAAAAAGCGTTTTTGTTGTGTGTGGTTTCTGCACCAATGATTCAGAGGATAAAAAGAATGAGGTGTCTTTTAGATACCCGATTACAATTTTTTTAGGTCTAGCCCCTCAGCCCACAAACAAACGAAACGTGCGATAAAGAACTCTGTACAAAAAATAACTGTAACTGACTGACGTTTTTGACGTCGGACTCGGAACTTTTTATTCATTTATGGTATCTTTAATGATCTATTAAGATCTTTTTGTATGGAAAATAATGGCAAGCCAGCGTTGCACCAAAAAGCCAAAAAAAATACTTGATGTTAAGTGACCTACCCCTTGGCGTCCGCAACAAACAAATGAGTTGCACATGCGTTTAATGGACAAAGAGAAGATAGAAGGCAAAATCATATTTCCTTACCGATACCCCGAATTATACCGTCACCTTCTGTTTTTCCTTGTTAGAAATGAAGGAGAAGAGGACTGGAATCGGGTCCTCGGTACCTCACTTATAAGAAACATAGAGTTCTTAAACTACATGTCTGTATTCAGAGCCGTTAAAATATATATTTAATATATATATATATATATATATATATATATATATATATATATATATATATATATTAAAGATCCCTATTTGTCACTTACGTATTATGCGAGTGTACCAATAATTTTATAAAAACACAAAATTTCAGCCGGCTGGTAACCGGGACGACAGCAAGACGATTTATCACTGTCATTGGGAAGCGTAAAATTTCTTAAAAGAATTAACGTTTCACGAAAATTACACCTAAAGTTCTGTTTGTTTGCATTTTCATTTAAAACCTGATAATTCAAAAATTTTCATGAGCTATCTTCTTCAGATATTTACTGCGCATATCATTAATTGCATTAAGCAGCATTAATTGCTTCTCAATTATTTTTTGTTTAAAACCGTTTTACCAATCCAGAAAGAAAGAACTGAATTTAAAACACATTCCATACATTTTGTGTGCAAATAAAAAAGTAAATATGTAAGTGCATTTCCAAGTTAAAATAGGTTTTGTCAAACAAAGTAAGAAACAGTAAGCTCTTATTAAAAGTTAGAAGCTTTTAGTTTTCAGTTTCAAAGACTTCTAGAACGATACTTTGCAATTGTTTCGATGCAAAGGAAGGTGAATACAATTACAGTTTCGATTTTACATGTGCAAGGAAGTAAAGTTACTTTTAATCTTTTCTTTTATGCATGACAATAATTAATGTCTTTTATCTTACATCTGTCCGCAGCGAAATGGGGAAAACCTATCGCCATTAAATGCCTACAATTTTTTTGTGACTGAAAGGTCACTGTTTGCCTAGAGGAGGCATTTACAGCTACACTGGGCTGAGGTAGCAGGGCGCAGAGGGCGCTTAGCCTAAGCCTCTTTAAGAGTTACTAAGCTCGGGGGCTCCCTCCGTAGATGGAGCCTCGGCTCGGGCCGTTACTTTATTGTTGTAACCGGATTGGGAGGCCGCCGAGCTCTTAGGTCGCTTCGGCGAACGCTCCATGGAGTGACGGCTCAAGTGCACCCGAGAGGGGACCTCGTCTTGGGCTGTCACTCATTACGCGTTTAGCATTCTTTTATACTTAAGAATTCGTAAAAACGCAAATGTTATTAATGTATATTTAGCGTGATTCAAACCGCCAATATTGATACTATGTGATCGTCGTTGTTACTGCTTTTTTTCCGTTAGTTACTTGTATTCAATTTGTCTAATAAAGTGGAACAATATTAAGCTCAGTTAATACCCACGACGCCTTCCGGAGCACCGATGCAAATTTTGGAATACACGTAACAAATATTAACAAAGACTTCACGGAGCAATTACGCGGTCCAATTTCCTGAATTTATTCAGATGTTCATTTCCAAATGGGAGCTTGTATTTTGGAACAGGCACGAATTTTCCCTAAGTGCGAGAGAATGTTGTGATACAATTAGAGTACATTGATGGCCGTGCTTTGTCTCTCACTTATTACGAATTCTAACATCCACCGTAAAGACTTCACTATATTGTAGTAGCCCCCGGTTTCTAGAAGGTTGTTCGACTGAAAACTTAGCTAAATAGCTGCCAAATGTAATATGAATTGCTAGAAGCATGATAATAAATTATTTTTGCTTCTTTAAGGTGCTGTAATTGATTTGACTTGGCAGTTCACTTGACAGCTATGTTAGTTGATAAAATATTTGACAGACTTTCAGGAACCGTGCGTAATTTGTATCTCGCCTAATCAAGTGTATGCTGATTAAAGACAATCATTCGTAACACTTCGTTTCACACACCCGTCATTTCATAACATGGTTATCATTCTTGTAGTAATTTTACTTCTTACTGTGCCTTTTAACAGAAATCATATAGGCATTTCTCGTATTTGAATTTGCTTGAGAAGGATCCTACCCCTGGCGGCAACTACAAGCAAACTGAATAAGACGCTAGGCGCTGGTAGGCCAGAGCTACCAAGCTCTCTCTTGAGAGAGATAATTTAAGGAAAATAAATTTAAAAAAAACTAAGGCAGTTAGGACTGTCGACAGAAGTGAAAACTAAAAACAGGCTCGACAATAGTTTTATATTAAATAATCAACAAAAAAACCTCACAATCAAATTCAAAATTGAATGCAAGAAAAATAAATGGAAAAAAGTTCGTCGAAACTGTACCAAATTCAAACAACTTCCGATCGCCTCGCCGGCCACACTTATCGTAACGCTTTCGTCGCGCATTCGAGAAGTTTTCACTTCAAAAAATGTACACATTAAAACTCAAACTTAAACAATTTTTTCCCGAGGAGGCTTGGCGTCAGGCTGACGGTAAAACCGTCGTTGAAACCTATACAATATGGACTACAATCACACTCTGCCGACCTCACATGAGTGGGAAACGAGCAGAGAGATGAATACTTCGAAACTTGCTTATATTTGAGTTCAATAGTTCTTTTATTATAGTATTTTATTTGTCAATTTTACCATCTGCATAAATGTGAAAATTTCATGACGACAAAAACCTTACAGGTTATTAAAAAGTTTAATATTTGCTACGATATGAGAAAAGTAATGATTTATATATATTACTATTACAACAATACGAATACGTAGGAATTCGATATGTCAAAAGTTTACTCTGTAATCATATATTGCGATTATTATATCGTTCTTACTAATGAAAACAAGTCCCGATGTGCGGATAAAACATATTAATTCAGGAAACTTTTGATTGGACCGTTTTATTCCCAAACTTGTACAATAAGACTGTGTTCTGTTTTCGAAGACCGACACAAAAAGTAAGCAATTAATACAACATGACCGAGGTGGGTTGGCGTCAGTCAGTCGCCCGGCTGTAAAAACTGTAGCCAAAAGGAAAAGAACAGGGCGAAAAAATAATTTAAATAAATAATTCATGAAAATTATAGGAATTTATGTTTCATCTCTAACTAGACTCATGGAAGACAGCGTCCTATCTAACTAAGTCAAGAATATTTTTAAGAAAGAAATCTGCAGAGTCGAGCGCTTGGTGTAATTGAAGAGTACGCGCAACTCAATAGCCCGGTGTTGGCATCACTGAACTTTATTAATTACAAGTTAAGTTAAGCCCGCAATCGAGGATAGTGAATACGACAGGACACCTCTAGCCGTAAGAAAATATGACATCAAGTTTCACTGTCGTTCAATACGACCGTGACCAAACTACAAGTACACAATCTTGGTCGGCATAACTAGTGTATAGTTGGTTACATTACTGCACTCCACGACTTGGACGTATTTTGATGGCGTGTCAGGTCCCCCAAGAAATCCAGAAGCCCTCTTTGCTTGCTGAAGATCTCCGGGAACGATCAAGGCGTGCCGAGAGCCTTGTACACTGAAACTGCCGATAATAGTTTAACATCAGACGACACGCTGTACGTTCAACCTTATCTTGTAAAAGTACTGGAGTTCTCTAAAACTTCTTAATTGAAACTAGTTTTTGTTTGTAGCGTATCAATGTTATTATCATAAGGAAGTATATATACTTAACTAGTAAATGACTGACTGGGACTGGTAATCTGTACACAATATCTGATGAGAGAAATTGAATTTATTCCCATCAGTGACCACCTCATTAGCGTGGTTCGAAGCTTTCAAATGACTGCCATAACTGGGTCTGCTACATAAAGTTTCAAACAAAGTCTGTGTGTGCAATTTATTTTCGCAAACGATCCGGTTGCTCTGGACACGTTTTCAATTTATTATATTACTTTGTCTAACTGAACAGTAATTACTAGAAAATGCTTACTGTTTTAATAAATTCAGTACAGCTGTAGTTCGTATTATACAAATTGACTACGATATTCTTGTTTTGTTTTATTTTAATTGACTGTTTAATAGGATTTTTTTTGTTCGTCTACGGCAAGATATTCCGCTGCATGTGAATAAAGTATTAGACGATTGCCAATTGTGGCCGAAGAACTTCCAAGTACCCGTTTTATGAAGGACTGCATAGACAGAAAAAGTAATGACTGGCGTCACCTTCACAGTGCCTACAAATGGATCTGGTTTTTTTTCCGACAGGGAAAATGCATTACGCATACCGCCGCACGGTGGGGACATTGCGGTGGTGATGTGGGACTCCTCTCCCGAATAAAAACCCTGTCGGTGGTCCTTTCTGCTTTTTTTTCGGATGCCACGGGCGCACTAGTGTGTTTCACCGCGACATCCGCAAGCTGGCCCCGGCTTCGACCACCGGGGACCGAACCACTTAGTCCCTAGGCAAGTGGGCTGTTAATGCCAGTAGGGAATCCCCATTCCCCGCCAGCAAGCTCCTCTACGCGGGGGCGAGGGCGGGCGGGAATCGAACCCTGGATCTGCAAAGGAGAAGTCGTCCAACTATTTATTGACTTGACTTGGTCGCCATTAGTCTAAAACAAATGTAATGAAAACACACATTAGCATATTACAGCGTGTACTAACACATTCACTTACTAAATATTTCCATATAAACATTTTGTACACGTTATCTTATATGTAAATGCAAATAGTTTCGGAAACGTTTCAGCCTTTATTATAGGCAATAAAAGCTAATGTTTTTATCTCTTTACTACACAACAGAAAGTGCTAGTGGTATAACCTAATTAGATGATGGTTTTAATTTGTTTCAGAGGTTAATTAAATAAAGTCCTATAGCCGCGTAGGGCGGTTTTCGGTAGGGATAAAACTTATAATAGATGGCGCTAGTAGTTGCTTACTCTATTGCAACTATTCTAGTTTGCATGTTCGCTTATTTTATTTTGAATAAATCTTTTAATACGAAAAAAGATTGTTTGATACAAAATAATGTCTTTTTTACTACAATTTTGACCGTGCAGCTACATTTTTATCGCATTATGTTTTGTATGACATTTTTTGTCATGTGTGCACACACTTTGGTTTATATTTTAGCTTTTAAGTATTGCGTCCTAACTATAAGTATGTTATAAAAATGTAAGCTGTTCTGCGTACTATAATAAAAAAATGTAAACAATATTAATCTACATCCTTATGTATTTATAAACAGTTTAGTATAGGTTAGGTATGTGTTTCTTAATTAATTGTTTATCACTCGTATAATAAAACAACCAAAACTAAATAATTAATTAAGTAAAATGGCTTTAAACACGATCGCGTACATTGGTTTTGGTACCGACAAGTTTCGGACCTGAAGGGGTCCTTTGTCTGGGTGGAGTGGGATTAGTTAGCGGTCGCGCCCCGATTGGCACTCGGCTTATTTAATTAATTATTTGTCGATAATTCCTCACGACAGTTTTAATAATTTTATTAGCCAAACTTTATTAAGTAAGTTGCTTATAAAGAATAGTAATCAATTTAAAACACACTTGTTCTTTGTAGTCAGGAGAATTTATTTGTTGGAAAAAAGAGATAGTTTGGAGCTGTGCCAACTAAGAAAATTCAATAAAGGGCGCTTTAGTACCGGCTGCACAAAAATGTTCGATAAAAAACGATTGCAGCCGGAACGGTTCTGCTATTAAGTAAACTTTCTGCTATGAAGATGAAAATCTATAATGTTTGTATGTCAAACATACTACATGTATGCTACACATACACTCACGCCCGTAGCCCAGAGAGGTAGGCAGAGATTATGGATTATCTTCTACATCCTTACATCTACGCATACAAGCTCGTCGGCTACAGGTACTCCTTATATCGCCCTTCTTTAGTATGTTACTAATGTGATCGATATAAGTTCTCCTTGGATGTCCCCTACCAACGCTGCCACTCACTTTGGCAACATAAATTTGTTTCGTTACTCTCCCTTCATTCATCCTTTCAACATGCCCGAGCCACCGAAGCATACCTTTCTCAATTCTAGTCACAACACCACTCTTAAGCCACAATATTCCCTTATAACGCAATTTTTAATTCTATTATTCATGGTTACTTCTAACATGCTTTTCCTGCCAAAGCCAGCTCTCATTTCCACACATTAAAGTGGGGACTAGTACAGCATTGTGTTTTGCCAGACGAGCCTTCATGCTGACTCCTCACTACCTGTACTGTACTATAGCCCCATTCATTATATTTCCCGCATTCACTCGGCGTTCAAAATCTTTAACCTGCACACAAACTCTTCCAGATGTTCCACTTCTTGGTCGTTAAGATTGATATCGATTACTGTCTTACTCTGTTCTTTTTCACCTTACTTTCTTTTTATCTACATTCGTCTTCATACCTCTACCTTCCAATGAATCATTCATTACATTCAGCATAAATTGTAAGTCTTTCGCCAATCACGCAAGCACGGCCTGGTGATCAGCGTACAAGAGACATTTTACAAGTAGCTCACCCATTCTTAATCCATAATATTCGTCTTTAAAAACTTTCAAAGACTCATCCATAGAGAGATTGAACAGCTAGGGGGATGCTACACAGCCCTGTCTTACACTTTTATCGATGCTGGCCCTGTTAATTCTAACACAACTAATTAATCTAATAATGTTGCGGAAATTATATACAATAATCAGAGCTTGATCTCTCGAACAGTCATAATATTAATCTAATAAAATATAATCTTAATAAGAATTCTATTTCTCCTAAAATTAAACTATTTGAACGTATTTTTGTTTCATTTAAAATTGTATGCTAATATTTAACTAAAATTGTAAATTTATTCTATGTAAATTTTATTAGAGATACGAAGATATTTTTGTAATAATAATAATATGGAGCAGTGGTGGCTCAGCGGTTTAGGTTCCGACTTACGTACTGTAGGTTGCGCGTTCGAACCCAAGGCAGGCGCTTTACTTTGTGTACTTTATTTCATCACCACTGCTCCAAAAACGGTGAAGGAAAACATCGTCCTCAATATATATAAAGAGCAACTTAGTATTTCGTAACGAAATAAATGTGAATTAGAGTATCTAAGTTTATAATATTTAACACAGTACGTTACTACCTTGTTACATTTAACAATAAAAAAATAACTTACAAGTATATTATATGAATTGAACTCCATCTTTTGACGTACACAGTGCTCCTCGTGAAAGTTCTTTTTCTTAGATTGCAACATGGGTCTCAGAGATTTGTTAAGCTAGTCTGCTTTCTTATCTGTTTTTATTTGTAATCAATTTTGTGAAAATGTGTGTTTTCCTAATGGAAATTACAATTTAATAAGAACTTTTGGTCAGAAAACAGTACTTATATAATTTATTTTACGTAGGCCAGATACGGGGAACATATTTTGGCTCTGACTCAGGCATTTCACGCCACATTCATTTGCATTTCCATGTAACTCACCAAGCGTGAGTTATTTGCGTTGAATTATAAATTTCATGTAGATTTCTCAGTTCAATTTTAATTTTAGTATTTAAAATGTAAAGTGAACATTCGAGACCAGCTAGCTACATTTGATTAAATTAACGAAATATTTTTACCATTCCATTTTTTTTAATGTTTTTGTGAACGTTTTAATGAATGATACAAAGTTCAAACGATACTCGTCGCAATTTTAAAATAGTTCCACTTTATTACTTTGTTACATACAAATTGGCGATGGCTTTCTACATAGAGATGAGATGGATAGTTCATACACATCATGTGGGGGGTGTCAGGGGTGTGTTCAGAGGTAATGGTATTTCCTTAAGCCTGTGCAATATAATCGTAGAATTCATACCAAATGCAGGTTGTGAATAAACTGTGTAGCATGTTGTAAGCGCTCCTTTAGGCCTGCTAACATGCGCGGATGAAACATTGTAAGGTCTTAATCGGTGCGAATTCTACATAACCCGCACTTGTCCCTGCAAGGGCAGATGCTACAATTTAAAAGGACACGGCTCTGCATTCAAAAAATCGCTTAAATATTTATTAAATCATATTATTAAAAACATATTTCTAAGAACACAATTTTATCAGCAGATACATTTTGAATATCTTTGTGAAGTTAAGACGTTGCAGTACCACGATTGAAGCTACAGCCGACCAGTGAAGCTCGACTCGGATCCTCATGAGGAGAGATATAATGCCGGAGATCGTTGCTAGCTAGAACGTATTTATATTCATGTCAAAACGTCACGCCAGTTAGTCGACATTACTATCGTCTGTTTAAGTTAGGAAATTACAAATGTGAACTGTTTTAAATATTTTCTAAAAAAAAAAGAATAATACAACTGTAATGAAAAAACTGGTGATATTTCGTAAAAAGATAGAAGTTCCATTCGTTTGTAAATATATTATATGTATAGAAAAGAAGCAACAAGGAAACTTTACTAATATTAGGAAATGCAATAAGTATTGTATTGTAATTGAAATAAGTATTGGTGGTAAATATTCTATTTTTCAACCCTAGTTACAGTAGCCACTGAGCCATACAGCTATGGAATGATGTATTTTGTATCCAGTGCGCATTGTATACATTGACAATAAATATATAAACAATAAATCCATCGAGCGATACCCGGCGAGAATGTATTAGTAGATGTATTGATATTGAAGAGACGAGAGATGTGTCTGAATTTATAGTCTCTGCCTAACCTTCTGAGTTAGGGGCGTGAGCATACACATATTTATTAATTCCACCATCTATATATCCAGTTGAGTGGGATCAGAGATGGCCTTGTAGTATAGGCCCCGACTTACGGACTGTAGTTAGCGGGTTTGAACTTTACTAATAATTAAATTATAATAATTTAATAGGGTAATTTATTTCATCACCACTCAAGAAAACATCGTGGGTTTCCCCCTGGCATGTCTTAGAACCACCCGCACCAGCTAGCTTCTGTCCTTGCAGTGGACAAACATAATAAAAACGCTGCTTTATTATTATTATTTATTTTATATCCAGTTTGTTAACATCGGGTAAGAGTGGTGCTTTCAAATAATTGACATTTATTATTTACTTACCAAACCAATCAGAACTCATTCCGTTTAATTTTCCCTCGCAGTTATTCTCATGTGAAACAACTTCTATGTAGACAACTGTACGAGGTCACGCTACACGGATAATTTGCTGTTTACTTATTATGACTTGTCTACTATCTTCTCTGCTTGCGTTATATATTTATCTCACTGGCATATTTCACACACACTGTGTAATGTGTCAATTAAAGCTATAGGATTGGACTACATGCGAACTGAAAACATTTCAGCGGGTAAAGACATTTGCATAACTTTGCTTTATTCTTGCATTTATTTTCATTTATCAACATATAAAATTATCTTTTAAAATCTGGGCTTGCATAAAATATTTAAAAACTTTGTTTATATAAACTAATTTAAAAACAAAACCAAATTTCAAAATTATTCAAGAGCCAAGCCATTTTATATTAAGACAACAAGGTTGTTCACTTCGTGTAATTTCCCCTGTACTCAGTACTTAATTTAAAAACTTAAATAAGTTTTTCTTTTAGATAACTATTGCTTCTTCAATTCCTAGCATTATGTTTAAATCTTAGAAAATTCTATCACTATTTACTGTGACTGAAAATTTGGTATTAAGAACTTAAAATAAATAAAACCCGTTTTTATTATATTCAAATGGTGGTTCAACTTAGTGGACAATCCAAAGAACACTTGGTCGTCGTCGTTTTCAACGTTATTGTACCGTAACTTCTCAAACTTATTATTTTTCTTTAAATGTTATTACTAGAATTTTAAGAACTGAAATTTTTAAGGGAAATGCCGACGGCGATTGTGCTAAGCAAAGCGCCCGAACATGTCTGGCCTTTTAAACTGTTTTCAAAGTTGCTTACAAATTAAGTTACTTACTTTCTCTTTCATTTTGTATATTTTACATGAATAATAAGAACCTATACTGATAAATAAAATTGAAGTGTCTGTATGTTATATCAGAATAACATTTTCACACACATGATGTATATACGGTACTTATAAATACTCTTTAGCCACGTTAAACGATAGTAGATAGGGGTAAATATTATAGGTTCGCGAGATAGACAGCGTCAGCAACTTGCTTATTGAACTCAAAACATCGTTAACTGCGTTAGGCGATTCTACGTAGGGTGGTAATCTATAAATAAAATTAAAATAATTGTTCTTAAGTCAAAATATAATTTTTATACTGCTGTTTTACGTTTTATTTTGTACGGTAAAGACAATTAATACAAAAAATACTTTTATTCTGCGAAGTGATTAATATGTTTTGATTTGATTCCACGCGGACGACAAGAAGTCGCGGGCAACAGCTAGTATAACATAAATATACATCACAATGAATCATGCCTCGCCAGTGAGAATTCGTTTACTAAATTATAGGATCCACAACAATATCTTAATCAATAAGTGATTATAAACTACGTAGGTACGTTAAAAATGATGTTATGTCGTTTGTAGGATGGCATATAGAACTGCTGGAAACTTATTATGAATTTGTTTTGTTCAAAATCTAGCACATATTTATAGACACAACTTTATCAGATGAATATCTGCCACGTCTCGTTGTCAATAACTATAAAAAAACAATAGTTTTTCCGAAGACACACCACTAATTTCACATAACTACACTCCACGGACAATTTTTCCTGGTATTTGTTTTGTTTCTTAATAATCTAAGATAAGGAATGCAAAAATATTGAATAATTCATATTTACAGCAATATCGAGTCTGCGGAATAAATTCACAGAATTGTGCGGCATAATCCTATTACCACTGCTCTTAAACCTACGTTTATTGTGCGCGAATTGAATGAATAACTGTTTGCTGCATACAATTCAATGTCAACCTCATGAAAATAAATTGATTTAGTAGTTTGTAGTAATTCTTCATAGCACGTCATTTGCTTGTTTGCGGGCCAAGACCGAAAAATGTGCGACAGTAAAATAGGCCATCAAAACCGACATCTTCCAGTGATTTTGAGGCACTTCCCGAACACCTAGGAAACTAATATTTTCCATTATTTTTATAAAAAAACTAGTGACCCGCCCCGGCTTTGCCCGGGTACCAGTAATTTGTGAATCTAAACCATCCTCGAATCCACTTGAACACATACACAAAAGTTATACATATATATATATATATATTCATATTTTTAAAGTTTAAATGACCTTTTACAGTGTGTGTCATGTTAAAAATAATACGTACATGAAGGCCAATTGAAAAAAATTATTGAGATTGGTATTATATAGTCCTGTTGTTTCGTTTAACTAGACCACTTGAAATATGGTCCTTCGTAGAAATATCGTTGTATTACTTGCTAAATTGTCTAACCCTGCCATGAGTTTCCGTAGTGTAGCGGTTATCACGTGTGCTTCACACGCACAAGGTCCCCGGTTCGATCCCGGGCGGGAACATTTCTTTTTTCGTTAGTAAAATAGTTTTTTATTCATGGACGAGAATATTAATAAACCCTGCATTTAATAACAATGGTAATTGTATTTATTCGTTAACTAGCTGACCCGGCAAACTTTAATTAATCTTAGAATTAAATTATGTCGTGGTACCTGATTAGCTGTATTAGTTGCGGGGTGGGTTATACCCAGGTCGAACCCTATTATTGAAAGCACATTGAAACAGTGGACGACAGCAAGGGCGCGGCGCGGCACGGCGGTGTGAGACCCGCACTTGTTTATATTTTCACGCGTATACGTTTTATTTTGCGATAAATCTAAAGAAATAATTATTTAAATTATACTGTGTAAAGGATTATCACAATATGCATGAAATGCTTAAGGTAACTAAGTTATTTACGCCATTTTTTATTAGTTACAATGGATATAGTAAGGTCCTTTAAAAGTTACATATATGCGACCACGGACTTTTTTGTAGATCTCTGTAATATATACAATTTGATCATTCGATCTCTGTTGTAAGGTTTAGCCAGCGTTTGCAACGTAAGCGCACAAAAATATGTTTTTACCTCAAACTTTTGCTCTCTGCTTATCTGTGCTACAATGCGTGCATGCAAGTAATGTACACCTTTCTCTCGAATCACTGTTTGTCTATCCTTTGCGTAGTTTGAAAGATCTAATGGAATAAACAGCGAAAGCTTCTTTTTTCGTAAAAATAAATTTTATAGTTTTCGTTTGGTTCCTAAATGGCTTATTACATGGTTTTTTACCTGTGTAATACATTAATACTCAAAACATTAGGTCTCAATCTCACAGACCTGTAGAATTACGAAAGGAGTTGCTGGATTTCTTTAATCATAAAAAGAATAACATTATGAAAATGAATGCAACATTCGGTTGGAATTTAAAAGAAAATTCTGTTTTCGCAATCTGTATAAATCAAGGTGCCAGGTCTGTAAATTTGTGTTTCGTTCTACACAATTACCTAGAATTCCGATTATTTGCTAAAGAATTCAACATTTTGTACTATCTCTTGAATAATATCTATTATTACTATTTACTATTAATAATAAGCTATTTTGTTTAATAAGCTATTTTGTTTAAGCTATAAATGGAGTTAAGGTTTTATATGTCACCGTCAGATTGTAAGCATTGTCAGTTTATAATCACAAGCTGAACCCGGCGTTTCGCACCTCGTGTAGTTTAATTTAACCAACTTTTGTCTAGCGTAAGCTAAACCCCATTTAATATGATTGATCATTTATGTAGATCTCAACTTACATTGGATAAAATTATTTCTCCGTATAAAGTTTCAACCCCTACATCGACCTTTAGGAGACGAATTTAGAAAAAATCCTTCTTAGTCTCGCCCACGTAATAAATCTCTGTGGAAATTTTCAAAGTCTCTGGGCCAATTGATTTGACCTGTGCCTTGATATATCAGTCAGCCAACTTATTCTTTTAGATCGGTTAGTTATATTATAAACTGAGGGAAATTTGTAAAATGAATTTAGACACTAACTATTAACACTTACCAGACATCATGTAGGTTTTACAAAACAAGCAGCAAGCGAACGATTTAAACAATAATGAGACAGGACATAATTTAAAAAAAATTAGAAATATAGTAACACAACTCGAAAATACATCTTTGGCACTTTGTTACCATGCCAAATTAAAATAAAATGAAAAGTTCTAAAACGCAACATATAAATATCAATATTGTACGCGGCGTGTATCAGCCGGTGCATTATCTTTTGCGACGAACAAAAGAGATTTTACACCCATTATCATCATTCAACTTCATTAAGTGATAGTCTGTCGGTCCGATGTCCTTGGCGGTAATATTTCAAAGACTTTTGACGTCTCGCAAACTATCTTAAAGTAAAGTACGTGTGAAACTTATATTTTTCGACTTATTAGTGAGGTGCTGCAGCCCCTAGCTGCCCTTTTTTCCATTCCCATCGTACCTTTGTTCTTATATTACGTAAAAGCCTTCTCTGTTAAGCTGTTAAATCATGTCAAAAAATCTGTTAAACTAATTCTACTCTTCTTCCCCTCGTCACCCATTTCTAATAAGGAAGGGATGGGAAGAGGAGAAGAATTTGACTGGGGATTTATATTAGAAAAAGGAAGTTGTCACTGAGCCGATTTTGATGGGACTTTTATAAGAAGTTAAGTAATATTGTGTGTGCTAATTTAATTTTAGCAAAAGATTAAGGTACTGCGTAAAAAGTTAAAATCCCTCGAAATTATAAATAAAAATTAGGCGTCTCCGTATCGAAAGCGCCGCCTGCAATGTCATAAAGGTTGCCTTAACGCAGTAAAAGAATGCAACATGCGTATGTATCCGTGTATACATTTTTGATAGGTAGGTTTTGGTTATGATTATGATGTTGACGGTGATGGTGGTGGTGTTGTGGTGATGATGGCCATGCTGGTGGTATTGGTGATGGTGGCATTGGTAACACAGCGAACCCAGGTGTTTGCAGCTAGTACTTATTGTACTACTTTAAGGTTAGTAGGCTATATTTTTTGGTAAATAGCATTATTTCGTTTAAAACAGATTCTACGTATTCTTTATTCATTCAGAACCTGAATGTAAATTTGGCGTCGTGTAGGCTAGCTGCAAAATTGATTCGCCGAAACGTTGTTGACGACACTGCTCTTCTTTGTTAGCCGCCACTATCATCCCAATCCTACAGCTAAGATCTCAATATCACTGTCGCTATCATTTAAAAATACCTAATTTTTTAAACAATCTAGACTTTATCACTCCACAACCGATCAAAATGGAGGGATTGCAAATTAAGATTGAGTAATCTCGAAAATCGTTTATAGAAAACATACATCTGTCACTTCCGTACAAATTCCAATCCAAAAATACTAATCCGTCCTCTCAAACGTAGATTGAATCTGAATCTGAAATGGATCACTATATAGAGCCATAGATTGGTTAATGAAATAGGGACTAAAAGTAGGAAATCGATTAAAACTTCAATCTCGGATAGCTAACTAAAGATTGGGATAGAATACAGAAAGCAGTTGTTAGTCTATTCTTCGACCTGTTTGTATACAATGAGTGGGCCCATTGTATTTCTATGTCAACGCGTGCATTTGAAGTGGATTGCGTGTAAATGGTTAATTGTGGCCGAGCATAAGTTAAGGGTTAATATAGGATCACCAAGCCTCTCAATTTTCTATGTCTTATCCGAAAAATAAGAAGGGATAAAACTATAGAAAAAGATAGATATAACAGAAACCTTAAACTTAATACGCTCGACGAAATTTTGTAGCATTTTGTTTTCAAGTTCTAATTATTATTTACGTAAACAAAAGACACAGTTTATTATCAAAATGTCTGCTAAAACACATACAAATAAAATATAAAATCCTGCGCAAAACATGAAAAGTCGCCTCACTCTTTCAATATCTAAAATCGATTTGGTTAACATACAAATGAAATTTTATTTTTACAATTGAAATCTTCATAAATACATATTTTAAAGTCATATTTTATTAATCGTAGAAGTTCCAGCTACTATTTTCAATAAATTCAACTATAAATTGCCTATTAAAGGCTTCAAAACAACATCGTTTGAGAACCAAATAATAATCCTTACACATAAACAGGACAAGATGATTACCATCTTGCCATATGGAGTTGACGCAACATGTTTTCGTCATACAAGTCGATTTATCATCCACCATTTGAGTCGTCTCTCATTTCTTAATCATGTCATATTTCACAAAACTTCAACCTTTTTTTAGAAATTTCTTGCAATCAGTGCAATATGTTAGAAAAATACTGCATCTTTTCTCTTCGATTTTTGTCATTTTCTCAGATTATTTTCAAGAACTTGGTAACCCTAGGCGTACACGTTTACATAAATGTCTTGTATCACCCGTTACATTTGTTTTAGACATTGATTTTATTGTGACTACTTAAATAGGACAGTTGCCGCACGGGGCCAAGCGGGCATCACTTACTTTCGAGCGCGTCAGGTTTTCATAACGGGGTTACCTTGGAATTAGTCATCCACGTATAGCCAAGCGCTTAGACTATCGCATAAATTTGAGGAAAAATATCGATCGTCGGACTTACTCGAGCACGTCGGATTCATTTGGGGGGTGGGGGAGTTAGTTAAGGTAACCGTAACCGTTACATGAACATTCTAAAGCGCCGTGATTTTTTTCTTACGATAATGTGAGAATATAATGGATTCTTTCCCCACCGCTAAAAATAAAAATTTTGTACTTCGCCTTTTATTCTTTTTGCCATCTGATCTTCTAAATCCAACCTACAACGCTAAGCTTAGTCGGCTCCCGCTATTGTGTTGTCTTCAATTATCAATCCCAACGATTTTGAGTAGATAATTGAGTTACGTTAGATTCAAAACGTTTGTATTCTAAACTTTTTTCTTCGTTTTGAGCAGATATACACCAGTATATCCACTGATAGGTAAATAAATGCCAATTTAAGATAAGCACATCATGGCTCAAGTATTTGTGTAAATAAACTATAATTAGGGGATCTAGAGGGAATAATTAATACAAGCTACTTAAAAAAATGCAATAAGATTAAGATTACATTGGATTGTCAGGCCAAATGATATATGTAAAAGCAAAAAAGCTCTGCTTCTGTGTCTCCTATTACAATCGAGTTACGATACGAATCATTTGATACCGTTAGTTTTTAAACATTTGCATAGATTTAGATAATTGTAGGCAGGTTGTGCAGCAGTCTTAGTTTCTGTATACTTGATTTCGCTGAAGTATAATAAGAGGTGTTTATATATTTGTTAAGAAGTCTATCCATTAGCAGAAGTCCTTGAATTTAATGTTTGAAGAAAGCACGTAATGTTTATACGTGTATGTGACAGTTTGACCTTTTAAACGTGCGACGCTACAGTGAAAACTTATTACTATTAAAAGGTACTAACTAAAGACTATTCTATTTTATTTTAAGAAATATTTGTTGTGTTCAGGTATATATTATAGAGGCGAGAAAATACTATGATTATGCAAAATTATTATTGTTTACCACCTTGTTTTTGTTTTGCTTATGATCACGCGCAGAATTGTATCTACATATGTCTTGTATCTATTTATTCATCTGAATTTATTTGAACGGTCTTTTCACTAGGATTTTATGTTATTCCTTTCAAATTCTATACCGTTTTGAAAAAACTCCTAACTAAAACGCTTTAGGCAAGAGTGTTGTTTTAAAACAATGACTACTCTACTACAATTTGACAGATGAAATAAATCACATATTTAGCATTTTTCAACTTCCCTGTTTTGCATTGAATAGATTCTTTATCTATTCAATGCAAAACAGGGAAGCAGTTGTTGAATGATAAAGCTTTTTCCTACTCATCCTTTTAAAACAATCCTTCTACTTTTGTCCTCTATGCGTTCCTAAACCATTCATCCGATTGTTATGAAAATTTGAGAGTATTTATGCCTTTATTTTGATCCCCGCAAAGAGTATTATCGCAAAAGTGATATCTTTTTCGTGTCGTAACGTTGAGGTTTCTAGTTTTTAAAAGCTGGTGACATTGAAAATTAATTAAGTGAAATTGAAAAGGATACATGTACATAAATTATTCAACAAGCTACTAATTTCGGGGTACATGTAACAAACTTGAACAAACAATTCACGAAGCGATAGCGAGATACGACTCCCGAATTTATTGCCACTTTCGTGCCACAATAGAGTTCGATACGCACGAAGACTGGCTTACTCATGAGACAATGATTTCATATAATTCTGGGACCTTGCAGCTAAAGTACTTAGGGTTCTTGGGTTTAATTTTCATTAGGGTTATATTCGTATATCATATAATTGTATGTATTACATGTTAACTATTGACAATAAACAAATAATACATGTTAGCTTAAATAAATTATAAAACCGCCACTGAATCAATTATCATTCAATCATACGGAGACGCATTATACCTGTTCCTATTCAGTAGTACTCGTGCTAAAATATACTAGGAATACACACGTTCATATGTATAATATACAACTCACTAAAATTCCATAACAGTTGGATGAATGGTTTAGGACCGCATAGAGGACAACCGTAGAAATTATGTTCTTGAAAAATATATGATTAGAATAGCTTTGACATTTCATTTATCATTAATCCTAGTACTGTTTACTTTAAGGCACAACATATATCATCCTCTTTTTAACCTTTATCGGTGTGTCGTGATGTGATGTGATGTGATGTGATATGATACGATGTGATCGTGATAACTATCTATATCTAAACTCAACGTCATCGTTGAGTTTAGATATAGATAGTTATCACAAGTTGTCATCAACTCAATATTCCAATTCGTATGTAGAACTCTTCGTTACGTCATCCTGACGTAGCAATATTAGTGTGAACGTTAATTCGCTTTCCAGTAGCCAAAGCCGGCATTAGCACGGCTCCAAGCCGCTCCACGCTGTCGTTGCATTCAATTAGCTTTCTATTACTTTGACTCTAACTAACTTCAGAATCCTACACCAGAGGGAAGCACAATAAGGCACCTGACGGTTAATTGAATTTTCTAAGCATTTGATTACAGCTAGCATCTTAACTAGTAGCTTGCTCTCCGTTTACTTGTGTTTTGTAACTTGTAGTTGTACTAAGTAATAATTCAAATCATTAGTTTAACTAGTTGTACATTATTGAGGGTTATGGGATTATATGCGATCGATTGTTCCAATTGAAACAAGCTTTGCAAGCAAAAAAAATTTTAGACAATTTCGTTTTTATTGTTTTTTGAACTTAAGGAATGTACCCATATTTTTTTATTCCCCTCGACCCCCTCCGGTGGGTGGTCCTCTACTATATACCCAGCCCCGTACTTTTCAGTTTTCAAATAAATACATAAATATTTGTCTTTATTCCTACAATGCGAGTTTGAAAAACGCTGCGCCATATTTAAATAATTAATTATTAAAAAATAAAAAATCCTGAGCCCTCCTGTGATCAAGCTTGGTATTTTGAAAACCTTCCTCCCCATTCCTCCTTGAAAATGTATGGACATGTACCTAAACTATTTAATTTAAGCACTTTGTGTCGCGGTCTTAGTACACGTCTCTCTTCTACATCCATAAATCTATCTATCTACACATGGTCGTGGGTAACAGGATCTCCACTCCTTATATCGTCATGTGCTAGGATCGCGCCAAATGAAAGTACGTTATCTCTGCCTACCCCTCTGGGTATAGGGAAGAAGAATATTAGGGCCCATATTTATTTTAAACGAAAGAAAACTATTATTTCTTATTATTATTCTTTAAAATCTTACAATCGCATCGTTTATTATTTCTGGGACAGAGAATGCAATTGATATTTGCTTTCTATCCAGCTTATCATCCTTTAAATCTGACAGGAAACATTTAAAACATTTATTTATGATTTTACTTTTGGGTAAGAATTTAATATAGGTCCAGCGGCAATGACCTATAAATACGAGAACTGCTGAACCACGGAGTCTTCATGGAGATCCTTTAAAAATGTTGCATAACAATATATAATGCAAAGCCTTTACGTACTACACAACATTCTGGAGCGGGACAATGTGTCAGGAAAGTTTCTCTTCCGTGGACGTTTTCAAATTGCTTAGATTTATTACGTACAGAATAATGTCCTTTATCGAGCATCGTCATATTGTAAATGTTATCACTTATATATCCCCAGTATTGCAACTACATGCTCTTTGAAATAAATATACATAAATCAAACCGAGGGACTTATAGTTTTCTCAATATTTTGTGAAATAATCCAGCAAAATACTTCTCGAGAGTGTTGTGTGCTCGCATTGGTCCACTATACAATTGGATCTTTATTTTTAAAGGCGTATTATTGTAGGCAGTCGACAATCCGAAATGTACTTGACTGATTTAATGCCACATTTCAGCATAAAATATTTTAGTATTTATGTGCACCTCTTTACACATGGGACAACCTGAACGCTGCATTGTTGTGAGTATAAATAATGTAAAGTGATTTGCAGGAGTTCGTACAATGTCTAATTTAACGGCCGTTGATTTCGTTTACGATGCACGACGAAGAGGAAAGAGACCATGTTGACTAGTGTGTAGATTTAATGCTATTGTTAAACGAATATTTTGTTAGTTTTTTTTTTTTTTTTTATAAGAGAAGGGGGCAAACGAGCGGCGGGAACACCCAGGTGATCAACGACGCCCATGGACACCCGCAACACCAGAGGAACTGCAGATGCGTTGCCGGCCTTTTAGAAAAAGAAAGGCTCGCTTCTTGAAGGACCCCAAGTCGTACTGGTTTGGAAATACCGCCGAGGATAGACCATTCCACAACGCGGCTGTGCGTGGCAGGAAATGTCGAGAGAACCGCACTGTTGAGGAATGCCAGCCATCCAGATGGTGTTGATGGTACCTGGCGGTCTGTCGTGTCGTACGATGACGAAACTCGGCGGCAGGAATCGTTCCAAACAGTTCTTCGGAACACTCCCCGTGGTATATACGGTAAAAAATGCAGAGGGAGCTGACGTCCCTCCGCAAGGCCAGAGTATCAAGCTGATCGGTAAGAGCTCGGTCGTTGACGATTCGAGTCGCTCTCCGTTGTATGCGGTCAAATGGAAGAAGCTGGTATTGGGGTGCTCCCGCCCAGAGATGCGAGCAGTATTCCATGTGGGGCCGAACTTGCGCCTTGTATAGCTGAAGGCGGTGGCCCGGCTGGAAATACTGCTTCGCTCTACTGAGTACACCCAGCTTTTTAGAGGCCAATTTGGCCTTGTCTTCCAAGTATTAATTATGAATTAAAAGTAACCTTTATTTAAACTGCTTCGTACCCTGACCGCTAAATAACTTATCTATGCTTAAAAATCGAGTATCGCCAAAAGGAAAATAAATATGTAAGTCAAAAATATGTCAAAACTGTGTTACATTAGGAATTTCTCAAATTCATACTATATACAATAACTAGTGACCTGCCCTGGGTTCGCCCGGGTACCACTAATTATGTTGATCCGATCGCTAACAAACACAGGAATGTGCCAAGCTGGACAATACCTGTAAATTTCATCGAAATCGGTCCAGCCGTTTCGGAGTCTTTAGGTCTATAGGGAACATACATACATCGCTTTATATATACTATTTTTTTCATAAAAAGCATCCTATGTTACTTCTAATACCTCCAAGAATATGTGTACAAAGTTTAACGATGAGATTTCGCATGAAAGCGTAACAAATACACCTACATTCACATTTATAATATTAGTAGGGATTGCATTACATAAGAATTCTATCTAAACAAAAAATTCCAACAAAATATTTTTTTTTATAAAAAGATTAATTATTAACCATTTCCTGTTTTAATTGATGATTTATTTGCTAAGATAACAAAGGATTCAGAGGTAGTAAAGTAAAGTAAGGAATAGTGGTGCCACAAAAAGCACCTTTGAGCAAAATACAATTTAATAAAGTCTGAAGTCGGCAAAACCAATGAAATGCTATTCATCCATCTGGTTTTACAAATTATCATCGGGTCATATTACGGTAGTCGGGTAAAATTGGTACAAGTTACTTTATCACAAGTTAAAAGTTGAATCAAAGTTCAAAGCATCAAAGTGCTAAATTTGTGTCTGAAAATTTTGTTTCCCAGTAACTTTCTTAAGTCGATTATAAAATTTTAACTTCCCTATACTAAATCTGAATGTCAAACATATTGAAATGGTTTAAGTTTCTTGCTCATTTAAAATCTGCATCGTGCAAGGTGGTCTAGCAATTGTAGCAGTTATTTGTTGTTGTCTTGGGTTCGATTTCGGAATTTAATGTCGATGTTGAAAATTTTAAGCTTGTGCCAAAAATAAATTGAACGTCATACATTTTAACGTGAGATTGAAGTATGAATGCAAATTATGATAAATTACGCACTCAAATAAATAAGACAGTAATTTTTAGAGGCGAATAAATGTTATATAAATTGTGTAACGGGTGTCTTCGGGGCGTGGCGTGCGAAGTGAGAACGTAACTGCGTGAACGGCGTTATTATGACCGGCAAGGCTACAACAAATTAACTATTGATTTTAATTCCATGTGGAATATCGATAAAAATGTGTATCACGTTGACAACACTATTTTTAACTCACACATAGATGACTACTAACAAATGCGCATATGTTTTTTGGTATCATTTCCAATCTGTCATGGTTTGTCTTGTACATACTAAAAAATATACATTTACTTTTATGGGCGGGGGCAAAGCTCCATTATATTTGTGGCATTATCATTTCCAACAATTTTTAATGAATAATTTTTGTTTTATTCCACATCTTTTAGATAAGAGCAGTTTTTAAATAGACTTTTGAATGAGAATTTCTTAAATATTTTCTTGCATTTATTGTACATATTTAGGAACTCTAATGTAAGAAAAATTTGAAAAGAAATAAAATAACCTCGCGCCACAACAGTGGAAATCCATAATTTCTGCATACCTCTCTGAGTTTGTGTATTTATTTATGTTTATATGTTTATAATGACAAGGATGTAAGAATGTCTGGGGATAGACAGGAAAGCAAGGTTACCAAATATGGGAATGAAGAAAGACATGGATGAATGTGTATACAAAAAGGATAGAAATACAGATGCATGCTTGAGAGAGAAACAAAGATATAATGCATATGTGTAACGTGTTAATCTTGAGCAAACACACATTGTATTGTATGATGCAGCCTTTTTTCTGGAACGACACCTGTACGGTGAAGTTATTGTTAAATCATAATTTGTACCGGTCGTGTTTTGTACAGCCGTATGCACAAGTCCCTTGTTACAACTACTAAGGCAGTAGGCATGCGTATGCTCGATGTGAATTCTCGAAACTTGATAACGCCATGGAATAATTGTCGTATGTTATATATATGTTAATTTTTCTTTGCGTTCGCTGCGCGGTGGCAATAAAACTGTAAGCGGCTTAAAATGGTTTAACTTACGTTGGAAATAAATAGGTATGATGGCATTTTAATATTCGGCAGTCGATGTTTCAATAAAAATATATCTATTTAAATTACAAAGGTGACAATTGAATGAGGAATGGTTGTTACAAAGGTCTTATAAACTAAATTTTTAGTGTAAGCATGAAGCAAGGTGGTCCGTCGCCGGGCTGCGTCTGAATTGTTGGGGATATGAAGTGCTCTCGGCTTGTTCTGTCATTTTTCTGAATTAAATCAAATACATAAAATTCATCGTATTCTTGTCCTATTTCCGATACATAAAATTTTACCTTTTTATGGTAATTAAAAATATAGAAGAGGTTTATTGTGATTGCGCCATTATGGTAGCATGTGTGCTAATAACTTCGATTTCTTCCTCTATTTTATTATTATTGAATGAATTTATATTTAAGAATTGAAATATTGTGAAAAATATTATGTAAATTATAAATTTAACTTAACTTTTTTTTAGCTGTACAAAAGATACAAGATGTTTAAAATGACAGTCGATATAGGGTCTTGTTTTTTTATTTCAAATCTTTTTGTGAAGTCCTAATTGTAAATTTTTCTCAATAGCCTTGTGAACTTAGACTTGGCCCGATTTTTTACAGTGAAACTGTTTTTATTCGAATTTATTTAGCTTTTAAATATGAATGTGTAGTATTTTACTTTTAAAATGTCGCTGGAGATATTGGACACTACATTTTTCTATCAAAACCGCATAATAAATCAACTTAAATAATTTGATATCATGATTTTCTGTATTCCTTAGTAATTGATTGATGCAAAAAATAAATTGCGCCTTGTAGACTTAGTACTCTTACCTAATTGCATTAGCCTTAATTGCACTTAATCTCTGTAATTAACTTTGGTCCTAAATTACACTACACAAAACGTTGAATACGAAAAACACTACTTAATGCGAGCAGTTCTTAAATATTTCGGCAAACTTGGAAACGGCTCTATCGATTTGAAAGAAATTTTGTAATCACATGCGGTTTTTATTTTTAAATTTATCTATGACTAGCTACGTTCCGCCCTATAACTACTAGATGGACACTTTTTTGGCCATAATGGCTTACACATAACAAATATATGCTGTTTCGGCTATTTTGTAGGTATATTTAATGTATGTAAATATGGCGGATTTTTGCGGCGCTTGACACTTATAAATTAAAATATCGTAATATTTTGGTCAATTCACACAATATCTTTATAAATAATAGCCTATGCCCTATGTGGTGTTCAGATGTATAAGCTACATTATAGTAAAGCTTCATTAAAATTAATTCTGTAGTTTTTGCCTGAAAGAGTAACAGACATCCATACATATGTACAAACTTTTGCGTTTATAATATTAGTAGGATAAAGCGCCTTAACCGTAAAAACGCAAACTCCCTAAAAAAACTAATTTTTAGACTACAATTGTAGTTTAAAAATTAGTTTTTTTAGGGATTGTCAATGGATGATTGCGTACTGGTGACTTGAAATTTTACGATATGCCGCTAGATATCATTAATCGAATTGATGATCTTCCGACTAACAATCAAACTATCTAACTATCTTACAATGACAGTGATGTTGCCGCTGAACGAAGCTAGGTCCGCGACTAATTTTACTTATTTTAAATTTATTCTTTATATGTACCATTTTCTTTTATTTTATAAACATTTTTTTTAAAACGATTAAAATTACTTAACGCCGAGTGACCGCTTCATCAATTACCAGATTTACGGATGAATTTCCCAATATCCTTTGTGTAGGAAAAGTACCTGAAGAGAAAAGGTAAAACAGTAAAGCGCGGAGCCTCCGACTTCGCACATCGTCACTCAAAACTCAGTGATTCGTGCTACTTCCCAGTTCCTGCCTTGAACATTCATGACTTAAAAATCTGAGGCGAGTAGAGTAGAAAGTAACGACTATTATAGGAATGAATAAGTAAATGGTATAAAGTTGTTAACTAAATAATTATTGTCAGATGCTATTGACTAAATTTGAAATTTCGGAGGTCCTAATCAGGGTGAGTGTGTGACTAATACCACTCTCCTTGAGTCCTTCAAGGATCCAACAAGTTCGAAACTAGTCGGTACATACATCGGATTGCATTGATTGAATTAATTAAGTAAATGGTAAGTATGAGATGTGATACCAAATATAAGAAAATGATAGTGTAAAAATATAGTACTGTAGTAAACTTATGTTATATGAGAAAGTATGTCCTCAACAATATTTTGAACATTATCGTCGTGTTGGGAAATCAACGAATGTTTGTTGGAAAATAATTGAGATATACTACGCTTACACAGCCCACTGCCAATAAATTGACTCTTACAAAGCCTTTTGTTTTCTGATGTTCACAATACGCCATTACCGAAACATAAAATATATTTTATGATTCAAATATTGCGTGAACTTCTAGGTTTAGTAAAGACAATAAAATAAAATAAGCACTTTATTTTGTAGAAGTGTCAAGGTAAAAAGTTCCCTAATGGTTCCTTTTACATCGGTCAATGTTCGGCGCAACGGAAGATGTTTTTGGTGGAAAGGATAAAGCATTTTTACAGTTAATCGCGACGATCAATAAGTTATAGAAGCGTATAAATTTGACAAGTAAATTTATTGCAGATATTAGAAACTAGTACAGTTTCGCATAATTAGTTAAGCTTTTATTTAACTTTGCAAACCTTATTGTAATTATATTACTTTATCTTGCTTTTATTTTCTAATTTATCCTATCTGCAAGCCCAAAATGTTGACGCATCCTTTAACTATATTTTGGTCGGTAAAATGTGTCTCGAACAGTTAGCAACTAACCCTTTCATTTATACAACCCTCGATACTCAAACTTAAAAAAATATTAGTACTAAAAAGTATTAAGTTATTTATTTAAGCGCTATAAATCTTCAGACTTAAGAAAACGAAAGTGATTAATTTGTAACTTTTTATATCTGCACCCTCTTGTGAAGTCCTTCATAAAATATTATTTTATGCCTTTAATAGCGGACTGAGTGTCGTCAAATGTTATGACAACCTGTCTGCAAGCTCAACCTTATTATTAAACGGCTATCAACTTTCACTATATGTATATGCACGAAGCACTATGGTTCATTTGTTTTTTTTAAATATAACCTTCAGGTACATTTGAGATGAACAAACGTGCATTCTGTGCACTTGACAGATGTCTATATCATCGTCACTCAAGATATATCCACTGCTGAATATATAGGTCTTCGGAAAGAAGATCACAAAGATTGCCGCCCCATGCTGTAGAGTCTATGCTGTGTCGTATATATATATATATATCCCAACATATATCCGTTCTACTATCTATATTAGCAACCTCGTCCTAAGTAGAGCTGTTTTTTGTATTCTGATCTGATTATTATTCTTTCGTTAGTAATCATAAGTTTTAAATTATTTCTCATCATCTTCCTGCCCTATTCCCATCTATCTGGAGTCGGCACAGAATGGTCCCCTCTTCCATATCCTATTCCATATATATTCTATTTATATTTTCCATATACATTCCATATATATTCTATTCCATATCTATCAGCCGTCATATCTGTATTCACGCCCTTTTTACACATATCGTCTCGCGCAACCCATCCATACTTTCTTCGGTCTTCCTCTACAATTGTAACCATCCACTTTCATTCCCATTACTACTTTCTTCACTATATATCTTATATCCCTCCGCATAACATGCCCGTACCACGCTCACCTCTTGCTCCTCGATTTCTGTTACCTGCGCAAACAAACTTCGTCGAAATATTATTATAATTTAAGACACTAGTTTAAAGTCGCAAAGCATTTAATTATAATAATTTAGTTTCAGCTGAATGTGTGGTGTTTTTAAGGTCGTGAATGTGTCACCTTTGATACAGCTGTTTTGTAAAAAGGACAACTCTTAATTGTAAAGGTAAAATTTGAACACGTTTCTTTCATTGTGTATTGTTGGCATTATAAAATCAATATAAACATTGTTGTTATAATTGAAAAATAAAATATTTATTGCACACTTTTGCCTAGAATTTATAGTTAAAAAAAATGTGTGTAACTTCAGTACCGACTATTATGCCTGCGAGGGAGAAGCGCGGGAGGCGCATCGCTCAGGAATGCCGGCGCGCCTTTCAGTCGCTTCAACTACGTGTCGGCGTTGACATTGACCTTAACTACAAAACATGCCCATTGACTACATTCCTTCAACAACAACATGTAAAACTGTCAACTCAACAACAGAGTGTTTATTTACGTACATAAGAAATTAGACTATACTTCTTTAGCGTAAGAAAAAATATCATGTGTGCCAGTACTCTTTGTTAGTGAAAACAAAACAAATGATAACGGTTTTATTAAATGACTTGGAACTATCGGTAAATGTCGGGAAGTAGTTATTGGTTTGTATTGTTATACCATGAAGTCGGTGTAGCTTTTAGGTGTCACGCATCGTAAAATTCTCATCGTTTTTCCAAATACCATAAGAATTTGTTAAAACTTAATAGTATCAAAAAATAAATGGGATAATAGCTATTGTCCACCAAGTTATATAATAAAAACTTACTGCCTAAAATAAATTATACAATAGTACAATGCTAGATGAATTCGTTTACACTTTGACTTACACAATTTTACTTGTACTTGTACGTAATGAAATAATAAAAGTTGTAGGGTAAAAAAAGGTCTGGATACACACACTTTTATGTAAATTGAATAGTTCACTTACGAAATTCGGAACAAAGGCGAAAACAAGTGCGATTTATGTGTGACCTAGAAATATAAAAGCTGTGTTAGTGTTGTGGAGCGTACACAGTCTCTCTGCCCCCGCCTCCGCAACTAGCAATCATAAGCGAATAGACCTCCATCACTTATTACAGGCCTTGTTAGAGGGTGTTAAGTGGCGGCATTTATTATTAGTAATTTCTTCACCTTACTAAATAACTAGCGGATCCAGCCTACGTTGTCTAATGGTTTTTCGTTATTCGACAAAAAATTTTGAAAAAACACAAGCAGTCATAAGGACAGAAGTGAAAACCCAAAACAGTCGCGACATTAATTCAGAAAGAAATAAATAAGCAACACAAATAAGCCCAAGCACAAGAAACAGAACAAGAAAAATAAATTTAAAAAGCTCGTCGAAACTGTTCCAAATTAAATAAGCATGTTGTTGACGCATGTTGCTCACGCGAACCTATAAGATTTTCAATACCAAATATCACTTAACGTGGCTGAAGGTTTCGTTTAAAAATATCCTAGAACCTGATAACAGCGCCAGCCAGGTGCAATTGGAGATTGAATATACAGATTTGTGTATAAGGGAACTTACAGACAAAAATTATTTTTTCTTAGCTATACTGAAACCTACCAACTGAAACACGCCTCGCTATACTATGCTCCAGAGGAACGGAATTCGTTCTCTTTACAAAGATATTTTTCTCTTGAAAAACTTAGGTCAAAGCTGTAAATAGATTTTCGTAGAAACGGAAATTGTTTTGATTGAGAGGAGAGGAAAATGTAGCATTTGCTTAAGGTAAAAGAAATTCTTAGGACAAATCCTTCTTGTCGCGATTTTTCTGTAGAAGAAAGTGTCGAACGAGCAAACAGTGTTAAAATGTATTAATATGGGAGGAGAAAATCATACATACAAAGTCAATTCGTTTTCAGCTTAAATCATAATCATTCACGACTTTCCGGCATTGCAAGAGGTAGGACTAAATTGTCTTAAGCTCTTCACTTGATTTTATATGAGTCAACGCCTTATGAATTTAATCTTAAGGGTTGACTTTAAACTAACAATTTTTTTTGCAATACTTACCAAGAAATCGAGTCACTTAATCCTGCTCCACAAATATAATAAATTAATGCTAATATATCAAATTAGATGACGGCAAATGACATATAAACAGCGTCATTGGTAGAACTAGGCATCTATTTTAACCACTCATTTCAACTGTTTCCACTGTCTACAAAAATATGACAAATTTTGATTAAAGTGTTTTAATAAGTAATTTGACCTTTAGCTTAAAGAGACTTGTTTGTAACACCACAAAAAGCAATATTGTCATATTATCGTAATGTGTCAACGCTTTGCCCTATACAAGAGACATGAAATATTAAAATTCTATTCATCTTTTCCCAATAATGTAACCGATCGATCAATCCACTATTCAGTATTTGTGTTAAACAGCTTTTATAGAAAAATATGTAGAAAACGTGATCGTAATAAAAGAAAGGCAGACATAAGGACTGTCGACAGAAGCGAGAACTCTAAACGTGGAAACTCCCACGTGGGAAGGAACGACATTAGTTCAAACATTAATAAGTCCCTACTAATATTGTAAATGTGAATGTAAGTTTGTTAGTTACGATTTCACGCGAAAACTAGTCAACCGATCATCATGAAACTTTGTACAAATATTCTTGCAGCTACTAAAAGTAACATAGGATACTTTTTATGAAAAAATTATGTAAAAAGCGAAGTATTTATGTTCCCTATAGACCTATAGACTCCGAAACGGCCGGACCGATTTCGATGAAATTTAAAGGGTTTGGCCAGATTGGCACAATGACTCACTCGACATTGTTTGCCTGAAGGAGGCACCTACAACTACACCGGGCTTGAGGGGGCAGGGCGCCGAAAGCGCCTATCCTTAACCTGTTTAAGACTAACTAAGCTGGAGGGCTACCGCGACAAGCACTAGTGTATCCAATATAAGAGAAAACTAGAAGACTTACGAGCTTACATTTGACTCTAAATCTCTCTAAACGGACCTCATAGATTTGCTATTGCTTAAACCTTGAGTTATACATAATGAATTAATAACAGGCAATGTTATTTCTGCTCACCCCGAATGGCTTAAAAGACATGGTATTTTCCACTGACTTGATACTGTATATCCTAGACTAGAGCGTTGTTTTAGTTTGTAATGCAAATTGAGTTTAGAAAAGAACGAACCGTTACAAGGATCCGATGTCCAAGCGGCCTGGGACTTGAAAGTTGTATAGAGATGTTATTATATTATTAAGACCGTGTATCCGATGCCTTCCGTTATGGCCTTGCGTCTAAATATCATTAAAACTTGCATGAATGCATCTTTGGTAGTCTTGTGGCTTAACCTGTGTTATTTTAACGAGGAAAACTAGAGCGGAAACTAATTTATTATTGGCATATAATAATACTTAATGGACTGCGCTGGGGATTGTAGTTTGATCAAAACCGCTATTCGTCTATTGTTGAGAACGTCACACATGCCACCTATGACAAGTTGGTGCTTCTCTAGACTTTTTGAAAAGAATGTTCGTTAAATTTATTAAAAGAATGCCGTAAGTAGTATAATAATGTTAATACCGGACAGAACTTAGATATAGCCATGTGTTATTGTAGTGCATGAAAGATTAAGATTAATTTGACCATATTTAATAATATCCTTATGTTTCCTCGGACAAAATGAATATTTCAACAACTATCACTAGCGAGGTGACGGTAACACTTTAACCGCTTGTTTTCAAAAATTTTTACTTAGGCAAATCTTTTGCAACTGCCCGAATATGTGATATTTTGCGGTTTATTAAAACTAATTCGTTTAAAAATCAACTGCTGCTGTTAAGCTTCGGGCGTGCTGAAAGGATAAATGAAGAAAGACATTTTTTCTGTTGCGAAAGTCAAAGAAAAGCAGCGTTGACTAGGGGTCGTCCTAGGCGAAATAATAGTTCTACCATATTAGTGATACTAAATGTAGGCGATATTATGAGTATCCGCAACTGTCGAACATGTGAGCGTGGATGTATGCCCAAAAGTCCTCAGTCTCAGCCTACGTGAGGCAATGTGAGTTTGTTTGTTTTTTCTGCTTTAACTCCTTAACGACTCAACGGATCATCAAGAAATTGTCATCACACACATTGTCAGGGGTACAAAAAATTACATGGGGTCTTTACCTATTGTAATAGAGGTACATGAAACCTTCATTAATAATATCGGTTGCCATGGTAATGTTACATGCGTTGACAATAAGACGACACATGTTACCAAAATTTGTTAATAAAAAGTTAATACAAAAAACTTCAGTGTGGAAAATGAAAAACGAAAGCGTGCGAAGACGCAGGCAACAGTTAAGCGTCTATTTATGTTGATATAAAATATATAAATTAAATGAAACTCTGTTCTGTGTTCCCTTAAGCTTCTTAAAAGAATTACAAACGATGATCACATTCAATAGAAGCAATGTAAAGGCAATTGTAAAGAAACAGGGTGCAGTAAATCCTCACTCAGCAGAATTAGGCCGGAGAATAACAAGCGGCTTACTCCGCCCATTCCTTGCGCCATTTTGCCTCAGTGTTATTGTAGCAAAGGATGATTGGCGACGGTGATATTTTCAAAATAATTGCTGGAACTTTTCTTCCTCCGTGTTTCATTTCCTTTTTGTACTGTAATAAAGAGATTTAATGAATTTGAAAAATAAATATAATTTATTGACATCGTCATAATGTCTACGTTGAGTGTTTAAATATCTTCTTATGGTTTATTATTTAATTCTTGTTATTGTGAATAATAAAGAATATGAAGAAGCACAAATAATATAATATGGTGTAATGCATTAGGCACAATTCCGGCAAACTCTTTTGTATTTTCTTTGCTATGAAACGGTTAGTCAAAATTGCTATTAATACTTTTCAGGCGTTCGTATGTACGAATTTTGATTATTAGTTTATTTGCTCATTTTTGCCTGAAAACAGAATATATTTAACTTTTTAGTCACATTTATTTACATGAGCTCCACTGGCGTCTCGAATTTTCTTCAGTATATGAAACAAATGAAGTCGAAATATTGTGAAATGACTATCTACATGAAATCGTGATAAATATACTATACTTCTGCGTATCTTTCTGTCAGTAGGGTGAATAGAATATTTAGTTCACTACCCTCTCCTTCAAAAGGTTTGTAACGTATATGAAAATCGTGGTCCTAATAAACAGCTACCGAGCAGTTTAGCTTACACCACCAGCGTGATCATAAAACCGAAAATCAAAAGTCGCGTTGAGTACCAGCATAGCGTCGGCCGGGGAATCTTGTTTCCCCACTTAAGTGCCCTTGAGCATACTCTACTCTCTACTCTACTAATTCTAAGTTCAAAAATGACAAAACTTCCGTACAAACTTTCATCCCCTATTTTATTTAACCCCCTCAAGGGTAAATTTTTTAAAAACTTGTAATGTTACATTTGTTTATATCTAATCAAGGGCGTAAAAAATAAGTTTTAAGCTTCAAAAATGACGAAACTTCCATAAAAACTTTTATTCCCTATTTCAACCATTTTTTACATTAAAAAGTAGCCTATTTTCTTTCTGGGCCTCTAAACTGTTCGGTACCAAATTTCAATTAATTTGATATAGTAGTAAAGGCGTCAAAGCGTAACAAAAAGACAGACAGAGTTACTTTCGCATTTTTAATATTATACAGTGGGGATGGTAGCGCCGAGATAACCTTCAATAATAATAAATAATTTATTTTCACAGAAAAATAAATAATAGAGATGTTATATTCCAATTCTTTATTAGGTCAACATTTTATAGCATAACTCACGTTTGATATTTGCAAGTAACAAAATGATGGACGTACTTTATAAAGTAACTTAAAATATTTTTCGACACATATAAATAAATAAATGTTATATACAGAAACGTGAAAAACTAGACTAATTTTATGCGGTCCGAGGGAAATAAAAAGTCTTAGTATTTTGTGGCCAACACAAAAAACCCTCGAATTCATTAAAATTATTTATTTAGAATGTAATCTAGAACTAACATTAAACTTATTTGCACTTACGGCACGTCCTTGTTAAAAAAAAAGCTTTTATAGGATAGGTAACTTTAAGACCCCAACGTCTCGCAATGGCAATGAGTGTAAATCTATGATCAACAACTGGATATGTGGCGACAGATCATTAATTATTCAATACTAGTCACAGTTATCAATTAAAACTAAGCATCTTATTTGCCATATTCTACTAACGTCATTGCCAGGTATGCCACACTTTTTAGTATTCAAATTCAATATCACTTTTGTAATTTTCCTAAATTTTAAAAATAATGACACGGCACGTAACATTCATATTTCACTTAATGTTTAGGCACTTATTTTATCATTTCTCAAATGCCTAACTATATCAAGACGAGAAATTACAAATATTTATTCTAGAAATACATTTTCCTATACATTAAGTAAAACTATTAATTCTTATTTATTAAAACAATTTATTTAAATATTCGATAACACCTTATTCCTTTTAATCGTGAGCAACAAATCTTGCAACGTGTGCAAAGGACATACGCTTCAACAATTTCTAGTCTTTTAACAAAGAAAAAAGACATTATAGTTTAATCGACACTAGCTTTAGCACAACGTTTAAGGAAACTTCAGAAATATAAAGAACTTAAATCTGTTGTTTCTTAATTAGGATATTTTTTTTACAGTAAGCCAGGGGGAAAGAGTTAGTCGATACCGGCTACCGAATAGGCCAAAAAATATTTTTTACCACATTGGTAGATTCGGTAGCCGGTAATTAGTACAATAATTACAGCGGTATGTATGTTGGTATGTTGGCATCTATGGCATATACGATGATCCCGTTGGTTTCGCAACATTGTATGTTTAAGTAGCTCATTCTGGAGACACTTCGACAATCTTGCACAATTTACGAAATTACTTCAATTATTCTACCAATTATTCAAAAAAAATAATTTGTTTTCGTTATACATAAAGTACGTATATAAGATTTTTTTATTATTTACATTATAGTTATATTTTTTTATTATAATATAGTGTCAATATATTTAATACTCAATAAATATGATTACTTCGCCTTCGTAAAGTAAAAATAGAATACGCTTTATGAAGAAAAAGCATACTTTTAGTGGACTAAAGTATGTACATATATACAAAGACATTTTATATGACAATGGAGAAAATCAAACGGATAAAAGTAATACTGTTTGGGTTACTACTTGTGCTTTTGTCATTTAGTCACAATAAATAGCGCAAAAGTTTTAATAAATCAGTCAACACTTGGTATTTTCGAGTATACAAAGAATAATTAATTTCAAAGAAAAGTGTCCTGTCTCAATATAATTCAACTAAGCGTTGCTAACTCATATGTCATACCAAAAGGAACTCAAGCTCAAGTAGTGACGTCTGTCTTGTCTTGTCTTGTTGAACTTTGCCTTGGGGAAACAAAATAATAAACATCTTTAATGTGTAAATTTTACAAGATATTTTTATTAGCTGTCTTTTATAAAAAAAATAACAATATCATAACCATCTTTACTAACAACAGATGGACTTTTATTAGCATTACAATAAACCACTCATTACAGTTCTTTATTCAGGTCATATATTATTAACTCACTAAACGTTTAACATCAACATTTGTAAATTTATCTTTACGTACACCAATCCAGTCACTACTAATTGTTCTCTCCTCACGAATACTCGTTCGAATCGGCGTCGATCGAGCGAATCTCATACCATTGTATCTAAACAGTCGTTACTCAGGTGAGTCCGCCTATGTGACAATTGACTTGATACATATAGGTTGCTAGTTCCTCCCCGGTTAATTCGTCGTCGACTTCGCGTAAGCTGGAATTGGATATGCTATCCGGCGATCCGATCGAGTCTGAGGGCTCGTCGGTACCGAGGCGGAGTCGCCAGTGCCTGCATTGTCCGTTACCGCTCGGGAGTTCGTTTACCACTGCTAACTCCCGGCCCGTGTAACACTGGAAACAAAATGGACATTCCAAAGATTTTGTACTTAAAATATTTTCACAGAAAATTCTTAATTGAATCTCGGTGTAGATTATTACAGTAACTAAATTAAAACTGAGGAAAAGTTAATTTCATGAAGATATTCAATATTATTTCCGCTGTTATGATTAAATTTTTTAAAACATTTCTGTACTTTACTTCTACTAAAAAAAATAATTCTAATAATTAACATTACAATATGTATTACAAATTATTCAATCTGTTTATATATGTCGTTTATTGTTCAAATATGAATAAATTACAAATAGGGTAGTGTTGATATTTTTTAAAAAAGAAACAGCAAAAAAAGGAAGCCGTTCACACGATTTTTAGGGGTAGTAGGTGCCCATAGACATTCTTTACAATCAGATGAGTTCCTAGTTTTTATGTAGACAGGCAAAGGCTTAGATATGGAAACAATAGGCCGCCGGCACTTCATTCTATCACTTCGAAGTGTAAATATCTCTATTTCAGGCACGTCTTCTAAAAAGTCGTGGTAATTAATGTACTATTAGTACACATAGCCGGTCCGAGTGTACTATTAGCTACACTTGATAAGATACATAGACAATGGAAAATTAAAATATGACCTAGCCCTAGTTTACTCGGTGATAGATGAGCTCTCTACTGGTGAAAGAATTTTTAAAATTGTTTTAGTAGTTTTTTAGTTTATCCGGAAAAAGCAAACAATGAAATCTTATTTTATTACAATATTAGTGTATATAAACGGAATATTAAATGAGTAAAATACAGTGCACATCATGTATGGAATGATGGCCCCTGCACATTTAAGAATTACCATTAGAAGGATGAAGTAAAGCCATCACCACAGTTGAACAATAACAATTGATCGGACCTGACCTCACCTGCACTCTCGGCGGTGCGTCGCAGATCTGTGTAATGGCGGTTGAGTGGCGACGCAGCCTGCGCCGGCTGGAGGCACGCTCTGCGGCCCCAGCCAGCGCGCGCTGCCTCTGCGAGGCAAGGAGAGCGCTGTACATGCGTCCCATTGGCCTGTTCCTACGGCCACACCAAGACGCCAACGTCATCTGTACAAAAAATATAAACGATTATTTAATCACTCCTTACAGTGTTATCGTCATCTTCCTGCCCTTTTCCTATCTACTGGGGTCGGCGCAGTATGGTCTCCTCTATCAACCGCCATATCTGTATTCACACCCTTCTTACACATATCATCTTTCACACAATCCATCCATACTTTCTTCGGTCTTTCTTTACGATTGTAACCATCCACGTCAATTCTCATTACTTCTTTCTTCACTACAAGTCCTTCATCCCACCGCATAACATGCAAATACCACGCTAACCTCTTGCTCCTCACTTCTCAAAATGACTCCTTACAGTGTAATGTTGACTATAATTTCATTATACACATATTTTTTTATTCTTTCATTTATTCGTTCATTCAAGAGTAACTTTTAGGAGAACTGTATTATCCTGAAATTAATTATGTAAGCTTTTTCAAGCAATTTAAATTAAGTAAAGATTTCAATTCCCTGAAATGGAGCTTATGGCTGGGAATTGGAAATTTGAAAAAAACACGCGTTTGGACTGTCACAAAAAACATGTTGTTATCTCCCTTTTTCTCTATAAAATAGCTGACATAACTATATTTTCTACGTGAATATTTTCGTCAGTGGGAACACACGGTAACCTAAACTTTCAATCTTGCTATCACCCTAGAAAAATCATAATACATAACATATATTAAAAAACTAACTCCTTCATTATTTTTACATGTCTTAACTTTTTTGTCATAAAAGTAAAAAGCCATTTATGTATGTTTCAAAAGAATCGTCGTCATCGTTGTTTAAAGCTCCGACCGAGTGGATATTTGTGGACAAAATTAGAACAGTCATTTTGTACGAGTCACAAATATTTATTTCAACACTCACCCAGTTATTTTGGGCTACAGTATATATATAATACGAGAAATTCTATGTAAACATAAGAATCGATTTCTGTGTAAAAAAGAGACTACCGTAGTGGAGTTTAAAATTCACAAACTTTTAATTTTAATTTACCTTGACTATTGTTTTTTATTAAAACAATTCGTAATATTTTTGATGAATGATTTCTATTTTGTTTAACATCGAAAGTATTTGTAGGCGTGTCCAAGAATACTCTCATAATATTTTCATTGCGAAATCAAGACAAATCGACTTTGGAAACGTTCAGACGCAAAACTAAATCAGCAAGGTGCTATCATATCATTAATCTGAATAATGTACCCTTTTTATTAGTGAGTGAGTTATAAAAGTTACTTCAGTATTATCATCAGATTTGGCGCATTAACAGAAAATGAATCTTTCCAACGTGGTTTAGGCATCTCCAAATGAAGAAAACCAAGGTTCATCGCACTTATCGGTTGTATTCTAATGCCTGTCCTATACCTATGGGTTTCTCACTTATAATCTTTCTTTTTCTCACGAAGCCGTTCTCAGTAGGTAGTCGTTTTTACATTCCAAAGTAAACAGCAGTGATATTATTCTTCCACGCTAAAACTACTGCTAAACTTAACTGGTAAAGTCAAATAAATGTTCTTCTGTTCTTATTATGTTCCCATAGCGTCAACCTAAACATTAATAAAGGTAATCGACATATTCCAAGTAAAAAAAACATTTACACGCTTCGATTGGTAATAAATAGTTTTTTTCTATGTCCTGATTTGATCGATGACATATAAAAATAGAGAACACAATTAAAAATTAATAATACTAACCAGCATTATGGAAAATTGCCTTAATGTCGGTCTGTTTGTCAATTATTAGAGTAGTATGATCACAAACTTGCTAATCATGTTTTTGTAGAGGATTTTAATCATTAAACAGGTTATTATGTTGGTTTATTTTGTTTCGTGCTACAAATATATAATATATTGAGGCATATTTTGATAACATATCTGACCTATCATATGTAGATAACTTGTCTACCAACTGAGGGGGACACGTTACAGGTTTAAAATCACAGCCAACATTTTTGTTCAGTTTCATTTCACTCAATTTTCTATATCTAGATCTTTCTGTTTCATCGTGCAACTTAAGTTTAATAAAACAATCCCGAGAAACATAAGTGTTTCTTGACGATTCAACGTAGTATCATGATATTTGTTAACAAGAAATCAAATGACCAATTGTTAGACGTGGTATATAAATATACACTAATGTTCTTTAAGAAAATTGTTTCATACAGAATTATTTTTTTATTTCGTATGTTGATGAAATAATGTTAATATTTTTCTGTACATTTTACGGCTTAAACATTTCGCCTCGTCTCCGTCTTCTCGTATCAACGATTAATAAATAATTCAATACGTCTGAATTAAAATTAAAAGGGCGATATAAGGTGCACCCATAACCGACGAGCGTGCATGCGTAGATGTATGAATGTCTTCCACATTCATACATCTACGCAAGCGGGAGAGGTGAGCCAGGATCGCGCCAAATGGAAATTCATGATCTCTGCCTACCCCTCTGGGTTACGGGCGTGAGCGCATTTTTATATTTATTTATTTACGTCTGAATTATATAAACTTTTACACCTGACTTAACCCACGGAATATACGAACATATTTTTTCAATAGCAACGCAAGCTAGCCATCTGAACAATGGTAGGTTCATTCGGATGGGATAACCACAGCTCGTACTTGGCCGCGAGTATGATAGAGTCAAATTACAAACCGTAGATTGCTATAAAAATGTGGACCGGTAGACTATTTTAATATTATATAATAGTATTAATGCAGCGAGGTCGTCCAGTGTTCGGGGGCCGCCATAACTTATTTATGCACGAGGCGTCTCTATGTTCCTGGTCCATTGAAGCTATTAAGTAGTAAAGTTGAGACTCTAAATTACCTTTTTTACAATTTTATTGGCTTTTTAAAACAAGTTTCAATTGGTCTCATTTGTTGTTTCGGCCACGGCTGTATAATACTCGAAAATGAAATTTAGCGTTTTGTTTAGGATTAATTTTAGTATAACTATTTTTAAGATCTTTCCTATGACGTCATATCTCATGTACTCGTCAGGGTAGAATAATCAAGTCGTCGGTATAATGTTTGTATAACTACTTAATAAATACTTAAATATTGTCAAGTTCAAGCTATTTTAACATACATATATATGTATAAGTCAAGATACCGTATAACAAGAAATAAAATTAATTAGTTTTATAGGAAATAAATATATTAATGATGAAACTTTTAGTAAAATATATTTAGGTAGGTCCCAAGTACCAGTTATCATACCAAAGTGGTATCTGTCTTCGGCAACCTAGATAGTAGATCAGACTGAAAAATAAAAAAGCGTAACGTGGCATAACCTTAGTAAATATGTAAATAGCAATTGTAACGATGTGAGCAGTGAACTATGAATAGAAATTTTCATTCGCCATATTGTGACAGCGGTCATCTTGGATTTACAATGAGACTATTTTATTTGTATTTTAATCGGAACTAAAGGCTTATACTAAATATCAGATCAATCTGTCAAGAGGAAGGGGTTTCAATTACTAAATTAGACCCCGAAACAAACACAGGCTAACCTAAATAACACCACTTAAAATCAGTATTATCACAATTAAGTCTTTTTCGTAACAAAATATTGTTTCTCAAACAATTTTCACCTCAATGTATATAGATAAATAACATTAAAGTGTCTGTATGCAATTTCACGGTACTTGTAACAAAAAATAATTTTTTAAAATGTTTGTCTGTCTGTCTGGCTTTTCCGGTTAAACTCAGAATTGTCTAACCGATTTTGATGGGGCTTTTGCTGGAATGTAGGTAATATTGTAAGGAATATTCGTCTATACGAATTTGTATATGGCAAACGATTCAAGGCTCCGCGGAAAAAGTTACAACCCTCTTAAACTTCGGTGAAGGGCGGGAGATTTTCAAAATACCACGCTTGGTCACAATGGCTTAGGTTTACGTCAAGTCGTCAATATCGAATTATTATTGCTTTTTCGAGCTATAATCAAATATGGCGCAGCGTTTTGCAGTTTTTAAGCACAGGCCGTATTAATAAAGACAAATATAAGCGAAATTGTAATTTTTTTATTTTATGGTTTTAAAAAATGTTATTAAAACCATATTTATGGATTATTCCGTGAAAACTAGAAAGGGGAGGGAGGTCTTGCCATATACCAGGAGTGGTCACCGAGGAGGGAGGGCAAAGACTGCGATAAAGGGGTCACGCAGTAAGGCTACGTCCCATAACATAAATACTAGTATTTTTTTCAAGTAAATGTTAAAATGCCTTCGTATATCACTATCTATAGGAAAAATCATTTTCACTATGTTCCACGCGGACAAAGTCGCGGGAAAAGCTAGTTCTGTAATAAGCCTATAACTTTATATGTGGGGCGGAAACTTTGGGAACATTTTTAAGATTATTGGGTGCACAGAGGGATGTGAGATTAAAAATAAACTGCATAGTTGGGGTGAACATTTTCGTAACATAATTCTACGTACGATAGCTTCGAATTGTATGTAACGTGTGTCAAAAAGTTTTTATTGTCAATACACGCAACATTACTATTGCAACCGATATTATTTTAGGTTTTATGTACCTCGGGAACAGTTTTATTTTGGAGATAAAAGTTCCTTATGTCATCTGTACCCCTAACAATATGTGAGTGAAATGACGTGATGATTAAGTCGTTAAGTAGTAAACAAACAAAAAAAGTACATTAACATTTATAATATTAGTTACGACAACACAAATTCGCTAAAGAAAAATAAAAGATAAATGTATGAAATGATTACAAGTTATTTATCATAAAATATCTTAGAATTCGATTTCAATTAAAATTATTCTTCTAATTAGTTTTGTAGAAAAGCTTTGTATCAAACGATTAGGATAAACAACTTAGAATTAGTTATTATATAGTTATTAGTTAAATCTTATATCTGTTTTATTATCGTATTTTATTAAGTTTCTTACGATCTAATTGTACAGATTTAACGACTCGATATATTTTATATATAAATTGTGTGTTTGTTGCGTTCAGTATTATTTATACTAACATTGAATTTGTACAGTTATTGATAAAACGAAGGATTCAACAAGGTTAGGCTACTGCAAATTTTAAGCAACGATTGCCAATGATTTTAATGGTCCGGTGCCGCACGGATGAATTCAATTTCACCTACATGATACCAAAACGTAGCTTAAATAGTAAACGAATTATTAAAATCAATTCAGTAGATTTAGTTCAGTCATTGGAAACAAATATATCTTACCTATTTATATAATTAGTGTAATGTACAACTGTCGATTTCTTACAGTTTCTCTTTAAGAAAATTAATGACAGGTAATAGCATCGCAATGCAAAAATCGCAATTCTAATGAAAAACTATGCTTACGTGATGTATCTATATTTTCTGTCACAGTGACAGTCCTGGTGGAGTAAATTATTTTTACAATAAGTACCATGCAGGGCATTTATATATATATATATATATATATATATATATTCTCCCTCTTATATATATATATATGTATATATATATATATATATAAGAGGGAGAATATTCACAACTCAAACTCCTGCAAGGATGCGAGTATCAATCATGTTACAGACCATAGGGTCTAGCTAGCTGTGCTCGCTGATTATAGAAACAGCGAGTACAGCTAGTTTTGAATGTCTCAGATTCAAAATTGAGACAAAATTTAATGTATGTTGTTGCTTAAATTAACTTCATCCCCTATGACATTAAACACCTCCGTCATATATGAAACTTAAAAAATAATTAGGCATTAAGTAGGCACAAGCATAAAACAAGTTTGGTATGAATCGCTCAAATATTTTAGCTAACGATGAAATCATTTGCCAGACGCTGGTCGGCACTATTTAATGTTCAATTTCTGAACTGGTTTCCTAACACTTATTATAATTCTTAATATTTTTCTTGACAACCGATAAAAAGTTTAATGTATTCAAGCCGGCGATCATAACTTATTATTAGCATTTGTAAACATGTACACAAAAAACACGGGACTACATAAGGACTGCCGACAGAAGTGAAAACTCTAAGCAGATGGGAAGACGCGACCAAAGTTCACAAATAGCGATATAATCAACAATAATAAACTCTGGTATATTGACAATCATAATTAAAATTAAATGCAATAAAAATAGAAGAAAACAAGTTCGTTCGAAACTGTACGAAATTCAAATAAGCATGTTGCTGATGAGTGTTGCCAGCGCACGTTGTTCACGCGAACCTATAAGATTTTCCCCTAAAAAATACCGTTTAGCACGGCTAAAGAAGTTTTCACTTTAACATATTTAACAAAGTTAAATATTAACATATCAGTCACACAAAACTATAAGTGATTTTTATCACCACGCTACGAATATGTTGTATTAATAGTTATACTTACATATACTTATGATAATGCGCTACCCATAATTCTGAATACGAAATATATAAGATATAACGTCTTATTACTATAGTCATTACAAATTTGTTTGAAATTTCAAATTGTTTCAATTGAAGCCGGAACACATTTCCAAGTTATTAAGCTAAAAGGCGTCCACTGCTGATAGTAAGTTATACCTAGAAATTTATCTTGGAAAATCACTACGAAGATCGACGACCACTTGGCTCATTCTACCCTGCCTTGACTACAATCACTACAAAGGTCGACGACTACTTGGCTCATTCTGCTCTGCCTTGTCTACAATCTATATGACTACCGATACCAGGGGCAGCAAGGCCACAAGGCTGCAAGGCACTGAAGGTCATATCTGTTTATATCTATGTATTTGGAAGAGTGTATCCACAAGCGCCAACTCTAAAGCAGAGTATCTTCCACCTTATCATTTGGCTTGTGACTACCTATTACTAGAATAAACACCGCGATGACTTATGCCCTAACCTCCTGTATCGTATTTTTTTTTAATTTTGAAGACATCTTTTAGAATTACTGATCAAATTTAATTTCACTGTTACGCTAATAAATACCCTAAACAAAATCAATACAAATAAAATGAACAACAATGCAACGCTTGCCGCAACATTAATTATTATTGAAGAAAAAACAAACATAATTTACCCATATCGGGGTAGATTAGGTTTGTTTTTTAAACATTTGTTATACAAGACAGCTTACGAATAAAGATCAATATCTTATTTGTTACCTTAAATGCGTTCCTGAATTTATTCGACATAATGTTATAGAGAATGGGGTTAATCGCAGTTGACAGAAAATACAGCACTCCCGAGAGATAAGTCAGCACGAGGTACACCTGTGGAGTGAAAAAACAAAATGAAAACCATAAAAATATGGTCATAACTTGTTGTACAACATTTTGATTAGCGCTATGAATCATTACTAGATACCTAACTGTCGGATTTGTAACAAAAACACGATATACATAACGTGCCTGGGTCAAAGTTGCTAAATTTTTTAAGCTCTTAAGTCTATCTATTACTCAAAGCAAAATTCCGTCTATAACTATTATGATGTGTCACTTAATCAACTTCAAGTTTATCAAATATTATACTCTGATAAAGATAACAGTTTAGTACATTTTAAAGAAGTTAAAAAACTCCTTAAATTAATTTAGCAAAGGAAAAGAAAGGTCGCCATCATTAGAAAGACGTTTTAAGATTATTTGATATAATTAAAATACTGCAACTATTGGCCGATGTCAGATTTCAGAAATCTACTTATTATTGACGCGAAAGACCTAACACTAATTGATTCGTAATATGGCCGTATTAGATAGGAACACAATAATTTTCCTTTATGCAATGCCCATTTGATATTTTTAAGTAAAATCTAAATTTATTTTAAATCTAACTTTACCAAGAAAAAAGTGTCACTTGGATGTTCCATGCTTTTGCCGTAGATTGCAAGCAATCGTTGTACGTGGAACGGAGCCCAACATATGAAGAATGATAGCGCAACGGCAACTGCGGACAAAAATAATATTATTAGTTATGTTGGACATTTTCTTTCGCCTCGTAGCCTCCTCAGGGAAAACACAAGTCTTATTATACTGGTATATATCCCTCAAAAGAAAAAAAAAAAATTATGTCGGGAAAAATAAAGTAGCAAGAAGGTAACAAGGTATAATACGTCACGCACAACGAAAAAATTACATTATTTGAATTGTTTCTAACTTAGAAGAAAAAAATGCTACCTCACGCCCGTAGCCCAGAGTGGTAGGAAGCGCTCCGCTCATTATTTCTTAATGTAGTAAATATTATCATTATGATTAAAAATGAATTTATAAAAAACATTAAGCATTGTCATTATCAGTCACGATATGTATTTATGGCATATGATTGGAGGCTTTATTAGTTCCGATTAAAAATTACAATAAAATAATTAGTAACGGATTATACCATTGGCTATTGTTAGTTGACATTACTAAAAACGAAGGATTGCACCTAAGGCTGCCGAGTTAATGACACATTGGCATCTCTTCTTATATTTTCATTTCATTTCATGATCACTATTTACTGCGTCCAAACTATTTTATATGCACTGTAAATAAAGGAGCTATAGTTTATACCAATGAAATTGTTTTCTTGTGTACAACAATTTAGAACAAGAAGTAGAACAATTTAGTTTCTTGTGTACATCTCATTTTGTTCTTAATTAGCCGTCGTCGACTACGAACTGATTTATTATATCATCTTGGATTATCATACAAATAATGATTGTACAACGAAAATATAAAACTACCTCTTTTGTATGTATTAAAGATCAACGAATTATCTGAAAGATTGGTTTAATATATAAATATAATAAATAATTTAAAAACTTACCCAACATCCTTATCACTCTTCTTTGCGATGTGCCATGACGGTATCGAATGTTGGCACAAAACCTGTCACTGCCGTTAGCGCTTAACTTTTTGGTAGGGTGTAGTACACGCGACGTGCGCAGCTTAACTCCTATAAACACGTACAGCACAGTTATCACCGACATAGGCGCAACGAAGAACACGAAACTGGATATGACGAACACTTCATGAACACCGTTGCCTTTCACAGTGCAGGCGCTCATATTCTGACCATTCTCGACGTAAGTCACGATACCAAACTGCATGGCCTGCGGTACGGCCGTACATAATGCGCAGATCCATATCGCTATGATAAAACGGACGGCTCTTGACAATTTAGACATCGTATGCGACATGAAGGGTCGGCAAATAGCAATATATCTCTCCACTGTAAAAGCTGTTATAGTTAATACTGTTGCATTCGCTGATGTTTCCGAAGCCAGGCCCAGTGTTATACAGAATACTTCTCCCAGTGGATAAACGAAAGGATTCCAGAGTCGGTACGATTCGATTGGCAGTCCACACACTAGTAGGATCAAGTCGGATACCGCTAAACTGAACAAATAGAAGTTGGTAGCGGTGTGCATCGATCGATTCCGTGCGATCACGAAACAGGTACTCAAGTTCCCGAGTATACCAGCCACGAAAATAAGCGCATATATCACTGTTATCGGTACTATCAAGTTCAAGGAATCCGGCTCGGAAAATGCCGAAGCTGTTGATTCGTTCGTCCGGTTCAACACCACCAATACTCCACTGTCATCCTCCATTGTTACGAGCGAGCAATTTCCCTATCACCAACTACCTGCAAACAAGGAAAACTTGTATGAATACAACATCAACAAAAAACCAAAAAACTCATCAGTGGTAGAGGCCGAAACAACAAAAGCAGTTGCATGAATGCCGACTCGACCGGTGAAATACCACGACCTCACAGACAGCCGTGACGTAGAAGTATTTTACATTCCGTCTGATGAGGTGGTACCTAATTATTATTATTTTCCCCTCCCTTCCTTTAATATGGAATATAGGAAGGGAAAGAGGATTTAATGGGGGAGGGATGGATAGGAAGCAGAAATATACTATTTTGTTTTTACCTCCTCTGCCCCTTAAAGGTAGGTAACACAGTAGGACAGAATTTTACCTATTAAATAATTTTAGTTGCAACAACGCAATGATCGTGTTCATGTAAATACATTTGTCCTAAAACTCGGTGAGAATCAGAGGATGGGCAAAAGTCATCTGTGACCGCGCGAACCCTCCTGCAAGGCGTGGATATTATAGCATCTCTCCCTCATAATTACTACAACAACAGCATATTCATGTAGTATCTCTAGAAATACTATAAAGAGTAAAAATGTGTTTGTTTGTAATAGAACCTGAACTAAGACATTAAAATCGGAAATATATAAATACTTAACTTCATTATTACATAATTTAAATACTCAAGACCAATTTATTTCATTATTTTACTATTACACATCCCTCAGCAATCTTTAAGGGCCTATATAGGTCGTTATCGCGTGGCGCTGTGCGCGGCTTGTTTGTGGTGAATCGCTGCCCACTTTGTACCGTCCCTGCATTGTCAATATTCAAGTTAATTGATGATTGCTTCTTTGCCTCCGTGATATAATAACAGCAATTATTTTAAACTACATGACATTTATTGCTCATAAAAGTAAATGTTGCCACATAAAATTAATTAACGGCACACGTTTATAACTGTGTTAATTATTTTAAATATTAAAACAAGTACAGTATGCTCGCTTCAATATACGTAAAGCGTTTTGCTATGTTTGTAAAGTAAGGCTTACAATAATGACAGTGATTGATTGTGGAATATAATAAAATATAATATAGGCTGTTGAATGTAAGGGACATAACTTAAAGTTACGAGTACGTCTAAAAGCTGCGAAGAAAATATTAGCAGAAACAGTTGTTGCACGAATGGGCTGGCGGACTGTGGAACATTGCAGAATACCGTCGGGGAGTATTTGCATTTTGCTGTGTTTTACTTTCCCCAGTAAAGTGCCGTGCACCCAACTGTCCTCTGCGGTATTTCCAAACTTTTTCTTTCTAGTAGAGAGGATACATTTTCCTACAACGCCGGCAATGCAGTCGCAGTTCCTCTGGTATAGTGAATGTTCATTGGCGTCGGTGATCACTTAATCATAGCGGCCCGCTCTTCGCTTACCCCTTTAGTACATAAAATAGTCTACCCTTCCCTATCCCCATTCTCTTCTCTTACTTATCTATGCCCTTCTCACATGACTGCTGTTAACATGTCTGTAATGTCTTGTTTATTGGAGATTTGATGAGAAACTGTGGTGACTTGGCATCAGGTAAGCCATATGCTCATTTTCCTTATTATATGTAGAAAAATTGTATTTTTTGCTTATCACACTTTAACATTTTAATTAAAACCAAGTGACTATACCTTTAAGTACTTTAAATAAAACTCTTCCTAAGCTAACTAACGGAAAGACCTAATAATTAAAATCAAATAAGTAACCTATAATAATGGTAATGAATATTAAGATTGAGGTTAGGTTTAAGGAAAGATTTGGCCGAGATGCAAATGTTAGGACGTGTGGTATGACGAAAATGGATAAAATTAAGAATGAGTATATTTGAGGAAGTCTAAAATTCAGTAACAAAGAAATTGAGACGGAAGTATGGGCATGTTATGCGGAGGGATGAAGGACATATAGCGAAAAAAGTAATATGAGTGAACGAGGATGGTTCCAAGGATAGAAGAAGATAAGAAGAAAGTATGGATGGATTGTGTAAAAGATGATATGTGTAAGAAGGCCGTGAATTCAGACTGCTGATAAGGGGATATTGAAGTACGTACTGTGACGACGTAGGTGCGAAAAGGACAGACAGATGATGAATATTAACATTGACTTTCTTCAATGACATATTTTATTGAGATCGTTTCCAATCGGTTAATCAAAATACGGCGCCATTTTGGATTTAGTAACAAAACTAAATAAAACAACTGGAAAACATCTGTTTTTGACTGTTTAACATTTCATTTTAAGGTGTGAGGTTAATTAATTTCGTCGAGTATCAAAACTCCGTCCGCACGATGTTTACGTTACATCAAGAAACGACAAAGATAAATGATCTGTTCACATCCGGCGTGCGTCAATCATTGAATTTTACTGGTCGAGCCGACTGGTTCGTGCAACAGATGTTGTTGCGGGCTCTACCACTGTCTGAATTATTTTTTTCAAATAAAAATTTCATTAAATTTTTAATTCAGTCCTACTGGTAGATTCAGATACCATAATTATTAAAATCGTCACTGAATATATCTTTTCCTATAATCGTTAAATCAAAGTTACATTATATTTCAATCGCCTTTTAAAATCGCCGTTTACATTTCGAGCTCCTTAAGAATGCTCCCCGTTACTACGCCGAGTGCACACAAAGCAAACACATGTTCAAAACATTGCTCAGACTACAAACATATCGAAAGGAAAACCTTTCTAGGAATTATATTTTCTCTTTGGTGCTATTATTATACGTTTTCTTCATTTATTTATTTTTATTTAGTATAGGTGACATGGGCGTACCCACCCCCTGGATTTTGTATGCCGACGCACCTACTGTTGTCGGTAAGTGGTAGAGGCACCTCATAACTTTCTTTCCAATATATTATGAGTTATTTTAAAAAAGAACAGCGCTGTGCGCCCGGTCAAAGTCAAGTTGCATTAATGCAATGCCGCCGCCGCGTCGACGATAGACGAAAATTACCGAATCTTCGTCTATCAGGTCAGGTAAAATGGGTATGGTATGGGCGATACTTTCACGAGAGACGTCACAAACTGTTTTGCTGAAGATTCTCGAAAATTATTTTTAAAATAGATGTGTAATTATATTAATTAAACGAATTTAATCAAATAAATACATATTCTTATATATCTCCTGGAGTTCCACAGCCTACGATGAAGTACTGCGCATCGATCAAAAGCTGGATACACCCATAATGGTTTACTTGCATTACTAGTTATAAGTTGTATTGTTGTTGTTATCATTGTATTTTTTAAAGTAATACTGCTTTTGGCGAGTTTGGGAAAAATAATAAATTAATAATTCATAATTATCTCGTTACCAAACTATGTATGAAAACTGAACAGGAAAATTCTATCTTCACCACATGTAATAATACATTTTTGAATAACAAATTTGATACATACGAGCCTCAATTTTCATTTCATTTTTATAAGTTAGTAACATGTTTTTATAAAATATATTTTTTGTGACATCTTAATTACATAATTACGTAAATTTTAAGAATTAAAAACCGAGAATGTATCAAATATTAATTATATTTGCCTGCGGAAAAACCCAGAACATTTTTTTTCATCACAAGAACATACGTTGGAAATATTTTATGTTGTAAGACAATTCCTAATTAAATACGATAATTTATAAAGAGAAGACAGCGTACATTATTTATCCAACCATTATGTCTAGCCACTGAATATAACTGTGATTCTGTTACATATTGTAGTCGGATTTATTTTGCAAATGTCGGTTCAAATTATTTAATTAAATAATTATAGCCAGCATAGATCCACACCCAAGCAAGCCATGTATAGTAGACGGACCGACAGCTGTTCCTATGTGGATCCTGGAATAGTTTAGATTCCCTATTGGACCCTGTATGTGGCACTGCCATGCCCCTCCTGCTGGATTTGGTAGTCATACTATAAAAAAACAAGCAAGGTAGATAGCAGATCTCAGATTCCGGATTCTCAAAAATAGTCAATGAAAACAATACAAGAGATAATGTCTTACGGACACCCGGTTGGAACGGAATTCCTTCCACTACATCACCATAATTAATAATCTCTAAGTTCTAAATAAATGAAGTAATGACAACTTTCGAAAATTTTAATCATTATATTATATGAAGCGCCAATAGCTTAATGATAAAGGGACTGCCGATCATATGGTCGTGGGTTCAAATCCTCTATTCGGCTATTAGCGTGAACCATATCCTAGTAAAAGCTTTTTTAACTTAGTTGGAATGATTAAAAGAAATGTTAGTAAATTAATACAAATATCTACTAGTATTAAAAAAATAAACACAAAAAAATCAATAAGTCGCAATACCGTCCCAAGATTCGATCCTCATAGAAAAAAACCGACTTTGATAAATATCCGCAAATTTTAAGAAAATACTCTATGTAGTTATAGGTCTGGTACCTTCAATACCCTTCATAAGTCAAGCGAAGTGTGTATCTGTCCCGAATTCTAGAGAAATATATTTTACTTCATGGAAGAAAATATATTGTCTTTTTGTGTGCTTAGAAATCACAGTACACTATTACATTTAATGGTCAATACGTAAAAATAAAGGCGAGCAGTTAAGAAACAGCTTAATTATTTAACTTTATTTTAGATCTTAAGTGAGTATTGCACAGGTCGTAGATGCGTTGTCAGAACCATACTAAAACACCTATTGAAAAATAATACAAGAAATGATCTTTTATTACCTACCATTACTTAACAAACATAAAGTTAAACAATTGATACAAGCAAATTATCGGCATGTTAATGTCCCTCGATAGCTAAACAATGTTTCATATTTTACGATGCCACGTTCCAGTGGAGAAGGTCGACCAATCAAAGATAATATCAATACCTGTTGCAGGAAATAATTAAAAGCATCGTAGCAAAAAATCCAAATGTTACAAGCTCGGCCAGTTGTTTCAAAAAAACTAACGAATTTAACCGCAGCGTGCATCTTTTTAAATGATAAATTATTCATTAGTGTTTTAGAAAAATTCAATTCCTTACAACTAACATATTTTTGTGCGAGATGGACCAGAATGCTTTTTCGGGCGATTACATTATAGAATTTATAAATAAAGATAGCCAAACAAAATCGTGTTTGACAACCTGTGGAAAGATTTACATCGTAAATATGTTTATTAACTGTTAGATGAATAATGCAGAGCGTGTCTGTAAATAGTGTTACACTCATATCTTTGTCCAAGTGTTTCTTTATTTTCTTCATCGAAAGTAAATAATATATTTAAGCCTGAGTCTGACATTCATTTAAGTTCATTTAAAACAAGGTGTTAGTAATGTCGTCATGATCTTAATCACTCAAAATCTCGAGTAACCTGATATGAAGACGTATTTATGGTATGATTTGGCATTATTTTATTAATTTAATCTGTAGAATTTCTTCTTAGAAGGCCAAATGGGGAAACCACTCTGGTTTTAATTTGGTCCCGAAGACATTACATACATAACTTTGAATCCACAAATCTTGCAGGTGGTTAATACTTTACGAGAAGATTCCACTAAATAATAAACGTTACAAAGAAAATTTTATATTTAGACTAAAAGATATAAGAACTGAGTGGGTCGTGTGATCGCTTTAAAGCAACTAAAAATTTTGCGTGCAATCCTTTGTGCATAAACAAAATCTTAAATTGCTATTTTAAGCGCTGTGTTGTAAGTCTGGGTGTTAGGTAGTATATGTATGTCTGAAGCGAGGAAAAATAACAAGCCAAAATGATTTACTTTTTATTCAGTTTAGTACTACAATAATTATTCCATGTGATGATTTTATGTTTCGCTCCGACGTAAGCTTTCATAATAAACCGTATTAGCCAGTCGTCAGTATTTTCACTCCTCTCTTGAAAGTCAGATTTTTCCAGAGAAAATTTTGTAGTTTCAGACGGTTTTTTTATGCTACTAGGTGGCATGGTTATTACGGTTTATTTTTTAGTGTTATAGTCTATATCTTAACTAAGTATTTCAAAGAATCGTTGTAATCCAAACACCATCTGAATCTACAAATTTTAAAACCTTCTAACGATGTTATTAGCATGGAAACAATGTAAAATATGATAAAGAAGCATGACAGAAAAATAATAAATAATAAAATGGAAGCGTGCACTGAACCTTTTCAACCCAAATATCATTAAACATGGACCCGGAAACATGAAAAACTAATAAGGAAATTGATCGTTGTGGATTTCACATTGTCTTCCTGTCAGTCCAGTCGTCCGTCTGAACTCAAGTAAAAGGTTACGCAGCACGCCACAACACTTCTCCGCCATTGGGCCTATTAAAAGAAGTTTGCGGACTTTGGTTGTAGTGAATACGAAACATTTTATTTTCGAAAACTTTAACTGATATCAAAATGTATACTACGATTGATAATAATATTATAATACATATAGACGAAGACAGCACTTGCGAATCGGAAACCCTACTAATATTATAAAAGTGAATGTCAGTTTGTTTGTTACGCTTTCACGCGAAAACTACTCAAGCAATCATCATGAAACTTTGTACACATATTCTTGGAGGTACTAGAAGTAACAAAGGATACTTTTTATGAAAAAAATAGTATATATGTTCCCTATAGACTCCAAAACGGCTGGACCGATTTCGATGAAATTTACAGGGATTAATTATCCAAATTGGCTCATTCCTGTGTTTGGTAGCGATCGGATCAACATAAGAAGTGGTACCTGTGCGAAGCCGGGGCGGGTCACTATTCCTATATAAAGTCAAGTCTTCGCCTCATGTTTAATGAACCGTCGGTAGTTACGTACGTACGACGTAGTGTTAGACGATTAATTTCTCAGATAAATGAAATAAAAATGTAATATGTCCAGAAATACTCGGAGTATCAGATTTCACAATTTCGTAGTTCCACGAACAACGATGAAACTAACCGTATATATTTACGTAGGCAGACCGACAGTTTGGCTTACACAGTAATAAATAACGAGTAAGGACGGCGACTAAAATTATTCCCCTGATACGGATTGTAAAAATGCAAAGGCAGTGGATCAAACCCATACGAGAACAAATCAATTCAATTGGTAGAATATTCACAGACTAGTAATTTTATTTGAACCATCTTTGTCATATTGGAATTGACCAATGGTCTTGTCAAGATTTTACTAAATAAGAGTCAAAGTGGACCAATCTTGGTACTTTATTTTAACTTAAGATGATGACAAGGACAAAGCAGCATTTTATAAAAAAAACAATAGCTTATAATTAAAAAAATTATAGAAATGTAAATCGAATGAAAAGTCTAGATTTATATTTAGGTTTCTTAGATTTCGTCTATTTCTTACACAGATGTAATGCTCTCTAACGAATAGAGTTATTTTCTAACTTTATTCTGTTACTTATTTACAACGAACAATACAATAATTATAAAATATCGTAAACAAAACTATAAAAACAAGGCTAAACACTTGATAAACAAAATTTTGGACTGAATGAATAACTCGGAGCGTTAACAGCCTACGCTACGCCATTTTAGTGTTCAGTATACGAGGCCTAAGGTCATAGGTTCGATTTTATAACTTGATAAGTCACATGAATCATCTCCGTTATTGCGGTTAGCTGGTAGATTGACTATACATAATATTATTTTCAATGTAACTATACATAATAGTCAAATATATGATATAATAAGAAACATGTTTTTAAGCATTTAGTCAAAACAAAATAATTCTTGTTGCATCATAACTCATTTATTGTTCCGTAAACTTAAGCATTGACATTATTTACTTTTTTGCAAATTAAAAATCATTCCATGAAAATTTCAAAACATTTCTACCAATAATTCACATCACATTGCTTTTGCATAAAAATTACTCTCTTTGTGTGCTACAAGACTTAACTGTTTCACGGTATGTCGTCGCCATTTCATTTCAATGTGTGTAAAATATCCAATTCTAATATATTTGGATCTGCGTATTGTAGTTTTCAAAAACTAGTGGTCAAGCCCGCAACAACAACATCTGTTACACGAACTGGCCGGCTCGACCGGTGAAATACCACAACCTCACAGAAAGCAGGCGTCAAGTAGAAGTACTGTGCGTTTCTTCTGATGAGTGAGGTGCCGGAGGCCTAATTTCAGTCCTCTTCCCCTTCTTCGTGCAATCCTCTTCCCTTTCCCATCCAATCCTTGTGAGGAAGGGATGGGTAAGGGAAGAGGATTGCACGAAGGGGGTTAACGGGGTAAAGGAAATATCCTTTTTCCTGCCTATTAATCCTCTGACCATTAAAGGTAGGCAGCGCATCTGCAACATTTGCTTGTTGCGGATGTCTATGGGTAGCTTTCACTTCATCAGGTGATCCGCTTGCTCGTTTGCCACCTTCTCACATAAAAAAAGTGGTTTCCCGTGACTTTGAACCCATTCGTTTATCAATTTCCACGCCCTGAAAAATTTTGTAGGATGATTCTGCGCATAATAACTACGAATTATATTATAGCCATGTTTCAAAAAGTTGTTATTGTCAAAACATGAAACATTACCATGGTAACGCATATTGTAAATAACGGTTTTACGTACTTCAGGACGTCGGGATAAAAAGTACCCAACATGTTATTTGCTGATCCCCTGGCAAATGTGTGCAAGGTTTCATAATGGTCGGTTGGAGTCGCTAAGGAGTTATAACGTAACAAACAAATAAACTGACTTTCGCATTTATAATATTAGTTAATATTGTGTAACGGTGATAATATTAATAGGGTAATTTTAGCTGCCTCTCCTCCTATAACTCCATTTCATCTCTTATTTATATCCATAAAAATATGCGATGTTATTTTGTGACATTTGGGTTCTACTTACTTCAATTTAAAAGCAACAATAAGTGATCGCTATCGCGTAAGATTTAGTTTATTTAACTGGAATATTATTAAATATTTATATGAGTGTTTGAGTCGGTAACAAGTACCTACCTACTTACAAAATCCCTGTCAATAACATGATACGAACGCTAGCAGCTGGATTGCTGTTAATATTCATAACATATTTCGATTGAAAAATTATTTTTCCAAACTTGAGAGAACTAAAAACATAAATATAAATACTATTGCGTTGAATCAAAATACTTTACCGATTATATAATATGCTTCTAAAATAATATAACTGCTTTTTAATTATTTCCGCTCACGTTTGAATTACAAAAACAAAATAATTAATTTAATTCACATCACAAAAATTTACACTGATTTAATTCTTTCGTATCGTAAACATACGATAAAAATCAAAGTACATCAAATTGTTACAGGGTAAATACAATTATCGCGATAAAGTTGGCCGGCGACTGAAAGTCGACAAGTCGTGTGAAACCGCCGTTTTTTCTAAGTTACAGTGTCTATCTAGCATGAAAGGAAAATACATTTTTTATGCTAATGGTACGGTAGCCGAAGCGGGGATTTCTGTACATATTCGAGCGCGTCAGTTTTACTACCTTGGGGTACCTCGGACCCTGCTAAGTACCTTCCCTACATCACAAATCAGTCATCCATGTAGAGCCGCGCTTAGGGTCACCCATTCAATTTGTAACACCAATCGATCATCTGACATACTCGCGCGTAAATAAAGACTGTAGACATTTTTCACGCCACTAAAAGTAAAAGTATAATATTATCTTTTTTTCTTTTTACTACCTAGTCTTCAAAATCCAATAGGTCGCGCTTGGGAATGCAGAAGCTTAGCATCGTAAGGTCCCGTGTTATAAGAAATTATTAAGACCTGTTCCGTATTGCATATTTTATTTTATTATTTTTGTAAGAACCGCGAAGAAGCCTCCTTCCTGATGGACCGATGACGGAAACGGTGGAACATGGTTGGATGCAGTAAGCGAAGGACTGTATGTGGTATAAAGAAAAGTCAATGTCCAGGAGTGGACAGTTTCAGGCTAATGACTATGATTTGTTTTTATTTATTTTTGGGAAATCCATCATTATACAAAGTACTACGTGATTATTACAAGCTACAAAGCCAATAACAACGACTATGACTCCGCAACATCCACGCGTACGTCGTCGGTTACGATTACTTAAAAATGTTATTTCCTCCGTTGATATATATCACCGATCGTCTATGTAGTCGATAATGTAATTCTTATTCATGCCGCGGCGCTGTTATAAACGCAATTAAGGAATCGACATTCGAAATAAGACAGGAAGCGATGATATTGAATGCTCTAACATCGTTTTCAAAAGTTGTGTACAATTTGAATAGCATTTATGTGTGCAATATATACAAAATAATACTTGTTAAATAGCAGTCGCTATTTACCGAACTAATAATGTCCAAAATAGAACAACTCTATACAAACACAAAGATTTTTGAACGTATTCATTGCTCACATGATTTATCTTTATATACATATAAAATAAGAAATTAACGGAGTGTGGTTTTTATCAACACATAGCCGAAACTACTGGTCTTAGAGACTTGATATTTCGTACAGAGACTTCCGTTATTACGTTTGTATTACGAGACGTGGAATTTATACCCCAAATATCTAAAGTAGGGGATGAAAGTTTCCATGGAGAAATAATAATAATACAATTGAAGTTGACTACAGTACGTGAACCTCAAATCTATAAGAGCAATAGTATTAAATAGGGTTCATTTAAGACTGGGCTATCGTCGGTTAGATTATATTACATCGCAGGGCTCAGTTTGTATGTCATAAAACACTTATATCTTGTCAACACAAATCATTCTACATACCTTTTAAGTCTTTGTAAAATAAACTGAGACCTCATGTTTTACTTATTAGTTACAAATTTAATACACTGAAAAGGGATCTATATTCTTCAACTTTATTAATATATTCGTGTCACCGACGCGTACGGATGATATTGAATATAAGAAAGGAATATTTCCCGTAACATGAACGCTACGGTGTAATTTTAATTAAGCTTCGTTAACAGATATTTAGTCATAAGACACAAAAACATTACGCTGAGTCGGTCTTTAATGATCATATATGAACAAACGAACAAACGTAAAAAAAATTATTTAATCTGCATCAACTTTTAAATAATTTTACTGACACCAAACGTGAGCGTTTCCGTGCAGTTCTTTTTTGTCATTCGAAAACAATATACCATCTAGAATTCAAGTAACGTAAACTTATAAATGACACTAAGAATTGTTTGAACGTTATTGTTTCAGTTTAAAGTAAGATAATTAAAATTGAAAAGAGATTTTAAAATGTTGTTGCTGCTTTTCATAACTTTGTCGTGAATTTTCCTGAAAGCAACGTCCAAGTTGCCATAATTGACATTTCAATATTTAAATATGTAAGATTTGAATTAAAAATACAATACTATCACTAATACAACAATAGGCCTATTGTTATGGTAAATTAACGATGACATTTTAATTTTATAATTGACATTTACAATGTCATCAGTAATCACGTGTTTCAGGTCGGATAAAGAGGCGATATTTAAATATATTTAAATTACCAGATTATAAAAGTACTATAAAATATTATTTAGAAATGCAAGAATTAACTAACTTCAATTGTAAAAAATTGGTAAGTCATTACCAGTGATCCACCCAGTTGAATTGCCGACATGAAAATTTTGATTTCGTCAGGCATGTCACCTTTTTATGCTTACAAATTGAATGAAGGTAGGCTTTATAAATTATGCACATAATTCACGCGTATCACTCCTAATTACATAATCTCGTTAAATTTTAATTACAAATTGAAGGTTCGGTAAACATAAACAGATTACGGCCGAAGGTCAACATTTCGTCTCGAAAAAGAGATTTCCGAAATTACGTTAACATTTAGTTGGAAGAAAGTGTCACGAACAGTAACTTAAATATAAGAAATATATTTCAAATAGTTAAGACTTATTTATTTAGACAGGCATACCGATACAAAAGGTGAAAATCAGATAGGGTACATAAGATATAAAAGTAATATAATGAATTCTAATGTTCCCTACTGAAAATAATAATTGAGATTAAATCTATTCGCTTTATCGGGATTGAAATTGGATTGAGAACTTAAAGCTATATAATATAAAGAGAAGAAGAAAGAGAAAACAAAAGATTTAGACGACAAATAAGAAAAAGGAATATAGATCAAAACTATAAAAATATATTAAGGTACGGAATAGAAGGGAGCAGCGGGAAGTTTCTAATTTACAAAATCATTGAATTAAATTGGCTTTATAGGTGGAGCGGGAGTTTAAGAATATATATTACGTCAAAATGTATGGTATTGTGGAGGGTACACATTTGATGTATGGGTTCTCGCTTACCGATATTGTTTCTGGTTGCAGATACACGAGAAAGATGTTTTGATCTACTTGTTTTGTGTGGTATTCTAAATTTCAATACAGATAATTATACCCCGGGACAGTTAAATTCGACAACACAGATGTCTTAGAGCTTGTTCAACGATCTAAGATTAAAAATAAATAAAAAGTTAATCGTTCACTTGATTAAGCACTGGTACCAACAGATTTTTCCTTATATAATAATAATAAACCAGCCTTTTTTAGAATTTTCCCCACTACAGAGACACAGGCTTCCTCTCCGAGAGAATCCACCACGCTGGCCTAGTGCGGGTTGGTGGATGTCACATGTCTTCGAGTTTGGCGGTTCTTAGACATGCCGGTTTCCTCAAGATGTTTTCCTTCACCGATTTTGGAGCAGTAGTGATGAAATAAATTACACAAAGTAAAGCGCCTGCCTGGGTTCAAACTCGCAACATAAAGTACGTAAGTCGGAGCCTAAGCCGCTGAGCCACCACTGCTCGTTTTCCTTATAACTTGGTCTAAAAGTCCGTGAAATCGTTTGTAGTTCTATTCATCACCCTAAAACGTTCAAGATCTAGGGTGGAACTCCCTCTTTAGATTTACCTACCTTCATGAAGTTCAAGTCCCCCCAAAACCCAGCCATTGCCCAAAAAATTTCGAATATCCGAAGTTTCTGTGAGTGTTCTTTCTTTTTTTTCAATACTAAATTATTAAAAAACATGCACATGATTATGGCAAATAAAAGAAAATAAGATATATGATACAAAATAACATAATAAACAAACTATAACCGGATATTTAGAGGTTAACCTCTTTGCACATTCGATGACGTTTTACCATGAATAATTTTAAAATGTTTGGTACTTACTCAGGATTAAATCAAGTCTGTACCTTCCGATATGTTGCCGAGTCATATCAAAGTAAATAGCGGTCCATAATCGTTGCCTGAACTCAACAATGACAGCATGTATCACGTCTTGTCTTTAATAAGCCCAAAATTTGCCTTCTTAAACAAGACATGTATTAAAACGGCACATGTTTATTCAATTGTTCACTTTATAAATAACACCTACTTACGCTTGTAATTAATATTATTTTTTTACATTAACATACGTAAGAATACGTTCTTTTTTAATTATCAAAGCAAGTATTCAATCAAGGTTAAATACCATTTTTTATTTACGCCATAAAATATTTGCGACATTATTAATTTTTGAATAAACGAGCGAGTGATAGTGTTTAGTTAAAGTGTGTTAGTGTTTAGTTTAGTTAGTTGTTAGACGGTAGTGTTTGTTAACTGACTGCAACTGGCAAACCGCGACGAGTGACACCGCAGGGCATAGCCAATTAATAATTTTTTTCTGGCCTCGAAAAAATAACACGCTAGTCTAGACATTATAGATATTGTTTTACTTTAGGTTTTTTACTTTTCATCCTGAAGTGCAACTGAAGCTTGTGAAATCCAAAAATGATGCTATATCTACATACATATATAATAAAAGAAACTGACTGACTGATTTAACAACGTTCATCCCAAAATATTGGGCCCAGAGACTTAAAATTTTGTTTATTACTTATGCGAGCACTAAATTATTTTTTTTTATTCACGGAATACGGGTTTCTCAGGGAACAATTTCTGACAAAAATATTGAAAAATAAATTTCTGAAACTAAGTTACATTTAGATTCAGTACTCTGAAACTTTTTCTAGACCTCACCCGAATTTTAATGCTACTTTTAAGCTTATAAAGTTTGCCCAAATTATACTTGTGTTTTCAAATTAAGACTTCCATAAAATATTATTTTGTGACCGAGTATTATATATATATATAATTTCGATTCAACGACTAAGACGGATTGAGGAAGTTTTTTGGTAACATTCAAACACGCGAATTCCATTTAATAATCCATTTCCTTTATCTATATTTCTAGGTACGATTAGATATATGTGTCTTTTACAACGAACATTCTGTTCATTCCTTTAACGTTATTAATTTTATTCGATTTCATTACCTAGAAGGTTTCCTACGTTATTTGGGCTTATAAAGTTTTCAAATGAGATCGAAACAAAACTAAAATACCATTTCGTTATTTCTTTATTTTTAAATAATCATCAGTCGATTTCTTTATGTATGTATGTCATGATCACTTTTGCCCTTGAACTTTAGAAACGCGAAGACTAACTTGTGCGTTTCCGACATTTATAGAACATACTGGAGTGTAAACTCTAAAAGTCGCACTAAAATGAAAAACTCTCAGATTAATTGGAACAATAATTTCAATACTTTACAGAAACCGGTCCAATTCCAAGAGCACACAACTATTTATATAAAAAAAATTAGAACGTCGAAAAAAAACTATATTCAACTATTAAACTTAAATTCGACACGAGAGACATTTTTAATTTAGAAATATTATACGAATACATTTTATTAACGAGAAATGTTTAGTTTAAGTCACAGTTACAATTTTAACCTTTCTTTATCAATTATGCATTGAAACAGAAATATTTTAGGCTTTATTTTAACGCTTTTAAAATTTATATATATATAGCAAAGTAAACAATAAGTATGAATACATACCGTTTAAAAGACATCCGAATAATAAATCAAATGTATCACAGTCGATAAACAAAACGAAACAAATATCTTAGAAATGCACAGTACACAATAACACATTAATGGAACTTTTTACGGTCATACTTTGCGAGCGTTTATCGACGGTTGTGTTGCGAACGCAAAGGTTCTCGCTGAATGGCCCGGTACGATAATATCGTGACGCTGCCGATTCACTACTGAAATCGAGCAACGGAAGCCTACGCCGGCTGGCGTCCTCAGTCACACCGTCCGTCGCTGCGGTCAATGTCAACGTCTAAAGTCATGTAACCTATACAACACAGCGTTATAACAACCTGTGTGATTGTTTTTGTTAAAAAGTAATTATGGCAATAAAAAACTGTAAAGGTTTCAAATCACTTAAGAATGAAAATATTTTTGCAACAGTACTTTTGATTGTTAAGAAAATATTGTGTTATCGTTGTAAAAAGTACGGAAGGAATTGTAATACAATTCCTTCCTTTCTTTCAGCTCAAAGGAGACCACTGCTGAACACAGGTTAGGGGGCTCCCCTGGGCTCCATCGATCGTTACATAGATCGGTCCCCTGTCGCCCTCATCCAGTGGGCTTCTGCAACTTTCACCAAATGTCCGTCTTTGGGATGCCTTTCTGCGTCCACCTGTTCCTGAAATTAAAATGTGCTTAAATATATTTAGAAATATTAATTTTATAAATGTAAATTTGTATATTTATAGCCATACAACTTTGTGTAAATGTGTACAAGCAACGTACAAACGTTGTTTTTACTCTTACACTATAAATGCGAAAGTTTGGCTGGTTGGATATTTGTAACTTAAACATGCCACTACTGTTGTAGGAATCTGCATGAAATTTGTCACGAAGATATGTCACAGTGAGGACATAGCACATAGGCCAGGCCACCTTTTATGTCAACCAGAATTACAGCGCTCAAAATTATATAAAAATTTCGAGGACGCGTCTACTAATAACTATTAGCCGCAGTAAATTTCCATTGCTTTTCTTTCATTATCAGATAAAACTTATATCGATCAGATTTATGACTTACTAAAAAAGGGCGATATAAGGAGCACCCATAACTGACGAGCATGCACGCGTAGATGTATGAATGTGGAAGAAGCGAGAGAGGTGTGCCAGGATCGCGCCAAATGGAAATCCATGATCTCTGCCTACCCCTCTGGGTTACGGGCGTGAGCGCATATTTATTTATTTAGTTTTATATACTATAAAATAAAATGTGTAATATATAGCACAAGCTATATATATTTACTTGATCACAGAGGGCGGTCGCTGTATTCAATTAAGATTCTCAGGACATTTTAAAGTCAGTCACGCTTTTAATAAGTTTAGAGGCATATCATCGAAAAATAGGAATTGAATTAAGTTAAAAATTCAATGTATTGCAATTTATCGTGTGATCCCATCCACACCTTAGATGATGTTGAAATATCACAACTCATGAATATCTAAACACAAGATGCAGGTGCTTTGCCAGCTTTTAGACTACTTGTCTTTGCGAGGCCGCGGAGCGGAGACACGCAGAAATATTAACCAATAGGATTGCATAAAATCTGGGAAGAGATATTTTACGCGAGCGAAAAGCGGAGCGGGGAAGCGGAGCAGACCGGGGAAGTAATAAGGAGCGGAGTTGCGGACTGTGCGGCTCTAGGCCGAGAGCGCGCGATGAATCCCATGCGATAGTTTCTTCGTGTCTTTGTTTCTCCGCTTCTCCGAATCTAATTAACTTTTAATATAACTCGCAAACCCCTTTACATTGAGGCGGAGTTTAGATTGATTGGGTAATATTGGCACAGCTCCGCTCCAATGGACCGGCAGCCTTAAAAAGTATGCTTTAACGTTCACAAGTTTCGTAAGTTTTATAATTGCTTAAAGCTTCATGACCAAAAATACTTTTTCTTTCTTTGAATCATCGGAATACGTCAATCGTAAAGAAGTAGGTAGGTTTCTCGCGTAATACTCGGGATATTGGAGACATAATTTAATGTTTTTATGTACATCGACATCTGATTTTTATAGTTAATATATATACACACTTTATCTGATGTCAAAGAATGAATATAAATACAAACGTGACACTGAGAGATTATAAGTGAGTACAGTTTTTATATGAGATGTATGCAAACGTTACACTTCGCAGCTTACAGACTCAGATAGTCTTGTGTTTTAGAAAAACACAAGTTGATAAAAACTATATTACCTTAATAATGAAAGTACGCATTTGTTCAACATATTATACATACGTATGTGTGATTGTTATCGACATTTACGTACTTATGTGGACTGAAATTGTATCCCCAATTCCGGGGACAGCGAAAACTGCTGTTGTTGCGTCTTTTTTAACATTTCAAGTTGTGTCATCAGTAATGGATCATGTAGATTGGAAACTTTTTCACCAATAGATCGCTTTCTTTTATTTAGTTTGTACAAACCTTCACTATCGGCAGAAAAATATAGTGTAATTTTGTGACCACTGTAGGACAACAGGTTGCGCTTGTTACATTTGGGACGTAATATTGTAAATTTTGGTATAGCCCGATGCAAATTAAACACCAACTCTTTGGTAACAAGAACTAAAAAAGTTAATAAATCTCTTCAAATACTAAGTAACGGAGTAACCGTTAGTAAAAACCAATGAGGGCTTTAACAAAAACTAGTTTGACAAGTTAGGTTAAATAAATGCATATACAATTTAAATAAAAATTCTTTGATATTTGAATAAACACGGCCTTGATATTAAAATTTGTTGTAGTATTGAAAACTACAAATTAATACTATTTTAATTTATTCCAGCTCTATCTTAATTTTGACGGATATATTTACAAACTACCTATAGCTTTTTAAATGATAAAATATATATGATTTGTGGCTTTATATCCAGCAATTTATCAGTTTTTCAGAAATCACAACATACAGCTTTCATGTTGTAAGTGATATAACCGTGTTATAATTAAATACTCGTAAGTTTTTACACTTTTTGCCAAACATGGTACATAAAACAATGGAATTGTTATTTATAATAACGTCTACACATTAGCTATCCCGTCTTTATGTGGTTATAAGCTAAGAAAATAGTTGAGATGAATTTTACTTAACAGAACAGTATTTGGAATACGTAAAATAAAGAAAAAAAACGAATATTCCTTGATGAATTTAATGGTAATCCAGCGAATTCTTAGGTAACAGATGTCATATAGCGCTGGCTGGCCTTTCACAAGATGGACCAATGGTTTAGTCAAGATGGCGGGAGACCGGCAGGGGATCGATCTTCGTGGCGATCATGGCGTACATATATCTGTAGAGGATCGTTGGCTGAAAAAGAGAGAGATGTAATGTTACATACCCTTAAATTGTTTTACTATCTACTTAAATCGAAAGTGTTAATACGTTAGATTTCTTTTTGATCTAAGTCTATAAAAACTTTCGTTCACGTCCATTACCGGATTTAGTGCGTTGTTAGGGATATATGAGGGTTCCAATCGGATCTGCAATCTCAGTAATGGCCGATGTCTCAATGTCTTTTTCTTGTAGAAATAGTATACTAATAAATAAACACAAATACTTTTCGTCATATACGAGTAGTTAGCGTTCTTTAAGCTAATGTTTATTTTCGATGTACCAACCCGTAAGTTTGAATTCCAAACATATTAAGTTCTCGGCTGCAAGTCGCAGCAAGATTTGTAACAAATTAAAAATAGGTAATTAGAAAACAGTATATTGAGTGGAACAAGCATTCAATATATGTATTACGTGGAATATATGGAAGACTCAAGCTTAACCGTAAATAAACAATAAATAAAACTCTGAATGCTAGGGGAAATCTGTTCTAATTCCCGACGTTGCTTCTTTAACTTACAGTTATACTAGGTGAATATCATTAGTTTAAACAGTTATAAAACTACTACCCAATTTTACCTAAATTAATATTCCGTTATTATTTCCACTGGGTATAGACCTCATCAATTATTTTTTAGTTCTGATCACACCTTAGAAACTATGCAACCACGATTGCTATTTCTATGTTATTTACCTAATTTAATGAGCTTAAAAGTGTTCAAGTTTAACTTATAATTGAATTCTTATGAAACCGACATAAGTAATGAAGGAATCCTAAGAGCGGCCTAAGTAATAGATGGTAATTACTTTGGCGACAGCTTAAAGTTATGTTTATGAAAGTATACGAACACCTAACTTTAGCTTCTTAAATGTATTAATTTAAGAACCCATTCTTATTTATTAGATAAGACGACCCATACTCAATATTTATGCCCGGTTTCTGAAAGCTTTGTCGTTTTGTTTATTTAACTAACACTCATGTGCAATGTACATGTCAAATCGATTTCGGCTTCTAAAAGAAAAGGAAAAAGTTGTAGATCATGCTTTTAGCAACTCAAACGATCGGACGTTTGACAGTTAGCTAGCAATTTTTTTCTTTCAACTTTCAGAAATTGGGCGTTGGGCTTTAAAAGTACAGTTTACGTTATAAGATTTGGGTTTAATGCTTTAAGTTGTACAAGTCTGATCACACAATCATGTTTTACAGAATTCTATTATTATTGCTATACACATAGTACGTTTATTTTATGAGAAGACATAACGTCCAAAGTATCCAATATTTTTTATTAATAATAATTATAGCTTTATTGAGCACTAACACAAAGTTTGCAGTATTACAATGGTCTTATTGATAGAGATATTACAAGAATAACGGTACTTAAAAATTATTATAAAACACTTTTTATATTATAACAAATAATTACATTCCTGTTAATAAAATAACCTTTTCGACTCGGTCTAATAAATTTGTGAGTTAATACTCACAAATCCACTAAGCCTGAGGACGTTGATAAAATAAATGAAATATAATTTGGGCTCGTAATTAATTTCCGTTTTAGTCCCACGCGGTGGCTTGTGTGCACATATTCTGACACGACTTATTGTTAAAGCAGTAACGGAACTCCAATGAGAAGCATTTATGTCTATTATGCATTTATGTCTATTTTGTTTTTAATTTTCAATATATTTTCCTATTTAACTTGGAAAATAAATTCATAAAACGGTCCACTTAACTGGACTTTTATGGCTATTGATTTCTAACATTAATAATAAGTTGTGTAGTCTTTGTTTTAGGTTGCAGTAAACAATGGACATCTACATATAATTCTATTATCTTCAAACAGTATTAGTAAATATTTTTGTTAACCTACGTAGTAAATGATAATTAGTCCAGAATACTAGGACACGACAGAGCTTTGACTACCATCCACACCATCTTGCTAGTTGGCGTTGCACTACAGTGCGATTTTCCCGAACTGAAATTATTTCCCTAGTCTTACTATCAGGGGTACGACGCAAAATTGCTTATGCGCCTAACTGCCTTTTTGATAAAGTAATTTCGTGACATTAAACACTCAGTAACGATAGCAACACTACCTTGTTTGCTGTTAATGTTGTCATTTTTATTTTAAAATGAGTAGGAAAATATTTCACGGTCGTGCTTGTTAAATTAATATTTAAATATGAGAAACCAGTCACAGATCACGGATATTGAAAATTTTAAAATGAGATTAAATAATATTAACCGAAACACTGATGAAGACATGATGTGATATCAAAAGTATTCACCTACACACCAAGCCAGTATAAATTCTTCATCACAGCATGGGAATAATAAATAATAATATCCTTAATTCCCTATTATTGACAATAATAAATCCATAACTGTTAATAGACTTAATTCATTGTTTGAATTATTTTGCTAACTACTACTTTTTGGTTAAAGATGACGTCATTTGGATGTAAATTGACAAGGTTCTACCGCATTATCAATTTGCGAGGATTTTGTTTTGTAACTTAAATACTTTCACAGCGACCTATGTGTATATATATTGTGTTAAACAAGAAAATGTATAGGTCCTTAGTATAAATTAAATAAATAACATTTGTTTTTGCTGGAATAAATGCAACGTTCTTATTAAAAACACAACATTTAACCACAGTTTTATAGACCAACTTAAAAGGATTTGGGTCTAAGATTTTCCCCTAATATCGGCTAACGCGGCTAAAGAAGTTTTCACTTCAACAAATTAACTCATGTACATGTTATTTCAATATAAAGAGCCACATTACAGCAGTTGAATTTATTTAGACAAAAAATAACATTGATTTTAAAACAGTTTTAATTAATAAAACAGTTTTAAAATCAGTGATCGGTTCATGTTCAAAAAACAACACCGATTCTCTGCTCGGAATATATTTGCGTGCTTCTGACAAGAGTATTAACCCACAAAAAAGACATAAAAACAGTAATTTAAAGTAATAGTTTCTGTTCATAAATTTAAAACTAATGGTACTGGTAAAATTGCAACTTTAGATATTATAAAAAATGACGCAAATGACCTTGCCTCCTCTAAGTTGTACCAAACGATCATCGCAATTGTAAGCAATACAATTAACGAATACCAAATTAAAAACAGTTGTATGCAACCAATGATATATTATACTAAAGATATGTTCTGAGATATATTCTGCAATGGCGTAGTGTGAATAAATAAATAAATAAAAAAAATGTTATTCTCATACAAAATCATCTATCAAAAGTGTTCCAAAGATAGTGACAGCAACATTCGCACATGTGAAGTACAACAGGCTATTGAGTGACTTTGTTTTTGTGACTGACTGGTCACTGTTTGCCTAGAAGAGGCATCTACAGCTACCCCAGCTCGAGCCGGCAGGGCGCAGAAGGCGCCCAGCCTAAGCCTCTTTAAGTTAACTTAGCTCGAGGTCTCCCTCGGGAACCTTGGCTCGGGCCGTTACTTTGTTTATATTACCGGATTGGCCAGACCCTCCATGACTTAACTAGGCTCAAGAGTCCCTGATAGGGAATCTCAGCTTGAACTTGGGTGTCCAATAGGTCCGGAATGATTTACTACCACTTCGGAAAGCGTTAGCGCTGGGAGAAAAAGTGGCGGAAGAAACTCCAGCAATGCTATCATATATTGAAAAACCATACTCGCTGACGAGTCTGGCTTGTTCGGTTGTGTTGGAACCGAGCTTGAGTGTAGGCGATCAGGTTAAATTAAATGAGATATTGACCTTGAGTAAGAGCAGTTGTGATGTTCCCGTATTTGAGAACTTAATCTAAACGGCTATCTAACTGACCTGCCATGGCTCCTCCAAGTCAAGTGACTTTGCTAGTCTATTTAAGCATTCGAAAGAATTTATCGTTCGTTTGCATCTGAACAGCTGATGGCTGTTTAGGTGCTGCCCCAGTACAGGCGGAAAACTGGTTTAAGAAGTGCTTGCCACGCGGGGCGAAGCGGGAGCATGAAGACTGTGATGGTACAAATTGGATTATTTAAGGAGCAGTTTGAATTTGAGGAAGCTTGAACTTGGAGCTTTGGGACAAAACCCTAAAAAGATCCACGACGCAACGCGTGTCTGCGCAGCAAACGGCCTGACTTAAGTCAGGCAGAGCGACAGGTGTTAAGCGAACGAAGCACGGCCGTTCGGTCAGGTCAGTCTGCAGCGGAGATGACTGAAAGGTCACTGTTTTCCTTGAGGAGGCATTTACAGCTTCACGGGGCTCGAAGCGGCATGGCGAAGAGGGCGCCTAGCCTAAGGCTCTTTAAGAGTAACTTAGCTTGAGGGCTCCCTCCGTAGAGGGACTTCGTTACTCTATTATTATTACCGGATTGGGAGGCCGCCGAGCTCTTTGGTCGCTTCGGTGGACGCTCCATGTAGTGACTTGGCTCAAGGGCCCCCGAGAGGGGACCTCGTCTTGGACTGTCACTCATTACGCGTTTAGCATTCCGATTTGAGGGTGCCCGAGAGAGCCGAGCCTCGGCTCGATCGGCAGCTATTTTCGGATTACATGAATTTCTAGAGCTAACATTACTACCACTTCGGAAAGCGTTTGCGCTGGGAGTAAAAGTGGCGGAAGAAACTCCAGCAACACTTCTATCGTTAATAGGGAAGAAAACCCTGCCAGCTATATGGCCGTACCTAGAGTAAGATAGCCGTCCTCGCCGGCGAGAAGAATCTGTTTTGGATCACCTGAAGTCGGTGTATTTGGTTTTAGGAAATTTGCTCTTAACGTTACTTAATGGGAATAGGCAGCCTAATGCTGTAGGCCGCCCGGTTCCTGAACTGGGTTACGTGAGCGGCGAAGATAAGTTTACGGTCGAGGATAACATCTAAGTAAAGCAGCGGAGTACGAGCTACGGATTCGTTGCCTACCTTTAATGGACAAAGGGAGATGGAAAATGGTTATTTCCCTTTCTTTCTCATCCCCTCCACCACCAAGTCCTCTCCCCCTTACCATCCTTTTCTCATTAGCAAAAGATGGGAAGGTGTCGAGGGTTAGAATCAGGCCTCCGGCACCTCATTCATCAGGCGAAACGCAGAATACTCTACTGACTACGCCTGTCTTCTATATTATTCGTCATCGTGGTATTCCACCGGTCGAGCCGGCCAATTCGCGCAACAGATGTTGTTGCGGGCTCTACCACTGTCAAATAGTAATAAGTATTATTATATCTTTGCATTCAACATAATGACTTATGCTTCCAGTACAGTACAGAAATTTTGACATTACATGCAGACACTTAAATTTTATTTATCTGTATAGATATACTTACACCTTAATTCCATATAAATAACTTATAAATACTGTTAATTGATAGTATTCATTGGTAACATGTTGTTACAATATTATCGTTAGAATCAAATATTTTTCTCGTACGACAAGCTAATGAATGTTTACCACGCAAATTTTATGAACAGGGAAATAACCTTTCTATTTACGAAAGGAAACTATATTGAATTCATTAGCTCTTTCCCTTAAATTGTTACTTCATACGCACATTAAATATGTTCCTTGTGGTATTTTGCGCGATCCTGGCAAACCTCTCTCGCTTCTTCCACATTCATACATCTACGCATGCATGCTCGTCGGTTATGGGCGCTCCTTATATCGCCCTTTTTTAATAAGTCATTAATCTGATCGATATAAGTTCTCCTAGGGCGTCCCCTACCAACACTGCCACTCACTTTTGCAACATAAATTTGTTTTGTTATTCTCTCTTCATTCATCCTTTCAACATGCCCGAACCACCGAAGCATACCTTTCTCAATTCTAGTCACAACATCCACTTTTAAGCCACACTTTTCCCTTATAACGCTATTTTTAACCCTATCATTCAAAGTCACGCCTAACATACTTCTTAAGGATCGCATCTCATTGGCATTAACTCTACTAGCATGCTTTTCCAGCCAAACCCAGCTCTCACTTCCATACATTAAAGTGGGGACTAGTACAGCATTGTGTATTGCCAGACGAGCCTTCATAGCACATTCTGACTCCTCACTACTGTACCTATAGCCCCATTCATTTTATTTCCCGCACTCACTCGTCGTTCAAAATCTTGCCTACCATCTCTACTAAACATACACCCCAAATACACGAACTCTTCCAGCTGTTCCACTACATTTCCGTTAACCTTTATTTCAATTACTGTCTTACTTTGTTCTCTTTCAAACACCATTACTTTCGTCTTATCCACATTAATCTTCACACCTTTACCATCTAGTGCATCACTCACTACATTCAGCATAAGTTGTAAGTCCTCCGCTGATGACGCAAACACAACCTGGTCATCAGCGTACAAGAGACATTTTACAACAAACTCACCCATTCTTAATCCACAATCTTCGTCTTTCAAAGATTTCAAACAATCATCCATAAAGAGATTGAACAGCCACGAGGGTGCTCCACAGCCCTGTCTTACACCTTTATTGATGCTAAACCAGTCTGAGTAGGCCCCGTTTATCCTAACGCAAGCAGTAGAATCTTTATAAAGAGACTTTATCGCTTGTATTAGATCACTGTTCAATCCAAACTCAACCAAGGTTGACCACAGATCATCTCTTTTAACTTTATCATAGGCCTCTTCTAGATCTACGAAGGCGCAGAAAACTTTTTGGTTATATATATACGTAAAGAAAAGATCTGATCCATGCAACCCATTCCTTTCCTAAAACCAGCTTGCACATCCCACATTCTTTCTTCTGTTTCTTTCATGACTCTTTCAATCAGTACTTTAGCATACAGTTTTCCCACAATGCTGAGAAGGCTGATTCCTCGGTAATTCTTACAGTCATGCTGTGGACCTTTCCCTTTATACAAAGGGACGATAACGGTTTTACACCAATCTTCCGGTACTAGGCCATGTCTCCAACATATATTGAAAAAGACCCACAGCAGGCTTGCAACTAGACCTTCACCAGCTCTCAGCATTTCGAGAGAAATCCTGTCATACCCGGGTGCTTTACCCAATTTCATTCTTTTCATCGCAATCACAATCTCATTCAAACTTATCTCACTTTCCAACTCCAATTGAGAGTATAAGTAATAGCGTGGGTTTTATTTATCTCATTTCTCTAGTCGCTGTCATTTTATAAAGTAATCTATAATTTAATTTAAAATCGTTGTATATAGTTTCAACTGATGGATATGTTGGGGCGAAGAAGTTTCGTCCATCAACACACTGACGAGGTAACGGTCATCAAGAGGCATATCAGTATTGTATAACATACATATCTCCTTACTTGACTGTGATTAATGAATTTCAGCAATTACTCCTTTGAGTGATGGCTTAATGAAGTGAATTTAGCTTACAGTATAACCTCGGTACATTCAGATCATAAGATATTGGACGCACATGTGAACAAAGAAACAAAAGGCAATGTGGCCTAAAACATACTTAAGAATCATAATTCTTTAATTTAATACAATAATAATAGTTGGATAAAGATATATCTTTTCTTGCAATGAGTCTCCGTGAATTCATCATTTTTATTTACAAATTTTTAAATCAGTCGTCAGATAAAAGTTTCTGTTTGTTAGAATGACAAAGACATGATTAAATTGTCCTTCAAATTATTCTAGTAAGTTCTAATAAACATAAATTGTCCAAATTAAATGATATTCGAGGCACAGGGCATACATAGGTCAATAACATGGGGTCAAGAAACTTTATTGTGAGCACAAATTCTGCTCTTCCCACAAACATGGCAAATTTACAACAAAATATCATATCGTAGCTTCGTTCGTTCAATTATATCTTTGGATACTTGCACAAAGGAAAGGATAATTTCATTTAATAACAAACAAGATACCACAGAACAACTTCAAAGCACTTACGGCACGGGGGATGGACAAAAATAACAGACTATCATTATGCACATTTCTCGCTTCTTCCATATACGTATTGACACGTCTACGCAAACATGTCTGTTGCTCACAGATACTCCAAACATCCTTTGCTTGACCCGTCATAAAACTACCACAAATTTTGCTGATCATTTTTTTATCTTGTATATACTTCTTCACTTATCCGAGAAAACGAAACTAAACGTGGTATAATCACAGTGGGATTCTAAGCCCTCGACCATCAGGACACCTAACAAATAGATTATTCTATTTTTTTATATGTATAAACATGCACATATACTAAATTCAAACAAACAATCCATCCGATTAAGAATGAACGACATTTCAACACCGTGTTTGTATGCAGATAAGCATATAAATCGGTTACCCCAACATAAGAATTTATGCTCATATGCGTAACATTTTACATAAGATACATGTTGACTGTATTGTTAATAGTGCGGGAAGGGGAGTAATGGGGATACCATTTGGTAAAGATCAACCCATCTCAAGATTGCTATAAAAATAAATATTCAATTTATGTGATGTATAACTTGCCGTAATCTAGAAACCGTAACCTAACCAAGTCTACTTCGTTTTAGATATTCATGAACCTTAAAAGTAAGAAAACTACAAACATACAGAAGAAAACTCTTTTAAAAAAAAACTTTATCTCGAATCCTCTCAGTAGTTCCTCGGCCAGTTCTAGTTTTCTAAGTTTTATTGCAGGCTTAGTATTTTTACCGCATTTCACTGACGGGGATTATTTCTTGCCTCCGTTACGTTTCTTACATTTGCGGCATTCTTTTTAAATTAGTGTTTATATAGTTTTCAGTCTATTAAACGGTAATTTTGATTATTTTTACTATCATAAATAAGGTCAATTATAAATTTTGTTTTCGCTTTCATAAGGTACACCGGCCCAAATCATTCTGGTGTTATTCAAGATTTTGAAATTTAAAATCGTTCGTATTGAGTGAAGATCAAATTTAGAAATATAATGCTACGCTTATGTTTGTCAAACCGGAACGAAGGAAGTACACCGCGTGTGAAATTATACGTGTGGTACGCGTCACATGCTCTGACTAACGTCTCATGTCCTCGCAAGCCTTTATTCCAATAGTGACAAAGCTGTGCTGTTATAGTCTTGTTAGGTAACAATGTTTTATGAACGTTCACGAAGTAAACTTTTTTTACTTCAATACCATTGTGATGTCATCAGACGCAGCTGGCAATTTACATTACTATTCCTGTTTACTGCGCAGGAGTAGTAATGTAAATTGCATTGTTTGACAGAATGATAATTTTCCTATCGTCAAGTGCTACATAAAACACATGAAGTCTTATTGTACCACATCCAAATTAATATAAGCTTGAGTTGTACCAGACTTATTAAAAAAAAGTACATGTAAGAAACCCGACTATCATTTTTTTTTATTTATGTCTACGCTTAACGTGGAGTATTTTATGCCAGTAAGGTTTTTAATTATCAAATAGCCCTGAAAACATACTCTTGAAGGATTAGGAAGTCAATTTAAATTTTGTATATTTTATAGAAAATTTAACGAACGAAATTATCACGGAAAACTCAAATTTTTTTTAATACATGTTAGCGTCAAAATAATATAAATAAAAACCGAACGAAAACACAACAAGCATTAATTGTTTGCCTGAACGAACTGTATAATTGGGTACATATTGCGCCCGTGAACTTTATTTTTATAATAGGTACAATCTCTCTCGTTCGCAATAAAAAGGAGTAAGCAGAGAGTGCACATTTTGTGCGCCTTGCAAATTTTAAGACTTTGAATTATCTATTAATCAACCTATTCCCGAGGAGAGATGGCGTCATGCCGTCATCATGTATGGTCTACATCATACTGTGCCGACCCTACATGAGTGCGAAAGGCAAGGAGATGATGATGAATTATCTATTAATACTTTATTACTATATTCATTTGTAACGTTGTAATAAATGATACTTAATTAATGTATGCATCACGTAGCCAATCCGCAACTAAAAAATTGAATCAACGGATATTTAAGATTAAGTGTGGGTGACGCTGCGCGGGGGAGAGGTCAAGTCAACCGTCATACCGGGTGAAGTGTCATGAAGGATCGACTGCTATCCTAAGACTAAGCTAATTCTATTTGCTATCCTAAAACGTAAAGGACTAAGTGCTGAAATCCCGCTGAGATTCAAACTACCGACTTAGCAACTTTCGACAACCTGTTGCTACCGACTACGAGCTGTCTACCGACTACGACACGTCTGTCAGAAGTCCGCAGACTGCGGCGACCAAGGGACCCAGGTGATCCTGGTCGCAGTCCTAAATCAGGCCAGTCATACCCTCTTTAATTCTGAAGCTAATTCGTAAGCAAGATTACAACGTACATATATATGTAGATCTGAACTCACCATCGCATGCTACACATTTACAAATGTTCATTATTTTGTGGACTAAATTATAAAAGTACAGCCAATTAATGGAAGAGATATTCAATCCCAACTGTGGTGGAAATTCGTAATAAAGTAAAAAACTTACTTTTAAAATGAAACCGTCCAAAAATTGACATTTTGTGAAGCAACAGAATTTGATTGTTGCTTCCCTAAAATATCTGTCGTGTTTGGCACCTAACTAATTTAGTCATATATAATCTATTATATATGTATTATATAAATATACAGTTGTCCTTAAAAATAAATTACTTAATTCATTTTTTAAGACATAGGTTATGTAGAGTCGATCTGAAGAACTTAAGTCAAACAAATTCATGGAACATGCCTTTAATGATTATTATTATGAAACTCCATGTTATTTTTTGAATCCTGAACATCGGTGGGACAGTGGTTTTGACGTTATGACTTTAGCAAAGCCAATGAATGTCAAATATTTATGAAATCCATAAAGTTCCCCGCATGTTTTTATATCGAAGATTAAATCTAATGTGAATTTATTACCTCTATGCTTAGCCTCAATGATATTAACATTCCTGACAAGTGGTTTCCAGACAAACCAGTTCCGGTTATTTGTCCACATTTCACACATTACCAATTTAGGACTAAAGTTGCGTCCGTAATTACCTACCATAGTAAGTCTTCACAATCCATGTTATTTGAAACAGAAAACTTTGCTTTTATAAAGATTATATTCCCGTGGTTGTTTTCCACCGACATCTATATAAGGATGAGCTTCTCAGTTCGCTTGTTTGTATTTGTTTTTGGTAACAGAGAACCTCGACGTTTTTGAACCGATTTTTTTTGTAATGGATAGTTTTTATTTGGTCCGCTTTAATTTTTAGGATTATCGCGATATATATATATATATATATATATATATATATATATATATATATATATAGTACGATATTTGTTTGACTTCTGCTAAGAAACTAATCAGTTATTCACAATTCAATTGAATCTGAAGTTTGTACAACCTTGGAGACTCCTCACACAGAAAAAAAACTTTAAGGGAACCGATATATAAGTACACTCTCCTCGTTCAAACAATTGCGAGTTCAAATAATATTGTACTTTTAAAATTTACAACGGTTTTCTTTCCTAAAAATTAAATTAGTCCAAAAACTAAACCACTTTAAAATCTTTAAGCTCGACATTAAAATAAAACAGTTTCTTATCCTTAATCTCTTAAATGGATGCATCTAGTAGCTAAAGTTTAGTAGTAGTATTAGTGTAGTTTCTATAATCTTGTTAGAGGCTTAGTCTCCAGCTTCATTTCAGGTCTTTAACACAAAAATATTTTAACAAGGCAGGGTTATTTCCATACATAAAACTTAATATTATAACAGATAATGATTGGACACCAGAACAAAACTAAGAAAACTGTAATGACATTGCTCCTTAATAAGTTTACACCTTATATGAATGACGGATTTTGAAGTCAATAAGAATAACTTAGAAGTTACATTTACAGATATATAGACACATATAATTACTAACACTTATTAATAAAAAAACTTATTTAAAAACCATTAATCAGATTACGGTGAAACATTGGTAGGGTATTCCGAGGGTGCCCGCAAAGGTTAGTGGACCAAAAAATCTATAAAAATAACCGTTTTTCGATTTCAATGATATATACGCTAAAAAGGTTAATTATTCATATAATGTTTTGATATTATTTTCATATTTCAGAAGACTTCATTTAACAGAAAATGCAATCAAACTCTTTCTTATTTTACGTGGCATCGCGACGCATGTCAGTTGCAGTAGATTTATCTTTTCAGCCCAAATATGATATCAAAGGTAAACAAGCAATCGTTCTTATTTGTTTTGCTGAGTACGAGTAGTATATCGAAACACTTAATGTTCTACTTCATTTTAACGTCGAGTATTAGTTTTCGTAATCGTCGTAGAAACCAGAGCCGAGAGCTATAACGTTAATTAAAATCGTTGCACAATCACTTTCCTGGCTAATGTTTGAAGGCGTAGTCAGTTTATACTACTACAAGTACTTAGAACTAACAACTGCAAGTAATAAAAGTAGGTTTTTTATTGTTCTGAAGTAGTTACCCGCTCAGTTCATTCGCACCATAGGAAGTTTTTATTTGTTGTCAATTAATATCAAATCTACTGTAACTGTTGGCAGTAGAGCTTCGTGCTATTACTTGGAAATCCTAGCTTATTTTTACACCAATTGTTATTTTGAAGCTATGAACTATGAGAGGTAGTTAATACATCCAAACCTTTTAAAGTTATTGGCACTAATGCCAGAAAATGTTGCGTATTTCTTAACGAGTCGATAAAACACAGCATAAGTAGTAGCGCATAAAGTCCTAAAACATTTTTTAAAATAAATAACCTTTTTATTGCCATCAAAAAGTACAGAATATATATAATACATTTTGTAACAGTGATGGCAAAAAACCGATCGAAATTCGGTGTCGAGCTGGTTTTCAATACCTTGCATTGAAAACATATACGTATATGTATTAAAATATTGCAGCGTTCCCTAGTACTCTTAATCCTGTTATTCTTACCTCTTTCAACCCAAGAGAAGCGCGTACGAACTTTATTGAAGTCCGACGCATGTTCTATTTATAGTCAAACAGAGGAAAACTTACGAGTAAGCGAATATCGCACATTTTTCTCTGGCATATTTATTATTGATATAAATATGTAACGCGAACATGTAAAACCACTTTATCATAACTTTTATAGTTCATTTAAATAAATATTGAATCATAAATAATGTATCGGCAGTAAATTCTCAAGATGTATATTATCTATGTTATTAACTTTTGTATATCAAATTATTAAAAGGTTATTTTTATTAATTGGAATTGAATGTGACCAATTAGAATCATTTTCATTATACTATTTAGCATACATGTTTAAATAAATATATGTATAAAAAACAAATCTACTTTTAAGCTATTGGAGCGCAATATAATATAGTATGTGTCGCGTGTGTATGTAAATTGTGATCTCTCATCTCACCAGCCGTATTAGAAACTGACGGCAAGTTCTTAACTGAACGAATTATGAAAATTTGACGTTTCATTTTTCTAAAGTTTATAAAACTATCGCAAACGAAGCGTCAAATTGATGTTTTACTTGAGTTAAAGTGTAAGTTTGAACGGATGTTTATCATCAAAAAAAGAGGATTCGTTACGTTTGACTTGATACTCGCTACCGAAATACGTAATTTGCAATTATAATTATACTCAATGTAACGTACATACGTACTAAGCAATGGCACGTAAACGTAATGAACTGTTTAACGTCATCCGGATTTTTTACCATTTATGTATATAATTTTGAACGTGTTTTAGACGTATTTCCAAAGGTTAATAGATTAATGATGAAGCACAGGTATTTTTGTGTTTGTGGTTAAGTAAAGTGACGCAAGCGCCATCTATATCTTTTTCCCTTTATGTAGTCCCTTCCTCGTTCCTTAACAAGAGCTTACAAGGAACCTTTAACTGATTGTTGCGGCAAGGAATATCTAGTAACGTTCTGAATATCCCCCGATATACTGTTTGTGTTATTATAGAAATAAATCTTTGGTGGAGGTAACACCTTACAGTATAAGGCAACACGTATAAAGTAACACCTTATTGTACTGCGTTGTAACGCCGATTGACTGTAGAAATATAGAGTAGTGTATCGAAAACAACATTTGGTCGACTGTTATAGATGTTTTCTTTGATTTTCTTGTATTTTGCATGCGCGCGTTTTAATTGGAAATTTTATTAAAAAACGGAATTACCTTTGTATGGCATCTTTCTTATTCTTTCCGACCCGTCGATTGCTAAACATCATGAGATACATTAAGTTTAACAATATATTTTCAGTCCTCTAAGCAAGTGCGTAATGTAATTCGAAAAAATATTTATGATTAGAAAATTTAAAATATTTTTTAGATTAGACTGATTTTATTAGATAGATTTGATTGTCTTACCCCTATTATTAAGACCTCACAGTCGATAAAACGCATAAGTTACTCCAGCAAGACGAAGACATAACATTTTGATTTTTTAATTTTTTATCTAATAAATTATATGAAAATACAGACAGACGTAACAAGCTACTTTGCTGCTCGTTGATTGTAAATTAAATACGAGGAAACCTTTGCTTATTAAAAATGAGGAAACCTTTTTTTTAATTATACAATAAAATCATAACTAATCTAATTTTATGATTTTATAATTTGACCACAAATTTTGCTGAAAAAAAAGCTTTAAATGCTAATTTTATGGTTCATTAAACATTATTTATTCGGTTATCTTCCTAATTATTTTTTTAGGAAATAATCTAATACTCGTGTAATATTGAAGAAGTAACGGAAACGAAATAGACATTTTAATGAACTCATTAAGATTTTTTGTAACAATACTCGTAGTTGTTGTAACAACGACAGAAGTAATAACAGGAGATGCAGCGTGAATGGATCTGCTCGGCCAGGGAAAGTACGTAGTACCAATACGTAACAACTGAAAACTATCTACGTGCGAATGTCAAAATCAGCATTGTTACCCTGAATCAAAAGACGACGACGATCCGTCCCTTCCCGCCTTTTCCCAAAAGACCAGAATCCGAATGTGAATCTTAGACCAAGCAATCTATTTTAAGGGACCTCAGAGGGAGAATATTTTGACCCCTCGAGCAATATGGCAAAAAAAATAAAAAACGATGTCGGACGCCCAATTCTAGTCCTCTTTAACTCTCCACCGTTTTCTAATAAGGATGGGATGGGAGGGAAAGAGGATGAATAGGGAAACGAAATCCATTGTAAGTAGGTAACGTATCTGCAACTCACGCTTGTTGTAGATGTACATATGTGTCGTCATCGGTCACATAATATTATGATAGACTTGCTCGTTTGGGTGGTCTTGCATACAAAAAATAACCCTTTCATTGTCAGCAATTCTATAGGCATAAAGATAGTATTTTTTAATAAAGCTGGAGGTTTATATATATGCATATAATAATGAATTCTCTGATATGGATATTCTTTGCAACGATCCAATGATTATTTCTTATACGTCTGAGTCAACGGAGGTCAATAAAAGAGCTCTTTGTCTGTAAGTTCAAGCTGTTAAAGGTGATTCGTAAAGACCCCTATAAGTAAAAAGCAACGAACAGCAAAAAATATTTAAATTGCTTTAAATCGCAGTTGGTCAGTAACCTTATCGCTAATACACAAAGCAAGCTAAGCGTAATATGCGCAATAAACCGGTTTTGAATTAAAAAAAACACAGGCAGTCATAAGAACTGTCCACTGAAGTGAAAACTTAAAACCAATGGGAAGGCGCGACAATAGTTCTAAAATAGATAAATAATCAAGAAAAGAAACCCTTGTGTAATAACAATAAAATTCAAAATTAAATAAAAGAAAAAAAATGAAAAAGTTCGACTGATGCATGATGCATGTTGTTCACGCGAACCTATAAGATTTACCTTTACCAAATATCGTCGAACGCGGCTAAAGAAAAAAATAAAAACTATTGCACCATTGAAATGATACGTCGACTAACGACGTAGGTGCTGTGTTCAATGACCATTGGTCGAATGTTAAGCTAACTGCAATGTTGGTGCTTATCTTCGTGGGAACTTTGAGAAGTGAAGTGTGAAGCTTTAATTTGCCCTAACTTTTTTGTGACAGCGACATGTTAATGTTTACGCGCTTTAACTTAACAAGGAAAAATGCTTAGACAAATCTCATTTTAGAGATTCTACGGTACGATTATTAGGTAACGAAAATGTATTTGTGTATATTGTACTTGTACTATTGTTCCAATCTTACAGGGCCGTTGTAACGGTCGTTAAAGTTTCCCTCAGGCCATGACACGAAAACGAAATCGTGACGTGAATGTTAAAAGTTTCAATGTACTTTAAAAAGCCTAAATATCACATAACGATATTCTATCTATATCTACTAATTTATTTTATTCGCTCCTAAGTCAAATTTTTGGGCAGCTGTTCATGCAGAAAAAGGTTAAAACCAGTGTCCTGAAAGGCAGACCTAAGTTCAATTATTTTATTTTCGTGTTAATATGTGCGCACAAGTGTTAACTAGTCATAAAACCTGATTCATAACATATACCTGCAGCGAATCTTATTATGAAGGACTGGTTAGTCTACAGCATAAATTCCCAGACTGTGTCGCGACCCACTAGTGGGTTATCAAAGAATATTGTGTGGGGTCTAAAATATAGGAGGCGAGCGACTGAGGCAACGGCGTTTTTTATGGGCGGCCCTAAGCTGCAATCTCGTTCCCCCTAACATGTTTTGGGTCCTGCGGTGCGGGTGTTTACTTTAATTAAAAATAATAATCATAAAATGTATAATATAAAATACAATAATTACTTAAATCTAATATCACAATATTTATTTCACTACTTTTTAAAGTACAATAAAAACCATTAAAGACAATAACATCTAACTATAATAAATTAAAATATTTTATATTATAATAAAATAATCAATCAAAATAATAAATAACTGTGTTACAATTTCAAAATCTATATAATTAAAATAAAATTAAATGATAAAATAATAAAACTACACCCTATTTCTATTTATTACCGCGAGACCCGACTCTTTACAACACTTTATAAAATGCATTTCTGAGTTCTTAACAAAATTTTCTACATTAATTCTATCCTTAATTTTTATTTCTATGTCGGCTCTGCGCACCAAATACCGGGCACTCTATGATAACATGCAACACGGACTCATACTCCCCCGGATTACAGACACTCTCCTTGCAGCGGAACCTGCTTAGGTAAGAGGAGAACCCTATATGTCCCTGTAAAGACCTGTGATCTGTAAAGATCTGTGTCTGTTTATCTTCTGCAAGATGGGGTATGCCTTGACAGTGTCCGGGAAGAAGACTTACGAGGCAGTTTCCCTGTCCCTGCGGCGCTCGTTCCATACCTCAAGTGACTCCAACCGAATTTGTCGCTTGACGTATGAAACGGGACACTTTTCGTAGTTCTTCATTCCGATCGCAGCTTTTTTTGCTAGTTCGTCCGCCCTCTCATTCCCTTCCATCCCCACGTGCGCCTTCGCCCAATACAACTTCACCTCTTTGCCTTGTTCTTACTCCTTTTGATGTTTGCTCCTGCCTCTTCAGCAGGGTGATGGAGGGAATCGCCATTTGATATTGTTTCGAGGGCGGACCTGGAATCGGAATGAATACCAAACGTTTTCGCGTATTTTTAACCACGACCAGGGTTGCCTCGTGCAGGGCCAACAGTTCCGCCTGGTATAAGGTGCAGAAGCGCCAGCTTTAATTTCCGACAAGAAATCTCCGCAGCATTCATCACATGTGGTTTAGGCGTGAAAGCGTAACAAAAAGACAGACAGACTTTTGTATTCAAAATATTAGTATAAATAATGTGGATATATATTGTAAATATCAACTCGTTTTACCATAATATACCAATTATTACCATTTATACAGAATGATGGCAGATTTTTATTTAGGAATATTCGTTAACAACCATTTGATGGCATGTTTTTTGAGAATGATTATAGCTTATAGGGACTTTTTAGACTTTAATTATGCTCAGTCGTAATTCGGCCGGTTTACGATTTAATATGATAACAAAAAAAAATAGTAAAAACAACGAAATAAATGACCTTTGCTGATCGTTTTTATGCGATAGTAAGCGATACCTATACATGCTAATAAGTAGACAAATTGAAACCACAAGAACCACTAAATCCAACTATTTGTTTCTTTTTATAATTAATGTATTACATTAAGAAATAATGAACGGAGAGTAAGGAAACAGAATGTTGCCAAAGTAAGTGGTAGTGTAGGGCACGTCAAGGAGAACTTATATCGATCAAATTAGTGACATACTAAAGAAGAGAAATAAAAGGATGTACCCGTAACCGACCGAATGCAAAAGAAGCGAGAGAGGGTTGCCAGGATCGCGCCAAATGGAATGATGCCTACTGCCACCTGGGTTACGGGCGTGGCGTATTTATTTATATTATTCTTTGTTAAATAGTCGTAAGCTTTATATATTTACACGTATTTCTCTGTTACGGATGTAAGATTCCTGGAAATTCCAATTAAAATAGACATTAATAATGTCCAATCTTGAGCTCATTATTTATTAAAAGTGACAGTATCATGGAAATCTCTGACGCAGTAGGTAACGTATATAAAATATTAAGATACTATAATTAGTAAAATATTGTGTGTGTATTTAAGTAGACGTTAAATTTAATTACGTCACGTCGAAGAACGCGTTCAACTACGAGTATATGCGTCCGTCAAACGGGAAACAGATTTCTGGTTTTTAATATTATGTAGCTTAGTAATTATGGTTGGTAATTTGTGTTCCTAAAACGAAAAAATAATATTTCTATGTCGAACAAGTTGTAATAAGCCCGGACACATTGCAAGCACATTGTGTCCGGGTTTATTGAGTTTAAATCTTACTGTGATACCATGTGTATTACAGTAATTATTAAACTTCAATATTCTAAGGTAATTTAGTTTTCAAATAATTTTGAAATTATAGCATAAATATATTCACATTATTTACAATATTAATTACATACCAACTGATTTTGATTTATCAAAATAAATACGTATATCCTTACATAGCTATTAATATTATAAATGCGAAAGTAGCTTCGTCTGTATGTTACGCTTTCATGCCTAAACTACTAAACCGGCTTAAATAAAATAGTTTAGAGCTTGATAAAGTAAATAGGCTACTTTTTAATGCGAAAAAGGTTGAAATAGGAAATAAATGTTTGTATGGAAGTTACTTCATATTTGAAGCTATGAGCTTGGATTTTTTTTTAGGATTTTGATTAGATTTCAATAAATATAAACTTAGGTTTGTAAAAAATTTACCCTTAAGGGGCAAACCAAAAATAGGGGATGAAATTTTATATGAAAACATGCCTAAGTGTGCCTACCCGAATATGTGGAGGGGAATATGTTTTCGGAAACCTCTCAGTGGACAATGTTATGGACACTGAACATGTCACATACCCTTAGTTATCAGCAGAGCCTTCCCGTAAGTTTAAATTTGAAAGTTGATGTTACATTTAGAAAAAAATGGTTTTCCCATGTAAAAGTAAAACACTGTATATTTACCTATTGCTTATTTTAATGTAATGTGTGTATTTTATTTGCAAATTAATTAGCCAAAAATATTGAAAATACTGCCCAAAATCACTATTCCTGGCGGGCAAAGTCGCGGCCACAACTGGTATTTTATATTTCCTACATTATATACATTCAACAAAAAATCTAATTAAGATATAAATTGTATATCAGATACATAAATATCTTTCCGGTAAAAAATTGGCACCAATTTGTCTAAATTGCCTTGAATTATTGTTATCTTCTACCTACGCCAAAGTTACGGCGCATAGATTTAAATTAGGCACGATTTGCCAAAAATCATACACGAGTATATTTTACTAGCGTTCGATGACCTTTCAGTTTACAAGTACAATAGTATTAAATTCATAAATATTCCCTTCAGATATATGTATCTCTCCATGATAAGCGGAGAACAATACAAAGTAACTAAAAGGTAAAACATTACAAGTCAACTTTTAACTTGAGAACCAAGTAAAGAATCTGGATTGTGTTCGACCTCTTCGGAAGTTATACTACGAATAAGGTATCTTTTATGTTTCCGCGGTGACGTGGTCTAAAGATGGTACGCACTAGTTTAGAAACAGCCTATTCACTCTTCTCTTGAAGGTACCCACGTCGTAATGGGACGGAAATACTAATGATTTAATATACATAATTGCCGTTAATGTACAAGCTCTTCGTCACAACAATGGTTTAAGTTATCAATAAAGCATGCGATATTACCAAAAATATTGGCATACATACAGCTCAACGAATAGGTCAGTAACTCAACGTATATTAGGAACTAGAACAAAGCCCACGAGTTATTGCTCGTGATAATCCCAATATTAATTAAAACTGTCCTCGCTATTACCGCCCACCGTCCAGTCTACGAGGCGTCTGCGTCTTAATCAAATCACGGTCTCTCTTGCGTAATAATGATACGTGTGGGTCAAAGGCATTCGTGGGATTGCGATACATATAAATAAGGTACAAATATATAAATTAATCAGGTAATAGCGGTACTTTTATATACTGCATCACCACATATGTACATACATATAATACCATTTCTACAATGCGGATAATTTTTAGGATAAGGAGATATTCGAGCCGAGGCTCGCCTGATATCATATGTTTGTTTTATTCATATATAAAGTATATCATAAAGTGTATATATATATATATATATATATATATATATATATATATATATATATATATATATATATATATTCTGAGCTGTCTTTAGTCTGACCTTTTTATCGAATACGAACTTTTTGAAGCAGTCTAAGTCAATTGAAATGAAGTGCGTCATCCACGTTGATTGCTGCCGAAACGATCCTCAAGCACTCAAAACTTTCCACAAACTATTAAACGAAGGAATGGATTTATTTTCTTACTTTTGGTTTTTTAAAAAATATTTTCTTGTTTCTTTCCCACATGGATTAAACGATGAGCACTCTTTTTACTGAGGAAAAAGATTAATGGCACAAATTTCATATAATACTTTCTTTGTACACAGGAATCCAAATGAGGACATCGTTGATGTACAGGTACAAGATGAATATTTATGTAGAAAAAGAAATACCACATCATCCACTAATCTTCCATAAAGTTAAAAATTTATGATACATTTTTTTTAACGTCGGTTTACCTTCAAGTAAATTTTTAACATCTCTTCGAATACATCTGGAAATAGAGTTGTGTCTCTTCTTGTATAACGCATAGCTTTTTTATATAGTACTAGGTGGCAAACGAGCAAGCGGTTCACCCGATGTCAAGTGTCTGCTACCCATAGACATCTGCAACTAACTAATGAGTTGCAGATGCGTTGCCGACCTTTAATGGACAGAGGAGGGGACAAACAGAAATTGGTTATTTCTATTCCTAAAGGATGTATAGGAATTGGAAATACCGTCCTCCTTCAAGTTTTCTTCCGCTTCCCATCCTTTCCTTATAAGAAAAGGGTGGGACGGGTGAGATAACTAGAATTAGGCCTCCGGCACCTCGCACATCGCATGAAACGCAGAATACTCTGCTTCATGCTTACTTCTGTGAGGTCGTGGTATTTCACCGGTCGAGCCGGCCTATTCGTGCAACAGAACATCTGTTGCGGGCTCTACAACTCTCAAAATATGAACGGTAATTATAACTATAACATACAAGCTCAAGTAGAGAGAAGTCCAGGAAGAAGAATAATATATAGTAGCTTTAACATGATCGCCAGTGATATAACAATTAGAGCGGTGGTTCCCAAAGTCAACCTTGAGAACAACCTCATATCTTAGAAAAATAGACAAATGCAGCCACAACCGAGACTATTCTCATGGCATAACTGCGGTCGGGCCGTCAGAAACCGTCCGACCCATAGAGAATATATTAACTACCTTATTCCAGTCGTTGGCTTATAGGCCCACTAAATATTTCTGTATTGGAGTATACCATTTATTCAGTTGTAACGTGTGTCCAAGTTGACATCGTGATCGCGGAAATGAATAGCTAAAGAACGGATGAACATGCACTGCTTCTTTCATGCGTCGAACGTCTTACCAAAGATATTAAAATATTGTTTTGAAATCGTTTAAATTTGAATTGCCAACATAATGTTTTAAGGGAAAATACGATTTAAAATTTAATTTATGCGCACAGCAGGCTTTAGATTGCTTACGGAATAAAGTCATTTATAATCACTGTCAATACGATCCTAATTTTAATTTATGTTTTGCAGATAAAGACATCCAAAGGAAGACGTATTATTTAAGATAAACTTTAACAAATTAATGAAGACTGACAAATTATAATAGTACAAGATCCGGCATAAAGAATTTCATCCCTCATCTGTTATTTGATGAACCGACGAACTACGTACCACCTAAATAAGTTGTTTTGATTACAACTCTTGCGTAGCAATTATCAATCCTATTCATCCTTCCTACTGTTATTAATTCAGACCGATGATACTGGCTGCATCGTGTCCTGCTTAACTTAAGTTTTTGAACAAATGTAGCAGAATTTTTATAATTGGAAAATAAATGTAGTTCCTATTCAAAGGCAAGCTTTCTCCCAACATCAGTTTTTTTTTTTCGGTGGGTCAATAATAAAAGGTGTGAGACGCGACCTAATCGCTTAAATTCCATTGGTTGATCTCGAACGTTATTCGTGTATGGTAATCAGATATTTATTTAATTATATGTTGATCATCAGTCGTCGGTGCGGTTTGCACTTTTAGTAGCTCACCGAGCAATTGTCTTGGTTCGGTCGACTAGTCAGTACGACGAACAATGTAAAATTATACGGAGCTCTTTACGGTCATCCAAATACATCGAACTCCCTTTGTAATCGTAATATTAACTTTTTAACGAAAAAACAATTTCAAATATGAAACAAATATTATGACAATGTCAAAAGGCTGTACGGAATGGTTATATATGTGCGCGCACGGCTGCACGGCAACGGCGAGTTACGCAAGGGTCCAACATAATTTGGTTTTTACAATTTAAAAGTTTTGATCCCAGAACTATCTACACATCCCACTTGTACACACTTGACACACACTACATAAATCATGTACATATTATCTAACATATAATCTAGGTCCTAATCAAATAACATAGAAGAATATACATTTCTTAAACAATAGACCTATAGTTTATTACACATAAATAATTTAACGATGATAAGGAAAATGTTAGGCCATATAGACTCGCTTTCAGCTAGAAAATACAAAGACAACGTAGATATTTATTAGCCCATAGCGATTATTCCGAATCCGAGCCACAGAGTCCGTCGAGGTCAGGTATAAATCCCGGCGCGAAGACGTTAAACATTTTTATCTAAATTGCACCGCCATTAAGGCAGCTTTGTTATAGGACCACCCATCAAGCATAAATGATAACACTTCCGAAAAATTTATTAATTTTAATACGCGACAAAATCAGCTCTATCTTCTTTAATTATTTAAATTGAACTGCATTATTATGAGATTGATTAGTGCCGTATTAAATTTGTTGTTGAAGAACAAGGTTTTAGTTTTTGTTGATTATTTATATAAATTTGAAAGTCGAAGTCGGCAGTCCTTTCGCTGTTATTTTATTATCATTTTACACGTCCCGTGCCACGGCAATTATCGAAGATTTTCCATTCAGGCCGCGTGGGGCGTATACGACCCACACTTAAAGATTGAAAAATAGTCGTTACATCTTAAACGTATGCTTTACATTTTTTTCTATACTGTAAGGCTATAATTAGCAGGAAAAAGGTTTAATTTTTAATACGCCTTAGACAACAAAGCAATAAATTTTATTTTTATTGAATTGTTTTAAAAATTATAAGGTCTAACGTTTACTTCAACAGACGAGCTACAAGCTCCTACTTGATCATTGTAATAAAAGTCTTCTGTTTGACAGAGTTGACGGAAGAGAGTCGAAAAAATGACTCCCTCGCCGCGTGGGGCGTATACGCCCCACACTCCAGTACGTGATGTGAAGTTGTTTATATTCGATGCTACAATTCATTTTTTAAGAATCATTTGTTTTACAAAGAGCATTGCAAATGGCCTGAAAGATGCGGGGGTCGTATACGCCCCACATGGCACGGTATGTGTTAATAGAAGGGCTCCGAAGAGTTCCCAACAACTATTGGAAACTATCCCGCTATTGCTCGACGCGACAGAACTCCAAATTCCATCAATACAAGTTTCGATATATGGATGGTTTAGGTGCCTGTCTCGCACAACTGGATTGATCTATCTTCTTCAAGAGATCTTCAAGGAAAGAGTGTAGCCTTGAAAGCTGGTCGCGCTTGCAGGTCTTCTGGTCTTACACGAGCTCCGAGCTGCATTAATATTCATCTGTCGACGCCGTGACCCTTATTTAATAAAAACATACAGATACACAGATATTTTCCGTTCATTTCGGTGGCATATTTTTTTCCGCCTCAACTATCCAAATCAAAAGCTTAGTTAAATAAATACAGACTTTTCAATACACAGTGAATGCGTGACGAGAAAACATATCACCGTACTTTATTGGCCATTTTGAGGAGAAAGCCTTGAGACAGTCGGAGCTGCGGTGTTATCTAACCTTTCCGTTTGTGGCTAAATCGGGTTTTATTGAAATTCTATAGAAAAATCTATATTACGAAACTGAATAACAAAATTATTTAATACCTAAATACTGTAAATTATTTTTATATAAATTTTGAAAATAAGCCAAACATAACCAAAAATATACAGAAAAAAAGCAAGGAAACCTAAAATCCAGTAATATTCACTTGAAATGTGTAAAAACATATAGTACCTAAAGTGAAATCCTAAAAGAAATTAAACAGAAACGAATGTTTTACTTTCATTATAATATTTTTATGACTCGTAAGTGTACAATTGTGCATTATAATATAATTAATTTTAACAATCCAGGTGGGTTGTGATTCGATTTTGATTTGCTCGAATTGCTGGAGTCCCAAAATTTAAAAGCCGTCAGTGTGTACACATTTTAAATTTACTCTTTTTTTAGGTTTTTTATTTATTGTATATATGCCAAAAAATACGATCTTAAATGTGTCTTAACTAATAAATGTAAGAGCATGTGAAAAAAAAATTGTACATGTACGATGTTATAATTCTAGTCACATTTTTAGCGCAGAATGTTCTGAGCCCGTCTATTTACTCTGCGAACATGCACAAGTGCCAATGATTTATTACATTGTTGGCCATATATCACTTGGGCTCGTGTCATAATATTGTTACTAAGCGTGCTTAACTGGCAACTTTAGCACCAAGCGATTACCAAATAGTTTAACATAATTACAATAATTCATGAATTGAGAAAAAGAACTAGTCCCATATTGTTAACATTAATAAACAATTTTGGAGAATATTTTCACAGATTAAACATAACAAGATATTAAAATGTCATAAAATTTTCAAACAAATCCTATCAACGTCACATTACTTGACTTTAAAAAGTATGAAATTTTCCGATTGTTGGGTACAACGCGCATGTCTGCGCGTTGTACCATAATAGAACAAAAAAAGCTAAGAAATTAAAATGATTCTTTATGTTTGTATCCCTTATAATGTAGTTATACATTAATCATATTTTACTTATTCTCATTTATTTTATTTAAATTTACATGCAAGGGTTGTTTTACCTTATATATTATGTATATACGTATGTGCTTATGTGTGTATATATCTTTTTTTGTATCTTACATTTGAATAAAGTGTAACTTTTGTGAAGTTTTTGTGAAAGTAGTTTCGAATTTCCATCTTGCTATATATTATGTTTGTAAGCTTTTTGTAGTCTTTGTAATTTGCTAAAATGTAAAAAAAACTTGTTAGTGCCATACTTTTACTCCTATTTTTATTTTATTTTTATTTTTTTACTCCCTATTTTTACTCGAAACATTTTAGCAATAAAACGTACTAATAGATAGCTCATAATTATATCAATGGTGCTTGGTAGTTAGAGTTACGTACTCAAGATAACCAAAGTTGATTCTAATGTTATCACACTGATTTATGACCTTGACATTTAGCCGTACCCTCGCGACGCGGGCGCGGAATAAATCTTGCAACGAGGCCGCGGGAAATAGATATAGCATCCGGATTTCTTGTTCGCGAGGAAATTACATGTATAAATAGTAAGTGTCAATATAATGTAGAATGTAAAGATAAAAAGATATACGATTTTAGACAATAAAGGTTTTAGTTGGTGTTTAAATCAAATCAAATTAAAAGATGGACAGATAATATCAAATATATTGGAGGGACAATCTGGTCAATATATAAAATAAATAAAGGCCTATATATATATATATATATATTTAAAGGCCAAAAATCGTGACGAATGGAAGCAGCTGGAAGAGGCCTTTGTGTCACAGGACAAGCTGATAACTTACGTTTAAGATTGTTGCGGATGGATAGATAACGGTGATCATATAACATCTGCTGAGGCGCTTTCTCGGCTGCCGGTTACCAGTTCGCGGCGTAACGAGATATATCTCTGGAAGCTAAAATAGCGCCTCGCCAGAAATAATTGGATGACTAGAATCCATCACTAACGACTTAGTATATCTCAATACCGCCGCGATAAGCTTCCGTTTTACGATGAAATGAATGCAAACGTCGAGCAGCCGAACAAATCCATTCGCGTCAGCGATCGCTTAAAACAGTAGTATAGATGGCTATGAGTACTAGACGAATAGGGCGTTCACCTTTTAGTAGCCTCAGTGGTTGGATAGCATAGTCAACACACGTACGATGTAGCTAGGGATTATGAAATACCGAAAATAAATACGCTTTAGTGCTCCTCGATTCGGAATATAAAATGATTCAAATCTTTATCCCAGCTATTTCACAATGCTCATCATTTGGCTATAACAATTAGATAAAATCTAATAATCCCAGATCCTAGTATCGTCACTGGGTACGTACACACACGTAATTATTTTCTGTATAGCCTTTGGGTCAGAGATCACAGTTCTCGTAGGCAATGATTTCCATCAGACGCTTTAAAGTTCGCGAAGAAACACCGATGTTTTCCTTAGACCTTCGACTAGTACGGTCTACTAGGAAACGGTTACAGCTTAACAAAAAGGAACAATAATAATAATAATAATAATGTTCGTTACTTTATCTACAAATATTTTACAAAGTTAACACGGCTGTTAAGGAAATGCGCTTAAAAATCTCTAATATGAGTAGATATGTCATGACAATACAAAAAATACTCGTAGTAAAAAAATATGTAAAGTATACCTACCTACTGTTTTCATTACTCATAACAAATTGAAAAAAAAAACAAAGATTGATTTCCACAGAAAAAAGTTAGAGTATAATTTCTGTTTTTTTCCTAATAAGTACTTTTGATATCTTAAATTTGAACATAATTATCAGGAAAGTTTTAACGAGAGAACGAATTAAAATACTCCTGTGGAAATTTCTAAATGTCTACCGGCTTCAGATCATTTTTATTATTCTACTAAGGAGGTTTTACGTAACAAAGCAAGAATCGTAATTTGAAGTTATTTCTCAAATAGCGCCATAATATCTAAGGCTTCGTGTCCACTTGACAAGGCAGAGGGCGCAGTCAAGCACTCGAGTCGAATAGATAAAAAACATCATCTTAAAGCGACTAATAAATAAACAAGAACATAAAACAAAATTAGCTTTGTTTTGCATATAAAGTATTAAAATACAGTAAAAACAATTTTAAATAGTTTAAAATAAGAAGAAAAAGGATTTCTCAACTGTTTGATATTTCGATATTTTAATAACGTTAGTGTATGTAAAGACATCGAAATCACTGACATGTTAAAGACCCGAACGAAGGCAAAGGTTCAGACGTATTCTGAACACGTGGCATATTAAAATCACGCGTAACAAATATCTAGGCACGTAGAATATACAACAATAAATAAAAAAAAGGAGAAAAAGAAAACAGTTTATAAATAATCATAAGATGACTTTATCGCGGTGTCCCAGACATTAAAAAACATGTCGTCATGGTAAATAAATATTATAACATCATTATGATAAGAATCGCCTGAAATTATCACCCCCACTCATGAACACCCGAAACTCCAGAACTACACTTTTTTACAACTCAACTTTTTACAGAAGATGATGGCAAACGAGCAAGCCGCACCTGATATTAAGTTACCGCTACTCATAAGAACAAGTTAACAGATACGTTGCCTTTATTGGACAGAGGAGAGGACAAACGAAAAAAAATATTTTCATGTCTACATATTCCCCAGTCCAAACCTACTCTTTCATCTTTTCTTTACTAGAAATGGATGCGAATCGGAAGAGAAAATGAGAGGAGCAGAATTAGGACTCCGGCACCTCACTCGTCAGGCGAAGCGCAGAATACCTCTACTTCCCACCTGTCTTCTGTGAAGTCGTAGTATTTGACCGGTCAAACTGGCCCATGAAGTGTGAAGTGTCATAATAATGCCACTAGGTTAAAATCATATGTAAGTGGTGCTCCATTATGACAACAGTAAAGTAGCATTAAGAACCAGAATTGACGAACCCTTTGACAAGACTGTGTTAGTATTCACAAAGTAATATATTCGTATCTCTTTCAGAAAAAAAACTATGGAAGGAAATAAGGTTAAATAAGCCGCACATTAAAATTACTAATAACAATTAGGGCAGACATAACTACTGGACGTTCAAACCAAAACAAATACATATCGTGCATAGTTCAGTTTATTGCGGAAAAGCTATAAAATCGTTAAGTACCGTACCACCCGCATAGTTTGTTCATCCGAAACTTCAGTACAAAGTACAAAGAGGTATTAAATACTTCTCGCGTCAATTCGCACGCCTTCACCGTTTGTAATCACACCAGCCGCTATTACGTTTATTTCAAAATTTCATTCCATCCATTTGAATACTCCGCATATTTTTGGCATGTAATGTTGTGCGTCTATTGTGGTACTCTATATTACTAATAGAAATTGATTAACAATTATCATTAAAATCATATTGTTTCTCAAAGCCGTTCATGGTTCTTCATAAAAAAGGAATAGTTTTTTGATTATAGTGTATCCTATTTAATAACGCAAATCTAGGTTACCTGTTATATATATATATATATATATATATATATATATATATATATATATATATATATATATATATATGTATTCATTTAATAAATTGTTATCCATTCATCCAAAAAGCATGCCACTAGAGTTAATGCCGTTGAGATGCGATCTTTAAGAAGTAAGTTAGGCGTGACATTGAATGATAGGATTAAAATAGCGTTATAAGGGAAAAGTGTGGCTTAAAAGTGGACGTTGTGACTAGAATTGGAAAGGTATGCTTCGGTGGTTCGGAAATGTTGAAAGGATGAATGAAGAGAGAATAACAAAACAAATTTATGTTGCAAAAGTGAGTGGTAGTGTTGGTAGGGGACGCCCTAGGAGAACTTATATCGATAGGATAAATATTAAAAAGGGCAATTTAAGAAGCACCCATAACCGACGAGCATGTATGCGTGGATGTATGAATCTAGAAGAAGCGAGAGAGGTATGCCAGGATCGCGCCAAATGGAAATCCATGATCTCTGCCTACCCCTCTAGGTTACGGGCGCGAGCAGATAGTTATTTATTTATTTAATCAAATTTTACTAGTAGTTTAGTAGCTTCGCTCGGGTAGCACTTATTATGTTGATCCGAACGCAACCAAAATTGACAGGAACACCCGCTATGCCAATCTGAAGATTTTCAGAAAATGTTATCGCAATCAGTTCAGCCTTTTCAGCGTCTATGCATACATACATCCACACATCGCCTTTTATATAAATGTAGGTTATTTATTTATACAAATACAACAGTAACCGAATGAAAATAACGACGTACTGCTTGGACTGAAGTAAATTTAATAATAAACACTTATGTACCAAGTCTTCCTTCCGCATTCCTTTCCTCGTCTGCCTTTAATAGCATTCTGTCCATGACAGCCATATTAAAACTTTTATGTTGCTTACTATAACTGATATTACATTTTTTTCTCTGTAATAATACGCGTTAAACATCAAATTCATTTTATTATAATACGTTCTGAGCTTAGTCAAGTACACAAACCCAGTCCTAACATGAACTATTAATAAAGATAAATAAATTTATACAAAGATAAAGTAGACAATGCTTTAAGTCAAAAGAGGAAAAGCAGATTAAGAATATTCATACGATATCGTGCAAGGACTTTTCGAAAAGTTAAAAATAATTAATCACACACTGGTCTAAAACTCAGTAAGAGGTTATAGAAAGATATAGAATTAAAATTAAATCATAATACCAGTGACTAAGGTTTTAGTTATTTAGTCATAATAAATCTTAAGGTCCGTCTGGTCAAGTTTCCCCTTGAAGACCAGCAGCCAGATGGGCCCATAACATCGTTAGGGTGCAGAGCAAGACGTGTATTCGACTAGGGCAAAACCGGAGAGTGGTGCGAATGGGAAGAGGCCTATGTCCTGTACTGGATCGATACAGGCTGATTAGATACTAATTATGATGAAATCTTAAGGCAAAGTTATAAATTAAGAGGCATTTCACGTCACGTTGTCACATCTGCAAAAATGCAATAAGAATAATTTGAGGTCACCCTTTTGTCGCAAAATAAGAAGACCAAAATAAACAATTTTTGAAGTCAATAAAATTTCCGAAACAACATACGGACTTTTGCTAGTTTTTCGAAATAAAAATTGCAGACTCGGATTGGAAACTAGAAAAGTATTGCAGCAATTCAACTGAAATGCCGCAGGCTGTGGTCACAGATCAGCGAACACAAATACGTAGTCCGTTAGGAAAACAAATGAAAGATAGAACGTTTTTACACGACCCACGTCAATGTGGCTTCATGGATCTAAATATTAGCATATAAAAGTATTATGATCTCATTCAGTATAGACTTATATAGACTTTCGGACGACTTTCTAACTAATACTTAGCAATAATAGTTTTTTTCTTGTGTAATGCGTAAAAATTTCTATACCTTTACACAAACTTTTTACGTACATAGATGGCGCTATGCAAAAAGTTTTTTTTTATAATGTCGCCTTTCTCTGGAAATGACGCCTATATATATTTAGAAGTAAAAACCTCATCTCGTACAATTATTCTTAGACGCTCCAGCCTACCAAATAGAAAAAGCGTGAATAATGTAATCCAACGTAAAGTGACCTCCGACCCATATGACTTATCATATTAATAATCATAACAACTCGGTCGTCTAGTCTCCCCTGCCGTGGGAATCCTGTTTGGTTGTATGTTTTATTTATTTATTTGTGTATTTATATCCCTACTAATATTATAAATGTGAATGTAATTTTGTTACGCTTCCACGCAAAAGCTACTCAACCGATCATCATGAAACTTTGTACACATATTCTTGAAGGTACTAGAACTATTATTTACTAGTATTATTTATTTGCTAACAGGTTATGGACAGTGAAAAATAACCAAAAGAATTTTTACCTTTATCAACTGGATATAGACGCAACAAACAATATTACACAGGTTTCTTAAACATTAAAAATTATTTAAACAAAAAAAATCGTGGTATTCACTAATAATTTTTTACTTTGTTTGTTAATGTAATTTATAATTTTAGTTACTAATGGTACGAAAATAATTGAAACTAAAATCACAAGAACATTGTTTATTTACGTTAAACAACAGCTTGCCAGCAAAAGAAAAGAAGTGGCGCAGGATACGAGTTTCCACCAACCAGCGCGGGCGTTTCGTTTTGTCGAACGACATGTTAGTTATATTAACAATATGCCTACCGTACTTCGCCCAAAGACTTCGCCTCATTAGAAAGTGACTGGAGATGAAACGTCACATTGTCAATGATTCGTTCAACTGAGAATGTGCCGACCGTTTAGAATTTGCCGAGCCCAATTACAAAGTGTCTGTTCTGACAATCGGTCGGCGACATATACATAGATATTAATATTATTATGTGAATATTTCACACGCAATCAAACATTTGAACATATCATTCGTTTCAATGTCTTCTATGGCATATAGTACATGCACCGCTCTGTACATATTTTAAGTAAGAAGGGATCAGATCATTAGTTTTAAGGATAACTGGAAATTTAATCCATAACGACATTTTGTAAGGACGCACAAAGTTTCTGTAGTCTGTGATAACGAAGGGCTATAGTTTTAACAGCTTCATTGTCAGACTTAACGGTTATCTCTCGAGCTATTAACATTGATGTCTCATCACCATCTTGTTTTACAATACCTTCGTTGGTAATATTTACATGAAACTACTAACATGAACATAAAAATATCGGATAATTTCAATAAAACAATACAAAACTGTGAGAAAAATGGAATTTATAATAAATTTGTTAAATCGATTTGTTAATTTATTATTAATTCTTTTCGGAGATAGAATCAGTATACCAAAAAGGACTATTTCTGCAGTCAAAAGAGAAATAAACGATTGGAAGGGAAACGGGTCTAATTGCTTATCCACATCTCCCTTCAACTGTTTTTATGGAACAAAGTCGCAAACAAGCAAGCGTTTCATCTGCTATTAAGTGACCGATACATATGTATAGGTATCTGCAATAATCTAACGTGTCTCTTTTCATCCGTTCCTTTAATAGCCCAAAACTCCAATCTATAAAGAGTTGATATCGTCAGGTAATTAATCACGTATTTCTAAATTAAGGGAAAAGCAATGAAACCTCACCGCTGTGGCTAAACCAGGTTAATAAATCCCTGTAACAAACTGAATTCAGTTTTATAGCACATCTAAGAAAGCTATTTGTATTCCATTCATGAAATTCAATCGGTAATAAGCTGGTAATAAATAAAACTGTAAGTAATGATGACAAGGAAGCCAGAGTAAACTAAACAATTTTGATTTTCCAAACCTTCCACAGACATTTTGCATCGGCCGAGATCCGAACCAAAGAGTCGTCGATATGCAAAAAACACGATATTTCGCATCTCTTCCTCTCTGCGTTATTCTGGATAATTCATATGTATGTATAGATGATACACACGAGATAAGCCTTAAAATATTTACTTTTGCCAATCAAATATTTGGAATCTCATTTGATTCTCATTGAAAATAGACATTGACATTTTATCGCCAAAAATTTTTAATCAAAGTTACTGATGTAAATTTCTGGAATATTAAGCTTTGTTATAATATAATAATGTTTTAGGTAGGACAGGAAAAAATGGAATGAAATAATTCTTCGTTATATTCGGAAAAATGTCGACAATTTTTACCGTCGCAGACTTTAACACTCGAATTATTTTGTCTACATCACTGAACAACAAATAAAATTAAAAATGTTCCGTTGAGTTTTCGTTTAAACACTTCAGCGGTTCAATTATCTCTCCTTCTACCTGCTTATAACATTTTTTATATACTAGTCCATTCTTTGGTTTTGGCTATAGATCTCTAACGGCCGCTGTCTGACGATCACATCGTCGGTCTATCCTAAGAGAAGCCTTTACGTTGGCTCGTCCTTCGCCTAGTTGTCATTCTAGAACTTTTTGCTCCAACGGCCATTCGCTGTACGAGCAATCTGTCTTGCCCATTGCCGCTTAATTTTATCAATGTTAAAACTAATAATCACATGTATGTAATTTTAAAAAGATCAATTCTTTTTTTACTTACTTTTTTCATAAGCCATTAACTTTTTCACAAAGCCAAGTAATTGAAAAAGTTTTATCCAATAGTATATGTCGCTTTTGAATAGTAAAACCTCACCTTAAAATAAATAAAACTTCCAATAAACTGCATAAATAATTCAAAGCTGTATTTACCATAAATGACTGGTCTTTTAGCTCTGTCAATGATGTGTGTTAATGTGATGAAAGTGCCTTATCTGTGTCATTCACCACCGGTTCAGTGGGATCGCACCCTAACCCCCTCACTTTGAACTCGTTTGGAAGATTCCGTAATTTTGCTCACTAAATTTATATCGTACATGACAGTATAGGGATATGCGAAACGTACCCAAAGTTAAATTACATTGACGTTAACGTGAATTTAATTATGCACGGTAAAGCTTAATATAATTTATATTAATGGCTGAATGAATTGGTGTTAAAATGATTGACTACTCCTATCTCCTGGAATATCTGGGCTAAAAACAATACACATAAGGACTGCCCACAGAAGAGAAAACTCAAAATAGGTAAGAAGGCGCGACAATAGTTCAAAAATAAATATATAATCAACAAAAAAAGCCCTTGCATCTTAACTAAAAACTTTCGTGGTTTTTACTAATATAAGTGTAAGAGACGGGATTCTTACCACGATTAGACTTTTTGAGCTCCCGATATTTCGGCACAGTTGCAGGCGCCATTTTTCCATGTCAACCCGTGAACATGGCGCATGCAACTATACCGAAATATCGGTACCTCAAGAAGTCTAATTGTGGTAAGAATCCCGTCTCTTACACTTATATTAACCACAAAAATTAAAAATTGAGTACGAGAAAAATTGATGAAAGAAAGTTCGTCGTAACTCTATGAAATTTAAGTAAGCACGTTGCTGACCAATATTGCGCATGATGTTCACGCAAACATATAAGATTTTCATCCCAAATATAATCTGGCACGGATCAAGAAGTATTCTTCAAAAGTCATAAATTATTTAAAAATTTATATATGTTACCCCTCTTGATACAATACCAGAATTTCATCAGAGCAAGGGCAACCTACTCTCGTTCTTGGCCGATGGTAAAATATACATATGCTCAGAAACACGTTGCTTTAATTTCGTTGTAAAATTATTTGCTTTTTCAAGTTCTTTCCTTCATTAGCATTAAACTTACACACACCGCAACAGGATATCCATACAAATAATTTTTAATAACAACTCGACAATGAATCAAAGGAAACAGTGCTTATTACTGTCGCCGCTTTATTTATTGTAAGAGCAAAAGTTGAATTTATAGTTTTGCTTATTACGTTTCTTTACAAACTTTAAAAACTCTTTCTTTTTAACTTTGAACATTTGCAGAGCTAGATCTTTGCAGTGGTAGTAAATCCACTACATTGTTAACTAGCTTAATAAACGATGGACATTTACTTTTCCCTTGAAGATAATGAATTTAAGATAGTAAGAATAAATTAATTACAAATAACAAAGGAGGTTTTAGTACTTTAGTTTCAGAAGTTGCATCGCTAATGTAATGCTAAGACCTAAAAGGTGCCGTGTTTAAACTTGTCATTTAATTCGTTTCCTTCCTCAGTGGATCGCCATGGTAGAACGGTATTTACTGATTACATACAGCATTTACATACTCCACATTATCTATAAAAATAATAAAACCGATTGGTGTATTTGTATTTATTTCAAAAAGTTTTTCAAAAATGAAGGCTTCTTCAGAGGCAATTTAACATTTGTACAATTAAATCAAGTTGCGAATGTAAATGAAAAAAAATGAATTATGTACAATTTACAAATATACCCTATACTATGCGTAACGGATGAATGAAGAGGGAGCTGTTGCTCTTGTTAGATAAATTGTTGTATCTTGTTAGATAAATTTATTTTTCAAAAGTGAGTGGCAGCAATAATAGATTCTACATTTGTAAAGTGAGAGAGGTGTGCGAGGATCGTGCCAAATGGAAATCCGTGATCTCTGCATACCCCTGTGGAATAGGTTTCACCCTCCTAGTAATTTAATTTTAACGACGATTGCCAGCCTAAGGTAAACCCTATTTAATATGACTGATAATATAAAGATTGGAGGTCAATTTACATTGGATTAAAATAATTTCTCTGTACAAACTTTCATCCACTTCTTTAGACCTTTAGGGGATAAATTAAAAAAATCCTTGCCTAGTGCTTCGGTGTAAAATTTTAGGTCTCTAGGCCAAGGAGTTTTATTCATTCGGATGTTACTTATTCGAAATTGATGAACGAAATGAAGAGATATCAATCTATACTCTGTTATCCGACAAACAAACTTTACAGTTGTACACGAGTATCAGATATGCGATGACAGGAACACGAGTGATATACGACCTACATTATATTGTAATAAATCATTGCCATTTGTGTACGTCTCCAGAGTTCATATTGAAAGGACGAAAATTCAGCGGTCAAAATTGTTTAAAATGTGAAAAAACTGACAACAATTTTAAGGTAATATGGTGATGTGACGAATAAATAATCATAGTCAGTCGGGTTAATTGGTTTTTTAAATTAGATATTACTTATATTTGTCAAATTTCTTGAAACCTATTTAAGTAGCTAGATAGTAAGAGAACTTATATGCACTTACCCCCGTAACCTAGAGGGGTAGAGATCATGGATTTCCATTTGGCGCGATCCTGGCACACCTCTCTCGCTTCTTCTACATCCATACATTTACGCATACATGCTCATCCATCGCGGGTACTCCTTATAACGTCCACCTTGGACATCGTTATCTCATCATCTTTTTAATAATTATATTATGTGGACCACAATAATTGTTAAAAGCCTCATTCTTACAAGGATATTATATAACATGCGAATATGAAATTCATAATTCCGATAAAAATAGATCTAGCTCTATTCGAAAAGGATATATGGAGCAGTAACTCCCGTACTCAAGGATTTCTCCTTGAAATTGACGATAATTTACTGTTATTGGACTGAAAGTTTTTTACTTACCTATATTCCATATATTTGAATATTTTCGGTATTTTAATATTAAATTTTTATTATTAGTATTTTATTTCTTTTAAGAAAAAAAACACATTTTAAGTCATAAAAACGATGATTTTAATTTTTCTATTTTCTTATAATTCATCGTGACTTTGATTTTGAGTGTTTTATCTCTTTTTAAAAGAATATTATCAAGGACTGCGGCGAATGGGACAAATAAATCAAGGAACTTATTGTGCGTATCGTGTGTGACGGTCGGGCGACTACTTGCGACTGTGTCCGCATCTGCCGCCAAAATTACTTTGTATTTATTTAAATTTCCAGTAGATTTCTAATTACCCTAACAATAATGGACTATGCACACAGATAATGAAGACAACATATACTGAAAAAATATATATCGATACTAAAACCAAAAATAAAAATAATCACAAACAAAAATATAAGAAGGCGTCGAATTACATACTTTACAAGATTTTTTATAAAACTTGATAGGAGTATGTAGATAAAAAAAACTACGTACCTAGTCCTCTGAAGTTAATTATTCTGCGCAAACTAAGTTAGTAAACGTGCAATCATTGAACATGTATCAGTTACACATTTTATATAACTCTTGTTGCCGGTTACATAAACAAAAAAATATAGTGAACTAGTAACCCGCCCCTGCTTCGCCCGGGTACCACTAATTATGTTGATCCGATCGCTACAAAATACAGGAATGTGCAAATCTGGACAATCCCTGTAAAATTCATCCAAATCGGTCCAGCCATTTCGGAATCTGTAGGTCTATAGGGAACATATATACTTCACTTTTTATATACTATTATTTCACATTAAGAGTATCCTATGTTACTTTTAGTACACCCTCTACACTTCTAGTAGTATATGTGTATAAAGTTTCATGATGATCGGTTGAGTAGTTTACGCGTGAAAGCGTAACAAACAAACTTACAATCACATTTATAATATTAGTAGGGATTTGTAATGAAGAATTTGTATTAATGTTAGCTTACTTGTGCAGAAGTTAGGAAATTCTTCCAAGCCGTCAAACTGGTCAACCGTAACGAACAGCAATAAATATCCATCTATGTAGCTACGTCTCGCTGTAAATTGCCCGATCCCGTTTAGCGTGCGGTCGACCGTCCAAAACGAAATAGCAAATACGTCGAACATTCCAGAATAGTGTTGCTACAGTAACCGATTCGCTGAAGACCATCAGTAATTGACGAATATATATAAACGGATTGATCTGGATAAAACTAGTTGAGTCATAATCTGCGAAAATGGAATCTGAAATCTCTGTTATTCTTTGTAAAAACATTTTTAATGCTTTTTATTTAAGCTCAAATTTAGCTAATGTCATCATCATCTCCTTGCCCTTTTCCCATTCATGTGTGGTCGGCACAGTATGATTGTTATAAGTTTTAGCCATGGTTTTTAGGGCCGGCCGCCTGCATGACGCCAACCCTCCTTGGGAATTTAGCTAATGTATTACCATTTTTTATTGAATTTGGTTTCTTGTATAGAGGTGTTTTGTTTTGTCTTCATTACTCTTACCCTACGTCTTAAAAACTGTCAAGGCATACCTATAAATTGAATCCTATCAAACAGATAAAGACATTTCTATACGCTAATGAGTGCATGTACATATGTAGTAAGCGTCTAGACCTTATGTACGTAGGTCGTTGACGTCGCTCATGTTTTACTCCGGGTACAGGCGAACTTCGAATGTTTGGGTTTTATTTGTTAGAACTTTATCTACGTTGCGATGTAGCCGTCGTTTAGTCGCAATGCTAACTTGTTGGGTTAGTTTTTCCCATAATATGCATCTAATAAAAAAAACGGTGCAATTACTTTACTATACATTTGTGAAGTCTGAGACTATGTCAACATAACGTTCATTATACTCCATGGAGCCCCGTATTACGAAGTTTTGTGATGTTTGATAGATTTTTCTTTTCTACTTTACAGCCAACAGACAGCCACTGTTGTAGGCCTCTGTGGCCTTCGTGTGGTGGGTTTTAGCGTGTAGTAAGTAGTCCGTGTCCGACATTACCTGCGCTTGCATCTCCAAGACCATATATACATACGCATTTCCTCACTTTAAAAAGGGCTTCCCACATGGATTGCCACAGAGATGCCCCCTTACCGCCCTCATGTAGTGAGCTCCCGGAATCTTGACTAGATGGTGGAAAGTCTAAGTATCTACATTAACTAATTTAGTAGTCATATATTAAAGATCTACTTTTCTAAAAAAATAATTGCTTCGTAAGTAAAATCATAAATTTAATTTTTAAATTACTTATACGCTTTATGAGTCCGTCCGCGTGGTAGAATTTGTAAATCGCTTACAGCTGAGGTTTAACTTAAATACACGCCTTAGTCTCTCTTGAGGCATATTTATTAGGTCTTATATTTAGATTCGCATATTTAAATATAATAGTGATCCCCGGTTTAAATAATGTTATGCGGTGGTTTGGATTTGGAACTGAATCGAGAAGCTACGAGATCAGAATTGACTATTCATCACGTTTAAATAAGCAGTAGCAGATAGTCACTCACTATTTATAAGCCTAATAATGGAACAGTTTCACTATTAGGTCACTCACGTTCAGATTGTCTCCCGTCAGCCATCGGCATGTATTACAATAAAATGAAAGAATAAGAAAAGATATTAAAGTTAAAAAGTCATGCGTCAAATTGATTGTGTCAACCCTTCCATTACGTATGACACACGCAGGTCATGTTTGTCATGTCAATAACTTTGATACTGTTTTACAAATAAGACCTTATATATTACAAAGAACTTAATATTTTGATTTAATAATCTGGAATCTGGTGCTACAAGGCACATTTTCTTGTGAAAAGTTTCAGTAGGGAGACGCATAATAATTTAAAATCCCAAATAGTAATAATTAGAAAAAACGACTTTCTATATAATTATCATCATTTATCACATCATACGGGGAATAATATAAATCTAAGGACATCTCACTTATCAAAATCGGTCAAGCCATTTAGTCTGCAGGACATCACAATGGATCGAACAAACATACATGAAAAAAACATCTCCGTCTGGCTCAGTTACATATGTACACAGTATGTAGATCAGATACATAAATACATGAATTTAATATTACAACATAACACATCCTTTGCATAATATATTATCCGTAAAATCTACGAGAATACATACAGTGGGAAATAAACAAAATAATTCGGAAGGAAGTGTGGATGAAAGTATTATTAAGTACGTTTGTATAGAACTTCATTTAAATGTACATATGAGAACTTTTTTTTCAATTATATGTAAACATCAGATGAACAGCGTCTGCTTTTTTGGCATTGACAATAAATAAGAAAACTCACGTTAGGTAGCCGTTGCTCGATTACCCCCTTATGCGTACGCATACAGAAACGTGAAAGGTATAAATACCCAATTAAGGAACGGATGTTGGGGCATAGCAATAAATTGCCTTAATTCATAATTTATCGAAAAAAAATTAAAACATTACACTCTTCCGTTTTTCCTATTTAGTAAAAAATGTGATTAGAGCTTAATCGATTACCTAAGCTTTCCTTAATAACTCAAGCTTCACCGAAACTTTTTCCCAGTTGAATCTTTTAAAACGTAATTACCGTAGCAAAATAAATTACTTTAAGTAAATTTACAAGTTTGTTCATATTAATAAATATAATCCACCTCGGGAAATAGCCACAAAAACATTTAATGGGTGTGGTAACCTCTAAATTTGAAACTTCACAGACAAACGAGACAGACTAGATAAATAGAAGTTAAACGAAGAGCTGGACTCAGTAGACGATGAAGGGGTAGAACTACAGAAAAATAACCCAATAGAAGGGCAAATTTATTTCCGAAGCCGAATACCGATGAGCACCAGCAAAATGTAGTGACATTAATCTACACCGCCGCTTACCGAGCAAACTGCTAAAGGTTGATAGACAAAATGAATGAATAGTTCAAAAAACAGATAAATACGTTATAAACTAAGAACAAAAACCATAAAGTAACATAATACTTGTGCAACATTAAACAGTGATCGTTAGCAATAGCCCATTGTTCGCTCACTGTGCGTTTGTAGTTGCGGTCGGTGTTGCCCACAGTGCATAAATTACTGTCACGGTAGGAATAACAGTTCGCTAGATTGATTGCCAGCGTATAGGTATTGTGGTTCCAGATTATACACTGTTCACTGATCCAGTGTAACAATATACCGCAACTATTGGATTTAATTATATGCATATGCGATTGACTTGTACTTACAAATAGATCGTATATATATGTACGTGGCACAAATAAATTATGGCTTTTGGTTACGACTTTGTTAAATACAAATTATGAAATTAAAAAAGATAAATATGAGTAGATAATAAATATTTAACAAACATTTCATTCATAATTATATATCAATATATATCCTGTAAAAATCGGCCCAAATATTGGTCCTTTTCAACCCTCATCAGATGCACTCCCTTGATCTGGAAAATATATATATATATACTCTTCCTTTTTGGCTCCTACAAGGATCACCTGAAACATTGCTCCTTTACCACCCTCCTCCAATACTTTGGCTGCTAGAAAGATCGCCCCAAATATGGTGATACGAAACCGTTTTTTGGGGGGCCTACCTACGCTACAATTAACTTAAATTTGAATTAATTGTGACTAAAGTTATCGAAATTCGTAAAGAGACTGGGTTAAGGCTAGGCTAGACAACGTATACTAAAACAAATATTCATTGGCAATATTAAAATCCATCCAACTGACTTAAATAATATTATTAATGGACGCATGTTTACATAGACGAGTATCAATAAGGTAATATGAACAAAGCGGTATCGAAATGAGATCAACATTGCGGTTCGTGGCGGGCGCGAGAATTACAATTAATGAATACGCATCTCTGGTGCGATAGCGGCTAGCATTATATGCAAATTTGTTAAAGCCGTACAATACATCCCACCAAAAGCATTTCATGTAAAAGTCAACCACCCAGACTCACAAGTGAAACTACCTAAACCATAATAAAGTAAACTGTTATAAAAAAGCATGATTATAGTATTATGTTAAATAATACGATATGCAAGCTAAGCGAATAACAATAACAGCTTACACCACTGTTCCATACATATTTTAACATTATGTTTTGTGTTATAAATAAGGAGAAAAAATCTATAATGCGTGATCGTCGCCCAAACTTTTCCTTGCGGGCTTAAATGTTATATCACATCCCAGTTCCACCAACATTAAAAATTACATTACATATGTAACAATTACATTTCACAAATTGCGCCATATGGTACACTCAGAAGTTTTAATTACCAACCGTTATTTTGTCGTATCCTACGAAATTTATCACAATGGTCGACATATATGTATATGTGCGTAAAAGTTACATAACAATATCGTTTATTAGCTATAAAAGTTACATCGGCCATCCTTACTTCAAGCTAAAACTCAAAGTTTCTCCGTGCGTCACTTCAGTTCATTGTTAAGTTTCTAACATCCCACATTGTGTAGTACTGATATAACGCTCTACATCTATGGTTTCAAATTTTAATGAACATAATTATTTTTGATATCTACTTCACCATTGCCACTTCTGGGAACCATACGGCACACAACAATTAATTTATATTTTCATGTGATATTATCTAGTGTTGGTGAGCTTTCTCTTCATCGTTTTGTTACGTTGCAATAGTATCGTTATTAATAGGTAATAGAAAAATCTTTTTCTCTGATGTCTACTAGCAGTAAGGAAGAATCTCATTTTATGATCTGCGGGGACAAAATTGCTTAATGTATAAGATTTATTTGAAAACCTCTTCATGTATTTATCGCTGCAGCCGGCAGACCGTCGTAAAGCTTAAAATGAAGTCGCAAAATTTTATTCATAGAACTTTTAAGTAGAGTAATAGACAAATATTTAAACATTTGTATGTACGGGTATTACAGTTTTTACAGCAGGCCGCCTGATGGCAACCCTCGGGAATAATTGGTTGTATTAAAGTCTTGTTTTGTTAGTGTGATCAAAGACGTTGCTGAGATAGTCAAATGGGGCGAGGACTGTTATTGGTCGGCCGCATCCCATCTCGTCTGGTTTACCGTTGCTATACGCTGAGTGGCATTCATCTTTTCTGTGATAACAATCCAGCGATAATTTCCATTCTAGTAGAACCGTCTTCTTCCATCTTCATCGAATTCCGCCAGTATCTCTTATATGTCGTAATACATCACGTGTTTACTCTTGTTGATTTCAAACCAATAGAACTCAGGACGATAAGGTCGCGCGAGTGGTTGACATTCAACATAGCATTTACATCACCTTGCGACATATTTTCTCTTTGGTAGCATCGTACAGTCTTTATCAATAAATGAGCTATTTGAAAATACTCTTTCAATAACAAACAAAAACTATTACAGCAATAATGCTTAGATCGTTTCGTTAACGTAACATAAGCCAATGCTCATAAGTCAGTTACAATTTTAATCTCGCAATTTGCAGGATAATAATACTAATCTGTTCATTATATAATTTTTCAGACAAATTTGATTGTAGCCATATTTTGAAGCTACGTACGTGCCGCAAATATACTGAGAGCTTTGCCAGCGTAGAAATAAATGAACAGTATCGGAAATCAGGTTTACTTCAAATATAATAATGTTCTTTTATTCTAATTTAAAAAAATATAGCACATAATATAAGCTCACATGATCAAACCTCGTTAATTAAAATTCTCGACCGGGGCACAACGCAGGTTAATTAATTAATCACATCTCAGGAGCGTTAATAGGGGACAAGTCAAGCCAAATGTTGTTGAAATGGTTGCGAAAGTACGAAATTAACTCGTTCCAGTCTTAACATGCAATTATTATACAGAAGTGAGTGCGATAACCAAAGCAACATAAATGGTTTTTATAAGATAAGGTGGTGTCAATTTATATACTATGTACAACTATATGGTACATGCTGACCACTTGTCGCTACTGAGCAATGCGCGAGCGGCACGTTGGGGGACTGAAGCGACAGGTTAACCGAATACTTACGAAAATTAAGAGAATTGAAAGCCCCACCCATACCACCTTTTCTTTTATAATTCTCCAGATAGTTATGAATGTTGACGGTTCGCGACGCCCACTTAACATTCCAGATGTTAAGTGGGCGTCGCGAAGCTACCGGAAAACACTTTTCACCATAAAAAAACTACGTTTTCTGACGAAACCGGAATAGACGAGAAGCGTGATTGCTACATCTAGTATATCTATGCTACTATATAAATCTGTACTTAACAGTCACCTTTTTTTAAATTAATATGCAATTTCATCATTTTTCAAATGTTTGTTTTTCTGTCTCGATATCCGGTTAAATAAAACCTATCTTGACCGACCTTAAAAATTTGTAAAAGCAAAAGCACGCTGCTGCACAAATGATGGGCCATATGGGAATGCCTAATGGCAACCTAAATAAACTGTGGTAGAAAATATATGAAAAGCATAGTCTCCAATATCGGTTGCCATGATAACGTTATGATAAGTTATACTGTTTGACTATAGTTGTGGGTCATAACAATTTGTTACTTGTTATGTTCTATTTGATATCAACTTACCTCTAACGATTTAATGAAATAAAATTAAATCTGTAGCTTTGGGAATGTAAACAAGTAATTTAAACCGTTTGTCGGAGCGACAGAAGCCAGTTTGCAATTAGTTAAATTGAAAACTACGAAGGCGAGAGGACCAATACTGTTAATATATTATTTATTTAATATACTAAAGCAGTTGATTGCCGACCGAATCGACGATAGATATTCGAGCAAGAGTAACCAGCGCTGGTATTCTGCAAAAACCCTACGTCCGTGCGCCAGCTGAAGCGATGGAAATGCATCACACATTTATGTTGAGGTATAAGCAGAAACAGCAATAAATAAAAGTAACAAATAAAAAAAAATACTTGTTTGCACAGGAAGAAACATAACTAAAAAGAGATCAGTCAGTCAGATTCTTCCTTTATATACCGTAAAACTTCAAATTTTTGTCACTTCAAGTGAAACCGCGCGCTGAAATTGTGAAATATAAAAAATGAATGACAGAATGAAAGTTAATGAAGGTAAATAGACAACAAATACAATTATTTGCATTATCATAATTTTTAAGTGTTTTTCGACTTGATTTCTAAGAACAAACGAAGAGTTCGTTTGTTGTTAGAAATCAATGGGAAATTACTAAAAAAGTCCTTTAAATAAGTGTATAAGTAATCATTGATAAACATATACCATATATAAATATATATATAAGGTATATAAAAGGCCTATCTTTAAATTAAATGATTAAATAAGCTTACATATCAGCACATGTAGTCATTGCCTTGGATCATACATGACTCAAAACTAAGAAACTCGTTAAGATTTGTTTTCAAAATCCTTAAATTAGTCTTTTCTATTTAACTTAATTGTTAGGGTCAGTAAAACCACCACCCATGTACATTTCTTTATTTTATCGTCAGTGTTCAATGTCATATTTTGGCACATTAGTGTTTTATTTTGTTTTTCAATTCACTGTTCATCCGGGTTGTGGTGGATGTTAGGATATATCCATGGTATTTTCAGGTACCATAACTTTACTGAGATGATTGTTAACTGTTTAATTTTAGCTTTATTATCAAATACTAAACAGTCTTTGTTTTCCTTATAATATTTTCTAATTTTCCCTTTCTGTAGCCTCATTTTCCTCTTTGTTCTTTTCTCTTTTAAATACCTTCTTCTATTTTTTTTATTTATAATTATTTACACTCTAGGATTGTCCATTCAGCTGTCAGCTCAAAAGGTGCTCTTTTGAATGTTTTCAACATGTTTTCATTCCAATATCTGTATATTGCCCCAGAAGTGAGATTTTATTTAACCTCACTCCCGTAGAACTAACAGGTGATGGAACTAAGATTTATATGCCAGAAGGTATCACAATTAATATATCACACAAAAAATAAACTTCAAAAACAATATCTCAACAATAATGTTCAAGTTTTGTTTATGGAAGAAGGCGGCAAACGAGCAAGCGGATATCTGATGTTAAGTCAGCGCTACCCGTAGACATCCGCAACAAGAAAATGTGTTGCAGATTCGTTTCCTACCTATATAGGACAGAAGAGGGGATAGACAGGAAAAAGAACATTTCCTTTTCCCCGCTGATCCTCTTCCCGTTCCCATCATATCTTTATGAGGATCGCCAACCGAAGGGTTATGCCATAATCACACATGATAAACCAGGTAGGTGCCAATATTTCGTGGGATGGACTTAGGACTGTACATTTTAATCGATTTATTTTTTCACATCTATTAAATTTCTTCAAGCCTTTCTGCTACTCGTATTTGAGACAGAAGCAAATTTGTTGAAAAAAATCAGTAACGGCAAAGATAAATGTTTATAGGGGTACCATTCTTACGAGCTTTTATATGACATTCGTGTTTATCGTTGCCAATAAATGGTGAGACCTTCGTTTATATGAGGCAGGAAATAAAATTAACATGCCAAAATAACGACTTATAATTGTAGAGAAAAATTAGCACCGGTACCTTTATTTTGAAAACAGAAACAGTTGTAGTTACCAACGTCATTATTAACGGTACCATCAAGTAGTATTTATGGATAGAGAGAGATGTGCCTGTGTACAAAACGGAATCTTTAGTCTCTGACTATGCCTAGTTACAAGCATAATCCTAAATTAATAACAAAATTAAACTAAGTCATTCCGATACAAAAAGAAACATTTATCAAAGACTGCATCGCATGAATCATTACGTCATCAGCATTGCCCTAGTTAAAAATTTATCCTCTTTTGCATTTCGAACCTAATAAGCTAGATACGTCTGTCTGGATATTCTTTCTATTCTTAATCCAGCTCAATAAAGTAAAATGCTACTCTTATTTCATTTTATCAGGATAATGTTTTACACGTGCCAATTGAAACGTAATTACAAACGACCACAGTAAAACCACAATGGTAATGATAAAATTGAGTCCAATTATGGTATTGGTTAACTTTATTAACAAAATAGTCATTGAGAAACACGCACAAAATGGAAACAAAAATAAAAAATATTTTTGTTTAAAATATAATTTTCAATAGATGATTATGTGGTATTGTACACACTAAAATCTTGGTGGCCAACCCGCGCATCCCAAGGCAGCGCTCCCTTCGCTATCCAGTGCTACGCCATCACATGACCACGCCATGCTGCGTCCTACCTTTGCAGGAGGATCAGGGGCCCCACCAAACTATACACGAGACCAACGACGATACGACAAGATATATATGGGAGATAATAATGCGCACATTAAAAAAATTATGTTTTTGCTGAACCTTAGCTAATTTCTAATTTTCCGGATCCGGGAAATAGAAAGTCGTTATTTTATATTATATCGCCAGACTTTATAAATGGAGTATTAAGCCACGTAGCTATCATCACCAGTGTCCTTTTGTAGTTGATTTAATCAACATAAACAAAAAATCGACAGTGACGTATCGCAATTTCGTTGTCGTTCACATGACTTATTAACAAAACTTACATTCTGTTAATTGAATCATTGACGTTTCAAACTTTATAAGTTAAAAGAAACAGTTAGCTATTCCCTTTGCATCCAATTTATTAGTTAGGAGTAGGAGCTGTTGTATGAATGTACCGGCTCGAACTGAGATCACGACCTCACAGAATACCTGCATAAATCAACAGTGATGGAGACATCAACAGTGGTAGAGCCCCCAACAACAACATCCGTTGCATGAATGGACCGGCTCGACCGGCGAAATATCACGACCTCAGAGAACACAGTGAGTGGGGTGCTGGAGATCCAATTTCAGTTCTCTTCCCATCGTCCCTTTCCCTACATCATCATCATCTTTCCCACCCCTTTTTAATAAGAATAGAAACGGGAAGAGGATAGGACGGGGAGGGGATGAATGGGGAAACGAAAAATGTGTTTAATTCCCTCCTCTGTTGATTAAAGGTAGGCAACGCATCTACAACTCATTAGCTTGCTGCTGCCTATGAATAGCGGTCACTTAACGTCAAGTGACATGCGCGCTTGTTTGCCACATGCTTCAATTAAAAAAAAACTGTAATATCCATGCAATTCGTTTCACAGTACAGTATTGATAAATAACAATAGAATAGCTGTTTATAAAACATGAGAGCTATTCCTAATATAATATTATAAATGGGAATATAAGATGGTTTGTTTTTTTACGTTTTAACGCTTTAATCGTCATAAAATATCAGAGTTACAGAAAACGACATAAGGTAGATTTTATACAGAAAAAACGGTAAGTGCTACTGTCGTTAAAATATCATAATTACTTGTAACAGCGCCTCACGGAAAAGTTGTTATTAATCACATTCATTTAGTGCATAGCTTTTGGTAAATACTAAAACTTAGAAATTTATTAGGTTGATTTTAATTATACACCTTTTGTTACTTTGGCTCCCCTGGGTCATACAAGCGCACTGCCCAGTATCCTCTGGTCGCACTCAAGTTTCGCCACCGACGTTTCAGTGTGTATAATGTCACAAAAGCCTGTCTTCCCACTAACAGCAGAGTATATTTAAAAGGTGTCTATTCCGAAAATCTTATAGGTTCGCGTAAACAACATGCCCAACATGCGTCAGCAACATGCTTATTTGAATTTGGAACTGTTTCAATGAACTTTTTTTCAATGTGTATTGAACTATATATTCCTAAACTAGTGCGTTCCATCTTTAGACCACATCACCACTTAACACTAGGTGGGATTGTTGTCAAGCGCTAGTTTATACATAATAAAAAAAAACGATATAAATATATATCCATACTCACTACAACAAAAATTATATAATTACAAATTATGCCATCCCTTCTAAAGATTTGTAACAGCGAAGCGCAAATGTTGACATTCATGAAGAGACAGAACGGAACTTATAACCTACTTGGTTATAATTTTATTAACATGCAGAAAATATGTTTATGGTGTTAGGAAAGTGACGAAAATATACTTTTTAATACAGTTGCTGAAAAAGCGGCTTATTGCAGAGACGTATAGCGTTCGGGATGTGGGCTATTACACACCCGAGCATTTTCTTTACCTTTTCCGAACTCGTGCGTTCTCTTTCCCAACTGCCAAAATAATGTCTATTAAAAAGAATATAAACCAACCACGAAGTTTTTATGATTCATGCAAATATTTCTAAAATGAAGCTACTAATTTGTTTCAATATCAGATCTAATGATTTGATTGAATGAGTTAGGTTAGGTTTCATTTCATTTCATCGCATTAAATTTAATTTTTATTTTATATCAATAAAAAAATTCTGCTGAAGACTTGGCTATATGGGCAAAGTTCCCTTTGCCTACCCAGAATAAGTGAAGAAAACAAAAAAATATCTCTGCTTATATTCTTTTACGGTTGGCGGCATTTTCCGAAAATGTTCTTTATTAAATTGGTTCATTTTATGGAAACTGTATTAAAAATAATTGATCAGTACAGTACATGTGCGGAACCGTCATTGCAACTTGTTCCGATTGTCAACCCTCACCTTCGGCTGTGCCTCGGCTCGGGGAGACATTAGTCGGAACTCTATGCAATAATAATAATAATAATAATCTGTTTATTATCAGACCATGAGTCCATACATATACATAAAAAATGTACAAAGATATAAGATGATTAAGATTATAACAGGTGATAAAATCGTTTGGACAGATGTTACGCTATGCAGCTAACTATGTAATAACTAGCGCATCACACTAGCGTACTTAATTAAAATATTATTTTAATGGCAGATCGAAAACAATTCAATTCAATTTTTGATTAATTTGTAGTTTGTAATACTAGCGACCCGCCCTGGCTTCAGAAACTATTTTATACTATCTACTTCATAAAGAAATTTAAAAGAAAACAAAAAGAAATAAAACAAAACAAAATGAAAACAAATTATCACTCATTACTGTGCCATTCCATGAGAAATGGCACAGCAGTGATTGATGTGACTGCAGTTCAGCCGACTAGCGATCATGCTAAGGATACGGTTGGTACTGCCACGTATTCTGCGCACCAGGGATGCGCATCTTTTACGCATGGTAGCGTACCAGCAGTCTACCCGATGTTCAGCAAACATCCCTGATGCAATACAGAATCGCCGCAGCCCCAACAGCACTTGAATGACAGGCTTTCCGCACTCGTAATGAAATATACTATATATTAGACGACTACGACTTGCTTAAACACAATGTTTGCAGAGGCTTCGTTCATGTGAGAGTATTCCGCTTCAGTAATTTTTTGTTTCAAAATCATGAGGCCGATTGTACACGAAGTAAATATTTTTCTTAAATATGTAAGTACAGAATTTTTTGCCATGCCACCTGCCATGAGGTAGCAGAAAGCAAAAGGCACATAGCTTAAGCCTCTTTAACTGTAAGTACTAAGCTTAAGAGCACGCTTAAAAATCTGAGCTTCCGTAAACTATCGTAGGCGTTGAATGACCTTTGCCGCTTTCTACCATAAAAACCTATTTAAAAATCCATCCACTCTGGCGGACTAGATTGTATAATCTCTTTAAAAAATCTTGAGAAGATAAGTCGGTTGAGCTAGCTCCGCGGCTCTAAAGCTTAAGTTATGCGACGTTGTAATATTTTAGAAATCTTTTTAATTTAAATATCTTGTACCGCTTATCAACAATCCTACTTAATATTATAAATGTGAAAGTTTGTAATTATAGATGCATCTATGGATGTTTGTTATCCCGAAAAATGTCCGGTTCCCGTGGGATAATTTTTTTGGTTTTTGTCTACGTATATAAAAGGCGAAGCCGGCGGATCACTGGCAAGTAATTTACTGAAATGAATATTTACCTAGCTAGCAGCTATTTTATAAGTACATTTTATATTGTATTAGTACCTTCTTATCTTCGGTTGGTAATTGTAGATTTACAAATGTAAACAAAATGTGTCTAAGGCTTTGGGGAAGCGCTAGTGTTTTTTCCTTCTTCAATAAGCTACGAAACACGAACTGAAGGACGACCGACTGTTCAGTTCAGTTCGGTAGATTGATAGAATCATCTAAATGATAAAATAATGAATAAACGAACAAATGAAAATTAAGAAATAGCTTAATGAAAAATTGAACCCATGCTTAAAAGTACACATAAATGAATGAAAAATTATTAAAATGAAAAATTTAATAAAAGATGACGAAAACTTGCTTAGAGGTCAGAATTTAACAAACATGATAATACGCAATTAACGCAAAGCTATGATGCCATATCAAGCTTAACCGCATAGATTTTACGAATTACATTAGAGTTGACCTCTCCATGAAGTGATCCTCTCAGCACCCTCATCTCAGCACGTCATAAATCCAGTTGTAAAGACATAAAATACGCCAATACCCTTATACGGCTTTTATGTCGTAGGACCAATTTCTCGAAACCAATATTTTACCTCCCTTTCGACGTATAAACTACTTTATTCTATAAGGAGCATTAATAAACATGAAAAATAGAACACTTTCCGTTATTGATTCCATACGTATCGCGGATTAATTTTATTTTTAAATGTATTTATTAATATGTATTATGGGTATAAAATGATCTAATGTCATACTGACTGAGTGAATAGTGTCTTTATTAACATAAAACAAAGTATTTTAACAGCATTTCCAACGTCTGTCCGTTAATTAACGTGAGACAATCAATTGTGATTCGGAAAAATATACTGCAGATAGCTACAGACCCTTGACCCTTGCCTAGACCCGATCACGTAGTGTAACACCTGTGCATCCAACCGTCATGCTATAAGGTACTTATTAAATATATCTGTTGCTAAAAAATACGTTACCGTAACAAATCAAAAAGGTAGTAGAAAATTGGGTTAATATTCAAGGACTTTGCAATTAAAATTTAAGACCCATAAATTTTATATTTAAGCAGCCATCTGGCATTTTTGCTAATAAGACGATTATTGCTATGCGCAATGCTTTTAGGTTAATAAAGACATTTTCGGTTCAATTAATTGCTGATTCAATAAAACAAAATGGCAGCTATGTAAAACTGGTAGCTGCGATTCCTACTTAGGTTAAAAGGAATTTATGTTTTAATTAAGTATAATGTGAATTTTAATTACAAATGCGTTACAGCAATTCGGTAAAATTAAAACTTTACAATGTACTACGGTATATACCTACCAGCTCTGTATAAATGAAGGAATATAAAATGACAACAAAACAATAGCAATATTATTGTGGTAGTTAAAATGTTTTCTCCGTCTGGTTGGGTATGAATATATTACAATACATTACATAAAATAAATACATGATTAAAATATATACAAAATAGAGATACTATAATATAACATATAATATATACAATATATAAATACACAGATAAATAAATCCCAACCAGACGGGATTCCCTCGGCAGGGGAGACCAAGCGGCCGAGGGTTAGGGGGAAAGGGAGAGAAGCCGGCGGACAATTCGAGCGGTGTCGAGAAGCACCGCTTTCTGCATTTAAGCTCGGAGCCGTCCCGGAGTCCCAGTCGCCTCAGATGTTCAGAGAGGGTGACTGGGATTAACCCGTTTGCAGAGACAACTATCGGAATTATTTCAGTCGGCAAACCACCCCACATATCGGTCACCTCGTGCGCCAGGTCCAGGTACTTCCTCTTTTTCTCTGTTTCGGCGTTCACGAGCTTCTCGTCATATGGGATGGTTATGTCGACCAAAAACACCCTGTACTGTGCCCGGTCCATCAGCACGATATCAGGCTTATTCGCGAGAATAGTCCTGTCCGTGATGATGGGCCGGTTCCAGTAGAGCCTGGCGTGGCTATTTTCGAGCACGGCTTCCGGCAAGTGCAATATTATTATTATTAGAATACAATATTCGAGGTTTGATCATGCATCTGTTTGTTTTATCTATGTCAATGGCCTGGAGGGTAAAGATATATAAATGCTTTTTGACTGTCCGATTTACATTATGGATTCTACAATGCCACTTATTCCCAGTAGGCTATAGCGTTCAGCAATAGGCTTACAGCTCGTCACATAATATAGTTAATTCGGTGAATAGAACATGACAATTGCTACCTCTGTCTACTACAATTGTCTTTAATGGCTTGAGTGCTTATAAATCATTTTCATCACGAGTTGCACGTGCCATGTCAGCTATTAAGCACGAAATTCGCTGTGTTGAACGATGTCCAGTGGTATCTGTCTGGAAATACCGCTGGAGACAGATCATTTAATAAGGCACTTGTGCAATATAATTTTGGACAAACTGCAAATCAAAAGGCGTATATTCTTATGGTACACAATTTTTTAAGTATAGTGCAAGCGAATAAAATATATTAGAGAATAAAGCAGTTATCGGAGAAAACCTTTTAGTATAAGGTTTCGGCGGGCAGCTCAAGTATAACATACACTTGCATCTTTATACCCAGCTCTTTTGTAATTTAAAACCAAACTTATATTCTTATGTTAAGTGATGTTTCTTATTGCGAATTTTATATATGACTAAGCATAATAATGTTTCTCAAGATCAGACGCCATCTTTATTCAATACATAGATGGCAACTGGAGCAGTGGTGGCTCAGCGGGAGCAGTGGTGGCTCAGCGGTTTAGACCCCGACTTACGAACTGTAGGTCGCGGGTTCGAACCCAGGCAGGCGCTTTACTTTGTGTAAATTTATTTCATCACCACTGCTCCAAAAACGGTGAAGGAAAACATCGTGAGGAAACCGGCATGTTCTTAGAACCATCAAATTCGAAGACATGTGACATCCGCCAACCCGCACTGGGCCAGCGTGGTGGATTACGGCTCATTCCCTCTCTCGGAGAGGAGGCCTGTGTCCCTGCAGTGGGAAACATTCTAGAAAGGCCGATTTATTATTTATTATTATTATTAGATGGCAACTGATCTCGTAATATTTAAATAAATAAAGAAAAGTGAAATGTCTGTCTAACTCTCTTTTTGTAATTGCTACCTGTACTTTATATACGGTAGAAAACATTGTTTTTTCGATCGATGTATTAACGCCTCTCTAACATTCAGTAGCGCCAAAATGTATCTAGTTGCCGGAGGCAATAAATCACGTGGTATGCTAATGTCGAAGTCATTTTTAGTTATGGAAGCAATTTACTTCATGTCTATGCTATAAATACGAGGAGCGGTGCTGATTCAGTACACTTTGTGTTTTTATGAATATCTTTACTACGAAATATTTACGTAATGAAGAAAATATTATTACAAATAATACAAATTTTAACGTTAAGGAAGAATTTTGAATGGAATTTACACAACCAACTTTGTATCTAAGAGTTTTGTTGAACTTTTCTCGAATTCTGGCTTCCAAAATTATCAACCCGCCACCGCTCCTCTGCAACTCCACCACTACCATTCCAATGCCAATAGATCTAATAATGACGACTGAAAGGGTAAGATTATTATATTATAATATTATATTTATATTATAAAGATACAAGTCTTGGCATACACTGCTTTTAAATTATAAGGAGGAGTTGAATGCATTGTATGAAAGCGGTCAGAATCGCGTAATTGTTAGGTTAGCCCTTACAGCTTGTATTATAATATATTAATTATAATTCTAAAATATTATATAGTGATCACACACAAATCACTAAAATATAATAAAATAAAGTTAAAATATTTTTTTTATTTTTTACTGAACAAAAGAACAAAAATATTGGCGTAATTATATATGTCTAAATATATTATTGTGCGTTTTAATGTATAATAAGCAGTTTCCCGTTATGACTTCAAAATATGGCGCAGGTTCATGTACATTCTTAGTTGAAATGCATTATATTATATAGCAAGATAAATTAAAGTTATATGTATTTACTCTACTTTCGGTACTTATAGTTTTAATTGTGACAACATTTTTTTGGAAAGTCTATTTTATTAAGAAATCCATTCTATCTAATTTCATAAAAAATTATCAGGAACTATGATCATTTCTTACATATAAATATAACATTTCAACAGGACAAATTTATAGAGTTATAAATTTCCTGACGGACCGAAGTTAATTAAGATTTAAGAGATATCCGGTAGAACTGCCCTTTAGCTTTATTGACTCACGGCTTAATAGTTAGTTTAATTGTTAGCTTAGGCTAAACAACTTTAAATTGATTAAACTTTATATTAAAATTTGATTAGCTTAGGCTAAACAAATTTTAATATAAAGTCTTATCGAAATTATAGTAGGTTACCTTGGCTTAATTTCCAAAACCTTTTAGAGTAATAGTTGAGCTATGTATTTATTACATTTTTAGCAAAAACTGATTGTGGATCTCTTTTGCATGAAATGGACTTTGTGGCAAGCGTGAAGTAGAAATAGGTATTCTGCGTTTCGTCTGAAGGTGAGGTGCCAGAGGCCTGATTCCAGTCCTCTTCCTTTCCTTTTCTAATAAGGAAAGGATAGGAAGGGAATGATGATGTGACGGGGCAGGGCAGGGGATATATAGGAAAATATCATTTTCCCCTTAATTTTTCCTCTCTCCATAAAAGTTAGGGAAAGATCTTAGTTAAAAGATGAAAGAACTCACTCAACAGACAAAACGTTCAAATATAAGTCTCTACTTGTTCTGTCACATCATAGTCAGATTACTTTCTTGGTAGAGCCAATTCACATAAGTCCGTAATATCCACGTACACCACTGGCTCTGCCATGCTACCTATTTTATATTTTGTTTTTGCTTAATACAACAGGAATTTAGCAGATATATATGGAACAATTTATTCCAACTGCAACACTGACAGCAACTGTCAAAAGAAAGTTCGACAAGTTTTATTGTAATTGTATAGTTTATTGCAGGTTATTGTCTAGTTATTTACGGTCAAACAAGTAAATTGAAATTTTATTATGTTTCTAGTTAAAGATTAACTTGACATAGAATCAAAATGAAAATAATATTAAAGACCATTTAATAATGTTTAGCTACGATGTTAAGTTTATAACTAGTGAGGAATCATTGTATCTGAAAAGCGGTGACTTTAAAAGTTATAAGTAAGTTCGATTCTTTGCAACACCTTTCTATTATGATCAACTTGTAAAGAAAGTGTCTGTTTAAGGTATGAAACAAAGAAACGTTTAGATGAAACTGTATACGATGCAGGAAAAAGGAACTATTGCGTACGCCGCGGTGGTTATTGGAGAATACCTAAATCTAGTCAACTTCGGCAATTAGAATCAACTTTACGGGACCGCAATATCGTAGCATGTGAATGGGTGAATGAATTATTGGCTACATTGGTATTTTCTTCGGGAATAATAGCCTACATTTCTATTAAACCTAATACTTTAGATGTGACACAAATACTTTTTGATAGGTATTGCGTCGGAAAACTTTCAGGACAAACTGTTACAGGAGGTAAGGTTCTTAAATATTTCTTTATTTAATATAGTAAATATGTATGAAGTAAGATAATTAATAGGAATTAAACATAGTTAATCCTAGTCGTCTTAATCTGTTAGTATATAAGCTTAGTTCTAAAAAACTGTCATATAGTTCTTAAGTATTTTAGTAATTGTTATATTTATTTAACACATTTTACATGTTTAAAAACTATTAGAATACTGAATAAATATAAAATTTACTAAAATACTTAACTATATCACAGCTTTTAAAAACTTATCTTATGTACAAACAGATTAAGATGACCAGGCTAGACTATGTTTAATTCCTATTTATTATTGTGTAAAAAAACTTTTGCAAATTAAAAAAAGCAAAAAATGGGTCTGGCCACCATGCTAGTGGAATGAAATGGCGGCATTGCACCAACTATAATAAAAAAGGTCTTTAAATATATTATAATTTAAAAGCTTTATGTTACTCTAATTTAGTGCACAAATAAATAATCCACATTTGAAAATGAAATAAAAAATATGGTGCATTATGACTGTCACCAATATATGTAGCAATGGCTATAACTGGATTTTATTCCGAGAGGAATAATATGAGATAATATGATAATTAAAAATAAAAATTGTGATCACTGAACCCAGTAATTTTTTTATATATGCATATTGAATAATGATAATATTTTTTGAGTAAGTTTTCAATGTTAGTAAGTTAATTCGTAATAATTAAAAGACTAACCATACCCTACCAAAAACTAAGCTAATGCTTGTAGTAAAATAATAATAATTGTTACAATAACTTGCTGGTAATACTTTTACAGTTGCTTTCTGCAAGACACATCTACTGCTCACTCATGCAGAACGAACTGCAACTCTTTTCACATTTGGCAAGAGCATTGAGAATAGCAGTCATCCTTATCGGTTATCAGATAGAGATCCACATGTACAAGTAAGTCTATTTTATTATATATTGAACTATAAGTTTAATTATATAGAGTCACTGGACTTACTAAAATACAGATTTTAGAGAAAATTCTATTTTTTTTTAAAACATTGTTTTATACTTTTTTTGTTTGATATATTGCCAATGTCATTTAAACTGTACTATATTTTTTGTTTCAATGGAAATAGAATTTGTAAAGCTGTAAAGTAAACTAGTTTCTTTTTTTAACTTATTAAGACTTTTTTAATTGTAACACCAATTTCTGGATGTCAGGGAAACATTCATCGCATTGTTATAAATATTCAAAATTTCAATTCATGATGACACTACATACATGATAGATACAATAGAAATTAACATGTTGATAAGGTTTTTTTAAGACAATTTTGACGGGCCGGTTGGCGTGGTTTGTAAGATACTTGCTTTTCACGCCACAGGTCGTGGGTTCGATTCCCACCCAGGACAAACATTTGTGTGCATGAACATGTCTGTTTGTCCTGAGTCTGGGTGTAATTATCGATTTAAGTATGTATTTACAAAAATAAAAGTAGTATATGTAGTATATCAGTTATCTGGTTGCCATAGCACAAGCTCTGCTTAGCTTGGGATCAGATGGCCGTGTGTGAATGTCCTAGGATATTATTTATTTAATTTGCATGTAACTTATATCTCTACTTTGACATTATATTATAATCTATGTAAATAAAAATCAACTGTTGAATAAAAAAAATCTGTGCAAATCTTTGTAATGGTTGCACACCTATATGTCTATAATTCCAAGTTATTTTCGGAGCAATTGAGTTACAAGATTTTCAAGTAAAAAACATAGAAATTCATGTATGTGAAACTGCAGACACTATCTAATATTCAATAAAATTTTGTTTGGATATAGGTGCTCGAGCTTGGAGGTGCACGGAGGGTGGAAAGGAGAGTATCATGGTGTTCTGACACCAGTGGCATTAAAGTGCTCCTTTGGAGTGCAGCCAATGCTGAGCCAGCTCCATGGAGTCCAGTGCTAGAAGACCTTGCTAATCTGCATTTATATCACATCCATGGGTAATATTAGAACAGAAGACCATTCTACAAGTTCTAACATATTAAATGAATAAGAGAAATACTGTTACATTGTGCTAGAATCAATCCATAGTGGTTAAAGATGATGTACCAATAACAGTAAGATAGACCTTAATAACTAAAACCTTATAAAATTAACAACACAAAAAAGTTTTTAAATTCCATGTATGGGACAGATGAAAGACTTTTAATCTAAAATACCTGGGAACACTGCAACACACCTCGTGCCTGTCTTGATCCTCCAGTGAGATACAAAAATACACTAATATACAGACAAACTAAGTTTTGTAAACACATTTCAAGTTACACATCCATAATAGCTTACTTTGTCTCAAATAATACTTTACCTTTCTTCCAGGCAGCAAGTGACTTTAATTGCATTTCACCAACTTGAAAATGAAGTGTTGTGTGCAGAATTATCACAAAAAAACGACAATGTCGTCCATATTGTTGAACAAACTGCTTGTCACCAGGTAAAGAAATATAAAATCTGTTCTAGTATGTATAAAATCTGTTTTAAATGATTGTACCAGCTAACTCTGACATATTTTTATAATTTATAAACAATAGCCGCCATTCCAGCTGATGTTAAATGAGTGTGTGATCGAAAGATAGTACGCGCTAGTTAAACAGTAGCCTGTTCACTGTAAAGGTAAACGTCATAAAACATGATTATCAAGACAATGACAGGCTGACGCTAGCAAAGTGTTTCAATTATTGTCCATTCATAATTTCCAGAATGGTGTCACCCTAGAATGGCAACGATTCGATATCTCCAACCCAGAGGAAAGAGTCAGTCACTTGAGCACGCTACGAGTGAGTGTTATCCGTGTATCGCTGCCCGGGCCGGTGCGGGTCGCGCGGCGCTCGCAGTGCGGCCATCGACTGCTTACCACTTGTATAGATGGATCTATGCATATCATTCATCATACATCTGGACTCACACATTCAGTGCGAGCCGGCTTTGTGAGTATCCTAATATTATAAATGCGAATGTCATTCAACTTAACGTCCAAAGCCGCGGACAACGGCTATTATTGTAAAAAGGATGCAGTGAATTAATTTGATGGACAACATAATTAGTCAACGTAGATCTTAAGTTAGTAGTGACACTTCTTTCCTTTTTTCCTATCCCCTCCCCTTTACAAAAAGGCCGGCAGTCTTGTTAGTTGCAGATGTTGATAGATAGCAATAGTGACATAGTATCCAGTAACCCACTTGCTTATTTATATCCATTAATTAAAAGAAGCAGCGAAATACTAACTCTCGGGATTAGAATCGGTTGAGAGGCGCGCCAGGAGGTTCATCGATGACCAAGACCTTAAATTGATCTTGAGCAACACATACGCAAAGTGGCTAGCCTCTCGGTGTTTTATAGGTTACATTTTGAAGAGTGCGTGCGTGAATTACATGATTTAATTCCCCCATCTCAATTCTTCCGTCGAACGTTTATACATACGGCAGGTCTCCATCCTTTCATACCGCGATGTCATTTCAGATTATCATTTAATTCAGAGTTACCGCGCGTTCAAACGAAGCGATTTGAATCTTCGTTCATCTTGCGAACGGTAAAGGGTTGGAATAAGTTGCTAGCGTCAGTATTTCCGTCCGATTATGACGTGTGTGGACCTTCAAAAGAAGAGTGAATAGGCTGTTACTAAACTAGTGTGTACCACCTTTTGACTACATCGCCACTTAACATAAGGTGGGATTGTGGTCAGGTTCATTATAAAAAAAATACATTATTATTTTATTAAAAAAAATCTTCATTTGACTTGTCAGATACCTACCGATGTGCGTTGGGCTGGCGAGCTAGTTGTAGCGGTGGAAGAAGCAGGACGGCTGCAGTGTTTCGACCGGGCTCTCTCGCTCTTACATCACCATTCCAAGTGTCTGGACTTAGTGTCACATTTTCGGTAAGTGTGCGCTATAAATCTCATTACATATGCTTGTCTAATAATGTCATATGCAATAATAACAATCAATTTATAATAAGAATAGAAAATCTCCAATAAGATTGTCGTATGGCAATCCATTGCAGACATCAGTGATAAAAGTTAAGTAAAAGTTCATTTACATTTAACACATATTCCTCATAACCTATCATTAAAAATATTTCGTATATTAAAATATAAATTTATAGAATGTTATAAAAGATGACTTGAACCAAGCAGGCTCCAGGAATCATGCACCATTGTCCACATACAGGGTGTCCCAAAAGGTTACGTACATAGGAAGGGGGATGATAGGGGTGGTCACAAGGGTCACCAGAAAATTAAAATAAAAATTCCCCCCTGGGTATTAAAAAAACAAAGGGCATTTTTTTAAAACTTAAAAATTTTACACCTTCTGGGGCTATTTTGTAACCAATGACCTACAAATATTGCTACATTTAAAAAAAAAAGCTATTATGTTATCGTCAATAACCCTTTATCAATATGAAATAAAAAAAACAATACAACTAACAAAGATTTTAAAGAAAATTAAGTTCTTGTCCAGTCAAGAACTAAGTAATTACGATTTCAATCAACTTCCTCCAAGTGTACTGAAAAAAAAGTACTATGCAACTCCGGCGAGTAACTTAAAAACATAGGTAATTTTATTACAATTCCAAAATGGTATAATACTTGCTTAAAAAATTTATCCTAGGACATTTAAAAATATTTTTTGCGAACAATTCCCCTTCAAAACAAAACATACTAATAAAACAATAGTCTCAAATTCGTACGCAAATACATTTTTAAATGTCTATTCTCTTCCTTAAAACTTAAAAAGACAGGTAATTGTATTGCAATCGTTTTAAATGTAACTAAAAAATAAACAATATTGCAATTATTTATTCAAATAAAATGTTCGAAATACCACATACCAACATAAATACACGCCCTGCATCGTTTCAAAAATGAACGGGAGATATGGCGAGCAAATCTTCTATTATTAATTGATTCCGCTGCCTCTGTGATCCTCCCCCTCAAGTCAGCCAAGTCCCTGATGGGTTTTCCATAAACTTTTTCTTTTATAGCACTCCAGTAAAAGAAGTCTAACGGGTTCAAATCGGGTGAACGAGCTGGCCACGCTATAGCACCGGCCCTTCCCATCCACCTACCAGGGTATTCTTCGTCTAGGAAATCCCTTACAGGCCGTGCATAATGTGCTGGGCACTCATCATGCTGGAACCACATATTCCTGACTGTTTCTAGCGGCACATCTTCCAGCAGATTTGGTAGTTTGTTTCGTAAGAAGTGTAAGTACGCTTCGCCAGACAGTGCCTCAGGTAGCTCAAAGGGTCCAATTATTATACCATTCAGTATTCCGGTCCACATGTTCACTTTAAAACGATATTGGGACCGATCTTCTCTAAGTAGGTGAGGATTTTCTACGTGCCACTCGTGTAAATTGTGTAGGTTCGTGTATCCGTCCTTTTTAAAAGTGGACTCGTCAGACCACAATATTTTATTGAAAAATTGAGGGTCCTCCCTATGCATGCGCAACATCCTACGACAAAATGCAAGTCTCGCAGGATAATCGCGTGGTAACAGAGCCTGTACGCGTTGCACGTGGTACGGGTGAAACTTCTCAGCTTGTAATATGCGATGAGCAGTACTTTTCGGTACACCTGTACCTGCTTCAATTGCCCGAACTGATGTACTCGGATCATCTGCGACGGCTTGAAGCACTTCATCTTCGACATCGAACCAAGGTCTGCCTTTATTAACCGCTTGGTGAGGAAATCGAGCCTCAGACAATAGTCGGTGGACATTGACGAAAACACGGCTATCCGGGTGACGAGTGGCGTTCGGATATCGTTCTCGGTAGAGTCTTGCTGCAGCACGGGCATTACATCTACATTCGCCGTAAATGAGATGCATGTTCGCATATTCTTGTGGAGTGTACGTAGGTGGCATGGTGGTACTGTGTCACACACTTTAGTCCTTAAAAAGCCGGGTCGTTGGAAGAAATCACAAACAAAGATAATAATCAAGTCCAGAAAGCGATGCAAAGTTGTTAGTACAAAATGAACACAAACGAATACAAAGGATGCGCGGTAAACGAGAGAGCTTAATGTACTGACCAACTATTTGACTAACCAAAGATAGCACACCTACTTTTGTCTCTTTCTTAGTGTATCGCCCTGTCTCTCTCACTCACCACCAAACTTTTTTGCGTACGAATTTGAGACTGTTGTTTTATTGGTATGTTTTGTTTTGAAGGGGTATTATTGTTCGCAAAAAATATTTTTAAATGTCCTAGTATGATTTTTTTTAAGCAAGTATTATACCATTTTGGAATTGTAATAAAATTACCTATCTCTTTAAGTTACTCGCCGGAGTTGCATAGTACTTTTTTTTTCAGTACACCTGGAGGAAGTTGATTGAAATCGTAATTACTTAGTTCTTGACTGGACAAAAACTTAATTTTCTTTAAAATCTTTGTTAGTTGTATTGTTTTTTTTATTTCATATTGATAAAGGGTTATTGACGATAACATAATAGCTTTTTTTTAATGTAGCAATATTTGTAGGTCATTGGTTACAAAATTGCCCCAGGTGTAAAATTTTTAAGTTTTTAAAAAATGCCCTTTATTTTTTTAATACCCAGAGGGGAAATTTTATTTTATTTTTCTGGTGACCCTTGTGACCACCCCTATCATCCTCCTTCCTATGTACGTAACCTTTTGGGACACCCTGTATATAAGTCTTGTTATCTGCTGTAACTTAACACTTATGCATACAATCAATACATACTTACTATACTAACCCGAAACTTATCTTACAAGCTGGATTAATTGCGAGTAAATTCCCTACTTTTTAGTACATTCTTTGTAAAATGTATGAGAAAATGAATTTTGTTGTATATTTTTGTACAATATTTATTAGTTATTTTGCTTTCGGAAGGACACAAATATAACGAATGAAAAATCAAAAAATCTGTGTTGTTTCCGCAGAGACACTAGACGGATGCAAATTCTTGCGACACGAGAAATGAAAAGCGGCCCGTTATTGCTGGCGCTATTTGCGGGAGGGCCGTTAACGCTGCTTCACATTACGCATCCGCGTCTTTTAACGGTAACAATTTGCGCTATTTTGTGATAAGTATATATGTTCGTCACAATACCAATATTTTCTGGACTTTTAATTAATTTAGAAAAATATTAGTAATAATGGCATCATAAAAAATAGCTGGCAGACGTCCACCGGATGACGTCAGCAGGCAATCTATCTTTGACGCGATCAATGGGGGACGCCTACGAACAGCACTGGACGAATATTGGCTGAAAAGAAGGAGAAAAAATATATTTTTTAATGTTAAAGTAAAACAATGTACAAGGGTTTAATATCATAATTCGTATTCATTAATTTTGTAGGCGTGGACACGAGCAGATCGCACATCGAACGCCGTCGCCCTGCTGCGCGCTATGGACTGGGAGGAAGAGGGGATAGAGTGCCTGCGAGCTATCGGCGACCTGGTGCACGGCGCGTTACGGAGGTCATACGAGGGCGACAGGAGTACGAACGGGGAAACTGCGGCTCAAGCGGCCCTAGGAGCCTTCCTGGCCCCGTCTGTGCCCCTAGGAACCTCAGCTCTCCGCTTTGCGCCGCCCGTGCACGACCTGGCGAGGAAATTTTTCCATCATTTACTCAGGTGTATAAATAAAAATTCTTTAGTATCATTTAATATTAAATTTCCGCACTTTTCACTTATGTGATCGTAACCCGAACTAATAAAAGACTTTTACTACTGCCGTATATCCGTATCTCCAATAAGTGTATAATTATGGGTTCCAACCAACAAACGAGGTATTCACATCATCACAATAAGAAAAGTTACGAATGTATTGTCGGTCTTTTTGTCCAAATAAAGGGATGGGAAAAAAAAGTGCCAAGTACTTGCACCAACTCACTAACATATACCTTCATCTCCTTGTCATTCTCAGTACTGTCAACCCACTCATTGTTCGGCGCAGAATGACGCCAACCCTCTTTGGGAATAACTAATTTAACAGATTAAACTCGCAATTATAAATACCTCTGTTTTACGCCTGTCTTCTATGAGGTCGAGGTATGAGGTATTAACTTAAATCGAGCTATGTATGTATATATGCAACAGTTCCTACTGGTTCTACAACATGTTCTATAGCAGTAACGATATCTTTCTCAGACGAGGTCGTATAGAGAAAGCGATGAGCCTAGCGGTGGACCTAGCGGCGTGGGACCTGTTCGCGGATGCGCGATGGGCGGCTCACCGTGCTGGCCACGCCGAGCTCGCGCGCGAGGCAGCTCGCGCCGCCCGCCATTACGCGCACCTACACGGTAACAGTACCAAAACAACTGATTATGTACTTCAGAATAGCAAATACGTGCTCAAAACAAGGCGGAATATTAACTAATTAAACTTTAATACTATTACAGAATCAGAATGTTCGGAGTCATGCTCGCAATGCAGTTCTCGAACTTGCTCAGAATCTGAAGAAGAACTAAACGGCTATTCTCGTAACGGCAAGATCACTCCCCCGCCTCTGCCGCGCGTCCCGCACCCTCCGCAGCCCACAATACTACCAGTACCTATCACACAAAACGAACCAACATCAACACTAAGCATCAGACCGAATCTACATCAGTATCTCGAAAGGGACAACACAATATGGAACACGGATCTAAGAGACGACACATGTATTGATAAAAAAAAATACGAAGAACCATTCAAACCAATCAAGAACCTCCAAACGGTCAGGTGGCAAAGTGTGGACAATATGTTAATAAACTATCGAAAACCCTTAAACAATACTTCAAATACTGATATTCCAAGATCTCATATATTCGATGCGATACCTCGGGTTCAAGATGACAAAATTGTTCCGCACTTCAAACATGTTTACCAAACTGATTTGAGAGAGGCGATTCCCAAAACGACTTATAGATATCAAAATAATATTAACCCGAATACTAACGGCAGATTGTATAGACATGACAGCACTTGGTCAGGTAAACCCATGGAGAAGAACAAAGTCAAATTTTCCGATACGGTGACCGTTGCAGTTGTTTCAGTGAGTACTTTCATCTTATTTTGCTATGTGGTACGCACAGTAAATTTCACAGTTGCTGGTTAGTTAGCAGTAGAGGGTTATTGTTCCGGTACTCCACGTCTAGTCCGAATTTCGCGTGTGGGTAGAACATGGATCACTCCAGCCAACCCAGCTTCTCAAAGTATCCTAGGAACCCCTCGATGTTACCGGCTCTCCGGGAGCGATCCCGGATCCCATATTTAATCTTGTATAAGAACACTGTAGGGCAGTGTAGCATGACACTACATAGAGGGCTGTCGATGATTCTTATGAGTTAAGTTAATTAGTTAATTCTTAAGAGATGAGTGTTTGTTAAAATTGCCATGACTTGTTAGAGGAACCAGATCTATGGTTCGTTCAAATGAAATACCCCTTTCTCGCTAGTCTGTTGTTAGTCAATTTGTGCCAGAAGCCGCAGTGAACGGCGCAACTTCTCTCCCATCGCCAGGCGACAAGGACGCCTTTTATCAACTGGAGGATTATGATATTCACAGGTCATAAATTAAATTGCTAGTGGCAATCATATATGAAGCCTGCAGTTATTGTGTTACTATGCACAGCTACTAATTGTGTTCTAGATATTGAGGCCCTTGTGTTGTGCCCAGTTTCACTTTTATAGAACATCACCACCACCACCTACAGTATTTGGAATATTGTGCGAGACTTACCAACTAGAAAGTCAGTTAAGGGTCAGACGACTTCTAGTATTGTTTTTTTTTTATTTATGTTCATGTGTTACAGGAGCCTCAGTCATCACCAGACGCTGCTCACGAATTAGCAGACAGCTTACCATTGTGCGCGCCCCACAAGTACTTAGCGGCTTTCGCCCCCGCACCCTCAACACCAAAGCCCCCAGGAACCATAAAGCTTCCTACGGCTAATAAACTAACTATCAGCAAGGTGCCGACAATTGCCAAGGGCGCCATATCGCCATCGCCGCCCACACAATCGCCCGCCGGTACTACGCTCGACTACGTGGAAGTGTGACGCACGTTCGCATGCCGGCACTCATGTGTGTGTTAACATTTTGCACAAATACACTGCATGCATCACGATAATCAACTTACATACGTGTTATTAATAATTACGTCACTGCATGGAATTGATGGTAGACACAGACACACACCTGCTATTAAAATCAAAACAAATGTCAAAACTTCAACTGAACAAAACTACACAAAGTGATTGCAGCTGATTTTTTATTCTGAGAAATAAGTCAATAGTAATAAGGGAATGTGGACCATTAGATCAATTTGTTAATATAATATTAACTTGTTAAATTAATTTTTAAAATTTTCCAACTCTTGACAGTTACTTTCTCTCCATACTGTAATGTACTTTGTTATTCCACGTTCCACCTTCGTTACTTGTTTTTATATCCTGAACAATTGTTTTTTCTTTAAATTATTACCTTCACTAAATAGAAGTAGTTTTAAATGTACACTTATTTAGTAGTATCTTATTTCGTTTGGTAATTCAAGTGTCGGATCTGACACTGTTATTTTGCTGCATCCTTATTAGAACTTTAAATTGTAGTGGATGTTCGTAGGCAGTAGTGATTATTCAACAAGACGAGAATCCATTGCCCATGTGCATGTTTCTAACAGGGAAATAAAAAGTTATGACGGTGTTGGATTTTGCATTTATTAACATAAATGTTAGTAGGTTACTAGTCAAGACGGTGCAATGCAGGTTCAGCAGTCCCCGCCCTCACCCGCTGGCGCCGCCTTGGGCTTATTATAGAGGCTCACTCCTCGTGGCCCCCGTCTTGAAAAAGACAGAGGCCCGCGGTCCCAGCGTCGCCGCCGGGATTACGCGAAATACCGCTGCATGGGGTAGGGTTTACCCCTTCCCCTTGTAGCCCCACCGCCGCCGCATCTGCGGTGCTACCCCCGCTGAGGCGCGGAGGACAGGGCGAGTGGCACACCGCATTACCAACACTACTCTCCCTCCGCGACTCACCCTCCACTGCGAGACCGTTTGACTTAACCAGCGTTTAGCCCCATATATTGGAATCGATTCTAGACAAAGCAAAATGTTTGTCATGGCGAAAGGCGATTTCTGTCATGTTTGGTAATAGTCAAGCTTAAAAACGAAAAGTTTTATCGATTCAGATATGTATTAAGACGTCTGGCATTATTAAAAAAATCACGCCCGTAACCCAGAGGGGTAGGTAGAGGTCATAGATTTCCATGTGGCGCGATCTTCGCACACCTCTCTCGCTTCTTCCACATTCATACATCTACGCATGCATGCTCGTCGGTTATGGGGGCTCCTCATATCGCCCTTTTTTAGTAAGTCATTAATCTGATCGATATAAGTTCTCCTAGGGCGTCCCCTACCAACACTGCCACTCACTTTTGCAACATAAATTTGTTTTGTTATTCTCTCATCATTCATCCTTTTAACATGCCCAAACCACCGAAGCATACCTTTCTCAATTCTAGTCACAACGTCCACTTTTAAGCCGCACTTCTCCCTTATAACGCTATTTTTAACCCTATCATTCAAAGTCGGCTTTCACATTCATTCCTCCACAAACATGCAGGGTGGCCAGAGGCCTCCTCAATCCACTTATCGCCCCTCCGGTAGACGGAGCGTGACGGGTGGCGAGGCGCGTCGCCGAATTGTCTCCCGGAGATCATAAATGTATGTTATAAAATACTTAACATTATGGTAATAATAAAATAATAGACACACAGTGATAATAAAAATGAAAAAAAATTTAAAAAGAAATATATAAACAGTCTCTAAAGGCGAACGTATGCAGTCGGGTGCTCAGCCTACGGTACATTTATTTCTTCGGCAAGCGGTCCTCTGAATTAATAGTTTCCTTACTGATACTGCTTGTCGCTGCACCAATGCTACTTTGCACCCCCTCCATGCTGAGCAGGACAATAGCAATCCTTGTCATTTCTTTGCATGACATTAGTGTTGTGTAGTAAGTAATGTATCCACTGATATTATTATATCATCCTCCAAATCTTCCCAATAAAGATGTCATCGCGGATATCAAAATTAATGTCCGTATCTTGGAGACGCAGTGCGCGAAAACTATCAACTATCCAAAGTAGTAATAAATTTTTGAAATTGTGCCTTTTACTGATTGTTATTTGTACTGACAACTTGCTTAGAAAGAATTTACATGCACAAAAGACGTCTAGTCCTTCTTTCCTATATTATATATACTTATAATATCCGTATTCTTATTTCCAGAGAATCCTGTTCCGCAAGCACCTAAAATTAAAGTGGTCCATTTTGGGATGGTTTAACGCAATTTACGTATATATGTAAGCGAAAAAATTCGTCCGCTAGCTTTAAAGTTTTATATCGCTATTAAGTCTACCTCAAATTTATAAGATTCTACATAAATTTTGCATTGTAAAACATACTCTCTTTATACATGTTGACTATAATTTTTATATCTTTATACTCATTAATTATATAAATAAATGATGTGATAACTTCTGTTTGTCTATTTTATTATATTTAAAAGCGCGCAGTCCGCGAGCTGCACATTCGCCAGATCTGGACGCACCCCTACAAGCAGTTATAGACAAGCCATAGGTAGGTTGTCGGGTATGACGTTTCTTTTAGATAGTACCCACCATTGAACGTTACTATTCAGTTTTTGTTCATCAAAATCATTTCGGAACAAAAACGAATGTAGATGTCTGACCAACTCAATCCATTACCAAGTGTAAACTTTGTCATTCAATATATGGCTTAACATACCTTTACAAGCTAATAATTAAAAGCTCAACTATTACAGGTAAACACTCACCCTTGTTTTGCTCTGTATTTTTTTTATCAAATGGCAAAGGCCTCATGAAAACAAGTATCAAATAGAATCAAAATAGTGATATAAATATATTTATGTAGTTTTTGGGACAGTCTAAGAAATTCCCACTTTAATTATTATTGATTATCCATTTAAAACCATAATTTACGCGCCGATAGCCTAGTGGTTAGTTAGTTATTAGGGGGCTATTATCCGCAACTCCACAACTGGCGCTTATGAACCTAGTGGTTAAGGTTACGGACTGAAAACATGTAAAAAATGGTTGTGTATTGGAATCTATCATTTGACTATTGTCGTGCACTATGTCCTAGCATACTTTAGTTGGATAGGTTAACCTAAAAAGGTTATGTATATGCCTGAGGAGAGTTGGCATTAGGCAGGCAGTCATACTGTGCCAACCCTCAACACCTAAATTAAAAGCCTTCTTACTTTTGATCTAAATTCATGACTACTATCCAACATGTAGTCTCAATACATATTTCAGGTTTCAACATTTTATTGGAGGTCAAATTTTAAGAGTTGAGTGAACTTGAACTTGCTAAATTGTTATTCAGAAAACCAACTTAAGAGTTTAAAGAAACAAAATTTTTATTATTAATCTTTATTCCTTTAAGTGTTTACATTTTAAGAATTGCCATTTTTTTGGTAGAAAGAAAATGAACTGCTTAATCCTTAATCTTCTTCTTGGGGCGGAGGTTGTTGGTGTGGCCACATTTGGTTTTGCGGCAGTTGGTGGCACGAGGATGAAGGCGGGCATAACACTTGCGGCAGATCATCTTGTCACAGTTGTATTTCATGGCCAAAATACGGAGGGATGGCTCAATAGTACCTGAGCAAAATACATTTCATAAATAACTTAAAGACGCATGTCTTGTATAAAAGATAAATGATATAGAAAAGATGAATGATATTAAATTGAAAATCACTCCAGTTTCACACTTCAAGTCATCTTTTACTTTTAGCTAATGTCATATCTGCTACTTTTTGTATTAAAATACAACGTTATTAGCAATACAACAACACACATTTTGCGATGACTGAAAAGAGATTGCATACAGCAGAAATGCAAAAGGGCTGGATATGGAAAGTAACATTAGGAACCACAAAGTATATTAGAGGAACCCTGAAAGTAGCACGTGTGATAGATAAATTGAGGAACAAAAGACTTGCATTATACCATTTTGAATAGGGAAGAATGACATAAGACAAGGAGAGTTTTAGATATAAGGGTAGAGTGGAGTCGGTAGGGGTAGGTCTAACCGAAACTACTCACACTAGAGAAACTATTCACATAAAAATATTGTCATCTCAGAGACCAACCTCGTCTACACGACTTTAAACAACTGAAAACCCATGGAAGAGGTGGATGGATTGCATGAAAGTGGACGCGATTAAGAACGGAACGGAAATGACATAGATCGATCGACTTAGAAGAAAACCTATTATGCCATTAAGCGGAACAGCAGAAACAAAGAAATTATCTAAGAGACACAGTAACATTACCTCCTCGAAGCCTCAACACCAAGTGTAGTGTTGATTCCTTCTGGATGTTGTAATCCGACAAAGTGCGTCCATCTTCCAACTGTTTGCCCGCGAAGATCAATCTCTGTTGATCTGGTGGAATGCCCTCTTTGTCTTGAATTTTTGCTTTTACATTTTCGATAGTGTCAGAGGCTTCAACCTCTAACGTTATGGTTTTACCCGTGAGGGTTTTAACGAAGATCTGCATTGTTAAACTGTAAAAAACGTAAACACGCACTTAAATTTTTGTATTGTTTAGTTCGCAAATTATGAAATGGAAAGAACAAAAGCCAAACGTAGGAGTCAAATTGACACGCCACGCGGAAGTTTGAATTTAGAATATTACATTCGAATATTACGTCTCACGGTCAATACTTATTACAAAATGAATATTATTACAACTAGAAAACATTCATCTTCTTTTTACCTATAATAAACTCAAAAATCAAAATTTTACTACTAACCTTTAGAAAATGTGCTTGTACAATCTGTCATACAAGCGAAAAGGCAAATTAAGAGAAGTACTACAGATAGTAAAAAAATTAAATTTAGTATCTGTATCTTTTGTATAAAATAATAAAATGTGGTCACAGCAAAAAGTCAAATAGGGATAGTTCTGTTCTTAACATAACTTTGTCTAAAAGTAGGTAGGTGAAAGGACTTAAAAAAGGGGGGGCTTATACCACCAATAAAATAGAGAATGGTCGAAAGGAATTCTTAATACTTTCCTTTACATTGTTTACAGAACGTAATAATATCGAAGAAACAGTGTACAAGGAGAAAATATTCTACATTAGAATTTTATTAATTTAATTTAAATTTTTTATTTTTATGTAATAGATTACATAAAAATATATACTTTTCATTCGGAAACGTAAAACTCGTTAAAGAATTCCAATGATTTCGAAATCCTAATTTTTGGGGCCTAAATACTATTTGCTAGCTACTAAAAGATATGACGAAATTTGTATAAAGGCTTTGAAAGCCTATTATTGTTTATATAGTGTAGCTTAAAAGTAATTGAGACAGTTATCAACTTATTTCGTACCAATACAAAGTATTTACAGCCATATTGCTGGCGGATCTTACACTTCGAATTTTCGAAGAATAAAAAATAGATAGGTAAAAGGTTTTTTGTTATATATATTTTGCATAGATGATCAATTGTACATTCGTAATTATTACAGTTTTAGATAATAAATATAATTTTTAAACGTATTTTAGGAACTTAGGTTGGATGCTCATAAAAAAATATGGTTTCAGAACGCATCCACTGTCTTACGATAAGTACTTGTTTCGTAACAGGGCTAGATTTTCAGGAGCCGTTCTGTAATAAACGTGATATCGATTTAAGAAAATGTACCATCAACTAAGTAAAGTTACCGGCAGGCTGGTCGCTGCGACCCATTTACAGAGCCCACTGTTTCCTGTTGTAAGTATTAGTGCTAAGAAGTTTGGATAGCATTTTATTATTTTGGGTTTCGTACTTAAAGTGTGTACCTTAATTCTCTAGGCACCAATCGCCTTCCAACGAGTGGAGGTACCTCACATCCAATACAACACGTCTCACATGTCTACCGTGACTGAGGCGTCCGCCTGCCCAGCTCCTGGTTCTCAAAAACTTATCCCTGGTACCAACATTCCCTATGCCCCTGTTCCTGAGCATATCAAAAGAAAACAAGAACTGTTCCAGGTATGATTTTTATTTTTAGACTTTCTATAAACATTTTTAATACAGAAGTTTTACACAGAATCCTATATTAAAAGCAGTAATTGTCATCTATGCATAAATTAATTGAAGTTTCCTTATCCTTATTACTGATTGCGGAATATGAACAAACTTTCACCCTCCAACATTTGCATTTGTGAATGTAACATCTTTTTTTCAAATGTTGCATTCTCTATAAGTGGCAATGGTGTTGGGAGAAAGGGGGAATCCCCCTTTCACCTGCCTGAGTTCAAATTATTACCAAATATTATTTTAAAAGTATAAAATTTTCCAGTTAGTTTTATTTTTGTGTGCAATATGTGTAGATAATTAGGACTTAAGATAGCAATACTCACAGTAAAATGAATCTCACAATTTTTGTTCTTAACATCTGGCATAACACCAGTAAAATAAACTTACATTATTTTGATGTGTTTTCAGCTTGAGAAAAAATCTTTGGTGGCAAATTTAATAAAAAAATAATCCTTTTCAGAAACCTAATGATGTCCCGGTCTTCTTGAAAGGTGGTCCATTTGATGCTATCTTATACCGTTTCACTATGGCCCTCTGCATTCTTGGCCTAGCTGGAATTGCACACACAATTTACAATCAGGCTGTCCCGAAGAAAAACTAAAATGTTTACTTCTTTGAATTATTATACTTTCATGTTAGATGCAATCCCTGTGTTATAGTATTTCATCGTAATCTGGAATAAAGAATTAAATTTGAAACTTTCTTTTCTTTGTGTTTGACAATGCAAAAAAATTACCACACAAGTGTAAAAAAAATACAGTCCTTAAGGACTGTGGGTTAACCCACAAGACAGAAAAAGAAGCCTTATTAAGTATATTCAATAAGATTTCTTTTTGTGCTATAAACTATCATCAATGATACTCAATAAGATTTGTACATAGTTTTATATGGGAACATGAAATAATTTGTGGTTGAAATGCAGTTGGATATCATCATTGTATTATGGGTTACAACAATCTTCATGAACACGAAGGCAGGTACAGAAAATAATTTACTCCCATGTGATAGGAGCAACAATCAAATGAGGTTGCAGATGCATTGCCATGCCGGCTCACCCTCCACAGCCCAACAAGAAATCAGGAACAGTTGTCTAGTGCCCGCAACATCTGTTTGCACGAATGGGCTGTCTCGACTGGTGAAGTACCACAACCTCACATAAAACAGGTGTGAAGTAGAAGTACTCTGAGTTTCGTCTGATGAGCGAGGTGCCAGAAGCCTAATTAGAGTCCTCTTCCTCTTCCCACCCTTTCCTTATAAGGATAGGTTTGGAACGGGAAGCGGATTGGACAGGGAGGGGTTTAACGGGGAAAATGAAATATCCTCTTTTCTGCCTATCCTCCTCTGTCCATTAAAGGTTGCGGATGTCTTTGGACAGAGCTCACTTAATATCAGGTGATCCGCTTGCTCGCTTGCCACCAACTTCCATAAAAAAAGGAACGGAAATATGGAAAAGGAGAGGTCGGAGTGATATCAGACGAAACACAGAAACTAGTACGCTTTTGCGTGTCTCTCTGCCTCACGCAAGTTCTCGTCATCTTTCCTATTCAATCCAGCCCATTAATACAACGGACCTATACCGTTGTGGCCGCAGTTAAAGTTCCTATCTGGGTATAAATCCACCAACCATTAAAAGTGGACTCCAAACTGCACAATGAATCAATTGTTTTCCGTATTGTACCGAAGTCCGACCCTTCATCAGTTCTTATCTGAGTAGTCATCAGTTGCCAGTGCTCGATTTACACGACACTTCTTTTTTATAGTAGAAGGAAGTATGGGGAGCAGGTCTTTCATTTCGGTTTATAGAGGTACTTTACCGGCTTTACTGAAGTTAGTATCTAATACCGCTTTTAATAATTTATAGCTAGTTTGTAATTTGTAATCGAATCCACACTCGGTGATCCATAAACCCAGAGACAATATTTTTAAAAAGGGTAAGGAACAAACAAAACTACGTAGGTGTTATTTAAACATTCTATTTGTGTTTTTGAAATTAACTGGTCAAACATTTATTTTTGCGTACTATGCAACGGTTTTTAAGCCATATAATATTTTTAGGTACATGAGACAATTAGACAACGGTTAATTATATAGGAAAAGCAAAACTACTAACATCGTTTCTTAAAATTGCCATTTAGCTAACAATGCTCAAGACTTGCAAAAACACTACTATGAATAAAGCACTATAGACTAAATTGTATCCATAATTTGCCAACATTCCTTACATTAAGAACATTTTACAGTATGATAGATTTTTAAATTATTTTAAACATGAATAGGAGACGATAATAATTTGATCGGAAGTGTGATTTTATGCTAAAATAAATAGGAAAATAATATAAGAAAAAATGTGCATCAGGTACCTTACCACTACATATAAAAAAAGGTTTTATAAAAATAAAAAAGCTATTAAATAGGAACAAATGGATTAACGACAAAATAAAAATCTTAAGACGAATAAAGTAAGATTTGCACATTAAATAGGGATATTATATAGCAAGCTCTTACTTTTAACACTTCTGGAGAGCATAAAGAGACTGCAAACACCACCCCCATTTTGGCAATAGCCCCAACTAAAAACTACCTATTGCAATACCGGAAAAAAACAGCCAATGTTTGAAATTAAGAATAACGTGAAACGTAACGTGGACTTTTAGGGCATTCTAAAAATAATATGTAATACTAAAAAATGGAACGTAAATTGCAGCAAAATGTTAATAATAAATTGTATACAACAGTAGATCCCTAATATAGTCGTTGTTAATTATTCATTAATCCTACTAGTATTTGATATGACATAAGAAATTTATACCGCCATCTGTTGTCTGATGAAGACCTAGATTATATGTCAGATAATATGCACATTGATAAAATCACAAGGGGGTTGCCGAACAACAGGCAGCCCACTTGTGGTTAAACAATGTTACATGTTTTTATATTTCTTATGCCGTATCCTAGATCATACAGAAATTCAAAACAACTTACAAAACCGATTGACAATCTGTTGAAATTGATAATATTATATCTTGTAGACATTTTATTTGCCAACAGTACAAACTACTATAATTTTTCAAATACTATATAAAACCCTATATGTCAACAGCAATGCAATGTTATAACAAATATATCATATGTCTAGATAAATATGATTAATTTCGATGAGAGATTCCACTGGACTGGATTTCTTGAAGAAAAATGCATACACACAGCCATAAAACAAAACTTAACAAATAGACAAGTACATAGGAAACAACAAAAGTAACAAAATTCTATGTCTTTCACATTTATCCAAATCAAACTAATGCAGGGATAGTACTCAATTTATACACGAATCAAAGTCATAGCAGAAAAATAACAACTAAGCGATTTTTATTAGCCAAGTCAACTTATTTATTTGTTATAAGTTATGTTATATCTTAAAATCAAATGAATCTCGATTAGGCATTAAAAACTAGTTAAAATTCATAAATAGCATAGTATTTGATGAATTAGATAATATAAACTTAGATTGAAATTCCACAGTCTTATGAAAAATCTCACATTAAAATAAACTAAAGTGACAGCATTTATCTACAAACTTTTATTTAACACCTAATAACTTTGCTTTGCAATTCATAATTTGACAAAACATTGCCTTTTTTTTAAAGAGATCAGTGGTACGTAACATTTCAAGAGTTCTATGTATTAAATGTAGATGATTTTTTAAATATCATATGATTATTCGTATTGTTGACACTTGTATCAGTAAACTGTATGTCATCATATTTTATTTTATATGTATAATGCTGAACGATTAGCAGTTTTTATCTATTGATATTCAATAGTGTGATAATAAGGTAACAAAATGTAACACTACATTCTAATTCCACAAACATTATAACCCAATTAAATACTATTAAAACATATTGCTGGTGCAGGCAAAAAGACCTTATGTTGTAATGAGTGCAAATATTTTCTTGTAAACAAATAGTAGGTATAAATACTCAATAATGTTATAAAAATTAACAGATTTTCAAAAATAACTCTAGTATGTTTTCTTATTTTAATTGATCAGAAATTGAAATAGCTCAGGGACTTAACAGACCTACTGATCCCTTTCTTCGATGGATTTTTAGAATTTATGACGTGTCCGTTGGATCTAATTTTTCATATTGATTTTCAATTTAAACATTTAATATTATTGAATCCTGAAAACTTATACACATCTACAAATCAGTATATAATCAACAAGGCGTTATACTTTTAAAATTATTAATGTAACTATCCCAATATAATTTATAAGCTAAATATAAACATTCTACACACAGCTTGCAATACCTGCCAATTGTACAATATATAGAGTAATGTGTTTAAATGTGAATATGAATAAGTTTACGTAACAGGTCGTGGTCGAGCAGGTAGGGGGGGCGGTGCACCTTGCCGCGCAGGTACGGGAGGTGGAGGGCCCATGGGAGGAGGGGTAGAGCTTTGGGGCGGAGGGGGGGGAGCACACGACGGAGGTGGAACACTCTCAGGAGGTGGTGATGCTATTGGCGGTTGGGCAGCGATTGCCCCAGAGTCTGGGGGGAGGGGTGCAGGTCTAGGCGGCGGCGGCCGCGCGGGGCTAGCCACCGGCGCTCGTGATGGCAGCAAGGGAGTAGGAGATGGCGCCGGAGGTCTACTCGGCTGCTGTCTCCGCGGCGTCGGCGGAGCTGATCTCAGGGGCCTCTCCGGTTGGACTTCACCAAATAATGGAATAGTATTGTTTGTACACAAATTGATCTCGGACCTTACTATGTCTACCCAGTCGGGAGACTTCAAAGATATACGAAAATGTAACGATGCTACAGATACGTGGCCTTTCTGGGCAGCCGCAAGCGCGTGTTGGCCATCTCTGAAAGTTATACTCAATGTGTGATCGTCAATAAAGCGCACTAATGTTACGTCCCCTATCGTCGCTAATTCTTGTAAGATAGCTGCCATAACATTATCGTCAAAAATTGATTCGTCACTATCGATATCATCGAAAGGCTGAACAATAATGCTGGCATCTGGAGGACCGAGATCTTTTACAACTTCGTAAAAAACTTCCATACATTTAGTATAACTTACTTGCAACACTTCTATTTCTAAAATTGCTATTACCGGACGATGATCGCTTTGTTTCAGTTCTGCCCGCCCATAATAAATTAATTTTCCTGCGGCCAATTCAGATGTTGTTTCTGGGTCAATAGTATGTTTCCTGCTCCTCCATAGAACTCTGTCCGTCCAAGCCGGGGCTCTACATTTTTCACTAGTGTCGTAATCGTCACTGAATAGATCATACTTATAGGTAGGCGGAAAAGTGATTTCTCCTTCAAAACAATTTTTAAAAACTAAATCCTGAGACCTCTGTCTTGTCAACTGGTCTTGTTCTAAAAGTCGTTGCAAATTGTTTTGCGCGGCTAATAAGCGTGACTCTTCCTTATCTAAGTCTATACGATAATTGAAGTCCCCACACCAAAATACGTAATCATGAGAGTAAAGAGATCTACCCATTGGGAAAGCAATCTTTCTAGTAATCTCAGTGTAATCAGCATTACGTTCAGATACTTGTGACTGACCTGCAGCAAAGTGAGCACAGACAAAACATAATGATGTTCCATAAATCACCATTCTTATAACAACAGCTCCTTTGTTACCCGTGGCACCACCAAGCCCTGTTTTAACAGAATCAAGAGCCACATCTCTTATATGCGGAATTAAGTCCTTCCTCACAAATATGAACAGACAAACTCCTACTAATTGATGACTAGACAAGAGTGTATATGAAGCATCTCTGCATAATACTTTCTCTAATTCTTCACTCCAGGCTTTAGCATTATCAGAACTTGCAGCCATAATATTGCTTGCGTTTAAATCAACAATCTCTTGAAATCCTATGGCAAATATATCCGATGGTTGTTCAGTCATATTAAAAGTAGACACTAAAGATGAGTTAGGACAATCCAAAAGCCAATCAGCTAGAGATACATCTTTATAGGCCAAGCTTCTGAAATGTTTACCGCCATTCACATTGTATGTACCAATAGTAATACGAATATTGGACGGTTGAGTGAATTCATTAGCCCTTCGACACATTTCTCTCAACACTGGAGTTGATGTATGAAGTATATTTGGGGGTAGTAATATTCTTGTACGATCAGCAAGTTCCGAATTTAATGTAGACCCCAACAACAATATGTCAATAGCTTCTTGTTTCGAATTGTCTAACAGATTGTTCTGAATAGTACGAGCAGCTGATCTGGCTCCATCTATAAGCTTCGAACCTCCTTGAATAGCTCCAGTCCCTGCGTAAATTTTAGATATCTCATTCCCATTATTTATCCACATCTGTTTGAACACCTCTTCAAATCTATTAACATTTTGTTTCTTATCCACACATTGCAAAAGCATCAGCTGAATGGCTAGCATTTCTAATCCAATAAATGTTTGTATTGAGTTGGTTCTATCTAAACAATCAAGGCAATTAGTACGGATAACACCTTTTTGAATGTTATAGATGTCAATACCTCTAGCACTGAAGATGCTGATGTCATCATAATTTTTCTCAATAATTTTCTTAAACTTAGATAAAGCAGTTTCTATTGATGAAGCTCTCACCTCTTGGTGGTAATCAAAAATAATTTGTATAACATCAGAATGTGCCGACTCATTGAGATGTCTTTGGTAAGCATTGCTAAGTGTTGCTTCACCCTCACTTCCACCAATCAAACTTGAGCCCAGCAAATTCACAACAATTATTGACCCATAATTACGTTTTAACTGTGAAAAATGTCTGTCACATACACTCGTTGACGCATCATAACCTCGAGACATTTTTACTTTGTGTGATCCTACTTGAATACCAGGTTGTTCCCAGAATAATGGCACTGAACCTCTTGTTTGTATATAGGATGCTACAGAATCATCAATATATATTGCCTGTTCTGTTTCAACAAAGTTGGCAACATTCCCATCATCATTACTTCCTCTTACATTAAAGCGAGTGCCAGCTCGCTCACAGCTTAATCTTGACACAAGCACTGCTCTTGCCTGGCGATGCCCGACGTAAATAGTGCGGATTTCCACTGAACCACACATAGCTCTAGTCAGCCAATCATCGCAATCAATACCAAACCTGATTAGATGTATAAAAAGTGTTCTGTTCCAAAAGAATCTATTATCAGGGTTAGCACCCTTACTTTTCCTCTGAGCGCAGAGCGTTAAATCAAAAAGATTATCTTGAATTTTACCAGAGTTCCATGAAAAGTAAAAAGTACCAGAATTTAACAGTTTTCGAACTTCAGACACTTTGTCATCCCCTTGCGATTGATAGAATAGGGGAAGAAACTGTGTTTGTGTTATTTTAAATACTTCTACATCACCCACCTTTCCGACGGAGCAACAGCCTACGACTAGTACTAGATACAGCAGACAACTTTCACCGGCATTAAGTTGTAAAACCCCCAAACAGCCATAAGCATCGGAAATTTTATGATATTGTTTTCGAAGAGTTTCCGTTTCTTGAGAAGACAATGAGACGACAGCTTGAGATTCGAAAAGCAAAGCCGTATCTTTATTTCTGTGTTGCAAAATTATACTGTAGGGGTTTGGTGGCGACGACTTCTCTAGGACTTTAAATCCTTTTGACATTGCCATGTCTGCTTCGTGAATAGAAATTACATTCAGAAAACAGCCATCCACCCCCCCACTTAGATTTCCACTATAGTAAAATACGATTTACATGAAAAGTCTACCATCGACCGATCCGATCAGAAGAGAAATGTCATCAATGTCATTTTGCTGTCTTGTCATTTAGTTCAGAAACTAGAATCAGTTTAGTTATGTATGTAGTATTTCATTTGATTATATATATCATCCTCTCCTTCGTCTAGGCTTTAATTTCCTTTAAATTGGTTAGCGAATCTGCGTTTTCGAAATAATAAAATATTTTTGAAAAAAAATATAGTTTCATAAAAATACAGGTATTATATATTTAATTTAAAATTCTTAATACATGAAAAATACCCGGGATATAAATGATGCAAAGGACCAAAAGGTTAGAAGAGAAGAGAGGGTTATGTTAAGTGTGCACCGCTATCCGTCAACTTCCGCAATAATTTGTATAATAATCCACAATAATGTCTTGGTTGAATTTCCAGCCTTTGCTTTTGGAGTTTTGTCTCTCCAGAAGAAGATGGATTGAAAGATGGAGGTTGCGTTGCTACATTTCAACCGTCAGACAGAATGCAGAAGTATAAATATCTCTTTTCAGGACGGTATTTTGCGAGGTCGTGGTACCCTGTCAAGCCGGCTCATTCATGCTGCTGGTATTAAATCTTACAACTAAAGATTTTTTTTATATTTCAATGCATATATTATCATTTCAAATAAATTATTTTACATTAAAATTAACATATTTCTTATACAAGGCGAGGGAGGCGGCTGGTACGGTGATTCGGCCACTGTTCCTCTGCACGTAGGTTTGGTATATCTCTTTGGATGCTTTGGTAACTGTCGGCGGGATGACATCCACCGTGCTGTCGATGGTAAAGGCGCTGCTCACAGTCATCACGATGTGTATGTCGGGATCATACTGCGGATTCGATCTTCTCTCAAAGTTCACATATCTCTTATATCTAAAATATAAAATAATGCTACTAATATATGTACATTTGGGAATCTCTAGACAATTATAAACCAAAACTTAAACGTTTGATGATGTAAACAAAATAATATCTTACACAATCATATCTCTCTTGCTTGGTTCATTTAAGTGAATTGTATTTGACCTCTTGATAGCAGGAAACATTGGCGGCTCCTCGGGCTCCTCGGGGGATAGCACCTTGTCCACTAAGGATAATGGAGATGGCACGATCTGACGGGAGCTGGGAGTCGAACTGGTCAAGTCGTCTTCCGATGAGGAACCGCTGTTCGAACTGCAACAGTTACAAAATATAAACGTACGTACCGATTGTAAGTGATGTCATTTTATTACAGTGTGGTGTAACTGAATTATCAAAATACTAACTTACAGTGGCGGATCCAAGATTGTGATTTGAGTCCATTGAAGGAATGGCTCGACCCTCCTAAGGGTAGATTGTAGGAAGATAAAAAGTAAACATTATATGAACCGGAAATTATCCTATAATTGTACACCGCATTAAAGCTTGGAGCTCGATGTAGACAAATTAAATTCGTCAGTATACCCTTTCGTTAAACAGACAGACGCTTAAATTAATTAATTTATTTATTTTTATATTTTGGGGAAATTATCGACTATAATAGGCGATACAATAGTTAACAGAGTAAATAGCAAAAAGTCACTTACAAATTTCCACTTATAGTTTGTTTAATTTATGCGACATTCACTTCCGATACTTGGTCAATAATTACTTTGCATTAAGTAATAGATTATTTTAAAAAATGCCATACTCGCTGGAGTTATTAGAGGTAGTGCTGGATCGGCCGCTGATGACGGGGTTCTTGGAAGCTGGCCCCTTGTTTTGGCCGACATTGCGCCCTCGCACCACAAACGGACTGCAGCTCTCGGACGACGGCGCTAGGTCGCGGAGTGTGTGGAACATCTGTTGACAACAATAATTACCAATATGTTGGAGTTATTGGCAGCCTGGACCCCAACTATCAGTAATTCCAACAGGTTATGGGCTCAGTCACGCAGTAAGCCAGGGAGCCTGGGTCCAGTGAACGAGCCGATAAAAAAAAACAAACATAAACATCAATAAATACTAGTTACTACAAGAAATGCAAAGTGATGCGTGACAATACATGACTGGGATTTGTAAGTCATACGGTTAGACGTTTGTTTGCTTGCCACTTTTTAGTATAAAGACAACGCACTTTGAACTCGAAGCAGTCGGTGAAGACTGTGTACTCGAAGGGTCGGTTGTACTCTTGGTAGGGGTCGAGCATCTCAAGCACGCCATCGCCCTGCGTGCCTATGATCTCGCAGCATAGCTTGCGCATCTCGTTGCTCGGCAGCGGGAGGTGACGGACCACTTCGTCGTCCCACCACTTTGTGAGAGATCTGGTGCAAAAAAAACTGATTGAGATCTGGTGAAAAACATCAATCATTGCATCTGCAACAAGCCAATGATTTGCGCTTGGGTAAACAGGATCAAGAAGATGACAACTACAAAATGCCTATTGAGTAATAAGCTTACCGTCGATTTGGTATATAAACCATGGCTTCGGGATGATGAAAGTAATAATCAGTAGGGTAGTCCCATATAGCCGGCTTCATAGCATCCGGGATGAAAAGACCTAAGAATAAATTCATCGTGTTCTGCTTCTCCGCATCAGAGAACGTGTTGGAATAATATCGGCTTAGTGTCTGCATTATATCGTTCCCGTGGGAGGACCAGGGAGCCGTTTTCCGGTAAGTTTTTATCCTGCAAATGGAGAACTAATATGAATTAATGGCTTACTGTAAAACTGAATCACTAATATATAGTTACCTCCGTGAATGTTATTTATTTTTATTAACTTAATACATTTAAAATCACACGAGATCAATATGAAATGTTTAAACTTCTGTCATCGGTGTCTAACTTTTACTTTGTAACTTCTGTATTATGACCCGATCGGAGCAACACGCTTGTTTTTTTTAGTTTATATATAAAGTCGTATTAAAGACGAAAAACATAATGAGTGTTCCTTTGCAAAGATTGGATCAGGGGAAGTTTATACTAAATTTTAAAATTCTAAATAAAAACGTTTTCTGTGTAATGTAAAGGTTTTTAAGAGACGAGATTCTTACCACGATTAGCCTTTTTATACTCCCGATATTTCGGCACAGTTGCATGCGCCATGGTTACCGGCTGGCTGATTGAAGCCCGTGGCTAATCGTGGTAAGGATCCCGTCTCTTACAAACCTTACATTAGTAAAGATCACGCAAGCTTAAAGTTTTCTTTATAAATTCAATGCCAACATCTAATAGCATATCCAACAAAATGTCGCCGAGCGTCGACTCAATTAATGTATGTAACATTGTCAGTTTATAATTGAACTAGGCGTGTTAAATCTGCCAGTACATTATCGCATTAAACGCAACAAGCCTATTTTTTCTTGGATAAACATTTTTAAGATACTATTTTATATGTATATAATTAATAAGTCTAATGTGATAAATTTGACATCGACATAAATTGTTGAGAAAGAACACGTGAAATTGTGAATGATTGGTTCAGGTCACAATTTGCTGGACAATTTATGATACATATGCCTAGTACGTTTATAAACTGACGAAGTTCTATTTTAACAGTGGAGGAGCCCGCAACAACATCTGTTGCACGAATGGGCCGCCTCGACCGGTCAAATACCACGACCTCACAGAAAACAGGCGTGAAGTAGAAGCAGAGTACTTCTACTTCACGCCCGTTTCGTCTGATGAGTGAGGTGCCGGAGGCCTAATTGCAGTCCTCCTCTCCGTCCCACAATACCCTTTTAAGGATAGGATGGGAACGGGGAGAGGATTGGACGGGAAGGGGGTTAACAGGGAAAAGGAAAATTTCCTTTTTCATGTCTATCCTTCCGCTGTCCAGTAAAGGTAGGCAACGCATCTGCAACAAATTTGCCTGTTGCGGATGTCTATAGGTAGCGCTCACATAAAATTAGGTGATCCGCTTGCTCGTTTGCCACCTTCTTCCATAAAAAAAGAGTTGAAGGTATGTTGACAGACATAAAATGGATATATCCTTTTCCTATGTCGTCTTGTCACTCTATGTACTATCTCTATGTATTATAATAGTTGTATTGTCAGTCTCCAATACTAATAAATCGATATTTTTTTAAGGATTTGAAGTCAGAAAATATAAGTCTTCGCATACCTATGAACCAGCTGTGAGCCACCGTATTGCAACGCCAGTGTATCGCCATGGTCTTCGTACAATCCTTCAAGTAACCTCACGCAGTCCGAATCAAATTCTATTACTGGTTCGCCGATAAGACCTAAGGCGTACAGCTGAAAAAAAAACACAATATTATTTTATAGGAAGACGATAAAGTCCTGGATCCTATAAAAAGGGTCTCGAGCCGAGCAGGCACATCACTATTATTGTTCCTACATTATTTGTTAATGCGTAAATATACGTTTATTCATTTTTTATACTCTGTAAAAAAGTCAGTCAACAGTGCCATTAAAAGCAAGAATATTAAGCAAAATCGAATCTAGAAGTCTTTCCTCGGTAGAGAGTATTTCTTCCAGCAACGAATGACATTATTGGGATATGTTGAAATATGGTAATAGTAAGCTTAATCTTACATGTCGTCAAAAGTGGCAGGCGTCGTAACTGCACTTTTTGGTAATATTGACTCTATATAATTTTTATATTTGATACCATTTTGTTAGGCCAAAAGATGTTGTTTCATTTACTTTTAAATAAAATATTTTTTTGTAAAAACGGGTATTTCTGGAGACAAAATTCGTATATCCCCAAATATAGAAAATTTTTTTGAGCAAATATCTTTTAAAAAAATTGTCATACCGTATATATTTTTCTAATAAGTATTTGTATATAGCTTAAAAACAAACGTCCGACTTAAAATAAAAAAATCGGAGTTAAGTTGTTTGAAGTTACGAGGTTTGCCACTTTAGTTGATGATACCTTTCGCATCTAGCGGACATAAGTTTCTTGGGATGATTTGATTTGAGCCTTCCTTTAAAGCGTCAGTCAAAGGTCCGTCCAATTATGACTTGGGTGCTTTCAATAGAAGATGGCTGGATGGAAGGCTGTTGCTAAATTAATACGTTTTATTTTCTCACATGCACTCTAAAACGTGTGTACTGATTATGAACAAATTTATCGACAATCATCAGATTATCCTGTGAAGTTTGATAGCATTCAGATCAAGATATAATTTTTGTTTTATAGTAGAAGATGGCAAACGAGCACGCGGTTCACCTGATATCAAGTGATCGCTAGCCATAAGCATCCGCAACAAGAGTTGCAGATACTTGCTACTACCTTTAATGGACAGAGGTAGGGATAAACAGAAAATTGTTTCCCTTACCTATTCACCGCCTCCACCGTCAAGTCCTCTTCCCCTTCCCATCCTTTCCTTATTATCAAATGATGGGAAGGGCAAGCGGACCAGAATTAGACCTCCGGCACCTCACTCATCAGATGAAACGCAAATTAATCTACTTCACACCCGTCTTCTGTGAGGTCGTGGTATTTCACCGGTCGAGCCGGCCAATTCGTGCAACTGATGTTGTTGTTGCGGGCTCTACCACTGTTAATTACGTTTCACTCGTTAATAGCACGAGGTAGCACTAATTGTATAATTAGTGCTACCTCGTGCGAAGTCTGAGAGGGTCGCTAGTTATTTATAAATAAGAAATACGTGATCGTAACAAACCTGATGCGCCAAAACACATTTTCCAATAGCAAACTGTGCTGTATTCGTCCTGTCCAGACAATCAACACAGTTGACACGCACGACTCCGGTCTGCAGGCGACCGGCCTGATGTCCCGGTATACCGGTCTCCTCGTCGTAGCTCTTACAGCTCATGAATATACCCGTCCGACGGACTACAGTGCGGGCTATCGCTGATAACCTTTAAAAATTAAAGCTAAATTCAGATAGCATTGTGTGGATTATTTGGGGTTAAAATAAATAATACACAAACAGATATTAATGGAATCTGGGAATGGACGCCACATAGGGAGAAAAGAAGTGTCCAGCGACCGTCTTGTAGATAGAAACTTTATTTACCAGAATAATTTAAAATTTCATTGGCCTTTGTCGCCTGAACTAGGTGGGGGATCTGAGAAGACGGGTAGTAGTAAACTCTAAAATAGTATTATAGATGTGCCGATGACCTTGTAAAACTGCAGTGAAAGTCTATGACCAGCAGCGCACTGGTACACGCTGATGATGAACGACAGAGTAGAACCATTGTTTAATGTAATTACTAACAGGCTTGGGTTCAACATGAATAAATTTTCATAACATTTATTTCTACTATACAAATTTCTTTGTCTCTTTTTAGTTGTCAAAATGGTTTACATTGTGATGATTGAAGAATATTTAAACTTACTTATCTAACACTTTGGCATCTGCTCCTTTATTCATTCTGGCCATATCCAAGTGGAAATATTGTATGGCATGCTCAGGCGGCAAAAACTGATTTAGATATTTCACAGCATTGCTTATCACATGAGTTAGAAGAGATTCATGCTTCTTTTTTTCTCTCTTCTTGACTAGATTTAGTATCATAATTGGTGAACCATATCTTTTCATGAGGTTATTAAAATGTTTCGCTGGTATCTCAGCATATGGATCGCTTAAGTCTATTGATATGGCTGGTTTCGGAACCATCTTTGATATATCCTGTGACCAATAACTAGGTATAGATCCTCTCATCTGAACAAATGAACTGAACCTGTAATAATTTTTGGGTGTATAAATAACAATCCATTCTTATTATAAGAAGAGAGGTGTCTTATGGACGTCTGGTTGGAATGAATTTACATTCGCTATACTAGCTAACTTTTGGTGCAATACTATATCTATCTATATTTATAAAATTCTCCTGTCACAGTGTTAGTTGCCATACTCCTCCGAAATGGCTTAACTGATTTCAACGAATTTTGTATATACATTCGGTAGGTCTGAGAATAGGTTTTTATCTATCTATATAATATTATAAATGTGAATGTAAGTTTGTTTGTTACGCTTTCACCCGAAATCTACTCAACCGATCAACATGAAACTTTGTACACATGTTCTTGGAGGTAACATAGATTACTTTTATGAAAAAAATATATATAAAAAGCGAAGTATGTATGTTCCCTATAGTTTCCTATAGACTCTGAAACGGCTGGACCAATTTCGATGAAATTTACAGGGATTATCCAGATTGGCACAGTGGGTGTTCCTATTTGGTAGCGATCGGATCAACATAATTAGTGGTAACCGGGCGAAGCCGGGGCGGTTCACTAGTATATAATATAGTAATAACATGTTTGTTACCTACCTGCCTGCTGCAAATGACGATATCATTGAATCGTGAACAATTTGTTCGGTTTCCACTTCATTAGCAACATCACCATGTAAGTTGGCACCTCTTTTTAAGAACCTGGTCCCTGCATATCTATTACTACGTCGAGCTATGAGCGTGAGGTAAATAGGCCTTCCAAATATATTTAAGTTGCTCTGTTCTATAAACCCGTGTACTATATATAATATCCAATCTGGATGTAGGTACGAGTGCACAGCTGACAGCAAATGGCTATTCCAAACAAATCTCCACTCAGGAACTGTTCTGATGCCAAATTCCAGTTTTTGACTTAGTTCCCTTAAAACACACAAGCAATGTACTTGAATAAGAAATACTTTTACAACATTTCACCTTTATATCCTAAAAAATTTATTTATTTAGTAAAGTTAAGACATAAAAATATAAGCTCATGCCCGTAACCCACAGAGGTAGGCAGAGAATAGGGATTTCCATTTGGCACAATCCTGGCACACCTCTCTCGCTTCTTCTACTTCCATACATCTACACAAACAGGCTTGTCGGTTAAGGGTACTCTTTATATCACCCTTAAAATAAAGAAAGATAATGTTAAACATTATTAAGTTTCTAAGATCATTAATTTTTTATTTTAGTGCTTTTATCAACTATTTACACTTTTGCGCTTTTATTTACTATTACACTACACTATACTGAAGAAATTTACCCTGTCTTTTCTTGTCTTTGTTGCAACTGCTGTTTCCATGTCTCAAATATATCTTCATCATCATACTCATTATCCTGACAAACACATTTTTTATCTTCACTGTTCTCTAAATTCAAATTAGAGTGATACACTGCTGCAGTGATAGGTTTGGGAAACAATGCAGGAGCTAATTTTCTCGGAGGTGCCATATTCATTTGCAGTGTATGTGTTATATCATAGCTGTAGCTATAATAGAAGTTGGTTGATAAGTCTATCGCTAGGAACATTTTAAGATATCTTTGTTCATCTGGATGTGGAGGCTTACTGCAGTCACTTGGTATATAGATTGTGGCTGTATCTTCTATTTTGTATATGGAATGTGGACCAATCACAGCTATCTTTCTTCTCTTAGTTACTAATATAATGTAGTATCCCTCCAAGAATCTTATAAAGCCTGTAATAAATAGCTTATTTATTTATATCCTATGTATGCTATTCCTAAGGAGGGGTAGCTTTGGGCCAGTGGTATGGTCTACAATCATCTCAGTACCTCATAAGTGGGAAAAGGGCAGAAAGATGATTATATCCTAGTGAAAATAACAGTTGGCATATTGTTTAACAGTTGTACCAATCTTTAACAATTAAGGATGACATAAAAATTACCTCCTAACTTTTTAATATAATTGTGATGGACAGAAATATAACATACTGTTTTAATTAGGATCAGGAGAAAAGAAGAGCATATGGCATGCCATATATAAAGAGAATAAATTCAGACCTTGATACCATTACATATTTGGTTTTACTGAACAACACATTTGTTCTGCCAACTAAAATCATAAAAGCTTCATAAATTGTATTTGCAATTTCTTCTTACCTACTATGCCAAATGCAGAAACAAGTTTGTTAAAACCAGGTGATCGGTTGCCCCTGTTACCAAATCCAATCATGTTTAGCAACTGGTGAATTTCCTGCTTGTTGTACTCCACTTTATCATCTACTAATATCAATTCTCTTGGATCAGTTCTATCAATTTTTAGAACACGAAATCTTGTTTGGGTGTTGTTGGAGCCAATAAGATAAAATCTCTGCAAAAATTTAAATAATTATAAAATAATTTTAAGAACTTACCACTATTTTATATAATCTTATACCATTTACCGCTTTGGTTTCGTACAGGGCTATCCGTTGAATAGAACTGATAATAGGATGAAACATTATATTTCGTTTGGACATTTTCTTCTTTCTTTTGACTTATGATACTAATAAGAACTATTTCTATTTTGCAATTTAAAAAAAGCCACGTATGCAACTATAATACCTCAAAAGGAATGTTTTGTTATTGTTTTTTAAAACCGAGAACATAATACCGAATACAAATACATACTTTTTTATTTACAAGAAACCATTATCAGTCACCAAATGTCAAACTCAGTGTCCCCATGATTTTTTTTAATTATATTTAGCGGCTCTGAGTTCTTGCTTTTTTAAGCCTGTCATTTGCAATCCAAGGAATAACTTATCATTCTTTGCCATTTTCCATTGCTATGAATATTAAGTTACTTTGGTAATGACATGACCCACCATGGTAATGATAATGATCTATTTTATAACAAAAAAAAACATAAAAATAAAACGCAGCTTGGCTCTCTAACGTTTATCCTGAAAAGTTAAGATTGTAATGAATTGTATATAATCAAAGTAATTATAATAAATCAGCATATTTTCGGAGGAAGGAAGTTTATCCTATAGTCCAATTTATTGTTTCATCAAGGCTCAATGTCTTTAAACATGCCAAGCAGCCGATATTTTTTTAGGAAGAAAAGTTATGAAATGGCAACTTCTTTAAATATAAACGTAACATAATAAAACTATTCACCGGTAGATAGAGCAATAACATGCATGCAAAAAAATTAATTCCGGAGGACCTTTGAAATAAAAATTCAGATTTTTTAAAGAAGATTTTGAAATACCAAATCTTGGGGTGGACTGTATTTTTTGCATGTCTCTTAGAATTAAATAAAAATAAATAAATAAATATGCGCTCACGCCCGTAAACCAGAGGGGTAGGCAGAGATCATGGATTTCCATTTGGCGCGATCCTGGCACACCTCTCTCGCTTCTTCCACATTCATACATCTACGCATGCATGCTTGTCGGTTATGGGTGCTCCTTATATCGCCCTTTTTTAGTAAGTCATTAATCTGATCGATATAAGTTCTCCTAGGGTTCGTCCTCTACCAACACTGCCACTGACTTTTGCAACATAAATTTGTTTTATTTATTCTCTCTTCATTCATCCTTTCAACATGCCCGAACCACCGAAGCATACCTTTCTCAATTCTAGTCACAATGTCCACTTTTAAGCCACACTTTTCCCTTATAACGCTATTTTAACCCTATCATTCAAAGTCACGCCTAACATGCTTCTTAAGGATCGCATATCAACGGCATTAACTCTACTAACATGCTTTTCCTGCCAAACCCAGCTCTCACTTCCATACATTAAAGTGGGGACTAGTACAGCATTGTGTATTGCCAGACGAGCCTTCATAGATACATTCTGACTCCTCACTACTGTACCTATAGCCCCATTCATTTTATTTCCCGCACTCACTCGTTGTTCAACATGCACCCCAAATAGACTAACTCTTCCACCTAGGACATATTCACACACGGCCATCTGATCCCAAACCAAGCAGAGCTTGTGCTATGGCAACCAGATAACTGATATTCTACATATACTATTTTAAAACAGACATGAATCGAACCCACGACCTGCGGCGTGAAAAGCAAGTATCTTATAGACCACGCCAACCGGCCCGTCATTTATTATGATAAAGATGATATTCAGTCATCAGTGATCTATAAATTAAAAGTAATAATTAACACAAACGTTTCGAATAGAAATGACAGAGTAAAAAGTATAAAGATAAGAACTTGTTGGCTTACGTATAAAAAAATGAACACATTATTTAATTTTTTTTAATTCCAGATCTTTAGAGAGCATGAGTTACACGGTTGTCAGAATTTATCTTTTGCTTGCGGCTGCGTAGTAAGAAATGTCCATGCGTTTCTGCAAAATAGTGACAATGGTAGTTATGAATCTCTTAGAAATTAATAGGCTCTCACGAATTTTACCCTAATGTGCCAAACAAAGAAAGCCATCATAAGTACATAGCTGGGCTAGGTTCTAAATATCTATTGAGTCACTCGCCATTCACACGGACATTATATAGGGGTCCATTTTGGATTAAGAGCCGTCAAAACCAGAAACAAGTGGTCTTTCAAACAGAAATTAGCGATATCAAACGATTGCTGCTAGTGCAAGCGAACGTTGGGTTGAGACAAGTTAAATAAGATTTTTGTGATTTTAAAATCTCGCAAAATGCCTAATTCTCCTGGGGATAAGGACTCGGTAAAGGTGACTCTAATCGTTAAATTATAGAGTCGTCAGTTTATGTAACATACCATCTATACAGAGAAATTTATTATCTTTAATCATGCGCTATAATTATTTCTTTTTAAAAATGTAGGCAAAATTACATATTTTTAGCAAAAAGAAGTCACTGCAGAAGGTATGCGACTCCTTCCTCATCCAGTGGACACACGCTGTTTTAGTTTCTTTTCTCTTTTTTATCTTTTCAATTCTTTTATTTTTTTACATAAATGTAATTAGTATCTGTCACTTAACAAACCCCATCAGACGTACATAGCACATACTACGTTCTCAAATCCTTGTATAGGATTTTATTAATATATATTTATCTATATACATTATGTATAACTACATCAATAAGTACCTGCTAGGATTTATTAATGCAGGCCACGTAATTCGGGTCATAATTAACAAACTCTATTCTAATAGGTGTAAGTGCAATAAATCTTTGAACGCCGTGTTGCATTTAAATTGCGGCCTTAGAATATATTAGGTTAGATAGTAGCAATAGAATAACGGACTTATGATAGGGGCTTGGGATGTTCTGAATTAGATGTACCTGCTACGTACGTTACCTCAGTAACCATATCAGGAAAAACTTGATGTAAAAAGAGAATTATTAGACGTGTGACGACGTATTGCCTTTCGGTATTTGCTTAAACAAAAAAGGTTCAATGAGTTAATTGTAATTCATTAGTGCGTTTAATTACAAAGAGTTTTTAATGCAACAATTATAACAATTATATAAGATTGGTTAAGATGGCCAACGTATGTACATCAGCTTACATTAAGGGATGAATCTATAAGTTTAATCCATACAGATAACCGAAATTGAAGTGTATGTATGTAAAATCAAAATAAACTGTATAAAGGGAAAATTTACGAAACCATCATAAGACCTCTCATAACGCATGGATCGGAAAGTTGGCTGTTAAAAGAACGGATGGAAAGAGAGTTCATTAGGCAGAAATGCGAACGTTGAGATGGACGTGTTATTTTTTTATTAGAGGAAAGTAGCACCGATAGTGGAAAAGTTAAGGAGCAAAGAGTTAGCATGGTATGGGCTTGGGCAGGAGGGAAGAATGGCATGTGACAAGTGAGAGTCTTAGATATGAATGCAGAGGGATTTGTCGGTAGAGGTAGGCCTAAGAAAAGATGGATGGATTGCGTGAAAGGTGACGTGATTAAGAATGATAGATCGATGAGGAAGTCGAAAACCTGTTATGCCGACCCTACATAAAACGGGAAAAGGGCAGGGAGATGATAAAGGGAACGTACATATACTACGTAACCCATTCTTTGGGGGCCGGGAGAATTTTAAATTACCACGCTTGGTCATAATGTGGCTTAGAAGGCTTAGAATTTCGTTACGTAGATTTTAGTCAATATCTCCTAGGGAAATTGTACGCTTTTTCGAGCTATATTTATATATGACACGCCGCAGACAAATATGATCCATATTATGGTTAATTTTTTGTTTGCAAGAAATGATTTAAAACCATATTAATGAATTACTACGTGAAAACTAGAAAACTCACAGAGGGGTAGGGGCGGCTAAAAAAATTGGAAAAATGGGTCATGCATAATAAATACGTTCCGTAATAATAATAATACTCATATTTTTCAAGTACATGTTAATAAATGTCGTGAATTAGGTTGTTTGTCTACTTTTACTCAACAATGTAACGAAAACCCTCTATATAGACAAAGAACAAATTGCATGAATTTGTTATTACAAATAAGAGTAAAGCCACGTTTGGGATGCATTATGGTAGGCATACAAACAACAGTAAATTTATACGGGGGTAGTGTGAGATTTGCAATAAATCACTAATCTACAATGATCTTGATCTTTCGCTGAACTTTATTTATTGTGGCAATTTCTTAAAGTTATATCTATACTAATATTATAAAGAGAAAATATTTGATTATTTGTTTATTCCGGATAAACTCATAAATTACTGAACCGATTTTAAAAATAGCTTTGTACCTTTTCTATGATCTAGTTACCTATATGTAGTTTTTTTGATTTGTCTATCCATGTATCCGAGCGAAGCTGGGGCGTGTCGTAGTAGTTACTTTAGTACTTAATATACATAGTTACGTGTATAAATACACATACACGACAGGCGGATAAAGAAGGGCGATATAAGGATCGCGCCAAATGGATATCCGTGATCTCTGGCTAGCCTCTGGGATACTGGCGTGACGGCATTTTTGTTATTATAATTAAGCTAAAATTCGGGATTTTTTTATAAAGGAGGTCCTTTACTAATAAATGAAACGTTAATAAAGTAATAAAAATAGTAGTGTTTCCAAAAATTTCAAATTTTTATTTTCAATTGATTCGTGTACGATGAAATTATATGGTTACATAGCATATAGTGACTGCTATTTGGGTCCAATCTATTGAATTAGAACAACGTTAAATCTTTCAAAATATAGTTGCTTTTATGGTTATAATTCCCACTCATTTATTAATTAATATGTATTTATTATTATATATTAACTGGTCCAGTTTTGCCAGACATAGAGGTGTGTCGCAGACTTTTGGGGCCGCGGAGTCCTACAAGGAGGAGGCGCGCGTGCGCGGGAGGGCGCTAGTGTCGGCGGCGCGGCAGTCCCGTATCCACCGGCGTGTGTGTTTGACGTGAATTTCGCTCCGCGCGCGCATAACCGCTAATCGGTCTCTGTAAAAAACACGACGCGCCCATGGCTGCGGCCGATATCGAATAGCTACTAGTGTTTAATTGCCTGTTTATGTGATGACCACAGAGTTAATGTTAAGTCCGAAGCACACGGCGTTAGTAAACAACCGGTCCAGATAGGGAGGCTGCGTTGCCTCGCGCCCGGTTACGGAGGAATGCAGCAGTTTTAACTACTGCGGACCTCGAGGAATCCATTCCAAAATTGGGATTGAAATACAATTTCAGTGTTAAGGTAAGCGCTATTTGGAATACAATTTTAGTATCGAATCAAACATTAGTCTTGAGTTGTATTTATTTCTTAAAATTAGTTTGTATAGGGCGTGCGAATTAAAATATATTCATGTTCGAAGTATGATAAATTTCAAAAATAATTTAAAAAATCTTACTACTAATCTTAAACCTTTGGTTTTGAGTAATATTTTTATTAAATAATAAAGTGCGCACACTTTACTTAAATTTAAACACAAATTTGTAGTCCAATTCTTTTCTGAATTCAGAAGTTCATGTACGGTGTACATTTGTGACCTGAAAGACTACCGTTGGAAACCCATAAAAGTCATGGTTATATCAGAGTATTTAGTTTGATTGTGTCATATTTTTCAAATAAGGTTTGGCGATATAGTTAATTCCCTTCACTACCCGGATAAGGTTTCATGGTGGTATCATAAATATACCACATTAATTTCAATTTCAAGTGGATACTTTAAGATATTTTTATCGTATTACTTTTAATTTAAGATTGTTATAGTATATTTTGAGTATATTTATGATACTATAAGCTGAACCTCGCGGTTTCACCCGCCGTTCAATTTATTTTGAATCGACGAATGTCCTCAGGTACATAGATCTGATGTAAACTTAAATTGGATTATAATTATTTCTCCATAAAACTTACATACCTTACTTAAGACCTTTAGGTTATGAATTTATAAATATCCTTTATTAGTGCTCGCCTATGTAATATCAGATATCTGAATTTCAATTTTTCAGTATTTTGGGTTGTGAGGTGATATGCCAGTCACTCAGTTCTTCTTGTATATAAATGTATAGATAAGAAACATTATCACAAAGAATTCATTTAGCATTACAACGTCAATTATAAAACGCTACGTACATCGCATTGTAAGGTTTATTGTTACAAATGCTTACATTGCGTAACTATATTTCCTCATTCAAAGATAGAGACTTCATGTAATTGGCGGATCAAATTGCTAACTTATAATACATTTTATTTTTAGTTGTTTGCAGTCTATGTAATAAAAAATATTATGACGGAAAATTACTACATGTTAAAGTATTTTTATTTATTCGTTACACCGATGATTTTCGTGCGTATAAGATTACTAATAATTACTTTTAAAATATTTTCATTGAATCCTTATTAATGTATTTAAGTATTCTTGTTAAATAAACAAATACTGGCTTTATTCACATTCAGTTAAAGATTGATCGATGTTGTGATAACTTAAGAATAAAGTTATTGCTATTGTCGGTAATTATTAATTAAATTATATTTAAAAGGTTACATGTCTTATGACTCCTTAAGACTAGGCAGGAATACCAGTCACTATCCGCTTTGCTCGCTTTGGCTCAAGATGACATGGTATATCTATCACCGAAACTTATATCGTAATTAAAAGAAAATTTGTAGTATATAGTATCCGAATAATATGTATATTGGTAAGAAAATAAAGATTTCTAAACCTAAAAAAACTTAACGGGTTGTCAACTAGGTCGTAGTAGAACGTCGAACTCTTGAGACTCTCAGCTATCGAATTTTATACTCTTAATCTTCTGTGTTAGTTTGCTCTGATTAAAGTAACAATCAAAAATGATTTTTGATTTTGTACTTATATATTTCTTTTGCATAAATATCCATAAATATATTCTCATATATTTATATCAATATCTTTATTATTTATATTATTAAAAAAGATATTCAGTAAACATTATTAAGATAATTAGATATCGAGGTAACCTCGACTTTTATGTTTGTATAAGTAGATGAATGTATTATGTAAAAGGTGTATACACATAATACACAAACAAAAAAGTTAGGTTACTTTACTTTTTGAGATTTAACGTCAAAATATTTTAATAATTCACACAAAACACGCGTATTCGCTGAATGCAGCCAAATTAACATTATCCGAACTCGTGACTCGATACAATTGCATAAAATTCGGTCAGTCGAGAAACGACCGGTCACAAACGAACGGAGCAGGTACGAGACAGATTAAGTAAGATTCATCACTTTCTTTTACAGGCGACGACCAAGAACCAAGAGAATGGTTCCATTCAATACCGTTCTAAATTTCTCACGGTAACAATTATTTATGCGTTCCCGCGAAATAAAATCCGAAGAACGCATTGTTACATATTTTTCTATACGTTGTTTTTTTATGCCAGGCAAAGGTGCCGCTGTCATCCAGCCAGTCCGAGTGATTTAATTTTTGATTATTACATAACTGCTTCATGACGAAATAAGATTTAAATATTAAATAGAACATTAGTTACTTTAAGCTTTTTCAGAAAAATATTTTCTCGTGCTTAATCTTGTCGATGCGATATTTATTGATATATTGATTCGAGATTTACTAAAAACGATTTGTAAAATGTAAAAGTAAACCCAAAGGCCTATCGAATTTATTTTATTTTTCTATCGTTTACCTAGTTAAGGTTGTACAATAATTTAACCTATATTTCTTTCTTTCGTACCTAGGAGATGTTAATGATTTTGTAAATTTAATGATTTTAACATGCTTTTATTATGTTTCATGCGTAGGTATGTATATCTGTCTGTATATAATAGTTATTTATGATTATTCTTACCAGAATCTTCAGGATTTGCGATTCTTTTAAGATTGAGAAAAATGCCATCTAGGTATTATATATACATAGATAGTGATTTAATGGATTAACGTGTATTTTTAGTTTTTAAAGCTATTAATTATTTAACTATTAGGCACAAAGTCGCAAAATTCGAAGACACATAATTAACGCAATCTGCATTAGCTAGTGATTGTGAGAGGCAGGACGGTCAACTTGTCTAAAAATTGTATGGCACAGTGAGAATACCGATGAATCCCACGTCGTATTCTCATACACTTAGTACTAAGCAATAATTAGCTAGAGGGAATTATGGTAGAATTATTTAACGCCGCTATAACGGGTTTTAATTATTACCTCTGTAATGCTACAATTCTCTCATACATCATTTTAATGTAAGCCCTATAGTTTATAAGCCTACTTCAAGAAAGCAAATTGTCCTATTTTTAACCGAATTTGTGAGACGCATTATTAAGAATAACTCAAAAACTACTTGACTTTTTGAAAAAAAATCGGACTACATGACAAGCAGCATTTCAACCGGCCGTTTCGTGACAGAAGAATCACAATACCCCGTCTAGATATAGAAGTTTCACTTCGAAACTTATAGTTTTTAATACTTTTATCACATGCTTTGCATATTATTTTAACATATTTGAAGAGATTAATAAACAAATTACGCAACATTGTTTCACAGCAAGATGTGACTTTTGTAAATAAAGGGACTTACGTTAAAATCATAGATTCCAAAATATTTTCGAAAAACAACTTTTTCTTATATTACCTTATAACATTAATAACTGCACAACTACACTTAACTTTATCTCACGACTTCCACTTCTACATTTCCGATGAAAGTATCAAAAGTGGTCGCCATGTATAGTAAATGACGTTTGTGTGTTTTATAACAATCATATTTTCCACTGAAATAAGGTATGAACAACAACGTGTTACGTTACTTTGCAACGCTGGCCGGATGCAGCTAGTAACTATTCAAATTAATTAATTATAATAAAAAATGTTACCAGTGATTTCTGAACCGTCATCGCCTACCCTGCCAGCTTTGGGTTTCGAATATTTTATTATATTTTCCTCGGTCCATTATGGGATTTGAATTAATTTTCCCCCGGTTTGTTTTAAGTATAATTAACTTTGTGGGTATTAAGCTTTCTAACTAATGAAAATTTTAAAGCCCGATTAACCGAAAATGTTTATGAAAGTTCTATCTCTTTTGTGACAAGTCACATCCGTCATCATTTTATTACTTCCAATGATATTTTATACTACAGACATATCTATATACCATAGTATACGCATACAAAATCACCAGACAAAAGTGTTCCGATGACAATGACAGCAACATTCACACATGTAAAATGGTATAAAAAGGATAGCGTGATTGAAATAATAAGAAAAAAGAGGACAGCTAGTGTTTGTCACTTAAGAGTAAATGTACAATATGTGTGCTCAAGAAAAAACGTTCCAATTGGGACATTTTCGAGTCTACTTCTCAAACGCTATTTTATTATAAATATCATTGGTTATTTCTCTATTATTTCACTCATGAGTTATGTGTCCGGATACAATCAGATCAATTTTAAGCCCTTTATTAGGTACCTAGACCATTTGTTATTTTACAAACATTAATTTAGGTCTATATAAATTAAAATGACATTGAAATTTCGCGAAACCGTTTGCTAAAACAATTTTTATTAAGAAAGTAAAAGTTTTGTATAAAAGTAATTACCTACACAGAAAAAATAATACCATTTAAATACTGCTATGATTATGACATGAGTGAGAGACAATAAGGTAGATAAAAGTAAAGAAAAATGAAACTGCCTCTATTGTACGCGACTTAAGAGGGTTGCTTTCATTCAACGTATAATTTACATTTTCTGCGTTACTCTAATTGTTGCTCCATGCCTCTACAACGATGTGGCCTTAACCTGTTTTTTGAGTGACGATTCTTCGCGTTCACGTGTATTCATTATTACAACGAACGCTTTTATCGCCGCGACTCAGGGTTGCCAAATATAAACTTTTTTCAAATACGAAATTACTTCAGGTTCCGATCTTTTCAGATTAAAAGGTCATTCTGGTCTGCTGTCGAGGATAAGTTTCAGCTTGCAGCTCCTTCCTGGTCAAGGAGCTGGAGAGAAGGATGAGATAGGAATTAAGCAACTTTGCTGAAGCGAAATTCAAAAGTTCCACCTTAACTCCATTTTCTGTACGCTCGTGATATTGTCTAATTGATCATCCGTTCTTAGAACCATTGTTCTACCACACAGGTAAAATATATCCGCGTATTAAATTGATTTGACACCAATTCTACTACAGTTAAAAATGCTTTCTGACAAATTTTCACTGCATCGCATCTAGTTTTAGCTAGAGCATGGTTAGTTTTAACTGCAGTATTGCTAATTTTAGCTGCAGCCTAAGTAATTTATGTTGCAGTATACATTTTGTTTCCATTTGACCCATTTACGCACGTTACGAAAACAAATCAATAAGTTATTATTGCAACATTGGCTTTTGTGATTATACGTAATTTATTTTTCATTTGTCTCTATAAACCTTAAAACAATACAAGTCTGTTTCTAAATCAATGCATGAGAAATATTTTGTGTTTATGTATTTATTCTCAAAATAAAACCTCTTTCCATGCGTCCTTTTTAGGACGGTGCCTGCAACTCGGATGTATATAGATTACAGTTTACTTGTTCGTCTATATAGTGAACTATGACTATGAACAAAGCAATTCGAATATGTTCATCATACCTTTTGTCAGTGTGATAAAAAACTCAAGTTTAAGACAATTGAAAATGAACCGTTTTATAATTTAAAATATTGAAGAATTACTTGTGAGATTTTTCACAACTTGAGATACCCATAAAACAGATAAGTCAAAGTTTTTTACCAAGGAAAAGATTAGACAGATGTCTATACAATTCCTGAGCAGTGCATGTTTGTTTTTTAGGGTTCTGTACATAAAGGGTACAACGGGACTCTTAATGAGACTTCGCTGTCCGTTCGTCTGTCTGTCCGCCTGTCACTAGGCTAAATACTACAAACAGAATAAAATAAATCTTTAATGGGGCAAACGTGATTTTTATTGATAATGGTACGGCACCCTTCGTACGCGAGTCCGACTTTTACATTAAGTAACAAGGCGTCACGTAATGTAAATAATTTAAATATAACGCACGGCAACCAGAATATTTGTGGTGAAAATATGCGCATGCGAAAATATCTAGACTGGGGACTTTAGTTGCCTATAGTAACAATAATTTACAATTTACTTATATTCTCTTAGTTAAGCATAGAAATTCTCGATTTTACGAGTGTTTCGCCGGTTGGAAGTTCGAAACATAGTTTCGCTGGTTCTCATGTTGCCTCGCGAAAAGTTAACGAAGCGTGTCGCGGTGCTGGGAACTGGGAATGGGAAGCCTCGCCCGCCGAGAGCCGTTCGCGACGGAATAAAATTCATAGCACGTAATTGTGGCGTGCGTGCCCCAGCCGTATTGTAAACATGTCGAACAATGAGCATAATAATGGCGCGCCGTGGCGCTTTATGCGTGTATGGTAGCTATGGTTTGCCTTGTTTTCGACTTTACTAATTTGAAATGGCTTTCATTTTCAATTATTAAACTTTAGTGTGTTACGTTGCCTGAATAATATTTGCTGTAATAAAACTTGATAAGCGCATAGCAGTAATGTCAATATAGTATCTATACATAACATATACAGAAAATAATTTGAAAAAATAAACAATAACGTTAATTAATTTAAAATTCAAACATGGTCGTACTGAAAACACCGCCACAAAGGTTTGTGATGTTTAATAATTTTTTGATGACTTGTAGTATAAAAATATATACATATTTACGTATTCAATTGTGTTTAGTACTAACACAGTAGTAGTGGTTTCAACGAAACCTTAACATTTATTCTAGAAATATAGAAAACCTATTTTCTAATAAATATCGAAGTCTCATCCGCTTCATTAGGTCACGACAACCTAAGCGAAACGGATGTATTCGTTTATAAACTCTTGTAACGAAAGTAGCCTTGAATACGTTACAAGTTAACATTTTGGCGAATTGATACGAATTAATATGTTAAAGAATTTTGAGAGCAGACGCTGAGGAATGAGGCTACTGCATTCATAAGCACTAAATACTTTGAAATGTCAAAAGTTCATATCCTAAGGAATTTCTAAAAAATTGCTTGTAACAAATATTAACATATGCACTTACGCCCCTAACAAAGAGGTGTAGGCAGAGATTACGGATTTTTATTTGGCACGGTCCTGGCACACCTCTTTCGCTCCATTATGCAACTACGCATCAGTGTTCGTCGGTTACAGGTACTCTGAATACTGCCTTCTTTCGCATCTTACATTATTAACAACTAGCTGTTGCCCGCGGCTTCACACGTATTTGTTTCTTATCTTCCTCGCTGGATATTTTTATTTGTAACTTGATTTCTCGGATAATAACAGGACAAAAGATTTCGATAACGTTTTAGTGACAAAATGTCATTTTTTTGTCGTGTTCTGTTCATTGTCATGACAAACTATATTAGAATTTATTTCAATCTGGAAGTTTTTTTTTCGGGATAAAAGATATTTATTATTTTTTGTACCTCTGACAATGTGTGTCCAAAATTTTTTGATGATCGGTTGAGTCGTTGAAGAGTTAAAGCGTGACAAACAAACATGTTCGCATTTATAATATTAATTAGGATAACTAATAAAGGTTATTTATGAGTGACAGAATTTCACAAATTGGTTGATTTCAACGGGTAAGTATCAGGACCTCACAGAATACAGTCCACTACTATATTATTGTTGGCAAATATTAGTTTTACTACAAAGACAACATTTTCTTTCTCCTTCCGCTTTTGTCCGGGTAGAAAGTGGCTAGTATTCGTTGGAATTTAGCTAAATACTGTACGGAAGCTGTTTTTTTATTTTTAATGGAAAATTCATTGGTTTGTCCTCAACTCAACATTCGAAATACACGTTACAAAGTCCTATAATATCATGTCATCGTTTATTTTCCCATTATTATTAGAGTTATTGACTTGTTTAAACCCCTATAACAGTGTTTTTTAGTGAGTGTATTTTTTAAGGTAGGTTAGGTTGCCCATTTCATATTTTAGACAAATAATCTTAGAAATAAAATGATTAGATTAGTATGATGAATACAGATTTAGTTTTGAGTATTAACTGAAGCGATATTTAATTAATCTTAGTTTAAATATTAAATCGATCAAAAAAATGCCACAGAATACAAATTACGTACGTAAAGCCATTGCTGAATTTAAACTTATTACAACTATACGCATTTAATTTATAATTACATTTTCTAATCAAATTAATGTTACGTACTTTAAAACATTGGACTAGACACTGAAACAAATTAAAAATAATTTGACATAAAAACTAAACCATTGCCACTTCTTGGTTAATTTATAATATGGTAATTAACTGCAGAATAACTCAGGGGTCATAGTAAAATTTTCGCAGTACACAGTTAAGCAGTAGGTCAACAGCGTTTGCTTGCTTAGCTTCTATAATTACGTATGCTCGTTCCCGCTGAGCAATAACTAAAGAAAAACTATGTAATTGTCTGCAATGCAGTAAGTTCTCACGCTCACGCCAAAGGCGTCGACTTAACAGAGGGTGAATCTTTATGGCACTTATTATCTTAGGAGTCATACTATTACACTAATTATTTTCTTACTGGTATTTTAAATCATATTGGGATGGACATAGATGGCGATTATCCTGTTTTTGTTAAGCTTTGTAGGTCTGAAATGAGATAGGGTGTGAGCCTATGGCCTTAAACCAGAAAACTCAAAATCTTAAATTATAGTAATTTTGTCTCGACCAATAAGGGTTCTCATTTGGTATTTCCTAATCGGCGTTCAACACTCGTCGTCCGCGAAGTTGCGACTCTAATTAATAAACGTACATTTTTAATATATTTTTGGTGTGAACTATTTTGGCTTACAAACATACCACAACTAGTAACGTGGGTTAACGTCATCGGCGGAAGCTCCAACAAATTTAATTAAAAAGAATTCAACCGGATTTCGAAAAAAAAAGTGAACACTACAGAATCGGCCGGCGTTGCCAGCTGTCGTACCGGCTGTTGTCCGCCGGATGGAGGCTTAAATGAAATATAGAAATATAAAATCAACGTCAAACGTTTAACAATATACTGTATATAATTTACTGTAAATATTTTGACTCGTTACAGAACTTGAATTTATTCTGACAAGGTAATTAAGTATCTAATCCTTACAATTACTTAAATGCGAATGTGAGTTTGTTACGCTTTCATGTGTAAACTACTCAACTGACCATCATGAAATTTTGCACTGATATTTTCACGGTTACAAAAAAGAACAAAGGGTACCTTTTATGTTCTTTAAAAAACTTCACGAGAGATAGGTAAAGAAAACTTAGGTTTTCTTATATAACCTATTTTGGTAAGGCATGGTAATGTGTGATACAATAATAACATCTTTTTGACATTTTGTTCTATAAAATGACATGACATACATTACCATGGGAACCAATAACTTCTTTACATTTACCAATAATTCCAAGTTCATATACGCGAAATCAAGCTACAATAGTGCGCGGGCACCAGCTAGTCTGTTTATAAAAAAATAAGTATGCCTATGAAGGCTCGTCTGGCAATACATAATGCTGTACTAGTACCCCACTTTAATGTACGGAAATGAGAGCTGGTTTTAATATAGATAGGATTAATAATAGCGTCAAAAGGGAAAAGTGTGACTTAAAAGTGGATGTTGTGACTAGAATTCAGAAAGGTATAGTTCGGTGGTTCGGGCATGTTGCAAGGATGGTTTTGGAGAGAGAGTAACAAAACAAATTTGTGTTGCAAAAGTGAGAGGCAGCGTTGGCAGGGGCCGTGCAAGGAGAATTCATGTCGATCAGATTAATGACATACTAAAGAGAGTCGATATAAGGAGTACCCGCAACCGAGCTTGTATGCGTGGATGTATGGATGTAGAAGAAGCGAGAGAGGTGTACCAGGATCGAAATGGATGAATGGAAATCCATAATCTGTGCCTACTCCTCTGGTTACGCAAGCGCCATAACCCAGAAGGGTTGAGGGCGTGAGCGTTTATTTAACAACCCATCCTTTCGGCTGTATTAGCGGGTGTAGAATAATCACGTTAATACATAAATAATAATTAAGTATAATTGTTAAAAGGAAAATGCAATGAAAATGCGACAACTATACTAGAACGTTATATTGACAAGAATGCGACACAAAATTATATATGTCACAAAAAGAAATTTAAATATTTTAAAATATAAAAGTATAAAACCTATACTAGTCAGTTGCCAACAATAATCTTAGTAAGTTAAACAAAGTAACGTTAGACAAGAAAATCCACATCCGGGCGCAGAGAAGATTTCTAGTCTGATTATTTCGAATGAACAGAATCATACTTCAGCCCTCGGGCAAAACGTGAACGCAGAGATGTCGTATTCAACTTGTTTGTGTATGCGCACTAATGTTGCCAGACATGCAGGATACATGGTTACATAAATTATATCAAAACTAAAGTAGTGTTTGCGGCAACACTGTGGAGTATTGCAAGGAAAGTCTGTGCAATGCGACGTCATTTTATAAGTATTCCGTATTAATTGATACCGGTGTTGCTGAATATCCGTTAACGCAACTTAAACGCTTCGATGTTAATTCTTGTAAACCGGATTAGAGCAAATTTACAATATTGTGAAGCGATGCAGACTCTTGATACAAGTGTCAGTAAACCAGTTTAGCTAATCCAGAGGAATAGGTAGAGATTATAGATTCCATTTTGCACGGTCATGGCACACTTATGTGCCTCCTACGCATTCCTGCGGAAATACAGATTTATAAGTCATTCAACAATTACAAGTCAAAAACAAACAAATATCAAGTTACACTTGACAATATCAACTTTGTAATATAGTGCAATTTACTACTAGATATTTATTAATATAGAAAAGTAAATCCATTGAAGAAAAACACTTCTATCGAGAAAGATGAGAAATAATTTATTTTCTTAATAAAGAAATACGCAGGGATGTCGGCTTGTATAGAGAAGTTAATAAATAAATAAACGATTCAAAAACCACATTGTTCAACCTTAATTTTCTCTGGTTATATATATTGTTTGTAATGTGTTAAAGGTTAAATGTTATCTAACACGAATAAAACTGTGATTATGTTTATCATGAGGTGCCCTGCTGACTTTTATAATGTACTGGCTGCTGCCTGCGGCTTCGCACGCATTCCTTTATCATTTTCCACGCTGGAAATTTTGTACGATGTTTCCTCGTATAATAACTTCAATTGCTGGTAACATGTAGCAAAAAGTTGTTAATGTCAGTTTATGTACCTCGCGAACGGTTTTATTTTAGTGATAAAAGGTCAACCTATGTCAATAGTTTTGTTCCAATGAGTAGTATTCGCGTAGATATAAGATATCATTATCGTTGACAACCCTAGCGCACACATGTATGCCTGTTATTTCGAGTACGGGGGAGGCAAGAGCGAGGCGTTTCATTCGTAAGCGCTAAGTGTTTACAGAAGAGTGCTGCTGTGGCATCGTTAATGAGGGAATTGGAGAAAGTGGGGTAGTGTACCTGAGCGCCGCCACCGCGCAGCCGTTGGGAATTTGCAATTTGAACGAATTTTAATGAGTGAGTGTAACAATACCTCTCTACTCGATAAAAGCAGTGCTCTCGTTGTGACATGACAATATACTTCATGTGGCTATAGGTCCCACTTGTAATTCGAGTTGGGGTTCAATATTCAGTTGGCTGATACAAATACCCTTACGCTTTTCAGATCCTTTATATAAAACACACTTCTCAACAATTGTACCTCTTGGTAGGCTTATGTTGACAAAGTTACTTTTTTACTTATTTATTTGTCTTTTGTAAAGTATTTTAAATTTCCGTAATCACTGCCTTATACTCTGGATGGATGGAGTTATTTCGTCAGTATCGAAGAATTAAATTAAACTGTACTATCAAATATTTGACAGATCCTTCATAATCTGCAAATTCTTCAATACAACAAAAAACTCATTTGTATTTAAGAAAAGAACTCGTACTAGTGTACAGACTAAAAATCGTTAACTGTCAAAAGTACATACATATATGGCGTAGTGATGTGATGTATCGGCAAGATAAAGTCGGTGTTACCGCGTTCGGACGTCTCCGTTACATAATTGCAGTTGACGGACGCGGGCAGGGCAAAACCGGACGAGCACGGTTCGACGCCCGGCTGGACCGTTCGGCGGTTAGTTACGTATGTACCTTGTTTATAACGTCGATATCATACGGCCGTGACCTTGACGATTATCGATATATATCGATCGGAAACTTTACCTGTTTGTTTTTATATAAAATCTTTATTATTGACGTGTTTACTGATGCATTGTGCCCCTCGGAATCAATGTTACTTATTTATAAAGGCTTCTTCTATACACCTAAGAAAGTGTGCAAAATGTCATAATGATCAGTGGAGTCGTTAAGTTGTGATACGCGCTACAAATAACAACTAACAACTTCATTCGTATTTATAATATTATGGAAATTATAACTGTTGTTGTTGATTTTACGAAAAAAATCGTGACTAAAATTTGTCAATTGAGATAAACGAGCCAGTGGCACACGAATGTACATAGAATCACTGACAATTCTGTGGATAAATTATTTGTCACAAAGTGGTACTCTTCTATATGCTTAACCATTTTACTTCCAAGGAAAATGCATCATAGAAATTCAGGTTTGATATTTATTTTTAAAGTGAAACTTCTCTAGCCGTGTTCGACCGATACCTTGGTAAGGGAAAATCTTATAGGTTCGCGTGAACAACTTGCACCGTGGTCAGCAACTTTTTTGAATTTGGGACAGTTTCAACTATATTTTTTTTCATTTTTTTTCCATTTAATTTAAAATTTTAATGCAAGGGCTTATTTTTGTTTATTATTTATTTATTTTTGAACTATTGTCCAGTGTTTGTTCTTTATATTATTAAAACCCAAATCTCGTAGTAAATTTCTCTTCGACTGTTATAGATAGTAGTCTGTTATAGATCGTCTAGTCTAGTTTATCTTATCTATTTCTCTGTATATTTATCGTCAACGCTTTCTATTTGTTTTTTTTTTCATTCAATAATTTAATATTTCAATGCAGGTTGGAGAAATCGGTAAATATCGATTAATCGGACAGCTGAATACGTGACCGCTTTATTTATATTCGAGTTGGACACAAAAATGTGCATTTCATTCCTTGAACATATATTATTAAAAGCAAACGACGGCTTCAAATCGAATTTACAAATAAGTAATGAGTCGATGCGTGAATTCGTATTCATATGGCGTCTGATTACAATTTCGCAGGCTGTTTTAACGCTGCGTAAATTCAACACAGGATATACATTCGTACGGTTGACAATAATGGAAGTCAAATATATCTCTTCGTAAAAGAACTTTGCCTTTTTTGAGTTTCTGAATTCTATAATATTTGCAAATGACGATTGTGTTACATTCTTCAAATCGAAAATACAGATAGGAAAAATATTCTACATTTAAGTCGGTTCAGTAGTTTAAGAGTTCATTTACACTTAATAAAAGAGGAAATATTTGTATTTGTGGCTGTTTGTTACGAATAAACTAGTGAAAAGTAGAAAGTACTAGGCCTTCTTCTGGCTACACCATCTCCAATTTATTTGGGGTCGGCGTTCCTTCTCTTCGACTTCCATGTAGCACGACCTTGCGCTTCGTATTTGCCTAGATGAACTTTCTGCAGGTCCGTTGTCTGCCTTGTGGTAGGTGGCCTGCCACGCGTGCGTTTCGTCGTAGGCAAGCTATGGTCATCTGGGCGCATTTGTATGTGGTCGTACCATTAAGTACTTTTATTTTGTCGACTATGACTCTTATATATTCATTACGGATTTTGTCCAGTAGTGTGACGCCAAAAAATAAAATAACGTAATTTTTTCTATTCAAAATATGTATCATAAAGTCAAATGAACACATTTGTTAAAACTAACTTAATACAACTATATAGTAGAAATATGTTTTAAAATGTATGGAAGTCAAAAAAGCAAAAAGTCTTTACCCTGGTTTTGTTTACATACGGCCTGAGAGTTTTCTCATATCTCCTTCGCTCCGGTACTTGTGCCGCTTTCAGTGCTGAAGTTCAGGTTAATTAACTCTTCAAAAGCCCGTCGGAGGCATCCGCTTTTATACTATTATTGTTGCTTTCACAACTTTATGTAAGAATAAAATATAATAATTTGAGTACCCCAAACTTATAAAGGTTGTAAATAATCATATTTACATATGAATATTATTATACAGCTGGGCGTTGTAAATTTATTTCAAACTAACTGTGTCCCGCGGTTTCACCCGCTTTGCAATTTTACTTAAATAAAATTACATTATCAATTTAATACTACCATAACCTTATCATCATCTCCCTGCCCTTTTTCCGCGTATGTAGGCTCGACACAGTATGGTCGTAGCACAGTTTAACAATCACATATAATTGTTTAAACTGATTGCTAAACTAAACTTGCTAAATTTGATAATGATCAAATAACAGATGAGGGTATGATTTTCTTATGTTGTATCTTATACTATTATGAAACTTAATAATGTCAAATTATTTATGACATAAACAAGTGAATACTGTAGAGTTATTTCTATTTTAAATCTCAAAGCGTAACATGGTTTTGAATTTTGCATTCGAATTACGAAACTGCCGACAACCGAGACTAGTTGCCGCTATACGATACATAGACGGCAACTGCGCTCGGAATATTTGATGTGTAATTCAAAAATGAAATATACACATATCCAACTACCACTTCCTGACTTACAGCAGCCGCAGAACAGAGTCTAAGAGACTAGTAATATAATTAAACTTTTATATCTTTCATTAATTGTCGAGTCAATTAACATTTACTATTTTATCCCACTTTAAGTATATATTGCAACACATACCCTTTGTCTTTTTATAGTATTCACTCTAACTTTATTAGTTTTTATAAAAATCGGTACATAGATTCAGGCGTGAAATTGTTAAGATAGACTTCATTAGTGCGCGACGTTAGTTTTTACTCAAACGAGTATCATTATTTCGAAAAATCTTCTATAGCTGATTGATGGATTACTAAAAACATAGCGCAGCACCGAAAGTCAAAAGCCGAATATTAAAGTTCATCATAACTCACAGCGTTTAGAAGTCGCGCAGTTAACCTACGGTGCACCAAGTTTTAAATCCGACGAATAAAACTGCACTCCGTCATATAATTGGAGCGTCTTCAAAAGTCAATTGCCTGAAACGGTGACTAGATAGAACTTTATTAAATTGACGACAATCACCAAAGCTAGCAAAGTAGAAGATACTTACATAAACATATGTATCATAACTTATTCTTTTTTAATTTGTTTTCCAATTAAACTAGTTTCTTTTAGAAGTTCACCAAATTTTGTGTAAGAGAAGGGCAAATGAGCGCCGTGAGCACTGAGCACGCAACACCAGAGGAACAGCAGATGTGTTGTCGGACTTTAATGTATGATTAACTAGATGTGCCTCGCGGTTTACTCGCCCGCGGCACTCATTGCTTGGCCGTGTCAAAACATACTTAAAATTAACATTATTTTTCTATTCGCAAGGATCGCAGCGTGATGTTAAATTACCTTCCGTAAGCTGTTAAATGCAAAAATGATTTTTCGTTTTCGGATTGGTAGGTTCCTGATTAGCACCAACATACAACTTCTTCGGCCTTATTATACCTTTCTAATAGTAAAAGAATTTTAAAAATGGGATCAGTAGTATCTGAAATTGCCTCGAACGTAGGTATGAATGTTGTTGAAAATATTTTAGCCCAGGTTAATGGAAAATGGGAATTTCCTAACGAATGCAAAATTTGAAACTACGAACATATGGTTTTGTAAATTGCAAAACTGACTACTGGCTATTGATGCATAATGAAGGATTATAGTTCCTATTTTACTTCCTTATCACGCATGTGTTCGTAGAACGTATTAATATTATGAAAGTCGTTGGACCACCTTAAAGCTTAACTATCTTAGTCTATACTAGAAATAGTAAGATGTGTCCTAACACTAGGTCAACAATTGTAAGATAATTAACTTCAGAGAAAAAAAGCAGCGTATGCTTATGCAATATTTAAGGTATCGGAAGGTTGCGTTTTCGTAACATGGTAGGTGCGCCCGCGACTCCGTCCGCGTGGAATAGTGACTTTGGGCAGCATATTTATTTTTTTAAGCCAACCCTTTTTTCGCATTAAAAAGTAGTCTATATCCTTTCTCAGGCTCTAAACTACGTCTGTACCAAATTTCATAATAAAAATTAGTTTAGTAGTTTAGGCGTGAAGACAGTGTTACTCATGCATTTATATTATTACCAATGACCCGCCCCGGCTTCGCCCGGGTTCGTTTATGTTATTATGTTGATCCGACCGCTACCAAACACATTGCCAATGTGCCAATCTGGACAATCATACTTCTTCGAACATACATACTTCACTTTTGTATACTATTTTTGTCATAAAAAGTATCCTATGTTACTTCTAATACCTCCAAGAATATGTGTACAAAGTTTCATGATTATAGGTTGAGTAGTTTTCGCGTGAAAGCGTACAAACTTACATTCACATTTATAATATTAGTAGGAATAGTAGGGATTAGGGACGACGATGTCGATCGCTTCACAAACCTTTCGTTCTAGTTGAGGTTATACTCACCCTCGTCTTGCTTCTGTAAAAAGAAACTAAACCGTTTTATACTTTTACTATACTATAAAAATATGGCCTATAAAAACAGTATATTATCGGGCTCAAAAAGTGCTGTTCTGTGTTTTAATGCTTAATCAGCTTTCCTTATCTGAGGTTCAAAAATAGGTCACGTCAATCCTTAACACGAATACATTCACAGTAACGGAAACCAAACATGATTAATAAATACTCGAATTTTAGCTTTGTGGTATTGAAATTTTAGTTTTGTGGCCCATTGGTGGATATTAGACAATAATTCCATTACGTTACTTTCTTTGCAGAACAAGTAAACAATTATATTTCAATTTAGTATATTTATAATAAATCTCATACATACATTTTATCATTTCTGCTTCTGCTCCAACCATATTGTGTATTGTCTGTGTCTATGTAAAATATAAAACCCACTTCTGAGCTTGCAATATTCTTAAAATGTTACCACAATAATACGTAGTTAATACTTGATATATAATATGTTGATATCATTACATACTCCTTAAATAACAACAAAAGAAAAAGTAAATATATCTCATCATACATATAGCTTAAAAACGTTTAATAATATATATTTAATCTTTTACGCAGACTGTCCATTACCTTTATTGTAATATTTGGGAGAGTGTTTTGTGTTACTAATGTATATAATATAACGTTGGGTTAGCGAAGCTATTTCCTTCGTTACTTTTTCAAATATGAAATATGAATTGTCATTATAGCGAAAGAGGACGAGGTTAGAAGGCTTGTCGAAGGTAATACTTTTCATTGCACGCAACAGTTACGTCACGTATACGGCTCAAGATTAGGACGTGGTCACACTAGCATTTTTTTTATGTATTAAGCTCTCAAAATTAATAATAAATGAAATAATATTTATTGTTCAAAATCTTGTTCAGTTCAAGAACAAATGTAAAAATGTCAAAAGACTTTCATTTTTCTCTTTTTTTTGCAGGTAAGCAAATCATTTTACACAGTGTTAACCAAAACATATCTAATTGAAACTGACAGTCTTAATTCATCTTCAAGGAAAGGTATGTTAAGTATTTTATCCCATTACAGTTGCAATTGTAATAAATGTAAAATTTAAACTATGTATTACCGTAATAAAATTACCTGTGTAACCTAAGCATACGTCTACCACTTATGCATAGGTCCTATACATAGGTAGCCACACTACTACGGTCTCTTGTAAATCATATTACATCAGAGGAAAATCAACCTATCACTAAGTTTATAAAAGTGAACGGGAGTAGCTAAAGGTTCCATTAGGATACTAGGTAACACCATGATGTAGCTAAAAGCATGCTACGTAATTGCTACGGCGTGGATTTTAGGTACAATTTCTAAGCATGCCAAAAAATAATAAAAATGTGTTTGGAAATTGTTAAATATATATGTAGAGGTCTCGTATGATGTATGATGGTGTCATCATCTCTGTCTACCCGACTAGGGCTTAAAATGTAAATGCTCATTTGTTTTCTTAAAACCACTTTCGAATTTCGTTCTGAAGAGTGCACAAACAGCAGTTGTATTGATCGTGCCATTGAAAAAATTCGCATTGGGATTTTATTCAGCATTTCACACAGCTGTTTTCATAACAATAGTTAGCAATTGCCATCTCGTTGAAACTATGCCGTTGACATTTTACGAAATTTTCTGTTCATTGTGCGAACGTACGGCAGCGCAGTCTTTTAGGCTATTGTTTTATAATAACATGGTAGGTTGCAATTTATAAGTTTTTCCACGACCAAGGTTGTTTGGCTTAAAACAAAACCCAAATAAAAAAACATTGCATCTACAATTTTCAATCAAACAAACTACAATAACGGCAGTGGTGAAGTTATATTAAACTGGATATTTCATTTAAAAATGCGCTTTAATAGAATAATTAGTTTTAATAAATTTAATTATAAAGACACAATCAATTTTTAGTGAGTGACGAGAACAATTGTAAGATTTTGTACCAAGATAACAGTGTGACTCCCCGTCTCAGTAGTCAAGCCGTACCTCTATCCCTTCTATAACAGATCTATACCTGACACTGCAGTAATAATTATACAGAAAATACTAGATCAATCCAGATCGAAAACAAATGAACTTGGTGTACATGTGGTATGCTACAATCTTTCTTTGGCTGCCATGAAAAATGATGAAGATGAAATGAGCGCTACATCATTTTTGTTTCGCTATATTTTCGAACCGGAAAAATTATGCGAAGATCACGAAATGATCAATCCGTACTTTAGGACAAATCGGAGATCAGCTATTGGTTCTACTAGAGATGTCATTACTTTTAACAGTCTAAGCATACCTTATGAGTCGCGGCAACTAATTCTACATCAAATCGTTTTGGTAGGATTTTATACTCTATAACCGAGTCAATCACATTACTTTACTAAGATCCCACCATAACTTGCAAATAACCTTTTCCAATTAACATTAAAACAGTTAGTTACATTGTTACCTTTCTTTCTGCCTACATTATGCATTACGGTTATAGGTCAGTCATGCCTTTGTTGTAGCTAGCTGACGTGTTTAGTGTGTACACGTTTTAGCTATCGTATTGACGGTTAGCGTGGGCGTTGTTTTAACGCATAGACGTCGAACATGTTGCAAACAAAAATCATACCTACGAGGTTTTATTTTCAATTATATTGCGTCATTTATAATAACGAATTATCGTTAATGCTGAAATGTTGCAACGAAAACGTCGTTTGTTAAATAAGGGCTGGTTCTAATGTTACATTTCGCTATTATACTTTGTTGGTATACCTATACGTGGGTAACCTTAAATAGGTGACGCAGCGGCAGCGGCGCCGTATCGTCGATTAGGAAAAAGTTGTATTGAAGTGAATACGAAGGCAGCGCTTAGAAAATCAATGCCTTCCTTTGTTTTCTTTCGTTCCATTGTTTTATATGAAAACTTTAATAAATTGATTATTAGATTTGTGTATTAGTAGCTGGCAATTTTTGAAAACATATTTTACGAACAGTCTTTGCATTCCAATCAAGCTTATGTTTCGGCTATCGTTCTAGAATGTTTCACAAGTCGAATGGCAGATTTGAAGTTTCGACCATGTTTCGCAGAATTAAATATTGTCCGTTTACTTTAATTAATAACTTTATTTGCAACTAATTAAAATAGAGAATGTTTGCTTGCTTTTTAGTTCTCAAGTGACAATGGCGAAGCTCGAGCCCATCTACTAGTAGTTTAAGTTGTAATTTCGTGAAATAAAATTATGTTCACACATTGCACGTAAATACAAAGACACAGCGATAGAAACCACCCGAAACCATATCAGTCGCCCAATGCCGAATGCCAGCCAGCTGAACCGGTGAAATACCACCACCTCACAGAAGACAGGCCTGAAGTACAAGTATGTAGGTAGGCAACGCATCTGCGACTCATTTGGTTGTTGCGGATGTTATGGGTAGCGGTTACTTAACATCTCTTTTGCCACCTTCTACCATAAAAAAGACACATCAGGAAAAATAATATATAAAAACTGTGTCGTAATTCTAAAAGAGCCTATTCTTGTTGGCATTTTGTATATTATATAACAATTCCGTAGCCTTAGTACAAAGTAGGGTTAAAAATCTATAAAGACGATTTGTGATAATTGTTTTAAACATATTTCATTTTCACAACAAACAACGGATAAAAAGATATTGTAAAATACATCCTGTATTATAATTTATTAAATATTTTACATAATTTATAAATAATCGGAACTCGTTTTAACTGAGCCTATATTTTCGAACGCATAAGGTCATTGTACTAAGACGAAAAATATACTGTTATTTTATTTTAGTTGACAAGCTTTCTTATTTATGATTCCAATAACACGCACGAAGTTGTAAGATGACGATTTGTGTATATCTTACCGTGGGTTTACACTGCCTAAAACATTCACACAAAAAATATTGTCATCTCAGAGAGAGAAATCTTGTTCCGCTACAAGTTTTTACGCCAGTGGAAACCCACGGTTATAAGTATAATTATTTCTATTGGATAAATATATATGGAAAGATACGGTTCATCATAAACTTACGGATTTTCTTATGTTACGTGGGCCCTCCTAATAATTTTAGAAAAAAAGCTTTAACAATTATAACATAATTAAAACTATCGTGAGATATTATTACTAAACTTTTTATAAAACGGCTCTACTCACGTTCGCGTTTTCCCTCGGTATTGTACCGACAAGTTTTGGACCTCTCGGAGGTCCTTCTTCAGGGTGAGTGGGATTAACTCGTGTATATGGTAAAATAAAACCATTCTCCTTCTTCATTGGAAGTACCGAATACGTGAAATTTATTTTTTTAATTCGTAGTTTTTCTAAGAATGATTTCCAGCTTATGTCCTTTTATCATGGGACTTAGAATTCGGATATCAAGACGGATTGGGAATTAAACTCATGACTGAGACGCTGGTTAGTAAATAGATATTTATGGTAGGTATTTTTCTACGATGCATAAGGTATAATCTTTGGGAACTTTCGGTCGGGTATATGGTATTGTATAGTAAAGTGTCGTAAGCATTTTGAGGACGTCAATCGTAGTTAGGATCGTTTCAGTGTACGTAATGCCGCGGACGTGCAAGAATTCGCTTTGATCTAATACGCCAAGACATTTTTGAGATGAACGCGATGTATGTATATAATTCGAAGCGGAGTGGTGTTTATTGGTTCACTTTTTTCTGTCATTAAGGCAAAGATATCTTTCATATTGACGTTTACTAGGAATATTTGCCAAATATGATTATATTTTTAAGAAAATAATATAATCTATCTTTTTAAAAAGAAATCACGCTTTTTATTTTGTAAGATTTGTAAATAGACAATTTTATAATAATGGTCGTTTCAATAATCAATCAGTATAACTGGATGCTACTTTAAAACTCAGATTTTCTCAGATTTCAGAAGATGGATCTTTCGCTTATTGTCTCCCTGCACTAATTTCGGCTAGGTTGAAATCTTTAATAAATACTCTCTCTCTCTAATAAAAGTTAGTAAAACTGTTAATCTTGTTTCTAAAACAATTAGATTGCTTGTCATTTCATAGCCACGAATTCCGGTAGCTGAAAATGAAACAAGTTGTTCAGAAATTGTCACTAGCTTGTTAGGGAAATCGACAAAGCATAAATTAGCGATGCCGTGTTCAGATAAGTGAGTTTCCGTTCACATTTCCAAGCCACTAATGGACGCTTGTGTTTGCAACGCATAAATAATCGCACGTCTTGTGCGGGTAATTGTATAGCTTGCTAATCTATTCTTAGTGCGGGCACTTTTCAATATATTGGGTTAAATGTAACGTTCACGATAGATAAAGTATTAATATCTCTGCTTAACACCCAGTTTCTAGAAGGCTGACCAAAGCAAGAATTAGCTAAATAGCTGTCAATCGTCTGATCCGATGTTACTTGCTAAAAGCATGATCGTCAATTTTTTTCCGTCACATACCGAAATCAATTGTTCATGACATTTAACTTGACGGGAGTATTAGCTTAATAAAAAATTGACAAACGTTTCTGTCACCGGGCTTTAAAGTTTAAATTCATCAATAACTAAGTTGATGTGCGATCCGATGATTAAAGTTTGATTCCCAGCTAATTCTATCGATATTGATTTTATAAATACGTAATTACGGACCTTTTTTATTAATAATATGAAATTTGTCTTAAATTTATAGTCAATGGGCCCCTCTGTTCGGTAAAAGGCGGTATATATATATATATGGCGATTATTTATTTTCTATTTTGGTGCTAATTTATTATTATGATGAATTCCCGTCAGCGCTACGGAGTATGCAGTAACGGCGAACCTGGCGAGAAAGTATGCGTTTCAGTCCTCGCGACAGATAACTATATCGGTAACGAGAGTTGACGTCCTGCCGTCAAAACTGTAGCCATAAGATGTACCAGTATGGACTACTGTGATACTGCGCCGACCCACATGACTTGGAAGGGCATGGTGATGATGAGTAAGATTCCAAAACATTCCCAGTTTCCCCGGAAGAGTTTTGAGAGCGAGTAGGACAGCACTAACCATATGAACTTTTTGACGATAATCTATATTTTTTGGTTTAACAGAAATAAGCAAAATAATCTTAAACAACAACTAAGAATGAATTATTAAATATCTCTTCGCAGCGGCAGAACATTGAACGACCCAAACCGTTATAATGATAATGTGAACTAATCATTCCCCCATTTTAACAGCCTATTTCGTTTGCATTATTTTTTTCCAAGGGGTATTGACTTCTAAAACAGGTCTATTGATAAAACACATTGAAATTCTGATTAAGTTACTGTTATTTTAAACGTTTTGTGTGTGTGTGTGTCGTTGTGTTGTCCTCTGTGTATTATTTTTATATGTAATTCATCGGCCTAGAATTTTCCATCGCTCAATTTCTTTGTTTTAATTTGTCAAGTTTGTGACTGGTTGGAAAGTAACGTATGAATATTTATACATTATATACATATTGCAAAAAGTTGTTTAATGATTTTGGTTCCTATGACGTCTATTAAAGTGATTTTGGGATACAATGATTATTGCGTTTTCAAAAAAAAATACTTTATGTTAAAACTCTAGCGGTCAAAGAGATAAGGCATGGAAGACAAACATACATTCACTTTTGTTTTTAAGATGAACATTAGGTGGAATTGTGGCACTAACCGAAGATGTATTTTCAAGATATACGTATAACGTACTGTTAGATTTGTTGCCATTTCTAAGATATTTAATTGGCTATAAAATTTAATTTATTTTTCTCACAAACACGTACATCGCAGTCCTCGGATTTTGCTGAAATCGCAAGCTCCGACAGGGGGATAATTTGTTCCGGTTAATCCGTTAAATCGATTCGCCGCGTGATAATGCCGTTACCTGTCCCAGAACATGAGCTTCAGTATCCTTTTGTCTTATATACTCCTCGCACCCAAACAATCTATTCAATCAAAGCAATTACTTCAAACAATGTAGTATACGAAGTTTTTCTGAACATATATGATTGTAGACTTACTACATAAGGTATGTAAGAAACGGGATTCTTCCCACGGTTAACCTTTTTGAGTTCCCGATATTTTGGCACAGTTGCACGCGGCATGGTCACCGGCTGATTGGAGTTATGCGTTAGTGCGATAAATGTTATAGGTAGCCGTATTGATCTACATTCCTTCTTATTCTGCACCACTACTACTGTTCGATTTCTCACTGCACGCTAAGTCCGCACTCGAAATATTTTTTTATTTTGTACAAAACACACTCACTGTGCGCCTACTCGAAGTCGGCTGCTGTTCCATTTTATTATATTGAATTTAGTTTGTTTATGAAATTGAAACATCAGATGAAACAGCTATTACTGTTTCGGCTCTGCCGTAAATTAAACACTGCAGTCAACAAGTTCATACTAGTTAAAATAAGAAGTGTTGTTCTAACTATTCAAATAATTTATATCCTAAGTTTTCGTGACTATAAAGAAATATTAATCTTAAAACCAAGTCAGAATGTTCAATAACGGTCGTAGATCAACATTCGCGACTGGCGGTACCATCGAAATAAATTTTTCGTTTTGTTAAATGAAAAGAGTTCGAATATTTCGTAATGGAATCCGGGAACAATACACACCAAGGTTAAGATGAGTTTCTACTAAACACCAAGGCGTTTGGCGATCTATGAAAAATGGGTTTAGTGTCGACCGGATCAAAAAACGCGAAACAAAACCAATATTAAAAATGACGATTTAGTAAAGAGGAAAAAGATACTAAACGGTTCTGCCTACCTGTCTAGGTCTAAGGTGTTGTTTTTTTACCTGTTATAAATAAAAAGCTTAATATTTACTTATCTGGTTGAATAAAGAATGTTTTCTCACACGACTTATTTTTTAATATCATGTCAGTTTTGAAATAATAAATCAGCTATCGAAAATCATTTATGGGAAATTTATGCAAAATATTCAAGCAGCTTGAGTTTTTTAAAATATCGTACAGCAAAAACGTTGTGCTGTATTGTTATTTTTTTTTTCAATTTCCGATGCGCGGCGTCACCGAAGTGGCGCGAACGATTGCATATTCAGCGACTCGATGCGCTATTGCAGACAATCACAACAGTTTATGCACTCCTTCCACTTCAATATTTAAATTGGAAGTACCAACGGGCTAATGAACACACAAACGATAATACCTATCACTTAAATAGTGGAACATTCATGATTAAAAATCTGTAGAAACTAAACGCTATTACGAATAATAAGTTTCTTCTACTACCGACCATAATCTATAACATGTATGACGGATGTGACGTGGGTACCTTCAAGAGAAGAGTAAATAGGCTAACATAATGCGTCTTTCGACCACATCATTTCTTGACAGGGTCAGTCAAGCCCGATATAGGATAAAGGATTTTGCCCAATGTGGAGAACGAAGTGTTCTATATATACTTTAGTCACGTGTACTTGTTATTAAGACTTTAAGATACGTCTCCCTAAGCTTGCATGAGAGTTGCTATTCAGACTTTTAAAAATCAGTCTATACAATTCGTGTGAAATTTAACTTACAAGATACTAATAGCATCGCTTGGTAGAAAAAAGCAGTAACGCAACTTATACGGGGTACAATGACTATAATATAATATACACGTAAAATAGCTTCGTGTTGAACGTGACGTAGCAAATTTCTCCAGGGACAATGCTTGCTTTTTCACTGACATTTTAGGGTTATCAACTGACTTCAGCGTATTTCTGTATTTTGTCAACCCTAAACTTAAAAAATATGGCGTGCTTATGTTTATTTTGGGACTAACCGATGACCTATCCTAGCGGTTATATATCTTATTTATTTATTTCGTTACCTATTAGTGCGCGTGAACCATGAGTCACTTTATGTAAATAATAAACACCAGTCACTTGTAAATTAGCTGTTGACGCCGTCCGCAACCAGTAATTTGCTGTCCGACAAACAAACGGATAGATAATTATCTGTCTTTCAGCGGCTTAGTAATTCATACAGCAAGTCCATCGAATACCGTCTGACAAATGCCTTTTACTATTTTAATGAAAAAATCAATGAAATGTTTTTGCCTAAATATTGCTTTCTATTCCGTTTTTTTAATTTATGATATTAATATTCAGTCAAGACAAAGTTTAAAGAAATCTATTGTCATCGGCCTAAGTAGTAAGTAAGTATACGAATTTTGTAATTAATCGGCTCTTTGAATTACATACATACATTGATAAATAGATACTTACACGTCAACTTGTTAAAACTTTAATATTTCACACACTATATTTTTCCAGTATATTATAGATTGAGATGACCTTGGAAGGGTTTTACCCTGCGCTGTAGCTCATGAATATACGTTGGTACATAAACCGTCAGGTAACGTCAAAATGTACGATGTTCTTACAGATAGTACCCGTAATGCATTTACCGTCAGCCTTATGCCGGTCACGTTCCTTGAATCCTGGGCTTGATCTGCAGCGGGCCTTGTTCGAAACTTTTGCTTCACATACACCGAGCCTGATTTGATATTTTATTCTAAAGACTATCTTCACTTTAAAAGTCTACATGGGTTACTATAGGATTACGAATTTATTTATTTATACAACATATTTACAATAATCAGTGTGTTAACTGAAGGTGTTAACCTCGATCTTTGAGCCAAAACAATTAATCGCCTTTCGCCTGATCAATGAAGTCTTCAGGATTTTTGTTAAAGCTAGCATTTCACTTGAGGCGATCTGTTTGTTTATCGTTACCATAACATAAATGTTGTTTCATTCATAATAATCACATAAGATCAGTATATCAACACTACAATTTGACTAAGGCAAGTTCAAGAAGTCTATTTGTAGTACCTATATTGTGACAAGTTCTGAACTGACATTCTACCCGAGAATACTATGGTGACGATTGAGAGGTTTGCTACTACGGTTCTATTTGCACTATCGGTCAGATCAAAATGTTAACCGATGTGACAGGCCCGCCCCACTTTCTGTTGCGCAGAGGATCTCCCCATTCACAACAATTGACGGTTTTATTTATTAAATAGTTTCAGTGGATAACAGTTTCCTAGATTGCCGAGTAAGTTGTACATTTGTTTCGGAACCAGCTACATTTCATTACTCAATTGCATATATACAATACGCAATCAAACGCAATCATTGTAAACAAAGATTACATCTTACATTTTATGTTAAAATTCGTAAATTTCAAAACATTTTCCAAAAACAATTATTTCTCACATTACCTTATAACATCCTTACCATCCTATTATTATACAATTTCTGTATACGATTTCCACAAAATTACAACCATACATTTTAATACCTCCGTATATCGCGTTACGTATAAATTCAACATTCAAAAGTGAAGCTACTACTTACAATAAAAACTTAAATAACAAACATATTATAACAACATTTTCTTAAAATTTTATTTATTTCGTAAATTGTATTTTTAATATTAGTTTTTTTTATGTCTAATTATAAAAAAAATATACAAATGTCTAAAAAAAATCAGATTTTTTAGCAGCGACCAGATAAATAATATCTGGTGAGCGACAAAAATGATATGTAAATGTTATGTTGCATGTCTACCGCGTGCTGCCTTCTCATCCTGAATTCGGTTTCGAAAACAACAAGAGTAAGCACGTGATGTATTAAGACACCGAAAATTTTGATTTGATTCTGGCGGAATTCCACGAAGACAGAAGAGGGCGCTGCTTCTACAGGAATGGAAATTAGCGCGGGATTATTATCACAGAAGAGATGAACAATAACAGCCCTCGCGACATTTGGCTATCTATCTCTCTGCAACGGAAATGTCTTCGATCACACTGATAAAACAAGAATGAAGTAATAATATTAATATTATTAATACATTTTATACATATAAATTTGTAATGTAGTTGACAACACTTACGACATGTCGTATAATCTTAAAAATAGCTTATTTATAAAATTTCTTGTTTAGTTTTGTATTACATATTCAGGATATATCATAAAATTAACTACTTACTTGTAAAACGTGATGCTCGTATACTTATATTTTTAAGAGGTATTTATATAGGTTTTACAAGATTTCATAGCACAAACCGTCGCTTTTGAAATTGACAGTGTATTTGTGTTGCGGGAAACGAACGATTAAGCTAGATTTTAAGAAATCGCCAATTGTCGACTGGCTTCACTTTTGGACCAGGACCCAGGACTCCCGACTGATAAATTTTCGATGAAAAAATAAAAAGGGAATGTTCCCCATGTATGGTAAGTAACGTTCTATTGTTTACAAAAACCGACGAGTATAAGTATACGAGTATTAACCCGCGGATAATGTAGTCGACGTCGTAGGACTCCTGTCTAATGTCACTTATACGGATACGTCGACTTAAACCTACCACCCGAATACGAATCTGAAATTTTAAATATTTTCAAAAATTGTCAGTATTTTTTTTCTTGCACCATTAATAAATAAATCGATTTTTTTTCTACTATATCTAGATTTAACGTAGAAATTTCTTTTTGCAATTTTTGTTTGCATGGCGTTTCACGGCAATTATTCTTAGCAATAGAATTCAAAAACAGTGCGAATGGACAATACAGGTTTGTAGTGTGATCGTTCAGATCGAGAAACAAGTAACGATCTTTGTAATGCTGCCTACGCATATTAAACTAAAATATTATTTCACTCGGTGTAAAATACAGTTCCCCGTTTCTAAATTAAAAATGGTCATCTATTTTTAATTTTGATGAGATTTTAGCAATTTACAAGATATTGGCACAACTCTTTCCTCATTACCCATCGATACAGCGAAAATCACATCCATCTTAACCGGCGACGAGTTGAGCATAAAATTGAGATCGCGCCGGCACCGAGCGTGAAATATTAGACGGGGGCCGAGTTCTGATTAAGCCGTAAAAGAAATTGGTTCCACGGCACTGAGAGCCTTATCGTCGACGTTACGCAGCCAATTCGGTGTCAGCCATCCCTCCTCGCGGCCTGAGGCTGCTGCGCCGAGATTCCTTACGACGACTGCTTAATGTGGAACCGGGAACTGGGGACTGAGAATTGCAAACAATGCCGTGTTCTTATTAAACGCGTCATATTATGGAAATCTCCGGGGATGTTTTCCGTGAATAGTGTAATTTTGTGTTTTTTTTTCTAAACATGTGCAAGAACGTTGCCTGGAATTCTATTTAAATATTAACAATTCGCATCCCATTTGTAAGAACAATTTGGCTATATACCTATTTAAAAAGTGTTTATCCAAGAATTAATTTTGTGGTAGATGAATAGATAGAATATTTATTTACTAATCAACGTGATAAAATAAAAGTTTTTTCCACGAAATTACATTACAACATTAAATACTTACTTTTTACAATGAATAATTGTTCTCGACGGAAAATAATCTCTATCAACTCGGTTTAAAATAATGTGATTAAATATGCTTACTCTTACGGCCACTAAATGAAATTTAAAAAAATATCGCGGCGTTGCTTTGACAGACTTTAAATCCAAGATGGCGACGCGTGCTATTTCTGTAGTTGTCACAAAGCGCGGGAATAGCGGTCCCGTTAGCGCGCCAGGTGGTAGTGGACGTCGCTTACCGTACCGGAGCAATAAACCACCCAACCCGCGCATATCGCCCATCGTACTTACTGCACTTAGCGAGTTATTAAATTTACAACCTACTTTAAATTTACTGCATCGTTTGGCGACGACCGATAAGGGAAATAAGCTTCATTATGCTTCTAATATCAAGGATGAACATATTGTTTACGTTTGAAAACTTATTAAACAATAACCTTAAGAATACTTTCCCTCTATACACACACGGTAAGTATATATATATATATATATATATATATATATATATATATATATATATATTAAGAATATCGATTTGCCTAAAATTAATGAGCGCTTCCTTTCTCAACGAGTTGAAGAATGCCGTACTTAATTTTCGTAATTTTCTTCTATGTCTCGAGAAGAAGCCACGTCGTAGCGACTTGCGACGAGTCCGCACATGTGCCCAAATAAAGTTTGAATTTCTAATGACAATAAAATATCGGTCAGAGCGATGACTTGTAGAAGTTATCTGGAATGAGTCACAGCATTAGGTTGACTGAGATGAGTTTAAACGATTTTAGTATTTTAATATAGTGATTAAGTTTGAACATGGAGATAAATATGTCGGTTACGGGATGCCTTATAGCGCTCTTCTTGAGTAAGTCATTAATCTGATCGATATAAGTGCTCCTTGGACCCCGGCTACTAACACTCTACCAACACTGCCACTCATTTCTGCAATATAAATTTGTTTCGTTACTCTCTCTTTATATATAATTTCAACATGCCGAAACCATCGAAGATCACCTTTCTCAATTCTAGTTACCTCATTCACCTTTAAGTCAAACGTTTCCCTTATAATGCTACTTTTAATACTATCATTTTTACAGTGGTAGAGCCCGCAACAACAACACCTGTTGCACGAATTGGCCGGCTCGACCGGTGAAATACCATGAGCTCACAGAAAACAGGCGTGAAGTAACCACCCACCATTTCCTCATAAGGATGGGAAAGGGAAAAGGATTGGACGGGGAGGGGGTTAACGGGGAAAATGAAATATCCTTTTTCCTGTCTATGCCCTCCACTGTCTATTAAAGGTAGGCATCTGCAACACATTTGCCTGTTGCGGATGTCTATGGGCAGCGCTCACTTAACATCAGGTGCTCAGCTTGCTCGTTTGCCACCTTCTCAAATAAGAAAAAAAAACACAAACTCTTCCACCTTTTCCACTTCTTTCGCTTTAACCTTCAAATCAATATCTTACTTTGTTCTCTTTGAAACCTTACCTTCCAATGAATCATTACATTCACCATAGATTGTCTTCCGCCGATGATGATCCTTAATACCCAAGATTTGTTGTACTGCTAAAACTGAGTAAAGAAGTTTGTTCGAAACACATTCTTGTATTTGTTCGTCTACAAATAAAGATATATATATATATATTGGGGTACTGTTTCGTTTCCCTATTCCTATTTTGTAAGAAAAAGATAATAACGATTTTGCTCGCTCAATACCTTCGATATAAAAGCTATCCTCTGATAACATAAGCCCGCGATATGGCTCAGGTCCCTTCTCAATCGCTCCTCATTACGGAACGGCCATTGTCTAAGAGTGATTTTTCTTTTTTCATAACAAATGATCTTACTTGGTGTTATTACGTGAAATATATTCAAGAATATATCTAACGTAATAACGCTGCTCGCCGGCAGCTAAGTGGCGTTTTACTTGTGCCAGACATTCGGGGATACATACAACTGGTGCCCCACGTTGCTTGGGTGAATTACATAATTGTAAATTAATAAAAAAATGTCTTGTAGATAATACAGTTTTCTAATGGCGTAATTAGTTACGTGTCTGTAATTTCAGAATTTACTCGAAGAGTTTAGTACAAGTAGAAATTGTGATATACTCGTATAGCGAAGTTGAATTGAATACGGATAGTTAATGTTATGAGGTGTAAAAAAGGTGTGTCTCAAAAATTCCATGTTGACATGGAATTAACTATAGATAAATTGGCTGTCATATCAGAAGAAGGAAAGGGACCAATCCAGGTAATAGTGAATGCAGGGATTGCTTTTGCCACAAGAGCAAAGCCGCTTTAAATAGGCGATCATGACGCTTGGGTTGGGATATCATTTTGTTATAGTTATATCAGATTTTGTTTAACTTAAATGTTGGAATCAAGTTCAATAAAACTGAAAAGCATTTGCTGTTATTGTACAATTCAGAAAATCCATGTAATATAGCAAGTTACGGTTCACAATTGCGTTAACTTTTTCCGATTTGTGTTTCTCTGTCGTTTGTTAATAAAAAAGTTATTGAGGCGCCGTACAGCAGTCAGTCGCGAGACTGGAAGTTCAATAAATACCGTAGTTAAATGAAACGGCGAATTCTTCGACTACATCCATTATTCGTTACGTCGATTGTTCCTTATTGAAATTCCGTTTAAAGGCCTGATGTAGCAATTTCTATCGCTCTAAATACTGATAGATTATCTACCGTTTCTGTTGGTTTTCGTTTCTACTATCAAAGGATATTATATGGTGGTGTATTGTTAGAAGAAAAAAAACTGTTTTATTAAATGAATGGCACATGTTTTGCATCAGGGAAGGAATAGGAAAAATAAATATTCTTTTTTATCTCTAACTCAATCAAATCTCAAAATATCATCAAAGGCATAATATATATATATATATATATATATATATATATATATATTTAAAATAGTGTCCGTGCTTGCAGTAAAAAGAAGAGAGATAAAACAGTTGGCGGCTGAAATATGGGTCCGCATTGGCGAGCGTCCTCGTTGCAGCCGGCTCACGCCCAGCCGCTCTTTTATATCTACCTACCACAGATTATTAACAGAAAATGATTATTAATATTTTATCTTAGAATACACACCACTAATAGTAATAACGTTCATCATCTCATTCATTTCATTCATCATTGTATACATTTTTTTATTTTACATTTTATTGTTAGACTACATTTTTCTTTTACGACAGACGACCCTTGCTTATCTTTTTTTCGATTGTTAAAAATGGTAGCGGTGGCCTCTTCACTTCAAAATGTCACTATTTTGTCTGAGTATACTGGTAAGAGTGAATACACTGTTGAATTATAATTTTTTTATATACATATTTATTATGATGATAAGTTACTTTTCGAGAAATTAATGCATAAGAAAATGTTGTTTTAATTCACATAACACTTTTCACTTCGAATGAAATAACAAACATAATTTCCCTGTCATTATAAACTCATTTACGTCATTATATTAATCATGTGGTAGCACTTCGCACCTTCTTTATGGTTCACATTTCTATATGGTGCCGTTAGATGGTGTTGTACGAGAATGTGCTTACTTCAAGTTGTCACGGGTGCCGTCTGAAAAACCAGCTCGTGTGTACAAGTACATACCTAAAGGCTTCACAGGCCGCGTCTAGTGGGGTCAGTGACCGCGGACCGGTCGGACATGATGGCTGCCTTCTCCATTGCCATCGATGTACAGCTCCTATGAATTAATTGTCGCTATTTATAAATTATTATTATGGATTACTCTTGTATTGTGTAAAAAGTTGATTACTGCGTCTTGATCTTCATTTTTCAAATTTAATCCTTTCATGGGTCTTACAAAGTTTCCCTCTTGATTGAACGATAGATTGATTTTTGCAAAATACATACAATTCATAGGAAACCTAAAAATATTTTTTTTATCTTTTCATATTATAATTAACACTTAAATAAATTACGTGTTTTTATGTTAGATTTTGTAATTTTTTCACGTTGACTTTATGATAATTATCTGCGATGGTTTTACAACTATAAAATGTGAATTCCGCATCAAATTCTCAAATAGACTCTCCTATTCGTTTTTGTAATTGTTGGCCATGTGTAAATTAATTTAACTACATGCTAATTACAATTTGAAATGGTTTCTTTTTATTTTCTTTTGATCATTATTATTAAACTCCAAAAATGTCAATTTCGGTAATTTAGATGTTCTGAGGTTGTCTTATAAAATCGATGAATGGAAATACGCATACCCATGGTAATTTGGCTTTCCTCCCGTTGGACGCGTGGGCGTCTGGCCCTACTCGATTAACACTTCTTGTCTGACACTTCTTTACGACGAGCATGTATTTAGATTATATATAATATAATAATAAATCGGCCTTTTCTAGAATGTTTCCCACTGCAGGGACACAGGCCTCCTCTCCGAGAGGGAATGAGCCGTAATCCACCACGCTGGCCCAGTGCGGGTTGGTGGATGTCACATGTTTTCGAATTTGATGGTTCTAAGAACATGCCGGTTTCCTCACGATGTTTTCCTTCACCGTTTTTGGAGCAGTGGCGATGAAATAAATTTACACAAAGTAAAGCGCCTGCCTGGGTTCGAACCCGCGACCTACAGTACGTAAGTCGGGGTCTAAACCGCTGAGCCACCACTGCTGCTGTATTTAGATTGCGTAGATTGAATTTGGAAGAACGAGAGATGTGATAGGACAGTGCCTAATGTGCGTGCGAATTCCATAATGTCCGAGTACTGTTTTGTATAAACCTTGAGCCGGTATAAAAGAATAGATAGAAGCTATAAAAGATCACGTGGTCTATTGTTGATACATGCAGCCATAGACCACTACATTACATTACATTAAGCCTATCCTGAATGCTTTGTATCGTTTATATTAATTATGTACATGTTTAAAGTATATATCTAGGCTTAGTATGCCTGTTAGCAAAGGCCTCCTCTAACATTGTCCATTACTTTCTATCCCTAACTACACTTTTCTAATTGGGACCCGCTGTTAATTTTAGTTCATCTTCCCAGCTTCTTTCGCTTGTTTGTGTCTATATCGTTTCCTTATCGTCTCCAGGATACCAATCTGTGACAATTTTGCATTTATCTTGATCGCTTCTTCGTGTCCGGTCCATCTCCACTTCAGTTGGTCTATATTTGTAAGTACATCAGTTATTTGAGTCTTACATCTTATGGTTATATTTCTTGCTCTGTCTTATTTTCTGATACTCATCATACTTCTTTGCATAGTTCTTTCACAACATTTGAACATATATCTGTGGGGTTTTTAAAGGGATCAGATTTTCCACCCATAGGTGCGACAAGGTGAAATGTATAATAGGTATTAAACAGTTTCCGCTTGATTGCTATACTAAATTCAGAGGATTTCATCACTTCTTTTGTAGTTTGATGTATACATGGGATATGATTTCTCCAAGGTTTACATATTCAAGGAGTAGGTTGTTTATTTTAATTGTTAGTATTTTTGTGTTATGTTCATGGATAAGACCTACTTAGTTCATTAATAATTTTGTATATGTATATCTATGTAAATTTATGTATATGTATAAACCACTGCCATTTATTAAACATCGTTTATTTAGAATATTAGGTATTTAATTAAAAAAATTAGAATATTTAAAATAACAGTATTTTAAAATTGGAAATCACACATATTATGAGCCAATATGGGGTATGCCACCCATACCACACATTTTATACAGTTTTTAAACCCGTCCTGATATAATAATGATTATGTTTGTAAACATTTCGTTAATGTTACGAAACAAATCATTAGGCTATATTTGGTTGAAGCATAACAGATATGGTAAAAATGGAGTTGTTCAACGCAAGTGGGTGTTTGGGAGTTGGAGTAAAACTCATTCATCTCTGCTAATGTGTGGGCAGTTTAAATTTACATAAATTACCTGACGGCCGAATGGGGTCAAGGTATTTAGTATACGCAAATGAACGCTTTAAATGTTCATTGTATGTTATACAGTATTTTCTTGTAATCGTAAGTTTTATGATCGCGTTTTTATTGCAGTTTATTAATTAAGATTACAAAGTGTTTACTTTAAAGTGAAAATATCATTAAATGCAAGTAAAAACTGTGGCTTGTTTATCTCCATTGACCCTGAGCAGTGGAATTTAATACTCATATGAACTTGAATACTTACTTTAATTCAACTAAAGACAAAGTAAACCCCTGCTCTATTCTGTTATTCTGGTAATATGTACGACTATTAAAATTCCACCGTGTTTATATTCAGGAATTCACCACATAAAATAATAACATCGATTGCAATAGAGATATAAAAAAATATAGACATGCAAATTTACATATTTTCTTTGCAGTTTTGTTAATTACAACTCGAGGGGTTGAGGTCACTTGTGAATTTCTTACAACTAGTATTCACTCGCTCGTGCCTCACGCCTCCGCTCTCTATATCTTTTCAGTCTTTTCACACTGCGGAAGACCATCACTCAAGGGATCCGCCGGATAATTAACACAGAGTTATATTCCGATCTTATAGCGCTTTTGAAATATCGTTGTTTCCTTCCGCTATTGCAGAAATGGCCTCTACGTATTTTTCCTACACACACACACGGACTCCCGAAACCTTAAAAAAAGCAAAAGCACCTAATTAACCGCCAAAAAAAACGACTCTTCCTGTATATTAAAATAAACAACTTATTATTATTAACATTAATAAAAACAAATAAATTATTTTGTATTCCTATACAAAATAAATTATTTATTTACTAATATGCGCTCACGCGTGTAATCCAAGAGGGTAGGCAGAGATCATGGGTTTCCATTTGGCGCGATCCCGGCACACCTCTCACTTCTACTCGTACATTTATCGGTTATGGGTTCTATCGCCCTTTTTCAGTAAGGCACGAATTAGGTCGATATAAGTTCTCCTAGCGCTACATTTGTTTAGTTATTCTCTAAACATGGCTGAACCACCGAAGCATACCTTTCTCAATCCTAGTAACAACATCAACGTTATGCTATCTTCCTATATATAAACCCTTATAATACTATTTTCAATAATATCATTCCAAGTCACGCCTCATACTTTTAAGGATCGCATGTTAATATTAATTATGTACATCAAATCCGTGACATTATTTTTAAATATACCGCTATAATTTTGTTTTCCATTCACTGTCCTAATATAATATACCAGTACAATTTTCTATATTATAATAATATTTGATTACTGGTTCTGATATTTAAAAAATAGAGTAGTCATTGTGAGTGCGTCTTCTTTAATGCGCCCTGGTACGAGGGAAGCACCTTTTTAAATTTTTAACAGGCACAAACGTCGAGCTTTAAATTAAGCTATGTATGTTTAGTGCTTGAAAGTTTCCAGAGCAGCTAAAATAAATGATGTCACAGCGTTCTTATTATCTCGCAGGGCGCGGAGCAATATTTTTATCTTTTTGTAATGGTATAAGCTAACGTTAGCCACATCGTAAATATTAATTCCTAGCCACATTTTCGTATTTGTTTTACTTATAAAGCTTTAATAATGCCACAATGTATCGCGGTTATGCGGGACGTTGTATAACGTTATCTTCTTTTTTGTTTTTTTCATTAACTTTATTATATAAAAACAGTTACGTTATAAAGCGCCCTGTAAACGTTCAAACATCAAACTACAGAGTACATGGTCAAACACGATGTCAATCAAAATATTCATCAAACGCGTCAAATACTTGCAGAAGGTTATGGGTCGCGAGTTGATATCGAGTGAACCGCGTGCTCATTTTCTACCTTCTTCTATAAAAAAACAAAAGCTTTCTATCGACGAAAGAGTTTTTAAAATGGTATTATTACTTTTTGAGATACATTTTTTTTTCTTAATAATATTAGTATAGATTACACTGATTACACTTCGACGCCATGGGGACTGGTATTATCCCCAATCAACGCAACATTTTTAATCTTTTGATTTTAAAAAATCCTGCCAATTTGTCTTCAGGCCTATCACAACCTAACCTTTTAAACATGTTTTTTATAAGAATAATTTCATAGTTTTTTTACATAAGTAAGATAGTTATGTTAGTGGTTTTTTAGTTAGTTTAGCAATATTATAACCATTCCTGATTTATAATGTTTTTCATATCAGATTAGTCTTACTAAGTACGTAGCTTAAACATTTTTACATTAACTAAATGTAGATGTACATGGAACAAATATAAAGCAGTTTAACTTCCATAATGTGTAAAGCGTATTCACAGCTCAGCGAATTGTATCATTTATGTTTTATATTATAGAATAAGTAAACATAAAACTATGAAAGGTATATTGATATATATAAATATATCAGATGAACATTAAATTCATAATGTTTATACATAAAAAACATGATACATGTTTGTCAGTGAGTAGTTCGGGAACTAGAATTTAATAAACGTTACATCGATTAATCAAAGCGACATCAAACGAATAATTTGTATTAATTCGCTAATTGGTGTAATTAGTGGCATTATTGCGCGTTGAAGCCTAATTGGTATAGTCAAACAATTAATACCGCCATAATGGTACATACAATGTACATAGATTTACACGGTACATAAATGACTTGAGCCTAAGTTATGAGTGGATTAGCCACATAGATATGTAACAAGCCGAGCTCACCGAGCCCGGGTGACTATTCAATATTTGTATATTTTTACTTTACGAATTTCGCGATTTTTCCTTTCTGTAATTAGTGATAGTAGTATTGTTTATGTGTACATATTATGAACTGGTTTGATAAAATTATACAAACTTACCCGTAGTGTACCACTCACTACTAATTCTTAGAGATATCATTTGATTTCATGTGTTTTTTTTAATTGAATGTTCCCGCTTCTCGATGTATATCGACATAATTATTTCTTTCATTATCATTTCCAAATTCATTCTTATATTTAAATTCATCTTCCAATGTAACAAAAAGTGAATTCACTATAATTTATTTTTACATAACACTAATTTGTTCGCGTATTTTTTAAAATTTAATTAGGAATTATTCCTTTATGAAAAATATTGTTACATCAAGCTCACTGTTAAGCTTTTATTCAGCTTGATAAAAGTCGTAGATATAACTATCTCTATCCACCCCAATTGTGTTTTTATTTAATAAACGCACCATGTACGTCTTGCATAATAGTTAATAGGTTGCATTCGTATGTGAACACATTTCGGCGACCGGTGCGATGACCTGTATTAATTGTTAGCACAGGTGCCACGTTCCGTGTAAGACGAGGTCAGACGTGCATATTGTAAATCTTAAGGTTAATGACCACTTCTCTACACAGTCACCTACATCTCCCCTATGTAGTGTAATCAACCGCTTAACTCGGTGGTTACACGGCTAGTTACATATTTTATATGTAAATGGTATACGAGTATTATATATATAATATGATAATTATTATTTATTACGAGTATTACTACGTTTTACTAGGCTTGATTATGAACCATCTTGGACTTAGTAGCAAAAAATACCCTTATATTCATCCCTGATATTTAGTTTGTGCTTTCTTATAAATTACACAATTTTAATTGATACATATTTTAATCTAAATGGGCTGGGCAAAACTAGAGTAATCCCTTTTCGCTTGTCATTGATTTTTTTGTTATAAATGTTTCATGTTTTTATATACATGCTTAATATAGAAGGATAATACATTTTTCTTCTCAGCTGCCACATCTCGTTCTATACATCCTTCTATTTCATGCACAACGTCACCACTTCTGGAACTCCTGGTGTTTGCGTAATCGCTGTATACTGACCAACGACATTTAGTCATTAAGTTTTAACAAAATTAAATTGAGAGTTAATCTGAAAGACTGTACGATAATGAAAAACTATTAGAATAATTTAGCAAATTATAAACTATTTCAACAATAAAAGATACAAATACATTTTGATAATCTTAATCGCGGCGCGAACTGCGGAAACGTCACGGAAGTGACGTCAGCTGCCGCCATTATCTCTCTACAACTATTATCTAAACGCAACGGCGCTTTGTTGTTTTATTTTGCAACCGGATTATGAACAATAATAAAACCTCATTCGCTTAGGAATCGCAATCTTTGTTATTTCCTATTTTCCGTTTATGATTAGAAGCATTTGCTCGAACGAATTTTATTATTTTCTATATATTTACATTAAATTTTAATTAATAGTAATGTATTTTATTTGATAAATTATCATCTGCAATTATTGCATAGATGACCTAAATTATAGAGATATTCCTATAATTTATATTTGTATGCAGCTTTTTACATCGCTTATTTTTCGTAGCGTCCCTAATCGAAGTTTCAATGGCATGGTTTTTCTCAAAAAATTTCTACCAGTTAATGTCGGTAAAACTATAAGCGTTCAATATATGTGCAGTAAAAAGTAATCCGGCGCACTTGTTAAGAATGCGGAGGGCTATGCTCTATTTCTCAGCGTGATGAAATCCGAAACTAGAAAGCTCGAAGCTATTTTAATTGCATTTATATGAATTTTTGAATGTCCCTTCATTTGCTTCCTTTCTAATTTTTCTTTCATTCGGTGGAAAATTTCCAAATAGTTATGAGCTTACCATATCCAATATATGGTAAGCTCAAGCTCCATAGAGACTTAGCGAGGGAACAAAACTTTTATATTTGACTCCTCTTTTATGGTAAAAATATCGCGATAGTTTTTGTTTTAATTTCAACTTACGTTGTGTATATTTGTATTTTATTTAATACAATTTTTTTATTAGAAATAAAAACCTGACTGAAGGATAGTTTCAATGATCATTAAATTTAGAGAAGCTGCGTCGCCGTAGGATGGGTGACCGGTTTTGAAGTAATTATACTCAAGAGCTTCTGTTAACCGGAAAGCTTGTTGAGCCACTTACTGGTATTGTATGACTAGGGGCGCTTTTGAAGTTTTGTTAGTAATGAGAGACTTGTATACTCTGAGACCAGATTGGTTGCTATGCAAACTCTAAACTCAATACAAAGATTATGAAAAAAACGCTACGGAGGGATCTTATGTACGATTTTCGGCAAGGTTCGCTCGATGTTATTGTAAAATCACCAAGTTTTGTTTTCGGATCTAGCCGGTTTCCAGAGTATGTTAATAAACTCATCATTTGAGAGTGTATTGCGATTGCTATGTATGTTATCCTGATTGGGTTAATGTATGCTAGAGCTTACTTATTTACTTACAAACAGGAACGCAGCAAGTTATGGTGAGCAAACACTGATGAAAAATTAGGTCGAGAATTTTTAAAATTAAATTTCTTTTGGGCGATGGGAATGTTGAATATTCGCGATCACACGAATTCCATTACGTGAGAAAGAAGGAAGATATACGATAAAGATTCATGTACGTGGTAAATATTAAATAGAGGATTTTTTCATATAAGCTGTATTTCTTTTGAGATACTACTCCACCGCAGGCGCTCATACTAACCTTCACTTATTCTTTAATTTTCTAAAGAAAATTTACTTCTATCTCTATAAAACGCATGATTTGTGAACACGATAAAGTCTCCTCAGTGAAAGATTTGTTACAAATATTGAAGATTAAATATATCATCGCTCTGCCCTTTTCCCACGTTATGTGGGGCCAGCACAGTATGACCATAGTCCATACCGTGTACAGTACAAAACCTATATGTTTTGGCTTCAGTTTTTGCAGCCGGCCGCTTACCCGGCGCCAATTTCTCTGAAATATTGGTCAATTGTTTTCATATCTGTTCTGTAATGGCGCATTAGTTATGCTTAACTAATAGTCATTATATATTCATCATATTCCTCTTTCCCGCATTTTGTATTTCCCAGAAAGCTTCGTCTACTGCAGATATCTCTGGGGACGTACAAAAAACCTATTTCCAATATCTGATAGCATTCCCTGTCTGGTGGGCGGTGGTGTGATAAATGGAAAATACAATTTAATATTATATATCGGTTTTACCTGACTTTAAAAAAGGGAATGGTAAATTTAACGGATAAATCATTAGTAGGTAGAGCTATGTGGAAAAACGTAGACGAAAGTAATAAAAAGTAATTAATGAAGTATGATGATGACGACCCATGATCACAGAAAAGTTTTTGGCTCTAAAGCAAAAAGTTTTGTGCGCCTTCGTTGATCTAGAAAAGGCCTATGATAAAGTTAAGAGAGATGATCTGTTGGATTAATCAGTGATCTTATACAAGCCTTAAAGTCTCTTTATCAAGATTCTACTGCTTGTATAAGCATTGTAAGAGACGGGATTCTTACCACGATTAGCCTTTTTGAGCTCCCGACACAGTTGCACGCGCCATGGTCATGGGCTGACTGGAGTTATGCGAAAAATGTTATAGGTAGCCATATCGATCTACCTTCTTCCTAATTCTGCGACCACTACTACTGTTCGATTTCTCACTGCACGCTAAATAAATATATATAATAATATAGATAGAAATAGAATAGAATAGATAAATAAATGCATGAAATTTAGATAATCAGTAATCTTTTACTATGATAATGCCTTTGATTAAAGACTGAATTTAAACTTAAGTCGTAAATCACTTTTATAGCCCTATCTAGTTATCTAAATAGATGCCATTCACTTTAAATTTTATGTAAGAGTTGAATAGAATTCTTACTTACGTACAGTCGTCGGCTAGTTCAATTATTAAAAGGTAAATGGTTTCTCTTTATTTTCTTTTGATCATTATTATTAAACTCCAAAAATGTCAATTTCGGTAATTTTGATGTTCTGAGGTTGTCTTATAAAATCGATGAATGGAAATACGCATACCCATGGTAATTTGGCTTTCCTCCCGTTGGACGCGTGGGCGTCTGGCCCTACTCGATTAACACTTCTTGTCTGACACTTCTTTACGACGAGCATGTATTTAGATTATATATAATATAATAATAAATCGGCCTTTTCTAGAATGTTTCCCACTGCAGGGACACAGGCCTCCTCTCCGAGAGGGAATGAGCCGTAATCCACCACGCTGGCCCAGTGCGGGTTGGTGGATGTCACATGTTTTCGAATTTGATGGTTCTAAGAACATGCCGGTTTCCTCACGATGTTTTCCTTCACCGTTTTTGGAGCAGTGGCGATGAAATAAATTTACACAAAGTAAAGCGCCTGCCTGGGTTCGAACCCGCGACCTACAGTACGTAAGTCGGGGTCTAAACCGCTGAGCCACCACTGCTGCTGTATTTAGATTGCGTAGATTGAATTTGGAAGAACGAGAGATGTGATAGGACAGTGCCTAATGTGCGTGCGAATTCCATAATGTCCGAGTACTGTTTTGTATAAACCTTGAGCCGGTATAAAAGAATAGATAGAAGCTATAAAAGATCACGTGGTCTATTGTTGATACATGCAGCCATAGACCACTACATTACATTGCATTAAGCCTATCCTGAATGCTTTGTATCGTTTATATTAATTATGTACATGTTTAAAGTATATATCTAGGCTTAGTATGCCTGTTAGCAAAGGCCTCCTCTAACATTATCCATTACTTTCTATCCCTAACTACCCTTTTCTAATTGGGACCCGCTGTTAATTTTAGTTCATCTTCCCAGCTTCTTTCGCTTGTTTGTGTCTATATCGTTTCCTTATCGTCTCCAGGATACCAATCTGTGACAATTTTGCATTTATCTTGATCGCTTCTTCGTGTCCGGTCCATCTCCACTTCAGTTGGTCTATATTTGTAAGTACATCAGTTATTTGAGTCTTACATCTTATGGTTATATTTCTTGCTCTGTCTTATTTTCTGATACTCATCATACTTCTTTGCATAGTTCTTTCACAACATTTGAACATATATCTGTGGGGTTTTTAAAGGGATCAGATTTTCCACCCATAGGTGCGACAATGTGAAATGTATAATAGGTATTAAACAGTTTCCGCTTGATTGCTATACTAAATTCAGAGGATTTCATCACTTCTTTTGTAGTTTGATGTATACATGGGATATGATTTCTCCAAGGTTTACATATTCAAGGAGTAGGTTGTTTATTTTAATTGTTAGTATTTTTGTGTTATGTTCATGGATAAGACCTACTTAGTTCATTAATAATTTTGTATATGTATATCTATGTAAATTTATGTATATGTATAAACCACTGCCATTTATTAAACATCGTTTATTTAGAATATTAGGTATTTAATTAAAAAAATTAGAATATTTAAAATAACAGTATTTTAAAATTGGAAATCACACATATTATGAGCCAATATGGGGTATGCCACCCATACCACACATTTTATACAGTTCTTAAACCCGTCCTGATATAATAATGATTATGTTTGTAAACATTTCGTTAATGTTACGAAACAAATCATTAGGCTATATTTGGTTGAAGCATAACAGATATGGTAAAAATGGAGTTGTTCAACGCAAGTGGGTGTTTGGGAGTTGGAGTAAAACTCATTCATCTCTGCTAATGTGTGGGCAGTTTAAATTTACATAAATTACCTGACGGCCGAATGGGGTCAAGGTATTTAGTATACGCAAATGAACGCTTTAAATGTTCATTGTATGTTATACAGTATTTTCTTGTAATCGTAAGTTTTATGATCGCGTTTTTATTGCAGTTTATTAATTAAGATTACAAAGTGTTTACTTTAAAGTGAAAATATCATTAAATGCAAGTAAAAACTGTGGCTTGTTTATCTCCATTGACCCTGAGCAGTGGAATTTAATACTCATATGAACTTGAATACTTACTTTAATTCAACTAAAGACAAAGTAAACCCCTGCTCTATTCTGTTATTCTGGTAATATGTACGACTATTAAAATTCCACCGTGTTTATATTCAGGAATTCACCACATAAAATAATAACATCGATTGCAATAGAGATATAAAAAAATATAGACATGCAAATTTACATATTTTCTTTGCAGTTTTGTTAATTACAACTCGAGGGGTTGAGGTCACTTGTGAATTTCTTACAACTAGTATTCACTCGCTCGTGCCTCACGCCTCCGCTCTCTATATCTTTTCAGTCTTTTCACACTGCGGAAGACCATCACTCAAGGGATCCGCCGGATAATTAACACAGAGTTATATTCCGATCTTATAGCGCTTTTGAAATATCGTTGTTTCCTTCCGCTATTGCAGAAATGGCCTCTACGTATTTTTCCTACACACACACACGGACTCCCGAAACCTTAAAAAAAGCAAAAGCACCTAATTAACCGCCAAAAAAAACGACTCTTCCTGTATATTAAAATAAATAACTTATTATTATTAACATTAATAAAAACAAATAAATTATTTTGTATTCCTATACAAAATAAATTATTTATTTACTAATATGCGCTCACGCGTGTAATCCAAGAGGGTAGGCAGAGATCATGGGTTTCCATTTGGCGCGATCCCGGCACACCTCTCACTTCTACTCGTACATTCATCGGTTATGGGTTCTATCGCCCTTTTTCAGTAAGGCACGAATTAGGTCGATATAAGTTCTCCTAGCGCTACATTTGTTTAGTTATTCTCTAAACATGGCTGAACCACCGAAGCATACCTTTCTCAATCCTAGTAACAACATCAACGTTATGCTATCTTCCTATATATAAACCCTTATAATACTATTTTCAATAATATCATTCCAAGTCACGCCTCATACTTTTAAGGATCGCATGTTAATATTAATTATGTACATCAAATCCGTGACATTATTTTTAAATATACCGCTATAATTTTGTTTTCCATTCACTGTCCTAATATAATATACCAGTACAATTTTCTATATTATAATAATATTTGATTACTGGTTCTGATATTTAAAAAATAGAGTAGTCATTGTGAGTGCGTCTTCTTTAATGCGCCCTGGTACGAGGGAAGCACCTTTTTAAATTTATAACAGGCACAAACGTCGAGCTTTAAATTAAGCTATGTATGTTTAGTGCTTGAAAGTTTCCAGAGCAGCTAAAATAAATGATGTCACAGCGTTCTTATTATCTCGCAGGGCGCGGAGCAATATTTTTATCTTTTTGTAATGGTATAAGCTAACGTTAGCCACATCGTAAATATTAATTCCTAGCCACATTTTCGTATTTGTTTTACTTATAAAGCTTTAATAATGCCACAATGTATCGCGGTTATGCGGGACGTTGTATAACGTTCTTCTTTTTTGTTTTTTTCATTAACTTTATTATATAAAAACAGTTACGTTATAAAGCGCCCTGTAAACGTTCAAACATCAAACTACAGAGTACATGGTCAAACACGATGTCAATCAAAATATTCATCAAACGCGTCAAATACTTGCAGAAGGTTATGGGTCGCGAGTTGATATCGAGTGAACCGCGTGCTCATTTTCTACCTTCTTCTATAAAAAAACAAAAGCTTTCTATCGACGAAAGAGTTTTTAAAATGGTATTATTACTTTTTGAGATACATTTTTTTTTCTTAATAATATTAGTATAGATTACACTGATTACACTTCGACGCCATGGGGACTGGTATTATCCCCAATCAACGCAACATTTTTAATCTTTTGATTTTAAAAAATCCTGCCAATTTGTCTTCAGGCCTATCACAACCTAACCTTTTAAACATGTTTTTTATAAGAATAATTTCATAGTTTTTTTACATAAGTAAGATAGTTATGTTAGTGGTTTTTTAGTTAGTTTAGCAATATTATAACCATTCCTGATTTATAATGTTTTTCATATCAGATTAGTCTTACTAAGTACGTAGCTTAAACATTTTTACATTAACTAAATGTAGATGTACATGGAACAAATATAAAGCAGTTTAACTTCCATAATGTGTAAAGCGTATTCACAGCTCAGCGAATTGTATCATTTATGTTTTATATTATAGAATAAGTAAACATAAAACTATGAAAGGTATATTGATATATATAAATATATCAGATGAACATTAAATTCATAATGTATAAATAAAAAACATGATACATGTTTGTCAGTGAGTAGTTCGGGAACTAGAATTTAATAAACGTTACATCGATTAATCAAAGCGACATCAAACGAATAATTTGTATTAATTCGCTAATTGGTGTAATTAGTGGCATTATTGCGCGTTGAAGCCTAATTGGTATAGTCAAACAATTAATACCGCCATAATGGTACATACAATGTACATAGATTTACACGGTACATAAATGACTTGAGCCTAAGTTATGAGTGGATTAGCCACATAGATATGTAACAAGCCGAGCTCACCGAGCCCGGGTGACTATTCAATATTTGTATATTTTTACTTTACGAATTTCGCGATTTTTCCTTTCTGTAATTAGTGATAGTAGTAATGTTTATGTGTACATATTATGAACTGGTTTGATAAAATTATACAAACTTACCCGTAGTGTACCACTCACTACTAATTCTTAGAGATATCATTTGATTTCATGTGTTTTTTTTAATTGAATGTTCCCGCTTCTCGATGTATATCGACATAATTATTTCTTTCATTATCATTTCCAAATTCATTCTTATATTTAAATTCATCTTCCAATGTAACAAAAAGTGAATTCACTATAATTTATTTTTACATAACACTAATTTGTTCGCGTATTTTTTAAAATTTAATTAGGAATTATTCCTTTATGAAAAATATTGTTACATCAAGCTCACTGTTAAGCTTTTATTCAGCTTGATAAAAGTCGTAGATATAACTATCTCTATCCACCCCAATTGTGTTTTTATTTAATAAACGCACCATGTACGTCTTGCATAATAGTTAATAGGTTGCATTCGTATGTGAACACATTTCGGCGACCGGTGCGATGACCTGTATTAATTGTTAGCACAGGTGCCACGTTCCGTGTAAGACGAGGTCAGACGTGCATATTGTAAATCTTAAGGTTAATGACCACTTCTCTACACAGTCACCTACATCTCCCCTATGTAGTGTAATCAACCGCTTAACTCGGTGGTTACACGGCTAGTTACATATTTTATATGTAAATGGTATACGAGTATTATATATATAATATGATAATTATTATTTATTACGAGTATTACTACGTTTTACTAGGCTTGATTATGAACCATCTTGGACTTAGTAGCAAAAAATACCCTTATATTCATCCCTGATATTTAGTTTGTGCTTTCTTATAAATTACACAATTTTAATTGATACATATTTTAATCTAAATGGGCTGGGCAAAACTAAAGTAATCCCTTTTCGCTTGTCATTGATTTTTTTGTTATAAATGTTTCATGTTTTTATATACATGCTTAATATAGAAGGATAATACATTTTTCTTCTCAGCTGCCACATCTCGTTCTATACATCCTTGTATTTCATGCACAACGTCACCACTTCTGGAACTCCTGGTGTTTGCGTAATCGCTGTATACTGACCAACGACATTTAGTCATTAAGTTTTAACAAAATTAAATTGAGAGTTAATCTGAAAGACTGTACGATAATGAAAAACTATTAGAATAATTTAGCAAATTATAAACTATTTCAACAATAAAAGATACAAATACATTTTGATAATCTTAATCGCGGCGCGAACTGCGGAAACGTCACGGAAGTGACGTCAGCTGCCGCCATTATCTCTCTACAACTATTATCTAAACGCAACGGCGCTTTGTTGTTTTATTTTGCAACCGGATTATGAACAATAATAAAACCTCATTCGCTTAGGAATCGCAATCTTTGTTATTTCCTATTTTCCGTTTATGATTAGAAGCATTTGCTCGAACGAATTTTATTATTTTCTATATATTTACATTAAATTTTAATTAATAGTAATGTATTTTATTTGATAAATTATCATCTGCAATTATTGCGTAGATGACCTAAATTATAGAGATATTCCTATAATTTATATTTGTATGCAGCTTTTTACATCGCTTATTTTTCGTAGCGTCCCTAATCGAAGTTTCAATGGCATGGTTTTTCTCAAAAAATTTCTACCAGTTAATGTCGGTAAAACTATAAGCGTTCAATATATGTGCAGTAAAAAGTAATCCGGCGCACTTGTTAAGAATGCGGAGGGCTATGCTCTATTTCTCAGCGTGATGAAATCCGAAACTAGAAAGCTCGAAGCTATTTTAATTGCATTTATATGAATTTTTGAATGTCCCTTCATTTGCTTCCTTTCTAATTTTTCTTTCATTCGGTGGAAAATTTCCAAATAGTTATGAGCTTACCATATCCAATATATGGTAAGCTCAAGCTCCATAGAGACTTAGCGAGGGAACAAAACTTTTATATTTGACTCCTCTTTTATGGTAAAAATATCGCGATAGTTTTTGTTTTAATTTCAACTTACGTTGTGTATATTTGTATTTTATTTAATACAATTTTTTTATTAGAAATAAAAACCTGACTGAAGGATAGTTTCAATGATCATTAAATTTAGAGAAGCTGCGTCGCCGTAGGATGGGTGACCGGTTTTGAAGTAATTATACTCAAGAGCTTCTGTTAACCGGAAAGCTTGTTGAGCCACTTACTGGTATTGTATGACTAGGGGCGCTTGAAGTTTTGTTAGTAATGAGAGACTTGTATACTCTGAGACCAGATTGGTTGCTATGCAAACTCTAAACTCAATACAAAGATTATGAAAAAAACGCTACGGAGGGATCTTATGTACGATTTTCGGCAAGGTTCGCTCGATGTTATTGTAAAATCACCAAGTTTTGTTTTCGGATCTAGCCGGTTTCCAGAGTATGTTAATAAACTCATCATTTGAGAGTGTATTGCGATTGCTATGTATGTTATCCTGATTGGGTTAATGTATGCTAGAGCTTACTTATTTACTTACAAACAGGAACGCAGCAAGTTATGGTGAGCAAACACTGATGAAAAATTAGGTCGAGAATTTTTAAAATTAAATTTCTTTTGGGCGATGGGAATGTTGAATATTCGCGATCACACGAATTCCATTACGTGAGAAAGAAGGAAGATATACGATAAAGATTCATGTACGTGGTAAATATTAAATAGAGGATTTTTTCATATAAGCTGTATTTCTTTTGAGATACTACTCCACCGCAGGCGCTCATACTAACCTTCACTTATTCTTTAATTTTCTAAAGAAAATTTACTTCTATCTCTATAAAACGCATGATTCGGAACACGATAAAGTCTCCTCAGTGAAAGATTTGTTACAAATATTGAAGATTAAATATATCATCGCTCTGCCCTTTTCCCACGTTATGTGGGGCCAGCACAGTATGACCATAGTCCATACCGTGTACAGTACAAAACCTATATGTTTTGGCTTCAGTTTTTGCAGCCGGCCGCTTACCCGGCGCCAATTCTCTGAAATATTGGTCAATTGTTTTCATATCTGTTCTGTAATGGCGCATTAGTTATGCTTAACTAATAGTCATTATATATTCATCATATTCCTCTTTCCCGCATTTTGTATTTCCCAGAAAGCTTCGTCTACTGCAGATATCTCTGGGGACGTACAAAAAACCTATTTCCAATATCTGATAGCATTCCCTGTCTGGTGGGCGGTGGTGTGATAAATGGAAAATACAATTTAATATTATATATCGGTTTTACCTGACTTTAAAAAAGGGAATGGTAAATTTAACGGATAAATCATTAGTAGGTAGAGCTATGTGGAAAAACGTAGACGAAAGTAATAAAAAGTAATTAATGAAGTATGATGATGACGACCCATGATCACAGAAAAGTTTTTGGCTCTAAAGCAAAAAGTTTTGTGCGCCTTCGTTGATCTAGAAAAGGCCTATGATAAAGTTAAGAGAGATGATCTGTTGGATTAATCAGTGATCTTATACAAGCCTTAAAGTCTCTTTATCAAGATTCTACTGCTTGTATAAGCATTGTAAGAGACGGGATTCTTACCACGATTAGCCTTTTTGAGCTCCCGACACAGTTGCACGCGCCATGGTCATGGGCTGACTGGAGTTATGCGAAAAATGTTATAGGTAGCCATATCGATCTACCTTCTTCCTAATTCTGCGACCACTACTACTGTTCGATTTCTCACTGCACGCTAAATAAATATATATAATAATATAGATAGAAATAGAATAGAATATATAAATAAATGCATGAAATTTAGATAATCAGTAATCTTTTACTATGATAATGCCTTTGATTAAAGACTGAATTTAAACTTAAGTCGTAAATCACTTTTATAGCCCTATCTAGTTATCTAAATAGATGCCATTCACTTTAAATTTTATGTAAGAGTTGAATAGAATTCTTACTTACGTACAGTCGTCGGCTAGTTCAATTATTAAAAGTCCCACTGTAGCCTCCCTCACGAAATAAAACCCGGAATTCGGGACTAGCGACGCACTTAAATATAGTTCTCATGAATATTCTAATAGTACCTTTACTATATTAATGTGTAGCTCGGTGATAGAACTTTCGTGGGAAGACAGCTTCGATTTCCGCACGGAGCAACTTAATAATCCTGTATGTATATCTATATTTATAAAATTCTCCTGTCACAGTGCTAGTTGCCATACTCCTCCGAAACGGCTTAACCGATTTCAATGAAATTTTGCATATACATTCGGTAGGTCTGAGAATAGGTTTTTATCTATCTATGTAACATAATTAGTGGTACCCGGGTATATATATATATATATATATTACAGCATCTCTCTATGAAGCGGACAACAATTTTGACTTTTTTTCATATACTCTTCTCTCCTACCCTCTCTCCCTGTCTACTCCATGACCTTCCATCATACGATAACCTACGTCCGGCATGGCATTGTGGAATACAGTTTCCAGTATGAAGCAGTGAAAAAGAAAATGTACCTATATCGATGTAAGTGTATTTTATAATTTAATAGTCCAGTCTGTATAAAATTGAGCTCCTTTGAAAATTAAGTTTCCTAGTTACGTATGCAATATGGTATTATAAGACTAACTCTAGTAGATTGCCTCTAAAGGATGGCAAACTTCATTAATTCCGTTACGGGATATTTAATTAAAAGCCTTCAAGCTTCCCGGCGTTTAGCTGCAAAATTATACAATAGTTAGTTTTTTAACGTCTTCAAACTTTGTTATAACAAAGAAATAGTTTAACAGCTTATGACGACGAATATAATATGACTTACAATTATTTTATCAACTAAAAGTATTATTTTATAGTTGACACAGAGTTTTGTGTGTGCGTACCATCTTACGGCCACATCGCCATTAATCAATCAGATTGGGATTGATTTATATTTTTGAATATTGTATTAACTATTCAATAAAAATAAAATACTTGACACGCTAAAATTGCGATTCATCGAAACAAATATTGGTGGAATTTTATACAACGATCACTATTCCGAGAGTCTTGTTCGGAGAAAGAAACAAAAAGCATTAATGAAACTGTTTTTGTCTCACGTCTAGCGTACAAGTCGGAATGGGAAGAATGGGCGTTTTTTTGCTGTTAGTGTAGAAATGGGGAGACGCTCCGAGCCGGTTGTGTGATAATTGACCCGGGGAGCCAATACAAACGTATTCCAGTATCGTAAAAGGCTTTATTTGAAAGGGCGGTCGCGGGACGCTCTTGAGTGTACCCAAAGTCTGTTTGTAATGCGTTGTTTGCCGAAGTGATGGAGGCCATATGATGTCCAGAAGAAAGTATCTTCGTCCGGACTGTTTTCTGGTGATCCCTCCAAGGGATCTATCAAAGGCGCTTGTAATTGAGGCAGTCTCTTCAGTGGTAAGATCCATTCTATCGACCTGTGTCCTCAACCTCCACGCAAGTGACCGGTCGATAGGTTCACTGAAGCCTGAAGTATCTTCTTCTTACTTTTTTTTATTAGTCATGAGTTACGATATATCGATTTTTTCAAAAGTTAGAGTAAGGTAAGCCTTTTGGCCCTTTTGTTGTGTATATTACATAAGGTAACGTTACCTCGGCTTCTATATATATAATTAAATAGAAATCTTGAAATGTTGTTAAAGTTTTGTTTAAGAAGCGTTGTATGTAACGCATACACAATTTGGCTACCACATTAAACTCACAAATAGTAGATTTATTACTATAGACATTTTATAAGGTCTGTAAGCTCTTCCTAGCCACATAAAATCCTAAAAAAAGTAAACGAAATGTCTCTGTCTTTGTCTTACGGTTAAATAACAGTTTATTCAAGCCAATCTGTTGTAACATCATAATAAAGTAAAAGGCTCCCAACGGATGTACGTTATTGAAACGTGGTAATACTAGTATGAACTGGTTATGTCATTAATCACGGTCAATACTTCGAATAACTTAACCAGTTATATAGTATAGTACCGAATTCCGGCACGTACCAATAACCGATCGCTATCGTTGGCCGGTGAAACCACGTAAACAACGTAATAATTCAGGGGACAGCCGCTGCGAGCACAAATTTCTTAGGGACTAACTCGCTCCAGCTATTCACAAACGAGGACGCAATCCCGCAATTTGACTTAAACCAACACGTCAATTCAAACTGCTACGTTCTAAAAGGTAAGATGAAAACTCTCTTGATATTTTCTATTGGCGTTTCGCTTTGAAATTTCTTTAAAAGATACGTTCAATTTTTAAGAATAACCACTTCTCCCATCTTTTATATTAGACGCTAGAAAACGACGGCTGTTTCGGCACCTGGCACTGCAACATAATTATTAGTGAGAGTCAACAAGTCGGATATCAGATTATAGCTTTACATCGATCGGAAATGATTTTAGTTTTGTTTAAATATTTTGAAAAGGGAAGTATCTACCTCAATTAGCGTAATAAGGGCGTGAGAGCTTATAGCTTAACCATTTTCATATATTGTTTCTTCGTTGACGGGTTTGTTTAGTCAATGATATTATAGTACAAAAAGTAGCAGATGTGCCATTAGCGTCGAAAAGTGAAGACTCGATAGCGTCCTAATTGGGACGCCTTTTCTTTAGCTTACATCATGTGTTTACATTTGCGCTTAAAGGGAAAATACAAGCTATTGTCTTTTTTCTTATTGTTTTAATTATGCAATCCTTTTTACACCATTTTAAATGTGTCAATGTTGTTGTCACTGTCCTTGGAACACCTTTGACTGACGATTTTGTATAACATATCTATAGTATAAAATGTCATTGGTCTTAGTGATACCTAGCTCCGTTGCGTTATATCGATTGTCTGCATGATTATATTATTTTTATTACGAAGTCAATTTCACAAATCGGTTGCTAGTATTTTGTTAAACCACTATCATTGACATCGACGACGGCATCGAACCCAAATCTTATGATTGTAAAAAGGATTCTTAGCTAATGACGGCTTACTACACATACTTGAGAGATTTTTAAAATATTAATTCCAGACGGTTTATTATTTTACTGTAGCTTAAGAATTGCTTTAGTTTCTTTTTTTTAAATGCAATCCCCTAAGGATACGCGTCAGCAACATTAAGAATATTAATTTAAAAATGTAATGAGTCCTCTGGAGCTAGTGCACCGATTTTGATACTTCGTTTACAATATATAATAAGTATAGCAAATACTGTATCACTTTTTTATCTTTACATGGTATAAAACAAAGTCGCTTCCGCTGTCTGTTTCCTTAGACCTTAAAAACTAAGCAATGGGTTTTAATATGGTTTTCACCATTGGACAGAGATTCAAGAGGAAGGGAAATATGTATAATATTATAGTAAAGAAAAGTAGAGCATTTCAAAGATTTGGCGTAAAAACAAATTTTGGATGACATAAAATGATCACGTACTGTGCAGCAATTGAAAAGTCATTTAAATGGATACTGTGCCTTAAGCATTTCATGCATATTATGGTAATCCTTTACGTCATATCTATCAATTCGCACTGGGCCAGTGTAGTGGACGAGAGAAGAGGCCTGTGTCCCTGCAGAGGGGAACATTCTAAAAAAGGTCGATTTATTCATTATTACATACATCATATAATTTAAATGATTATCTTAGGAGCAAGCGATCAAACGCTGGGCACATACCACGGCGCTGCGCCCCTTACCCGTTACGTTACGTTGCCCACTCTGCTCAATGTGCTTTCAATAAAGGGGTCAATCTGGGTACAACCCATTCAGAAATTAATTCAGCTAATAAGTAAATAAATAAATAATATCTAAGGCGTTGATCACCTCGGTGTTCCCTCCGCTCGTTTGCGTTGCGTTATAAAAAAAGGCGGAAGAACTTTTCTGGGTCATCTAGTAAATTTATAAAACAAGATGGTTCACAAATGATCTCGTTGATTATTAAAGAAATTATTTTCTAGCGAGTGTATAGCGATACAAAAACCCGACACCAATACTAGTACGTAACACATTTTTTATACACCAAAGTGCAACTGTTGAGTTATGCCGTATTCTAGATCTGTAATTTCATCTTTATAACGTTACATAAACAGATATCAAATTGATATGTTGCAACTTTTTGCCCTGGTGTAGATGTTGCCAGGCGTTAAAATACCGATCTAGTTGATTATATTATACTGTAGGTTTTTTTTATTACATTTAATTGTATACATTGTTACCATTATAAAATAAAATGATAGTTGAAATTAAAATAAAATAACCCAAGCCAAGCCAAGCACAAACGATTTATAATTGAAATAAAAACTAAATTAACTTCTTTTTGAACATATATTTATTTTCAATTGCAGATTTTACATTTCATTATTTATTTTATATTTCAGTCTTCTTTATATTTGAATGTTCTCTGAACCGTTCTCGTTTACAGCCCATTTATTACATTCACGATATTCAAGATATAAACCTACGAGGTGTACTCGAAATCGCGGACCTCTGTCATTCTGCTTATTTGTGGTCCCGTTGCCATACCAAGATTTAGCTATCAAATATTCACATGTGAAGGTATGGTTGCTGTTTTACTGTCCTCGTCCCTGCGCTCCCTGCACCGCACCCCCTCAGCGACCCTCCGCCGCCGCGCCGCTACACCGCTCCGGGCGGCCCTGTCTGAAACAACTGAATGTGCTAAAATCAATAACTGACGCTTGTTTGACATTGAGGTAATAATTGAAATGAAATAAACGATCAAAATGGCGGGAGTCGCGTCTGTGAATAACCTTTAGTTAACGGACAACGAAATCTGTTGAGTGATTTTATTATTAAAAATTATATCGGCAACCGCTATCCGATTTGAGCTGACTTTATTACGTGCCAGTTATGTCAGGAGCTATGAGTTTTTTGAACATCATATAAATTGGGGTTATTCGAACCCAGGACCACCGCGGCAAAAGTTATGTACTTAAGTCCTTCGTTATTTGTTTCTAATTTTTGCAAAATTCTGTATGACTGTTGTAAAAATCATTCATACAAATACATTAATAAATATTATCTTTGAACTTTGATCCATTTGTCACTATTGCTTATCAATAACTTATTTTTTAATTTAAGTATGAATACAAACTACAAGTACAAAGACTAAAGTTCAATAACATTAATTCTACCTTGTCAAAACTCTTATCAATCTTATATCTTAAAAAGGAGAGTATAATGTTATTAATATGGAGTAAATTGGACGGGGTTTCTATTTTTCCTGACTCGAGAGTCGACCCGCCACCCCGTGAAAGAGGCCCAAGAAGTTGGTTAGGTTAGCGTCCTCGGCCCTCGGACACCGGGGAGTCGCGAGAACCGAGCCGGCACGAAGCAACGAAACGGTCACTCCTATGTCCTTATAAGAGGTACGAGTATATTCTCAAAATCGCGCTTTAGCGGCCACATGTCGCCATCTAGTGCACGTTTTACAATCGATTTTAAAAGCATAAAAATTACGATGCGTTACGTTAATATCACATTTTTATGTGTTTTAAAATGGCTTAGAATATTTAAATTTGTGCAGTAAATATTTTAAAATGCAAATACTACGTTTGCATTTTAAAATATTATCTTTTAGATTTGTTTCAAAAATTTCATAATAATGATAAAAAATAGGTTCTTTTTTTGATAGTTTAAAAGATTTCATTAATTGTTTAGTTACGCGAATCACTAACCAACAGGTAAAAGTTTGCATATCTTAATCATTTACATATCTAATTTGTTTATGTGAATGATTAGTTAAACAAAAACATAATTACTATTTAGAAGAAAAAAAATGGCAGTCAGTATGTGTATTGGTTTCGGGTGCATTAATAATATTTATATGTATATAAAAGGCGATGTGTGTGTATATATGTGTGTTCCAAAACTACTAACTGCTGGACTGATTTCAATGAAAGAATAAGTATCGAGAAAGAAACATGAAATATCTAAGAAAAACACAAGAATCGAGTAAATTTTAACGTGGTGTAGTAGAACTGGACTTTATGTCCTTGAGTACCTGAGTTCAAGATTAATTGGGGCTCGTCATTGTAATTGCCGAGCTGACTTGAGTCGTAATGGTGGGAATGAACGCAGGCCAAGTTTTATTACAAAAACGTTGACGGTGACTTATGGCCGTTTAATTCAACCTAGCAATCATTTCTAGTGACATTTAGTTGGATTAATTTTGTGACAGTATTTTTGAGAAGTACTTGAGAATAAATGCAGAATAAGTTTGACTCTTATCATGTTAAAAAATGTGATTTTTAATATTCAATGGTCAAACTTTTAAATCGATTTGACATTTGCGATCGCATGAAATCAGATCTTTCGAAATTCTATCCGATCCGAAGAAAAACAATTTTGTACTGCAAACATACATGAAACTAAAATATATACATTATCAGATGTAAATAACTTTTTTTTACGTAATAATAATTTTAAACATTGTAATCCTACAAATATTAGAGTTACACGTATATAATATATAATGGAAATGTTTAACTTTAATATTTCTACAAAAAAGCCCGCGTCAACACATCCGTTCATTCAAAATAATGAACCATCTATTAATAATAGTGCGGAGAGAAGTTTGGCGTGCCAGTTAGTATTTTATAATTGCCAACATTAATGAACGGAAGGCTTCACAGGATGAGGTTTGCGGTTGAAAGACAAGACTTTAGGAGGCGGTTAAGTTGAAAGCTAGTTGAGCAGGTCCGCCTCGCTTTAGAATAAAATTTTATGGTTTCTTACGAGCTCCTTTGATTTGACAATCTCCGAGTAACATTTTCGCGCTGCTGATGAAAAATATGTTGGGCTTCTTTTATAATAGAACAAATATATCATTTTTGATTGTGAACTGCTCTAAATAGAGATGATTCGGTTTTTTTGCATTTGTTTTAGGATTGCTACCCATAGCATAGGAATAAGAAAATGAGTCACAGACGCATTGTCTTCCTTTGACAGTGGAGGAGATAGGCAAAAAAGGGTATTTCTTTTTCCTATTCATCAGGTGAAGAATAGTGGTATTTCACGGTTAAGTCAACCCATGTAGCAGATATTGTTGTTGCGGGCTCTACCACTGTTGATTATTTAATAATAAGTCAGCTCACATACACTTTAATTTATAAATTCATCACCATAATCAGAAACTAGTGCCATTTACGCGGCAGTGTGTAGGTTTCGATCAATTAATAATAATATCATTTCTTTTCTCATTTCATCATCACATCTGTTCTAGCTATACTATATTACAAGAAAAAACGAAACTTGTGTAGTACTAATTAAGTACAATAATGTTTCCAGAACAACAAAAAAAATCAGAAAGCACCATACAAACGTAGTGCACATTTTAACACCTCGTGGTGACAAAAGAATAAAGATTTGGCGCCTTCTTTGCCGTGTAAGAGCGCGGGAAAAGTGGATGTTCTCATTTCTACACTGCACAAGTAAAACAAAAATAACAAAAACACTCTGAAGGCGTTTTTGTATTCACTCGGTGCTCCAGTATAATCAATCATCCTTAATATCACGGCTTTTTATTTAACTTCACATCTTAGTACGTTAAAATTCAAGCTGCTAAGCTACCTACATATAACCTATTTGTCATAACTTTACACATATTATGGAGTGAAGTAGGTACTGAAAAGTTTAACTTACCTTTTTCCCTACAAGGCTTGGCTTGTAAATATATATCGTGATAATTTGATTTCCTATATTGTAAGCTTGCGCCCAACGATCTTATAGGAGGTACCAGATGTAGTGTAGTGAAGCCAACTTAAGTCGCCAATTGGCGGCTTCATGAAATCCAAAATCTCCGTTTTTTTAAAATATTGACTGCTTTTTTTTACAGGTTCCTCTGAAAAAGATAAGTGTACGAGCATCCCATTTCGAAAAAATAGAAAGAAAATGAGGATGTTACTGGGTGGTTGTAGTTTGACAGATTATTTCCTTCTTTGACATTTGTATTACGTTTCATTTCAAATAAAAATAATTGATTCCTAAAAAATGCTTTACATTATAACTTTTGCTGAATATGCATTTAAAGTATATCACACGTAGTACGTAACACATAGTTATCCATAAAATATTCATTTTAAATGCTTCGCGATTAAATGATTTAATTTAAAAAAAAATGCTCTGACATGTTCCGTCATTCAAAACGTCAAAATGCGATGTTGACATCTAGAACTTACAAGTAACAAAAATAAATATGCGCTTACGCCCGTAACCCAGAGGGGTAGGCAGTAATCATGGATTTCCATTTGGTCCGATCCTGGCACACCTCTCTCGTTTCTTCCATATTCATACATCTACGTATACATCCTCATCGGTTATAGGTGCTCTTTATAAGTAACACATAGACATAAACTGCGTTTGTGAAACGCAAGGCTATTTTAACGGGATGTTTTATTGGTTAGTTATAATTTATATGTTAATTAGTTACTGTTATATTAAAACGAATTAAAATAATAACAGTGTTTTGACACAATTTAACTATATATAAATTGATTACTTAATGTCAAATCAGTAGTTTTTTTTATTTAAGCGGTATTTGGTAGTATTATATACTCTTTTGTCAGAAGCCACCAGCATTGACCATTGTCAATTCCATTGAATAATGTCTACTTTAAAATGTCATGGTTAGACAACCCTGGTATCGCCGACACGCTGGCATACCTATATTATATTCGCGGTAAGAAATGAGCTTTACCTTCGACTTTTTCAATATGCTTACGCCATTAGGTTGTACTGACATCTGTCAAAACGGAGTTGTTATTTTGTGACGGCGCTGAAATGAACTATGTCCAATCGGTCTTAAATTTAAGGTCTAGATTTACAAAATAAAACTAAGTGTGAAATATTAAATAGATAGAGAAAAATGGATTGCACATCGATATTTTCAAAATCATTTCCGCCAGCTCTAATATAAAGTCAAAATTCTAGTTTGCCATACGTGTGATCCAGCCCGATGCGGTCCGCAGCTCGAGCCGCAAAGCAAATATTCCACACGCTTCGTATTTCCTTCCCCGCTGCTGTTTGCACAGATAAAGCGAAAATTTGATCAAACACAAACGTTGTACCTCGAAATTCGTTTAGCACGTCACATGCAGCAGTGAAAATTAAATTTAACTACGTTTCTGTAGGTTATTTTTTATTAACACCCGATATGTATTTACAAGCATAGCTTTTATTATTAATCTCTTTAAGTTAACAGTTAAATTTTATTTTATAGCAAATTAAGTAAGGATAAAAAGATTTTGTTCGAATGTGAAACGTGCCTTTATTTTTCTATCATATATTTATATACCGCGTTTTATACACATTGAACATTCATCGGCTTGCCGGCGATACCCCAAAATGAGTTCTTAACAAAATAATATTTATTTGTAGGAACTATTCAACGGTATTTATAAAAAAATATTAAAGGACCTTAAAAATAAATAAAATAATCAAATAGTATTTATTACTTTAAATATACTAAAATAAAATAAACTTTGAAAGATATACTAAAATATAAGTCTGTCGTCTTTTATATTTCATTTGTATTTTTAGGTTAAATATAATTTTGTAACTTAATTGACAACACTTAACATGTTAACTACCAGGAGGAGAATTGGAACGAGTGATCGAACCATATCAACTTCCACACCCAGCTGGCCGAAAACTTTTAAAACTCAATAAACTAGATAAGGACAACTAATGATTTTCAATGATGGGAGCAAGCTAGAAGGAAAAGTGTGGCCGGCATCGCCGCCTGGGAGTGTAGCCGCGAGAAACGAGGCCTTAGTGTAGGACTAGCAAGACACTGCAGCATATTCCAAGGAGAAATGGCGGAGATACAAAAAGCCCTGGAATATTTCACATCCACCCAAAGACAAATAATTGACACTACTTAGTGACACTAGATCATCTATTGGCTGCTGAAATTACAACCCAGATCTCTACATTAAAACAGAATGACGTGATGGTTAACCTAGCTTGGATCAAAGCACACGAGGGATTGCCAGGTAATTAACGCAAATGTCACCAAGTTACAAGCGATTCCCAATCCCACATGCAAAGATGTCAATCAGAAAGGGCACTATCGACGTATGGCGGAAACGCTTCGAACATAAAACTATTTTTTGGAAATATTCGAGTAGCTTACGGAGCGTGCAAGGATGTGAATCATAATATTACATATATTGGAAAGCAACTCCTAACAAGGAAAGGCGCAATAATAGCTTACTTGCATACATTTAAATTAACCAACGCAACATATCCTGATCAATTGCCTTGTTCACTAGGCACCGCATTGAATGCGAACGGAGAATGGACTATACTACATCGACACAACATCCTTGATCCACATATATATATATATATATATATATATATATATATATATATATATATATATATATATATATATATATATAATTAAGGCGAAAAACGAAATACTGCGCTACATTTTACAATTTTACAAAGTCAGCCAATTGGCGACTTAACGTGCTCCATCTGGAGGTATGCAACATCTTTGATATTCGTTAACAATCGGATGGTATCTATACTATGGTGATGGGAGTAGTGTTTATATATAAGTATATTCGATAATACGAAATACGAAAGGCATAGGGTAATTATTTTTTGTAATTCCAGTAATTCCATGCAAAACACAAAGATTTTTATAATTAATTAATATAAGGCCATCATATGTTTTAGCACAATTATTATATTTAAAAAAAAGAAGTCAGATAAAAAATACAGTGACATGTATAATTTTAATAAATGAAAGATTTTTGCCAAATTTATCACAAAAATCAGTGAAATAAAAATTACGTGGGGACAATGAGAACGCTGTCTGTGATTCCACGTGTGTTCCGGTGCAATATTAATTTGCGTTATGATGTTATGGCGGGAACGGCCGCTATGTTGGGCGGCTGCGTTGATTAAACCAAGCCCTTGATTAAACTCGTCGAACGGAACGTGATCAATGTTTACTAACAGGCAAATAAAGTGAACAAAGGGGAACTTGGCATCGGATGTTCTACATTCATAAGTATTGCTTGTAGCTCTTACATTATATAAGTTTTATTTTAAATCTTTGTGTATTCTTCTTTATTTATATAGATTAAAAATTTTAATGATTTATTGCTATATTTCAAATTATAAGAATTATGTATCAATGGTGGTGACCGTCGCTTAGAACTCATATAGTTCGATTTTTTTAGAAGGTTCTCTTTGCTCATTTGGATTCAGCCATTTATTTCTGCCTTCAAGCATTATAGTTCAAAAACTAAGTACGAATTCCTGCCTTTTAGTTTGTAAGCTGAAGTAACTTGAGAATATACTAAATTAAGGATAGGTATTATGTCTTCATTTAACGCATGCAAATATTGATCCGGGAAATTTGTAAAATAAAACAAATAAGTTCTTTATTTATTCAATTATTACATTCTAAACGATTACTATTTAATTAATACCAATATTCATCCAACGCTGGTATTAACATTAAAATACGTGTTTGTTGAATTCCATTTTTAAATTTAGTTTATGTTCGTTAAGTGTCGTTAAAGGTCGACCGCTTTTTCTCGGAAGCCTGGCTTATCCGAAGAAGCTTTAGCTCATTGTTCGAGTGGTACAATGTTGCCTCAGAAGGGCACTTATCTGGAAATGTTATTCTAAAATCTGCTAAAAGATTTAAAGTACGGTAAATCTAACTTGTCAACGGCTTAAAATAATTAGGTGTATCTGATTTAATGCACAACTTTGAAACAGATTTAATATTTTATAATATAATAAAATACGGTGTTATCTAACATTTTTAAAACAAAATTACTTGCAATAATGCATTTGTTTCGTTTTCGAGATACCGCTGCAGTTCAATCATCAAAGATAGCATCTAATGCGAAAATCGTTTGTAGAATTCTTACTAGTTAAATTTAAGAAAAATGTTTAATATTTTGAATACGACGAATTATCATGTACTCCCCTCAGGAAGTCAAACAGCCAGTAAATATTATCATGTGACGCTACCGCTGTTGAAAATTGAAAGATTGATTAGCCGAAAGCGGATTAGTGACGGTGACTATCATGTTTTTTCACACTTAACCGGCTGACTTTATCAGCGGCGCGGAAAACAGCCCGGCCGGACGGATGGAAGGGGATTAAGCTACGACCAAGTTATTAACTGCCGCATAGCAGGATGCAAATGAAGGCCCTGCCACACTGGCGTTAATAGACCGTTCACTAAAACTATTTGTAGCCGACAAGATTACATGCGCTAACAAATGTAAGTACGCTTAAGACTTCTTTGCGTTTATTGAATGATAATGTTGTGACGTAAAGATATTTATATTCTGTAGAATGCTGTAACGATATGACTGCTGAATGTTATATTAGTATTTGACACAGTAAAGACCAATAGGAAGATTTTTCCTATTTAGTTTTGAGTAAAACTTTATCACTACATAGATATTTGATCGGTGAAGTCATAACAATCATAAACTTACTATTCAATTATAAACTTAACTAGAACAATATTTTTATACTCTACGGTTCTATAAGTGCCACACAAATTGAAACGTATTATCGACTTCGAAATTTTCTCACTTCATCTTGTCAATGACATATATCTATTGATTAAGTAATTTAATATTGCAAACGTATACATGCTTGTCAAATCCATCCATGCACCACATGGATTGATAAAGCGACAATTATTATTATTATTATATTGAAAAGTTCTCATGGTCATGATCGCCCAGCATCATAGGAAGTATTGCTAATACTTGTTGTTTACCTCCTTCATCGAGAATCTCCTCTTATTAGTTATTGATATCGCAACAATAGGACAAGTGCTAGATTCGAGAACTAAGAATTGACATTAGTTTATTTATATTATGCTCCAAACACATTTCTGTAATTGATTGTTATACGCTTCGACAACGTACATGTTCCATTTTATTACAGTTACAAATAATTACAATGGTAACACAGCGTAGCCTCGAGGTTGCAGACAAACGATGCTGCGTCTGTGCCCTGCGTCATATATACACAATAGGCTCCGAATGACCATGACCTACCAAATTGTCCACTCGCTTAGTATTGTATTGTAAAAAAGTTAACTTTAGATAAACACAATTATTTCATTCAAATCGATATCTATCTGGGTATTAAACGTAACATCAACTGGTACATACATTACATTGAAAACCAGATCAATGTTAGTCCATCAATAATCCACATTGCTTGCGCCCGTGTATTGAGTAGCTTAACCGAATTAGTGCCGGTGCGCGAGCCGGCATCGGAGCTGAGTTATCGGAAATATCGCGTTTGAGCCGCCCACCGGCGGAAATTGCGCGCCCCGAGCGACGCAAATTAACCGCCCGATAATACGGACGATGTACCTTGTATGATGTACTTATTCGCGATGTACGTTCTACTTATTTGGTAGTCGCAATTTATAACGTACAACAGATAAACACAACAATGGATGTTTATCTTTGACTATAGCAAACCAAAACTTAAATTATTTCGTCCAATATTTGTTCAAATATCTTGAAACCGGACTATCAATATAATGGTGTATTAAATTTAAATAGTATTGCTCTTCAAAAATAGTTAAAAAATGTGTTTGTTTATAAGAAGGCTCCTCATGTTAAATTTTATAGTTGCTGTATGAGACACTTTTACATTGACCTAACATTCTTCATATAAGAGAAACAATTAAAATTACGATGGGAAAATGTCTTAAATCGATCATCGATAAGATATTAAGTCTAGCCGTAACTTGATGCCAGCAGAGCCTCCATCACGAAAACAATTAAGACAGTGACATGTTATGTAATTGTCTTGTACTATTTTTTTCAGTCTAAAATCACAACAATATGATTAACATTTCAACTCGAATTCTTTCCAAACAACTTTAGAATTGATCAAAACGAATGGAGCAGTCCAATTTAGGATATATTTCAGAATTAAATCGGCTTTATTATAATAAGTTTATAAACGGCTTTTTGATAAATTTAAATACGTGAATATCTATATAGTTCGAATTGTCGAAAACGAATAAAATGAAATATTTTTTCAGGTTAAGCACTTCTATCTTTCTGGAATTTTCTGTTTAGTGATTGTGAACTGGGTCATTAGTTTCCGCTATACAGATACAGGAACGGGCAAAAATTCTAATTAATCTTAGACAAAAAGTCTATTAGTCAGTGCATTGTTTGATTTCTTGTATTTAAATTTATTGTGCAAAAAACTATTTTATTTTTAATTATTTACAATGTAATACATATTATATTGTGACGATGACTTAGTAGTTTTACCATGTCCATGTTCAATTTATCACTTCTAATTACCTTATTTGGACCTAGCGGCTTGTGCCTGGCTATAAAAATATGTCGCTCGAAATATTTATTAATTAATAAACATCAAAGGTAGTTTCAGGAAAATTTAGCTATGTAATTATTGGAAGAACTATTAAAATATTATAGTTTATTTATTATCAGGCTTTACCTTTTACACATAAATGATTTTTCTTCTTTGTAATATTAGGATGATGTAAATCTGGAACCTGGAGGGACAGACACCAGCTGATCACGAATAGTCAATACGGCTTCCGTCAGCGTTGCTCAGCTGGTGGTCCTTTAGCATATCTGACTCACCGATGGATGGAGGGAATCGAGAACAAATGGGAGGCCCCAGCGGTTAGTCTGGATCCGGTTAGATGGAAGCCTTCGATTGGGTTTTTCATAAATGGCTTCTTACGAAGCTGTCTTCTTACGGTCTTCCCGAGAAATTATGCTTTCCGAGCTATTGGTGTACCCGTGTCCTCGAAGGTCGTAGCATCAAAGTTGTAGTCGACGGTACTTGCTCGGACTCAAAACCCATTAATGCTGGTGTACCTCAACCCTCTTTCCTTCGGGTAGGAAGTTTTTTTTTTGCACGTCAATGACATATTAGTAACGTTCATTGTTATGTAGACGACGCACCGGTGAATCTATTGGATGATGTTAACAAAATCTTGTCCAATTCGTCCCCAAAAATAAGGGTATTTACAAACCTAAATAAAAGTGCCTACTCCTTAAGCGCCGCAGAGCATCTACAGTTCTTCCGATATTGTGGATGTTCATGTGCACTTAACTTTAGTCGACCCATCGCACATTTACCCCCCACCCTACTACTATAAAAAAACTAATATATTGAAATTAAACTAATTTTACGGACTTTATCGCGTTTAAATATTGTTTTTGTTTCAGATGTTTCGAGTACTTATTAGTATATTTATATGAAACCTAATTTGTCGCCAACGTTGTTTAATGTAATTTCGTATCCCTAAATCAGTATATATCATCGGGGAGTGTGGATGAAACATTATTAGTTGATTTTCCGTGGCATTTGTGAGATAACAAGGCGCGCTTCGAATCGCGCTGCAGCAGCTGCCGGTGACGGCCGCCATGATTGATACGTGCCACTGTCCGCGGTCTATTTGATGCCGGTTCCCGATCTCTCCGTGTCACATAGCTTTGCCAAATAACATATGTTTCGTGTTTTAGACAAAAACTGACACTTAGAAATTGGAGACAAATGGGCATAATACAATTAATAAGATCTCACTATTATTTTAAAGGACCAGTAGACCACAACATGGTCGTGGGTTCGCATACGCTATACGACTACTGTCGTGAACACCGAACTTACGTAAAAAATTCCTTTATCCAGACGTTGAGACGTCGTCTTCATATAAATTGTTTTATTCTTTAAGCAATTGGCTCAAGCTAAGAGATGACTTTCTAAATTATTTTTGAAAGTACTGAAATACCTTTTAGCGTCTTCTCCTTCATCTTTCTCTAAGCTCTAGGGAAACTACTAATTTGTTCTTAAATTTACATAACATCTGGTGTCGTTATATAAATTGGCGATACATTAATGCTTCCTGTATTATCTAAAGGAGGCATAAGAAAAGTGAAATGCTTATTTGCTATTATAACTGCATCAATCATCTTTGACGTAGCGTGTCAAATAGTGTTGTGTCAATTTGAAACGTCAACGCACGCGCCTATCAGTCAGAGTCGCACGACGTTGTTTTTGAACGCATTCCGATCATCATCCACTCGGAATGTGAAACAAATTAAATATGAGACACGGATGTTACAAACGTCACGCATAACCGAACTATTATAATCGGATTCCTTTTGTTTTTTCGTCGAGAATATTTAATACGCATATTTTGACAACATTCTTATGAAAAGATCATTGCTAATCATCATCCACACTTTAGTTATTATATATTGCCGGGTCAATATCCTGTCTTTTATTTTTATCCTAATACGTAACATCAACATCTTTAGAAACACCGACGCTGTTAATAAAAAATAATGGAAATGATAGAATTAGATTTTACATAGTACTGGGTCACAACTCTCTTCTTTCTTCAATAGATTTAATTTTAAAATTTTGGAAATCATACCGACCAAAGTTCTTTGAAATAATTTTGGAATTAATATTTTGACTAAGTTTGTAAGGGAAATGGAAAATGAAGTTGGAATGTTTAGACTTGTTGTTTTAAAGACAAAGTTTCCGACGACCGGTATCGATGACAGCATTGTACGTCTACTTGCGAAAGGAATGCGAACCATTTAATCAAAGAGATCTTATTCAGAATTCAATATAGAAAGCCTCGTCGCTGATACATTTTGAGTTTTGTGTTAACAGACACATACCCCGATAGCAATAAGCTCTTAAACTTCTCATACTCAATTAGATATTGATTACAACGAGGAGGATTCATTCAAATAATGTCAGGATCAGAATAAGGAAAATAATATTTCAATGAAAACCTATACGAAATAAAGCTATTTAACTCGACGAAATAACTTTTCATAATAAATTGGCTTTCCTCCTCGCATACATTGCATAAAGCATCCTAAGCCGTGGTACTCGAGTGACGATACAAAAAACTTGGATACAAAATTGACTTTGAACAATATTGGCTTCTATCCTTTGAAAATGTTCGCTTTAAAATATCTAGAATTTCTATATTTTCTTCGTAAAACTATTTCAACTTCGACAGCTAAATCGTGTTACACAATGCTACTCGTAGGAGTGGCGCGCGTCTTGAGCTGTTTGCGAATAATTAAGTTACCAACAGAACATTCCCTTGTGTCGGGGCGAGGCGAGGGTGCAACTAGCGGGGTAGAAGTGGAACTTTCCCGATATTTCCCCTGATTCTTGGCAAAACTTCTGCGTCGGATACAAAAGTGCACTAATGGCACACAGTAATGTATCCTAGTTCAGTTTAAGCGTTTCCATTAGGATAGTTGCAGACTAGAATCTTTATCGAACAGATGACGTCGATATATTCTTTAAAAAAATCTAAGCTCTTTTTATCAACTACTTATTCTTATCTATATAATGTTACTAGCACGCATAATACAAACCTAATTCAAGCAGCAGTATTTCCGGGTATTTAAAATCTGGGCGTATGATTTCTACTACATCCGCAGGGACTGGCACATATTCAGAAAGTTACGCCAAAGTCGTGCAGTTTTTTCAGCTTCTCTAACTTTTATGTTCATGATGAGTATGAGAGTTGAAGTATTTGATAAAAGTCAGATGTAAATAGGCAGTCAAGATCTATTAAAATCTGATGCCGGTTGTTTCTTATGCCCTTTTTCCATAAGAGGTACGGTGTCTATAAACCAATTACAATTTTTTTTATAAATATTATGGAGTCTGTCCTATCTACACGAAAGGTAGGTGGTCTCTATTTATTTACTCGTTTATACATTTAAATATTCGCTTATCTGTGGTCATATCAAAATATGCAACATCAATGGTATTATTCACACGGCTGAAAGAATCTATGTAATTGATTTGTCGAACGAAATAAAACAAATAATAAAAAGGACCGTGTCCGGCGGTGGCGGTGACAGCTGATAAACAAATCGTGCTTAAGAAGCGGCCGATAAGCAGTCGAGAACAATTACACTGCTCAGTGAGCTTACAAGCCTTATCTCTTGTCCGATAATTATTACAAAGAACAAATTGACTTCGTTCGTATCTCGGAGACGGCCGCCGATGACGTCGCAATATTACGCCTTTTTAGCTATAGCCTTGTACAGTTAACAATAAAAGTTTTGTGTTGTTCATACTTAAAAATTTACTGACAATGTGAAGAACATTTTATAGTCATTTCAATTGGATTCTATCAATTCCAAACAAAGTTGCTTGCTTGAGCGGGAGATTTTTTTAATATAATTTTGTGTTCATATGTGTATACGTTCACAGAATAGTCGGCTTATGTAAGATGACTAGTCATGTCATCTTTATATATTAACTAGTGACCCGCCCCGGCTTCGCCCGGGTACCCCTAATTTGTGAATCTAAACCATCCGCGAATCCACTAGAGCACATACATAAAAATTCATTCAAATCGGTTCAGCCGTTTAGGGGGAGTTCACTGTTAACACACGTATTTAATTTAATTATATATTATAAAGATACTGCAATTTAATATAAAGCTGAATAGCTCGTTTATTTTAACATGCTAATCTCAGGAACTGTGTGTGCAGTGGTGGCTCAGCGGTTTAGACCCCGACTTACGTACTGTAGGTCACGTGTTCGAACCCAGGCAGGCGCTGTACTTTGTGTAAATTTATTTCATCACCACTGCTCCAAAAACGGTGAAGGAAAACATCGTGAGGAAACCGTCATGTTTTTAGAACCATCAAATTCGAAGACATGTGACATCCACCAACCCGCACTGGGCCAGCGTGGTGGATTACGGCTCATTCCCTCTCTCGGAGAGGAGGCCTGTGTCCCTGCAGTGGGAAACATTCTAGAAAAGGCCGATTTATTACATTATTATATTAATCTCAGGAACTACCAATCGTATTTGAAAAATACTTTTGCATTTGACAGTATTATAATTAAGGAAGGTTAAAGGCTATTGAATATCACGCTTCGCCCCTTACGAGCCGAACAGAGAGAAAATGACCGTTCAGCCAGAAGAAGTAATAGTATGCACGAGGGATCCGATACAAGAGTAACAAAATCATGGATACTTAGGATCCATAACGTAAAACAACTGGAAACTAACTTGACATGAGAAAGTGAGGTAGAGATAAGTTCTTAATATTGCGATTTAAAAAAATCGTTTTATCGATATTTGGAAAGATATAAAAACATCAAATATTTTTCAAGTAAGTAAATAAACTCAATATATCATAACATGATGCATTGTATATTTTTGGTCAATTAACGATATAGCGTTTAAGAGCATCACTATTACCATAACAATTGTCTACCGTTACATAATTCGCACTGCGCCGCCAATTCAAAACACGTAATATCGATTAATCATTCGCCGAGAAAAATACCATCGGGCCAACACTAGCGAACGGTAATTTATTATGTCCTCAGATTGATCCTGCCTATTGTTACCTGTAGGTGAGACGCCACATTGACGTTACGTGAACACGTATAGCGCTGAAATATTAACTAGAGGTAAATTGCGATTGGAGCCTTTACTCTGTAACAATATTTTTGGTATGAACAATAAACCTGCATATTTGCAGAATAAACGTTCCGAAGAAAAATAACTTTGCTGTCGCGTGTCGCTGACGCATGTTGAGAATGTTGTTCACGCGAACAACATGCTCAAAATACGTCAGTAAGAATTCGTATAAACAGTAGAATACAATAGCTGCTTCCCGGCTCGACTTAAGCCACGGTTCCGACACGGGAAAGCATAAACAATGAAATACGTGCAAATGTTAATTAAATGAGTGACAGAAAGCTACATTTCGCTGCATAAAGCTTCGTACGCGAGTTTGAATACAAAAGGACCGCAGACGCCTTTGTAATGATACTTCGGAACGAAATATAAGGCTTCCTTCACTTCTTAACTTTTACCAAATACCGACCCAATTTGAAACTTACAACAGGGAAAGCAGATTTCTCGGAACGCGAAGTGCTTACAGTTTGATGAAGTAGACGAGTTAATTAACATTGCTCACAGTGCATGAATTAAATTCAACCTTACCTCAATCTAACAATGTTTATACAGAAATCATTCAGTTCAAAATGTTGCCCATGTTTCGAATATTTTAATCTTTTATTTCTATTTATAACGATTTAATGTTATACGATAGATCCAATGGTTTTTTTTACCTTACATTTTATTTTAAATTATGATTATACAATTATAAAGCATACTTAATAATTTTTATATTTTTGTTAATATACTTCCAAAACGGGAAATCAGCTATTAATGAACTTTAGTTTCTTATTTCAAATGTATTGATAGCGAAAAACAAATTCTAAATCGTAAACGAACAAATCTTCTATTTATACAATACTAGCTTTGCCCCGCGGTTTCACCCGCCGCTCATTTTAATCTAATCGAAATCTTTTTTACGAATACATGACTAGTTCGTTTCATTAAAAAAATGTGTACAAAGATGATATTTATTCAAAAATACGCTCGGACTGTCAAACGCAACGCATTTTTGAGAAAACCTAACGACTATTTTAACACCGTGCGGTTTTCTAATTTCCCGCGCAACTTTCATATTTATTTCTTAAATTACAACATTGTCCTGACAAACAAACACATAAAAAGAATTAGCGAAATTTGTCCAGCCGTTCACGCGTGGTGTCGTGACCAAGGGAAATATGGGTTCATTTTTATAAATATAAATGTCAAGAATGGCATGTACAACGAAAGATCACAGATTCTTTGGCCAAAATATGACGACTTATCTAATTCCAAAGTTGCTTAGCTTGGCTAGAAGGCTTTGAAGATTTAAGAAAATATTCGAAAAGTCTTCATTAGGATTTATTTATTTCTTAACGAAAAGTTCGGTAAAAATTATCCACCCATATTTGTAAACGCATGTATAAATGCTGTCAATTTTTTTCCTGTATAGTTTTTTTGACGTGACAACGTCTTAATAATCGGTATACCGTGGAAGTCATTCGCAAAAAAGTATGCCTTAATGTTTGTTACGCTCGGTGTCCTGTTACGCTCGAGCCGAGAGTAACCGAATCAAGGCGAGCGTGCTTATGTCACTTCACAGTATTAGGAAACGTTGTCACGAATTTAACGTCCGAGCGCATATCATTAATCGATTCAAAAATCTATTATGGTGCGGACAAATCAGAAAAGATTTGAGTAATGTCAGTCGATTGTCACTATTGTAAGGCGTTGAAATTCTCCTGTTTATCTGGATTGCGTTGTGCTGGGAAAAAGTGAAATTGCTGCGTTCGCTCTTTGGTAATCAATCATTGTTTACGTACCTGCCGGGAAACATAACGGAAAATGTAGTTTACCTGAGTTTACCAGAAAGCTTTGCACTGAATGTTAACTTTATTTATTTTTCGTTTATTGAATTATACATTATTATTATATACACTAATTTATTTGAATTTTAGTAAGTTAATTTCATTAGTATTAGTGGTTCAAAGTTCACCGGGTTGCAAAGTATAAAAATAAAATTGGGAATATTTATTCAGTGCAAAACGTTTGTAGCATTTTTGCAAAGAATCGGAACCGATGTTTTACATTTGAAGAAGCACAAATTTACAATTCACTGCGACTACGCGCCAGAGTTTTCATGAAGTTTCTTTATAAACTGTAAGTTTATGATGGCGGGTCGTTTGCTACACTACTATCATGTAAACTATAAGAAGGAATATTTAAAAAAGAATAAAAGAAATCTCTATGCTCTTAAATATATTTATTATTGTATGTTTGAAAGAATTTATATTTAAAAAAATACTGTCAACAAATTATATGTCGGCTCGAATGTCGTGGGGACTGACATTGTTCATTGTATTCTGACATTTCGATATAATTTGCCCATCCGTTTTTAAGTTTTCTATAGCAAAATTGTCAATAATTTAACCGCCAACCGTGTATAACCTATGAGTTTTGGTCGCGTTCAAAAGAACTATGGTCCACATTCTTGATCTACATATAATAAATGTTCTTTAAGACCAGAAAATGGCGGACAAGATGAACTTAAAGGGAAATGAACGTGTTAAAAAGAGATTAGTTATCCTTTTTAAATATAAGTAGCATAGTATTCCACCTCGTCTTTTGTTTTTTTTTATGATGTGAGGAAATGCCTACGCATATCCGCCCATTTGCGAATTATGTCGGACTTGCACCGACTACAACTTCACAATGTTTGTCCCGCTCATGTCGACGGGGCTACGGGAACGATTTCGCACGCATTTGTGACCCAGCCTGCGTTAGCCGCCGAAGCAGCTCCGTGAGGAGGACGAGGCTACCAAATCTTCTTCCAAATGGGCGCGCCGGTACACCAAGCACCTTCCTACATTGCTTTCGTCATGTGTTACGGATTTTCCCGAACCCGTCATCTACACGGGGGCCTAAAAAGCTAATAACCATCCAAACCCCCAGCGACGGATCTGGTCTTATGTGTCGCCACCGACCACAAAACGGGTGAAAGGGCTATACCTACAACATGTGTAGTATACCTAGGTATACTACGGCTAGCCGTGACTGATTTATTCCCCTTAATCTAAAAGTCAACAAAATTAGAAAGAAAGAAAAAGGAATACTTATTTTTGAAAATATGCAAATATGTATTTCAAAGTGAAGGCACCTATTGGACCGGTAATATCCCGATTTAGCCACAACCCTCCAGCATTAGTGTACTCTTATCTTTAAGCCAATTGGTAATAGCACGCCGCCGAATGCGGAAAGTGCACATTTGAATCGTATAACTTGCGTGAGTACCACTTTAAAACTTTCATTCCCAAAGTACCATTGCAGTTTCGCAATACAAAAATTCACTTAACTGTACGGATAAACATACATTTATACAGAAACTGTAACAAATTTGTTATTATATAATGCACCATAGTTAAAGTGTTTTTTGTAAAATTCATCAATTCCTAAAATTCATTTACAGGTTTAATTTTTTATTCCTCTTTTTCAAAACAACTTAAATTTAATATTGTTTGTTTTGGGTGACCGGTGAATATGCTATTGACCCTAACATGACTTGGTCACATCAAAAGTTGACACTCTTCGAAAGCTCTTTCGACAACTTTATTCTTCTAGTTCTTCGTATAGAAAAATAAGTACCGTGAACTGTACGTATTACGCCCAGAGAACCAAAATGTAGGATTTTCAACCCCTAAGACGAAAAGTGGAATTTAATACTACACAATAATGTTTTATAATAAATAATAAACTATCTGGTTAGGGGGATGTGCAACTTTAACATTTGTCGATGAAAATATAATTTAAGCTCCGTCGTAAGTGCCACTTCTTGTAATTCGCTTCGAATTACTCCCGAATACAACGAATACTGTTAAATATCGATGCTAATCGAGTTGGCATCGATGGTGTGGTTGGTGGTGGTGCTCGGTAGGTCAGGACGGCCAGGGGCGAGCAGCTAGCACGTGAGCCTCGCGCCGGGCCATTCATAGGGCGGGCGGTGGACGGCGGGAGCGGGGGCGGTGCGCGCGCACCGATCGATACGCGGCGGCGCGGCGCGGCTAGTGGCCGGCCAGCCGCGCGCTAGCACGGACGCGTCGCGAGCCCATGCCAGCACTCTACAGATGACGGAGCCCGCCCAAGCTCGACCACGCCGCACCGACCCCGCCGCACCCAGCGCGCCCGAAGCCGTACAGACGCTCTCGTGCCGTGCGACAAGGTACGAAAATCGATACGCGGGCCGCAGTCTTCTCCGGCCGCGGCCGGGCGACGACTTATACAAATTAATTAATGATGAGTAGCATTTTCTACAGTTCGGACGTGTACGATTGCTGACGGCTACCCGATCTTGTTACATTGCTAAACTAATACTGTAATAGCCACCGCGATCTAAGTTGAAACTAGAGACCGACAGTGATTCAAAAAAAGAACTATGGTTTCTTACTCACATGTTTGTATATTCATGTACTTAATTTGTAAAAAATGACCTATGTAATGTAACAAACAAGTATGTCAAAAAATAGCATCTACGTAAGAACTATTGTTCAGTCATCAATGGTTTGGTAATTGTTGAATATAAAAAAATATTCAAGATAAATTTGAGGGTATAATTAATCAAATTGAAAGCCTACGAAATTAAAACAAAAATAATATTGATTAATTGATACGCATAAAACATGAGTCTTGTCGTCACTATCACCAACTTCGCACATCATAAGACCTTTATGTAGAATAAGAAATAATTAAAGGCGTTAAGTAATTTCAATATTACATTACAAATGTTTTCTATAGTATATTGGTAGGTATATACTTAATATATTCGGGTTTATGTAACTTATTATAATATATACTCTCCTCATTTATAACTTATCGCAAAAATGACGATGATCTTAAGTTTAAACACAAAATTGTTAAAATTACTCGAAACTGATTGCTATTGTACTCATATATCATTTGCTGAAGATAACTGCATCTTCAAAACATTTTTGAACTTTCATAAATTCAAAATCCTCCGCAAACAGTACATTCGCTCATATGAAGTATGATAACCAAATGAAGAAAAATGCAACCTATTTATTGAATACTTTAATTTTAAATTTTGTGGCCAGTCGCGGTGATGACAGTCCTAACCTGGACTCCGTCCGTTCCGTCGGCCTCGCCGCCAACTATAAAATCCATTTACATCTTTCAGGGCTGGTGTTAAAGTTGTAAAAGAAAACAGATATCAATGAATGTGCCCCCTCCTCAGAAGGATGTTTTCCAAACATCTGGAATACGGCGTTAATACACAGACGAATATAAATCAATCTCTAAACTTAGCGCGTCTGCAAAACTAGTTGATAAAGAAAATTACCTCCAATCCAACATCATATTTCAGTGGGGCAGCTTGGCTTCTAAAGCAGTCGCAATGTCGATACCAACGTATTGTCATGAACTTGTCGTGTTGCAAAAGCTCTGGATGCTGACCATCGAGTGAACGCCATATAGCATAGCGACATTTCCTAAACATGTGATAAAATAAGTAATTTAATATTGCTGAAAAAGTGGAACATGGACACCTGGTATGATAGATCGGCCGTACATAAAATCGCAGACAAACAATAGTGATTAAAGAATATCAAGTATCTCATCTTGGCCCCTTTTTTTACACCCTATAAAATTATACATGTATGATTAAATTTAAATAAATCAGATATTTACATTTAAACCTTCTGTATTTTATATATCTCAGAATGACATAAAATTATATAACCGACAAAAGCTATATATGCTACAATAATTTCTGCTATTGTTATTCGTGAAATGTAACATGGATTTTCATCATTTGTCATTCGAAACAGAGTACACACAATACGTAATGGTTGCTTTTGATGTCTTTCTGTAGGCAAGCAACCATGTACCTAACGTGTTGCCTTACCAACACCCTTGAAACAGTCAGGTTTCAAATTATTGTCGTGACTTTACACACAAATATTTTTTTCTTTTCAGGATTTTAATCTTTATTTTTATCAAATTTTACTGAAATTTACAAAACAGATGTGATTCGAGAGTTGCGATTAGAAAACTCAGTCAGGCTTTTCATTTCAAAATTTCCTATATAGAAAGGCACACGTTTTTACTAAAGTAGGGTACACATTGATAGAGATTACTACCCGTTTTTCACTTAAGAAAGTGTAATATCCTAATAGGAAAGGGTAAAATATCACCGACCTTTACCCCCAATCCTCAGGACATGTCTAAAACGAGACTGTTAACATCTTATGTCTGTAATTTACCAAGACTCAATACGATACTATGCAATATTTTTTTTATATATACGAGGACTACAGGAGTTGATCGTCGCTATGGACCAACCAGACCCTAAGACATTTGTAATTTTTGAATTTGAATCACACAAATTAGGACTTAGCTGCAATCGAGTCAATAGAACCCATTCGCGGTATAACAATAAGATATTTTATGTCTACACAGAGCCATAATTGTTTTTTCTTAATGTTACATATATTGAAGTGTTAATCGAAACTATATTAACTACTCTGCTACAATTCAGCTTGTTTAACCACTACTATATAAAAAATACAGTAGAAGCTGACAAAGCTGAGGAGGGGAGAAACAGTAAATATTTTCCTTTCCCATTCACCGTCCAGTTCCCTTCCCATTCCCATCCTTTTCCCATTAGCAAGGGATAGGAAGGGGAGGGGAAGAGGAGTAGAATTAGGCCTCCGGCATCTCACTAGGTCGTGGTATTTCACTGGTTGATCTGGCCAATTCGTCCTGCAGATATTGTTGCGGACTCTACCACTGTTACACTATAAATCTTATAAGTTACATTTTTAATCTAAGAGGCAGTAGAACATTGTAAGGATTCAATATTTATACTATTAGCTTTTTGACTGACGTATTTCTCGAAACAACTAAGCAAGATAACAGTGTAATATCGACTACAATGAACTGCTATTAAAATTTACTTAGCACATAGATTGCTTCTTTGCGGGTTACTCCACGAAGTTTGAATTGCCCTTGCCGGCTCTTATCTTTCAAAAGTATCATTTTCTTTCCTTCAAGCAATATTTATTTATTCCTATTTCTTTATAGCAACCTGCAAAATTCTGCCACCGTAAACATTAGAGCCCGAAAGAGTGAAACTTGAATATACTACTATGATATATACAATTAATTAAATAAACACATGTGAGTATGCATGTATGTGACTCCGTAAGTAAACCAAGTTTCTATTTATTTTACCACAAGTACAATTACATGTAAAAAAGTTTTATTAATACTGCTATAATGAGTATTTGTGGTGTGGCAACCCTATACGACGGCATATACCGTGATGTCATGCAATTAAGGTCAGGCAACTGAAATAGTCGAAGGGCGCAGTGCCATTCCGAGCTATATGCACCTTCAGTTGCTGGTGGTAACGAAAAATAATCAATTCAAACAATTCTCTGATGACCTTAATTTCTCTATTTAAAACTGCACGCGAGACACTTAGGATTATAACTTCAATGTAGAATAGACACTACACCTTAAAAAGCGGACGGTTGCCATTAACTACTTTTTCAGCAAGACATAATTTTTGCGTCGTTGGCAGAGGAAATAGCTGGGGCTGTCGCTTGGATCGTGCTTTAATCCTTCCCGTGAGGGAGCTGTGATCCACAATTCATTACCAAAATCGCACTTATACACGTACAGGGCACCAAGTCAAGAAGGTTCTCCGAATACTTTACTTGGGCGACCTCCGCTTTCTCAGATCATGCTTTGTCGGAAAATATTTAGAATATAAACAATGCATAAAACATCTAGCGTTATGTCACAGAAATTTCACATTGATTTATCATCCTTGGTTCAAGAGGTGGAACTCTAAAAGTTTTTTTGTATTTTTTGTTTATTTCGCGCTTTAACGGGAAAGAAAAAAATGTTGTTTAATTTATCCATATTTTTTTTTATTTATTTATTGAAATATAAAAAAAGTATACAATTTGAAATTACAGTATCTTAAAAACCTAATACAGGTTTGTCTAGATACGTGAGTACTACGCTAGTTAATGTTAGTATAAATATGTAGGTATTTATAGTTTTAAAAGAATTGTTATTATATAATAATCAGTGAGTGTGCACATACCGTCATATACAGGGTGCTCCATCGTTGTTGTATTGTATCGTTATAATTTGAGGTAATGATTTTTTAATATATTTTTTATGTTTTTGTGGTTTATACTGTTTCTTATATCTGCAGGTAAGTTGTTTATTAAAATTGGAATTATGTATTTTGATGTGCGTTTACCGTATAAATTAATATAGTTAGGAATAGTCAATTTTTTATTGGTTACGCTCCTAGTTGTAACAGGATTACTTATTGGTATCTGAATTTCAGTCCGGAAATATTGTTCTACTAATAAATTAAAGTCGACTTTTTATGTATTGGTATAATTTTGCAATGTTTAAATAATTTTAGGGGCTCCTTTGAATATTTTTGTTTTATTTTGTCTGGTGTTATTAATTTCAGTATTCTGTATTGTATGTTATATATTTGATTGAGATATGTTTTATAGGTACGTCCATAGCTACTTAATCCATATGATATAATATTTTCTACTAACGCCTTGTACATGGTAAGTAGCACATCGTAAGGGACTCTGTCTTTAATTACGTACAATTTAGCCATGATTGCCCTTAGCTTATCGCATGTTTTATTTATGTGCCGTGACCAGCTGAACCTGTCGTCGATGATTAAGCCAAGATATTTTTGTTCGCGGACCTGCTCGAGCGGCACACAATTGGATGTACATTGTCCGCTATGAAGACATATGTGACTGTGAGCTAAAATTTTGATGCTTTCATTCAGAGAGCATCGGTTGTGGCAAGAACGCACGTGGATAAATTTAGTTTTGTCAGCATTGAGTACTAGACCTGCATCATGAGACCACTTACAAAGTGCAACAAAATCTAGTTGTATATGACGCTGAGCCACGGAGATGTCAGAGATGATCCGCGAACTGATATACTGCGCAATGTTTCATAACATTGTTTATATCATTAACATACGTTAAGTAATGCAAAGGACCGAGAACCGATCCTTATGCTGTGCCTTGGGTAACAGCGATGCTATCGCTGTAAGACGAACCTACTTTTACTTGGTAGCTGCGATTATCGAGATAATTTTCACACCATTGTAATAATTTCCCCCTAATGCCATTATTCTCTAATTTCTTAACAAGTAGATCATGTTTAAGCATATCGAAGGCTTTGCTATAGTCAATAAATACCAAAATTACATGTTTTTTTAAGTTTAAACAAGCATTTACATCATCGGTAAATCTAGACAATAGAAGAGTAGAACTTTTTCCAGCCTGAAACCCGTATTGTTTTTCAGAAAGAACTTTGTGTGATCGGTAGAAATTTTGGACCATTCCACATATATATTTTTCTACAATTTTATCAACTACGGGTAGAATCGTAATGGGACGATATTTGTCATAGAGCAGAGTACTTCCTCCTTTATGAATAGGCCTTACAATGCCAGTTTTTAGTTCGTTAGGATAAACGCCCGTGAAAATGCTAATATTAATCAATCGTGTAATCGCTTTTACAATTTTTTCAGATAGTTTCAAAAAATCTACTGCTCGCAGTCCGTCAATCCCCGGTGCCTTGCTGGGATTGAGGGTTTTTATGATTGTTTTAATATCACAATCTTTAGCTTTTCTTAAATAAATTGATTTGTCAAGAGGCATTATATACGTGGATTCGTTTAAAATTTTTGTGTTACATTTTGGAATTAAAGCTTGTACGTTCATCTTAAATTCTTGAGCGAATTTGTCAGCGATATTTTTATTTGTACCTTCCTTGTTAAATGCTTTAGTTATATACGTTAGGTTATGATAAAAACTGCGTCGAAATACAAAATTTCATCCAAATCGTTAGAGCCGTTTCGGAGATAGCCGAAATATATATACATACATTCAAGAGTTGCTTCTGTAATAAGATTAACGGAATTTTCCGTAGGTGCGGTTCGAAGGGCTTTGAGAAAAAAAAAAATTTTTTATAATCTAAATATTTGTCTACTTCAATAGACGTTATAAATAAAACCTTTCAGTGTAGTAACAACAAAATATTTTTTATTTTACTTAAGACTAAAGACTTGTCATGTGATAAGATTATTCAGTTAAACAGGTCCCATCGGATTGTCTCGCGACACAACCCGGGGGACCAATACCGTCCTCTGCAAACGGCACAAACTCGTTGTCTTGAATTTTCTTACTGAGAATTAGTTAAATAAAAACGACGCTTTTCTTCCGTTCTGTTTGTCATGAGACAATGCTTTGCGCATCTCTGAAACTTATCCGTTATTTAAAGAAGCCTCCATGGTATTTACAATAGAAGTAATAAAAAAAACTCATTATGTTTATTAAACAAGTCATAGTTTTAAATATTTAAAATTGTTGGCGCAGTGTTGTGAACGTTTATTTTAATGTAATTTATATTTTTATATTAAAAAATCTGATTTAACATATTAGTGAAATCCTTCACAATAGCCCTTCCTGTCCTTCTCAGAAAGCCACTCTGTGGGACGCTGCCCTTGCCACAAAGGCACAACAATAAAAGAAAAAGCGGTAGAGGTATCCAGACTATACACAGTACAAATAGAAGTATTGTTGAAAGGTCCATATGACATTACGTACATGATTGATTCATTGATTCTTTGAAAGTTAAGGAGGAGCAAACGAATGGGTAAAATAAACAATACATTCGTTTGTCTACTTTTGAATGTTATATTTTATAATGTTTGCTAATATACGAACGTAACAACGTTTTAAATTCCTATTCTTTTTTAGAAATAGGCAACCCATGTAACTTAATGATGATGTTGTTCTTATATCGCTCTTTCAAATCGTGAACGTCTCTTATTCGGGGCGTTTACCTGGCGACAATGATTTCGTCATCTTATGAGTTGAAACCTCTTCAGTTGACCGATCTTTACCTTTTTATTAAAATTTCGATTGTGTTGAACTGTGTCTAGATCACGCATGTACTTATTGTCAGACATTAGATTATGAGAGATTATAACCGCTATCCGCTTTTCATAATACTTTTTAGGTTCCACGACCACGGTCGACCGTTAGGACTTGTATTCAGGTGCGTGTTGTTAGTGTTAAGATGTAACGATATTGTTTTTTTATGGCAGGTGATGCATCGAGGATGAGTCGCCGCGCGCGGCCGTGACATGGGAGCGCAGGCATGGGCTGGCGCGCCGAGCACCCGCCGCACCTCGCCGCCGGCCTGCTGCTCCTGCTGCTAGTCAACCTGCCGGGTAACAACAACGACACCGACACGCGACTCTCCAGCTTCTCTTACACGTCTGATGCACCCAATCACTTTTCCACCCCTACTGCAAACGCCACCAACGCGCAGCATCTCAACGCCTCACACAAGTGACGCTCCCCACCCCCTTACCTACCTCATACGCCTGTTATAAAATGAGTATGCTATAAGTAGCATTGTTTTTTTTAAGGTTTCGTCTGTCTTTATGTGTTGGATATCAATTTTACCAAAAACCTTCTGCTAGTATCGACTCATCGTCGTCATCTCCCTGCTCTATTCCCAATCTTGAGGAGTCGGCACAGTATAATTGAAGTCTATATCTATACTGTAGGTTAGGGCTACAGTTTTTACGGCCGCCGCCTGCTTGACGTTATCAGTCCTCCCTTCTGCTAGTATGGACTCATCATCGTCATCTCCCTGCTCTATTCCCAATCGTGAGGAGTCGGCACAGTATTATTGTAGTCTATATCTATACTGTAGGTTAGGGCTACAGTTTTTACGGCCGCCGCCTGCTTGACGCTATCAGTCCTCCCTTCTGCTAGTATGGACTCATCATCGTCATCTCCCTGCTCTATTCCCAATCGTGAGGAGTCGGCACATTATGATTGTAGTCTATATCTATACTGTAGGTTAGGGCTACAGTTTTTACGGCCGCCGCCTGCTTGACGCTATCAGTCCTCCCTTCTGCTAGTATGGACTCATCATCGTCATCTCCCTGCTCTATTCCCAATCGTGAGGACGTCGGCACAGTATGATTGTAGTCTATGTCTATACTGTAGCCCTAACTACAGTTTTTACGTAACCCTAACCTGACAATACATGGATTATCCGTACATTCTTTCTTCTCCTATTTAATGAAATATTTGTTATAGTTTTGTTTGCATTTGTTGTAAAAAGTGCAATTAGAACAGGAATGCCGTCAATCTTACAACAAACGGTTCATAAACAACGTTCCATAAATATGCCAAATTGTAAATTCAGTCTACGGAACTACGGAAACCTACAACATTTTATTTCTTTACATATATATGAGACAGCTACCATTATAACTTCATGGGAATACTTAGTGCTTAAGGAACCTAAAACTCTCCCACGACTACTTCCTTTACTATTATTGCAAAATAAACGAAATGAAATGCCTTCTTTTAGTCAAACAGAATCAGTAACAAAACGAGCGAGTCAAATAAGAGTCCCATATGATATGTTACATCTCGCCTTGGTAATAAACAACATTAATATTATATAACAATCTCTTAGCAAATGGATTTATGGCCAACTTTAGCCGCGCGCGCTTATTGGTCAAATCAAATAACACCCGGATTCCTGTTACACACTTCAATTTTCACGAAATCGCTCCCTGCGAGAGGAAAGATTTTTAACATCTAAAATTCTAAAAACCTCTCAAAAAAAGATTCATAAGTAACTTTACATATACCGATGTGATCAGTGCGTTCGCTTGATAATAAATGTTTTCTAGTAAAAAGTAACTTGATGATTTGTGACTAACAAATAAGTACTTGTGCAGCGTGATGTTGCGAGGCAGACCGTACACAAAGCCAAATATTTAACCTGAACAGTCTTATTTGATCATGAATTAGTTACTAGCTGTGTTACGAGCTTAGCTCTGCGTTGTGATAGACGTAAAAATATCTTCCGAAAAAATCACGATCTTAAGACGTGACGTGAATGATGACATGTTTCAGAAATAGTTTCCAGTAAGATTTTGCATAACGACAATACAGGTGACAATCACTTACAAACAAATATTGTAGAGTTACCAATCGAATAGAATTGGTAAGAGAATTAAAAAAAACATACAAATATAATTTGCAATAATTAGCGTACAGAATAAATACTTTAAATTTATTCAATATAATAAAAATAAGTCGGGGTGACAAATAAAATAACTAATAAGATACATAGATGAATCCAGATACCCTAACCACTTCATTATATTAGCCCTTTCAATTTCTTGCGGATATTCATGTGTAACCGTGGCCACTAACATCAACATAACAGGATATCCGCTTGCTTTCCGCTATCTGGGTGGATACCCATTTATACATAAGATATATACATACAGATACAGAAGGATTTCTACCTCTATAAAAAGCACGGAGGGCTATTCACCTAAATTATTGTTTTATTAGGATACTAAACACCATGATTGTAAGGCAAACCGTTAAAACTAATGTTCTTGGATGCATACGGCATAATACGGCTTAGAATGCTTATTTTTATTTGTTTATCTACGTATGTATGTCACATGTTATACGTAGGTACTATACTATTGAATGTACTATGTACTATTTCAACATCTTCCATTGAATCAAAGGCATAAGAAGTACCGAAGACTAGGCAATGCCGACCGTCTTATTACAAGGGGATTACGATGGGCTATAGTGAGGAAAAGTGTTTTCGGCAACGTAAGACCCACTTATATATGTTTCTTTTTACAAAGACAAAGATTGCAGTTCGCAATTGCCATTCGGATCTTACTTAATCCCAAACGTGATAAGGAAAAAGTACAAATGTTCAAAAATGTGAACAAAGGAACCCTTTAAATAACATTTTCTATTTTAGGGACACACATGTAATGCGGCTAAGCTAAGGTAAGCTAATGTAATCTGAATTCGTAGTAAGAAAACGAAAATAAATATAAATAATATCGAATGAAACTTGAACATATAACGCTTGTCGTATATCTACTGCGAGAGATCGAATACTCACTTACCCATCAATATTTCATAACAAATTCCACACTACCCTCGATTTCCGTTCTTGTAACTTAAAATATCTTTTCCTCGCTTACGTAAGCGCTGGGAGCGGTTCCTGAAATATGTTAGATAGATGAAACATTTACGACATTTCCACCGCTACTGGTAATGATTTTATTACTGAATTTTGTGTACCATATAGCAGACAACCATGACTACGTCGGACAGCATTTTCAGTAAAATATCATTCCGGACATTGGTTTTGGCTGGGTTAAATGTAAAATGATAGTTTGTTAATTGATAACAAAAAACTTCTGGAAAATTATTGGTTCTCGTATTTCACAAGTTTGATCGGGAGTCTTTACCTTATGAGTTTTTGGAGGGAATCAAATATACTGTCAATTATCGATATGTCGACCGCAACCGACTACTACATATGTCGAATATGTACTAACTAGCTATGAGCCGAGCTTCGCTCTGCGATGTCATTGATCTTATTTTATTTAAAATATAGTGCTATCTTAGAAAAATATGAGATATCAGTAAGTTAGCCCTTGACAACGCTATAAACAAAAGATAATGCAAAATCGTATCAAAAGATGGTGGATCTTTTTACATTAATTATATACATAATTTTTTGACGTTTTAATGGACAAAATACCCATGTAGATAAATTGTATGAAAAAAATGTATTGTATTTTGAAATTTAAATCTAGCCAATATATGTAATTGGCTCAAAGTCAAAAACGCGACCCACACTTTTGTTTTTTTTTATCATATTGGAATTTGTTCTGCCAAAATGTCGAACGTTTGTATAAAAAACGCGGAATCCGGTTTGATTTATGTCATGCATTTTGATAAATGCGGATTAACCTTAATTCGTTCACGCTAACGAATGGCGATCGGGATCGAGTCACCGACAGATAGCAAACAAAACAAATATAAATTACTTTTACTCAAATGCTATTGCAAAACGTTTTAATGGAAATACGAATTAAACGTATGTACTAAATTGTTTATGGTCATGTCTGTGGTAATATCTGTTGACAGCCACTGAACAGATCTTTTTGGTATTTGATAATTTAGATCGATTTATAGTTGTACAATTCAAATAAATTAAATATAATAAATTTTATGACATGCTTAAAGCTGTTGACTTATACACTAATTCATATAAACTATACCTTAAGATGTGAACAAAGAGAAACCAAACAAAAAAGCAAATGCTACGTTATCGTTTAGAAAAATCCTTTTTTTTAATTACATTTATATGTCAACCACATAGCGCAGCTGTTAAGTAAACCTGGATATTATGTCGCAGTTCAATTCTAGCTGTAATAATATATAGGTGTAATTTTAAATTTTGACGAAGTTTCGTTTTAGAGTCTAGCCGATGACTCTGTACTGTTGCTTCATTTTTAAACAATAAATATTAAAAGATATGACGCAATCAGCACTAACATATTTTCTCTAACTGGATCCCGAAAGAAAATTTAGCGCAATTATAGCTTCGGTTTTCCTCGTACTAGCTTTTTATCTGGTTCAAATGGCCACAGAAATAGTCATTAATGCGGACTTTCTAAAGCGAAACGAATAGATAACGAGCAAAATTAACGTATTCATTTCAAAGTGCAGTTATAACAGCCTGTACCTTTATCTTTGACGATTAAGTCCTGCGCGTTGACATAAATTATCAAGTGCCGAGCTGGCCTACAATTTTAAAAAGAAACGATTAGTGAAGCATTCGCTTATCGTGAGACTGTGCTAAATACACTTTTCCTTTTTGTCTGTATATTAAAGGTAGGTAAGGCATATACAACTCTATAGCTAGTTATGGATGCCATTGGATACGGATCACTTAATATCAGGTGAACTGCTTGCTTATTTGCTACCTAATTCTATAAAAAAAACTATATTTATTGTTTAAGACCAGAGGATAGAGAACCTACAACACAACCACGAGTGTCGTAAAGTGTTTGGAATAAATAAAACAGATTTTTCTATAATAAAACAGATTCATGGTGATATAAATAAAATTTTATATCCACAATGTATAGGAACAAAACTACCTCTTGTAAATGAAATGTCATGTAAAAGAGTATTGAAGGCAGGTCAGTTCACATGTTGTAAACTTATTTCCAGTAGGTTGAGCGCAAAGCGTTCACACGGTGTCGTATGACGAACTACATAGTATCGCAGATAAGTCAGAAATACTAATGAAACCTCTTTGCAGTAACCTGTCACCAAGATCACCAAGATGCCGTGCACATCACGGCGATCCTTGGAGAGAGCGTCGTCTTCAACTGCCAGGTGGACTTCCCCGAGGACATCCCTGTGCCGTACGTGTTGCAGTGGGAGAAGAAGGTAGGCGAAACGGTACGATGGCCAACACTCCACTCTTACAATACAACGCTACTCATCTACCGTGTGTGTGTTTCTGTTCAGTAGAGGACGGCTCGTCCCCGCGTCGCGCAGCAGAATGTAAAGTATAAACGTGCCGTGTTAGCGGCGACTTTGTCCCGTGCCAGTGGTAATGGGCGCCGCGGGCCGGGGGATGTGCCCTCGCCCCGCCCCCGCCCCGCGCGCGTCCACCGCACGCCTTTATGTACCTTCGCCTCTTCAGCATACCGCCTGTTGTACCTACCGTGACATACACCACAGTGACAAAGCCCTACGAAGCGTGTCTGAGAGAGCAGCAGACCCCCGTTAGACTCCCGTTAAACCGACACAATACACGACCACTTTACATATACGATAAGATAAATTTCTTTTCGTTTTGCAAATAAATATTTTCTTTTCCATTTTTTGGGTGCACCAAGTTTCTATCCGAGTTAGCATCGGGAGCACATAGCTTCAGGCTGACACGGGGCACGCACTCCCTCGCGCACCGGCGGCGGTTCTGTCTGTTTCTCTCTTCTGTGGCTGTGGGCTCTCCCACGCTGTCTGCAGTCGTAGCCTTACGTCTTTGTTTTGTTCTCATACTGCATACTGCATGCTTCATGTCTTACCCACACGTACTCGTCTCGTAGATAGATCTGCACACGATCAGCTCCATTGCATAACCGTCGACTATTAATGAAGCTGATTGTTAGTTTGTATCTGATATCAAAAAATTTATCGTAATGTACTAAATATTTGCCGTAACATGTATATCTTTGTAGACGATGTATCTCTAGTCATTTTCCCATGCATGTTCTCGTAGTGTATCGTATTTAGTTCACAAAATATTGTTCTTAAATGAAAGTCAATTAAGATCTGATTAAACGATATCTTAAGCTTTATGTAGATAACAAAATTTTGTGAAAGTATTCATTTTATGTTTATTTTATTACTTTCCATTAACCTTTCACGACGGGTGTATGGATAATTTCACGAGGACCTTACCAAACATTGTTGGATGTATTTAAAGTATTATGATTGTAATGTGTAATGTATTTAATTGTATTTAAACGGGGGCTGGAGAATGTGCGTGCCATTTGAAAGCGTGCGCTAACATCTTGTGTGTATATAGGGGCAGGACATACCAATCTACATCTGGTACGAGAGCTACCCCACGCACAGCGGCGAGGGCTACGAGGGGAGGGTGTCACGGGTCGCCCCGGATTCTCCCTATGGCGCCGCCAGTCTTAACCTCACCAATATACGCGAAACTGATCAGGTAATGTACTCTTTTAATCAGCCAGTGTGTACTAATCAATTTCAGATTTGACAGATTCCTTTCTTAACATAAAATTCCCATGTCACGATGTTGGTTCGCGAGCTTTGAAAATACTCAACCGGGATTAATGAAATTTTGTATACTGGGTGAATTTGGTCCATCTTAAGAGATAGGATAGGTTTAATTTGATCAATGACCTCAATATGTTTTATTGCCAGTTATTAATAAGTACCTTAAGTTTCTACCAGATGGCGGTGTTAGTTTATTGCCACGACACTTTAACATATTTTTTTTATCTAGACTGTTGGCACACGTAACGCGTTTTCACTTAACTACTTATAGTTAATTGTTATGCCACCATGTAAAGCCGGGGCGAGTCGATATTGTTCTATTAATTTTCATAACAAGACTACAAAAAAAAACTACTAATAAACTACTTACAAACTGTAATATATCTAAAAATAGTAATTGTAAAGGCGATAGCGCTGTACGTGCCAGCTAGGAAAGGGACATTAATAGTACATTTGTCGTCAGAATTTGTCTATATTACAGATACATTGAATATACGAACTTTTAGAGCTTCACGAGAACGTCTTAGAACGCCAAAAAAACAACATTTAAAATCTTATCACTAGCCCGCTCATACATAAAAGGTATAGATAGCAATGTTTTCCTCTATTGTTTCTCTTTGTTGCGTGAAGGCATTTTCTCACGGCTGCAACGTTAGAATTTTAGCTTATATTATTTAACATATCTGTGTCGCTTCCGCATCTTGTGACTACAGTGTAACTCAGACTTGCATAGACTTGCATTATTTGTCCTTGTAAAACTAGTTGACTCGTTGACCTTATGAGCTGTATTCATTTTGTATTAATTGCTAGATGGTTTATGCCCGGTTCGATCCCTTGTTTTTGAAAGCGCATTAAGAACGGCACAGTAAGGCGCGCTGCGCGCATAATCACAGCAGAGACCCGCGCTTGATTTTAAGTGAGCATTTTTTAGCGTTTCGTCTGATGAGTGAGATGCCGAAGGTCTAATTCTGGTCCTTTTCCCAGTTCCTTCTCTAGTAAAGAAATGATAGGAAGGGGAAGAAATTTTATCGGGGGAAGGGATAGATAGTGAAAGAAAATATACATTTTTCTGTTTATCCCTCCCTCTTTTCATTTAGGAAGGCAACTCATTAGCTTATTACAAATGCCTATGGGTAGCAATCTCTTAATATCAGGTAAACTACTTGTTCGTTTACACCTTCTTCTGTAAAAAGTGAGGTGCCGAAGATCTAATACGGTTAAGCTTTGTATTCTTTCCTGGCCATATTGTCCAGATCTTTTAATGGATTCGGGAAAATGTGAAAAACATCAGCAACTAATCATTTAACATCAGGTGAAACTCTATACCACTGGTAAATAGCACCCCAAGGACATCTAGGAGTTCTTAACCTCTTTGACTTCTTGATATAAAAAAATGTATGTTGAACCCACCTTGCATCCATCTTACTTTAAACGAAAATAGTCATTGACACAAGCCTTTGCCGTTTTTTGGCGAATTGTATTATGGCAATTTCTTCTTCGTAGGGTTGGTACGAGTGCAAAGTGGTATTCCTCAACCGGTCGCCCAACCAGCACAAGAACGGCACGTGGTTCCATCTCGATGTGCACGCGCCGCCACGCTTCTCCATCACACCGGAAGACATTATATACGTCAACTTAGGTGAGACAATATAAAATTAACTGAATTACTCTATTACTTTTAAACATTATAAAGATATAATGTTCTAAGAAGAACATTCACAAAAACATTTGTGAAAGCGCAGTAACTCTTCGTTTCTTACGTCACGTGATATAATGAAAATACATATCACGTTTGAAAAACATTAAGCGTTCATGCTAATTATAATAATCATCAATCGTGCATTACAGGGGACGCAATCATCCTTAACTGTCAGGCGGAGGGCACACCGACGCCGGAGATCCTGTGGTACAAGGACGCCAACCCAGTGGAGCCGTCGGGCACCGTGGGCATCTTCAACGACGGCACCGAGCTGCGCATCAGCAACATCCGGCACGAGGATATCGGCGACTACACGTGCATCGCGCGCAACGGCGAGGGCCAGGTCTCCCACACCGCAAGGGTCATCATCGCGGGAGGAGCCGTCATCACTGTGAGTCATTTTATCAAAAAAAAGCACATGCAGTCATAACAACGGCCGAAAGAAGTGAAAACTCAAAACAGATGGAAAGGCGCATTTTTACCGTCTCGGTTTATTAAAAAAATGATTTGAGCATTCTAAATTCATCAATGAAATTTAACATTTTGATCGTTAATGATATCTTATATTTACGCGAATTCTACACATTGGAATAAAACTAGCATGTAACAAAAATTCGTCGATAAATATTGTACACCTATTCCCAACGGCTAAAAGTAAAAATGTCATAGATCCCTTTTTTTCCTTGTACCATCGTATCTTTTAAAGTCCAATAGGCCCCCGTGACGCTCGAGGCTATACTTTTACTGGGGGAAGTTTAGCATCATCGGCCCTGCTATGGGTTTTAATTCATCAATTTCTTTTATTCACTATCGAATGTTATTGTTAAGATAAAATGGTTTATTTTTGTTGAATATCAGCAAATGGAATGAGCCTATCCGAGGTGTTCAAGGTAACCGTGACGCGAACCCATGAGTTTTTTCTCCTACCCAAAAATCATTCAACTCGGATAAAGAAGTTTTCACTTGTCTTACAATGCTGCTTACAATGTAATAAATGATTAATTTCCAAACAAAATAAGTAGGTAATATTACGAATGCATAATGAATATCATGGGACTTGCGTGGGATGCGACGCACCCACCCACTCCCCTTCTAGTCCTCTGTCCCCTTCTAGTCCCCGTCTGCCTCTATTTCCAGAGTGAGCTTCGGAGCTTTACTTTATTCCTAAGTTATATATTTAACGACTTTTTTGTTTGTCAAGTACGCCGTTGTGACCTCTTTGGACTCTCTGTTCGTGATCTGTTGTGATTATTCTGTACTAGTATTTATATGTAATTTGCATGGTAATGCTATCTAATGGAAAATATTTAACTTAAATATATTATGACTTAAATGTTAATCATCCTCTATAAACAAAAAGTAAATACGAATAACAAAGCATTAGCAGTATACCATTATATTAATTAATTTTAGCTAAAACCATTTCTTTTCCCGTCATAAAGGTACAAACAACCTTGCTAAAATTAATAGCAACTCGCCCACGGGCGTCGTTAACCGCAATGGAGCATCGCAATTGGAGCGATTATAATTAGGAGAAAGTGCCATTTATCTATTACCGTTAAACGAGCAAATTTCATTTAATATTTGCAAAACATATTGGGCTCGTTATAATATGAATGGGTATATGTATGAAAATAGAACGCTTAAATACAAATACGATAATACTTACATCCGCCATATTTTTTTAATAATGATAATAATATAGTAAGCAAATTACGTATCATGCTTAAACTAGCATCACCGTGAAAGTTAATTTCCACTACTTCTACACTTTCCTACAACGATAAGAGAGGGCGTTGTTACTAAACCGGAAGGTTTTTATTATTTACAATACACCTTTCCTCTACATTTGTACATCTACTCATACATGCTCGTAGATTACGGGTGCTCTTAATATCACCTTTCTTCGATATGGCACTGAGCTGGCAGATATATGTGCGACTAGTTGTTTTTAAATTTAATTAATTTGTTATAATAGATGCCACCTACAAATCAAACGAAGCTAGAAGGCGAGAAGGTACAGTTCTCGTGCGAGGCGAAAGCATTACCGGGGAATGTAACTGTGAAGTGGTTCCGTGAGGGCGCGCCGGTTGCCGAGGTGGCGGCGCTGGAGACGCGGGTCACCATCCGCCGTGACGGCGCGCTGCTCATCAACCCGGTGGCCGCTGACGACTCCGGACAGTACCTGTGTGAAGTTTCCAACGGCATCGGCGACCCGCAGAGCGCCTCCGCTTATCTTAATGTCGAATGTAAGAATTTTTATCTTCCTTAGTGTCTTAATTATTCGACAGAGGGCGTTTACATCGCTGCCATCTGTTGAACTCATATTATTACTATGATGGAACTATACTGTATTTCACATTAAATGGCCGCTAGCCACTATTTTAGTTAAAATACATTAAAACGCTTACAGTTCAGTCTGACGGCGCTTGCAGAATGTCCTACGATTAATATAAACGTAATAGTTTCTGAGTACATAAACCCCATTCACAAAAATCGTATTTTGATTAAATTACTTAAGATATGGTATAAATTTTATTTAAATATTCCTGCAATTTGAGAGCCATATAGCATAACAGTACAAAAACCGGTCTCCAAGATGAGATATAACTTTTTTTACTAGCGTTTTCTTTCATCAATTTCCAGACCCAGCAAAAGTGACGTTCACGCCGACAGTGCAATACCTTCCCTTCCGGTTAGCGGGCGTGGTACAGTGCTACATTAAGGCCAACCCGCCGCTGCAGTACGTGACGTGGACCAAGGACAAGCGGCTGCTAGAGCCCTACCAGACCAAGGACATCGTCATCATGAACAACGGCTCGTTGCTCTTCACTAGAGTCAATCAGAACCACCAGGGCCGGTACACCTGCACTCCTTACAACGCGCAAGGCACGCAAGGATCTTCAGGTATACATTCAATTTGATTGTTTATATTTTGATTTTCCTTTGCCGTTGTGTATACCCAATAAGAGATTTAATAGAATTGAAACTAGTTACAAGACAACTTAATATGCAGAGTAAAACGGTCACAGTAACCCATTTATATTAGATCCTGACTGTGGACCGAGCTACGCTCTGCGTTGTCATATTTGTTGTATATTGTTAATATCTGAATATTAACATCTAGCGAGACATCGTAGAATTTCAAGCTATTTAAATTATCAACCGCTGACATTTGTCAATTATATCGAAATATACAATGCCACAAATAGATGGCGTTCTAATAATAAGTTTTGTTTTGTGGATGTTGGCGTTTATACGGATAATACATTTATATACATTTAAAAAATAAATAAACTCTCTAAATACAAAGTTTCACCGAAATATACATCCATACATACATAGCTTGATATAAATAGGATTGAGACTACTAGCTCCATCTATTTACAAAAAACCACGTTTACAAGTCGTACTCAAGAATCGCAATTTAACTAGGTTTATCAACAGTAGCGGTTGAAACACGCTCACTTATGCACGTAAGCCATTACATGGATCACCAGGATCAATTCCTTGTTGCCCGCATCCAGTGCGCATTCCCAAAACCTCACTCAGACAAAGGCAGGTTAGACATAATCCGCTCTTGCCCCCACAGGGGCGAATATGCAGAGGCATTTCCTCGCATTAAAAGAAAGGTCTTAAAATAATTATTGCGGTGATAATATATTATATAATGTAAAAGAATTAATATTAAAATAACGTCATAGTTTGCAAACATACAAACAACATTGCAAACATAAAATGTAAACAGTAGGTGTGTTGTAAGTCAGTTTTTTTTCAGAGAAATAAAGAGTGATAACAACATGTTTTATAAGAATGATTTCGGTGTAAGAATTATTCCTTTATATACAAATGATAAATAATATGTTTTGGTGTTTTGTAGGTCCAATGGAAGTGTTGGTCCGGAAGCCACCAGTGTTCACTGTAGAGCCGGAGCCTTTGTATCAGAGAAAGGTGAGCTTTGTTTTCGTAGTTCATTTGTCAGCTCTTTGAAGTCCGATCGTCGCCGCAATTGTGTACATATGTGCGTAAGCTTAAACGATCGAAGTTCGTTGAAAATATCACTAGATGGCGTTACTAGTCATAATTATATGCTGCTTTCACCCATGTGTGCCAGGGGTCGCAATTACACCTTTTATAAGGACTAAAACAGATTCCGTTTTCAACTAACGTAGCAGGGAGCTTCAACATTTGGTCAAGTATTACGAAGTGGTTATATTTGTTAGGTGGGTGAGAGTGTGGAGATGCACTGCGAGGCGCAGGAGGCGGAGGGCACGCAGCGGCCGAGCGTGACGTGGCGGCGGCGCGACGGCCTGCCGCTGCAGAAGAGCCGCGTGCGCGCGCTCGCCGGCAACATCACCATCGACACGCTGCGCAGACAGGACTTCGGCATCTACCAATGCGTCGCCTCCAACGAGGTAGTCCATCTTATGTATTGTTTAGTTTATTCCAAATCAAAATGTATTGTAATTTGTAAACAAAATAATGTCACTTTACAGGACGGCCATTACAATTTTTATGCTTTTTATATATTTATCTTTGTACTTCATCAGAAAAGTTGTAATTTTGTGGAAATCGTGATAAAATGGAGTGAAATTGCACAATAAGGATGGCTAATTATATTGTCATGTGGAAAAAAGTTGCTTTTCAAAAAAAATGTAAGATTTTTAACAAAGGTAATCTTTTATTACGAAATTTTCATTTTGATTTGGAACGAATAGATAGATATAGACAAAGAAGATATGTGGAATAACTTTAGATAGATATAGGTAAACAACATGAACCGACATTGATCTAAACTAGAACCAACAAGTGACAATGACCAGATGTAACAGAAAAATAATGACGTCATCGATTAATTGTGATTTAGGTGGCAACGATAGTAGCAGACACGCAACTAGTGATCGAGGGCACGCAGCCGCACGCGCCCTACAACGTGTCGGGCGCCGCCACCGAATTCCAGGTGACGCTACGCTGGCAGCCGGGCTACGCGGGCGGGCCCGACTACAAGCAGGACTACACCATCTGGTACCGCGAGGCCGGTTACTCCGACTGGACCAAGGTGCCGGTCACCCCGTCCGGCGCTACCTCGGTGAGTAGTCATATTTTTTATGAGTATTAATGGCATAAGTGTAGCATATACCAAAACATGCTCTAACTCGAGATAAACACGACTACGTAGGTAATTTGACGCTGTACCTACTGTGGGGGTATGTTAAACGTGTCAACTGCTGTGTGCTTCGTACTCTTTGTTCTATCTACGTATTCGTCGTTCTTCCTCATCTTTCATGAAAAGCGACTGAAAGTGACGCGTAGTTGAAATTTCAATGATTTTATCCGTGTAACAACCGAATCTCAGCCTGAAATCGTCGTAGTTTATTAGCTTCACTACAAAAATACAAAATTACCTACTGTCTAGTACAAGATATACAGTGATTAAGACAAAAGTAGTTGAATAACTTTAAAATGTTAAACATCAATATATTATAACGATAGAGAGATAATTATTCATAGGTAACTATAAACCGGCTGCAGCCGGGCGCCACGTACGAGTTCCAGGTGAACAGCAAGAACACGATAGGAGAGGGCATGATGAGTAAAGCTATTACTATTAGAACGTTGGGTAAGTTCGCTTTACTAAAACTTAAACGCCAACGAAGACAAACTGCGGGCGTACTAACTTATTTAATATTCTTTACAACGCTTTGCTTGTTCAGCATTAAAATAAACTAATGCATTTTACCTCTTAATATCCCCATACCATGAAATCCAAATTGTAACGAAAATTTATCAAAATTAAAATATATATAGGAATGTACAGATAGGCTGCGTCGACGTTTAACTCCATCTTGAGTAGCTCGGGCGTCGGGCGTTAGGGTAAGGAGAATGACACGGAGCGAAATACATTAGGACTTTACAAAATATAATCATGCTATAATTTATATTTGAAGTTCTTGCTACGTTCGCCGTTCCCAATGTAGGAAGTATAATGTATTTATATGTGATAAAAAAATAACGAATTAAATTAAACGGCTAAACTCACTGACATCGGTGTAAGTCCCACGCAAGTTTTAATAATTCAATAAATGCACTGATAGTTTAAGTGCAGTCAATATCTAAAAGTAAGGAATTATTCATAATACTATGTCTTCAGTAAGGGTTAACAGTACTTTCTATATAACCCGTACAATAACGAGAAACGAGTTCCTCATAAAAAAAACCTTTTAACTGAAAGCTTCTTACATTCACTTACTGCATTACGTTAATACAATAGCTAAAAGCGAAAGCTAACGACAAATGTACGAGAACTTTTACATGTAGAGTACTAAAACGTTTACACGTGGATATTGATGGCTTAAGCCATTTCAATAGGAATATTCTTCTTCGACTAAGCTAATGTCCTGATTAATGGCTAACTAGTTAATGGAAGATTGACGAGTTCACTTTGTTTCCATAAGTTTAGGTCGTTAATAACAACATTAATTTAATGTCGATCACGTAACTACTTTTATCGGCTAACTTTAAATGCGCGTAGTATATGTTACGGTCAATGTGAATAATTGGTCATTATACATAATACCCGCGAATTAATCATATTATTTATTAGGCAGAGCAATAAAAGTTGTAAAATGTTTCTAACCATTGTTTTTTATTTTTTAAAGAAATGTAACATAATATTGCTGACCTATTGGATTGCAAACTAGTAATACGAATACTGTATTAACCTTAATGAACTATTAGTGTTATATATAAATACAATATATATATATATTTGCTTGTTCTGGTGTGTGGTTTGCGTTTATATATAATTAAGAATGTGTTGGTTTTTGTAGATGTAGGCGCCCGAATGAAGGTGGCCCCCACTGCGCCGGGCCCCGTAGACGAAAAGATATTTCAGAACGCACCCGAAGGCTCTGGTACTCTATCTTTGCACGTTCAACACTAACTTTCGTTTATTCATTGTTCACGGCTTGTGTAATGCATATAGCTTGAGATTATTTTGTTAATATACTTTTAGCTATTCCTACTCATAATAAAACTTCCATATGTATATTTTAATTATAATTTAATCACAACAATTTGCTGTTTCTTCTATGTGCCCTATGTTCTTACTTCTACAGGTTTGTAGTATTTTTGCATTAATATAAGTAATTGGTTTCTTACTTGTTATGAAATGCACATACAAAAGTGTGAATTATTTACTGCGATTTTCCATTGACAAGGTATTTAATGTTGTCGACTCTATTTTATCTGTGCCCTAAATTTAGTGGGGTTTATTTTTGTCACTAGGCTTTGTTATGCTAACTACTATGGATGCGGTTAGAACAACTTTGTAGCTGTTGAAATTGTTGGACTAGAGAGGTTTTGTGTGACATAGATATTTACATGCCAAATCACATCAAGGTTATGTGACTTGGCATGTGAATGCCGCAATAGAGATGGATTGGGTTCCTGGACATCCCATTCACTAACTATAACTATTTCATGTTGATATAAATTAAGTGTTTTCCAGATGCACAAGAACTTGTGTGTATTTTGTGTCAAATTCATTATTAGTTAGTCCTTCGCGATAGAGCTGGTTAGCTACTATTTATTTATTTCATGAACTGTTTGCTGAATGTTTATCTTATTGCTTTGTACAGCAATTAAGATAAACATTCAGCAAAAGTTCTTTATAATTTCCAATATTAGCATGAGTTAACAACGAAGCCTCCTGTGTGTAGGACCTAAGCCGGGCCCACCGCGCAATCTGACGGTGACGGAGGTGCACAACGGGTTTCTGATCACGTGGCAAGCGCCGCTGGAGCGCGCGAGTCTTGTGCACTACTACACCATCAAGTACCGCACCGACGCGCAGTGGAAGACGCTCAACCGTGGACAGATACGACCCGAGGAGACCAGCTACTTAGGTAGATGTTAACATATTAACAAGGCTGGCTGTTGCGACTGTGTACGTGTGTGTGTGTACACCAGTCTAGGCGACAACTGTACCACTATCTCTTGGAATAACCGTGTGAAATGGGTAAATTTATAAGTGATAATGATGACTAAGATGCCTACCCCGATCCCCACTTCTCTCCTTTGCCTTTCCCACAGTTGTCGTTTGCCTTTGCCATTTCCCTACTTTGCCTTTTCTACTTCTTTCCTTTGCATTTCTACTGCCGTCGCTTACACTTTCCACTTTTGTCCTTTCCCTTTTCTACTGTTGTCGCTTATCATTTCTATTTATCACTTTTTCACACACTAAAGTTGACTGAAGAACAACGATGTCGCTGAGTAGGGAGTAATAATAGTAATAAAGTAAGTAAAGTAACTCATGCAATCAGATAAAATATTTTACTTTTACAACTTATTTGTAAAATATTTTTGAATTATATTAAAAATGTTTTTTGGTAAGTAAAAAATCAAAGAGTCTTATATATATCCAACATACATTTAATGTCACATTCAAAACACAATACTCGCAAACTTAATATTCGTTTGCCAAAAAAACCCGCTCTACGAGATTTCAACAGAGACACCGCGTGAGTCAGCTTATGCTAATAGGGTTGCCTCATGACATTAGCGTCAACACCTTTCGCTACAAAGTCTTTTATCGCATATACTTCTAATATTTATTAGTTATTATACAATTCCATCGATGTAACACGTGTTAACAATAATTTACAGTTAAAAACCTAGTCGGCGGGAGGACGTACTACTTCCGAGTGCTGGCTAATTCCGCGACGAGCTACGAGAGTTCCGAGGAGGTTAAGTTCCCAGTTCCGGCCCGGGTGAAGCACAAAGCGATCACGGCCGGCGTGGTCGGCGGGATACTGTTCTTCATCGTCGCGATCATATTGTCCGTGTGCGCGGTCAAGATATGCAACAAACGGAAGCGACGTAAACAGGAGAAAGGTGAGCCCGTTTAGCTACACAGGCCGCTAGCCCGCTAGCCCGCTAGCCCGGCAGCCTGGCTTTACTCGATCCCTAATATCTAATAACGTCCCACTAAGACCTAGATATCCGGACAGTTCAAAGAGTTAGAAATTTAGAATATCGATTTAAATTTTGTGATGTATAGAAAATAGACGTAAAGATTCATTTTACGCTTAGACGTGTGTTTTTGTAAGCTTTATCAACCATATTGTCGGTGATAAAGCAATTTCATACAATACGTGTATGTTCCCATCCATTTGTTTGTTTTGTTGGTAGTACGAGTATATTCCTTGCTTACTGCCGGTCTGTAACGGCTTTTGGTTTTTGTGTACTTTGTGTATTATTTTGTTATGCTTTACATATTGTGTGATCAACTTCTGATTGATTTTAATAATGCTACGTTGTATGCTTTGCTTTTCGAAATTTAATATTTTCAAAGACAGTTTATAAATTATTAGTAGGTACCCATTGATAGAAGAAGTATAACTGTATAATTTAACGCAACGCATGTAAAATATGTATTTATTTTAAATTTGCGCTAATCTATATTGTTTGATCAATCTTTATTTGGTCTATGAGTTAAGTTTATCTTGCATTAAAGTAATTAATATTTATTGAAGATTTGTTGCATAAATTTCAAATCGGTTGACACTTCTCACTTTGCGCTTTTAAATTGACAATATGGTGTGAGGTGGTGATAGTGTGGTTGTGGGGTTAGTGTGGACGTGGGCGTGGGTGTGGGAGAGGGCGTGGGCGGTGGCGGGCGGCGGCCAGGGCGCGGCGCGCGGCGGCAGTTGGCACTGCGTTAATGTTCAGAAATCATTCGCTTGCAGCATACAACATGGTAGCAGCGCGCCTCACAGACCTGCGCGCAGCCGACAGCACTCAAGTGCCTTTTAAAAAGTAAGTCCCCTTCACGTTGCCAGTAAATAAATTCTACTATATAATCTAAAAATAATGTATTCATTTTGTTCACGTACATGCCGTTTACGCAGGAAATCAGGTTAGTCTCCATTAAGAAAATTTTATAATTTTTTTTTATTTCACATAAGATCAAATAACAATGTAAAGTGTACCCATAGACTTAAGACCATCGTCTTACGGAACCATCGTATTACCTCGCGTTTGTTTTTGATAAGATTATGTCGTAATTTTATGCTCGATGTTAGGGTAGGTATAACAAATTTTAATTATATTTTTTGTTACTAATACTAAAACTCATTGATGTTTAATCTCGTCCAGATTTAGTGAACGCGGAATATCGAGTGTAGTGCAGTGTTTGCGCTTTACCGCCAACTGGATCTGGCCGGCGTCGCGGTGCGGCGACGAGGCGCGCTACTGGGGCGTGGTGCGGCGCGTCTCTCCCGCGTCCTCCGCCGTCGCGCCCTCCCCCGCGCCTTCCTCATCAGACGACGGCGGGTTCCTACCGCGCCCCATCCCTGCCGCAGCGCCCTTCCGTGCCTCCTCCCCCGCACTTGCACTGCACTGGCCCGCGTGGCCGCCCTGGCCACTGTGGCCCGCCTGGGCGCCTTGGTCTCCGCTGCACGTCTCCGATCTCAGCTCTGTACCTTTCCCGAGCTCCGCCGACGGCTCTTTCCCCACGCCTCCGTCGTTTCTGAAAGCTCTGCCGCCGCACGACCTGGCGTTCCGCGTCGTCGCAAGGCCGCGACGTCACGGCCGTCCGCGGGGGGAGGCGCCACCCCCGCACGAGGCCTCGCCGGAGAGCCGCTCTTCGTCCAGCGGCTTCGGTAGCAAGAATGCGTCGTCGCAGCACAACCGTAGCAGCAGAACGGGCAGCTTGGCGGAATGGCGGCCGCCACCGTACCGGCCGCCGCCGCCCGCGCCCGCGCGCCCCGGTTCCGGCGAGGCCGTGGACGCGGGCTCCGTGGACGTTCACTACGAGTGGGATCGCGCCACGCGCACACCGACCCCCTCTACGCCGGAGCGTACCAGGACGAGGCCGACCCGGGACGACGTGGAGGCGAGGGTCCGAGCCATGAAGGAGGAGTTCCTGGAGTTCCGCAAGCGGCAGGCACTACGGCGCCGGTCTCCGGAGCCGCTGGCGCCGCCGCCACCTTTATCTCCGCTTTCTCCTCTAGCGACGCTCTCTACTCTATCTCCTCTCTCCCCTCTGTCCCCCCCTACCCCTGCGGAAACCGTCTGCTGATAATTGTGTTAACTAACAACAAGCGTTAATTTTTCTACCTACCTACTGAACCCGGCACCTACATTGAGACAGCATAGAATAATCTTACACTTGGATTATAGTCCCCGATTGCTTTAATAATGCGGATGACTTGGCTCCCTTAAATGCTACCTATAGCGCCCCACTCTTCACCAAAGCGATTCATTTATCGAAATCTAAAACCACTTCGCACAACACCGCATTCAATTGAATGAAAATTTCCCTTAAACCGAGGAACCCATCTTAATACTTGATACGTCTGGACTGGATAATTACGATATAGTAGAAATTCCTCACTCGTAGCGTTTTGAAGTCTAAAACGATATAGGGTTGTCGAAATGAAAAGCGCGATAAAATTAATTTATACAATTCATCGGTACCCTGTTAATACCTGGCATAGAAATTGTCAAAAACCCCAAGTGTACCTTTGAGAATCGTAGATTTTCTACAAAATATGGAAACCTAGTGGAAAAGTATGTTTTGTTTCACGCTTATATTAGAAACTGTTTTGCATTTAGGGTTGTGCAACACTAGATTTTTTAACAGAAGTGGAGAGAGGAAGGCGAAGAGATTAGTGTAGCACAGACCTCCTGCAAGCACAGTTGCGTAGCTGCAACGAGTCTAGACGTTCTGACAGGACGCAGTATTGATTTTGACGGTGGCCAGTTAAAGGCTCAGAGATACACAATGTAACACATTTGTAATTCGTATTTATAATTTTTATTTTGCGTAAAAGCGGAATTTTATACCAATTATTGATTTACATGAATTTTGGTGGTCGTTGCATTTTTTATGAAATAGATTTGTTATTACGTTATTGTTTACTTAGTTTTAAATAATTCCCACCTTTGCCGTCAGCCGTGGTTCTACGGCTGGCGACGACCTACTTTCATAAGTACTTAGCCAGAAGGACTTCACGTCGTGAAACTGTTTGACTGTAATAATTTTAATGTATAATATATACTTAGATATAAAATGTGGATGCCGTGGCGTTTTGCGTTCGCACTGCCTGCTTTGTTTATTCTATATGAATGTCAATTAATTATCCAATGTACTTGCAAAATATTGCATATGTGAGCATCAAGGTGCGTCGAATTACTAAAAAGTAACTAGTAAATGACGACGATCCACTGGAAAACTGTAAGTCTAGAACTTCAGCACTGTAACAAGGAAATGATATGCGTTGTAAGTGTTAGGTTAATATGACGGGCAGGCAGTGCGGGAACACGTTCTCCTAAACGCTTTAGGTATGAGCGGGATAGCATCCACGACACCGCTCATACCAACATTATATTGTAGTTTATAATATAACTATTTACGAATAAAGTTTAGCGTGGCGCGCGGCCGTGGTCGGTGTTACGCGCACACGCGTAGCGCACATCGGTGCTGCCATACATACAAATTGCAAACGCGCTGCGTCCTGATACTGACGACGGTCGCGTGCGTTATTATAATAATATAAAAACCACAAAATATTCTTAGGTAGACGTAGGCATAATATAGTTCGAGCAGACGATAAAAGGATATTTGTTTGACGTTACGAGACAGATTTTCTTTTCCAAGTACAAATTATTAACTTTATTTTATTTTGTACCTTTGTATATTTTATTTGAACTGTACATATGTAAAGTAACACATTCGGTCTTTATTTAAATACTTGACGACCGAGGTTCTAGAGTTGTTTTTGTCATTGATGATGGTTATGGTTTGATAATTTATATTTTATTCGTACTTCGCTTCCTTGTTTCCGTTTCGAGCGACTTCCGGGAACGCGACAGCCTCAGTCAATTGCGCGTATTTTTTTACTAAAAAGTCCACTTGTTGCGCTTTATAAATTTATGGTGTAGTTAGATTTTGATCGTTTTATCTCTCGGTTCCTTAATGAATCCCACCTGAACACGCGTTATAACCGATAAGTAGTTGAGCAGTCAACGTGAAGACTGTTTAGTTATTATTTTGTTGATAGATTTAATCTCGGTATCGATTACAGCGTTTTTATCGATTCTTTACACGCATGTTGCACGTAACACGTTTCATATCATTTCAATTTTTGTATATCGATTTATTTTTTGAGACGACGACATTGGAATAATAAGGACCTCGATTTAAGTATAAAATGTACGCTTTAAATAAATCGGAATAAATAACTCGATATTAATATAGATAGGTAGGTATGTTAAGGTGCAGTTTGTATGTGCCTACGTGAAGCGTTTGCGAGGCGATGGCGCTAGTGTGTTGGGCGAGGATGGCACTCGCCGAGTGGCGAGTTGCAAAGTCAAGAAAGCATCATTTAGTTCACTGCCGAAGAAGAACAAGTAGAATTAAGTCGCGGAGCGTTAACGTTAACCTTAGAACACATACAATAGGTTTCCGTTCGGTTTTCAACCTATATCTAATCGTGTCCGCATTAGCGTAAATTTTTAGATCGTTAGTGACCGCAATTTGTGCAATAAGTTATCCACTGTTTTGTGTAATTATTGGAATATCGTGTGCTCAATTTTTCGACTGACCAATTGTAAATTTCGAGTCAAGAACGTATATAATATAAGATTTTTTTGTCGAGTTATTACTTATTATATTATTTCTTCAACTTACTTTCTTCCTTTACTTTCATAAACAATTATTATTAATTTATTAAGAACAGCGTTAATAAGAACTACTCTTGAAAGAAATTCTAACGTATCTTTTTTGTAATTATTAAATTTGAAATATGCGTCTGACCGACCATACGTTAACATTGCGCATATCACAGAACAATATGTAATGAATATAGACGCGTACAATTATTGTACGACTGATATAATTTATACAAATCATCGTATAGTATTACGTTGGTGCAAATACATTGAACTGAATTTAATGCAATATACGACATCAACATCTGAAATAAAATATTATATATTTAATATTAATGGTCTTGTTTGTTTTTACAAATTACAAAATTGCGAATGAATACAATAGTTAAAGTTGGACAGACAAGCCTCATAATGAAAAAATAAACGGTCGTCTGTGATAAAAAAGAAGCAAGCATTTTGTTAATTTTTGTTTGATCAACGCATTGCAATATTTTATTAATATACCCACAACGTTACACTTCGGCAACGATGAATTTAAAATGATCATTTATTACTGAAAGCGTTAATTACATTTTGACTGAAAAATAATTGCTCCTGAACGTAGCAATTTTTGATAATTACATTTTACCCACAAGACGTCTTCCTATGTAAGAAATATAATATCGTTAAAATACGGCTCAATTGAAGACATCCTTTAAGTTTTAACAACAAATCCTTTTGCACACAGCTCACGAACTTCTTAAATTGTTTCACACTGCACAGATTCACAATTGATAAATTGTGCTAAATGAATCTGTGAAGTGTAAAACAATTGAAAAACTTTACGGTATCTCAGACCAGTAAAAGTCACAGAGAATACTCTGAGACTATCGCTGGGCTTCTCTTGAAAAGGTCTACATTTATTTATATAGCAAAAAGTGTATATTAAAAGAATGATGTTAAATTCGACTTTACAAGTGTTCTACTCGTCAAATCGAACAGGGCTGAACTCAGCGGTGTGCAAAGGCTTTCTAATACAAAATGCTGAGTGTATAAAAACAAGACCTAGAGTCGTATCACGCGTACCAACATAATGGAAAATGTATTTCTATTTTTCTATAATTTCGGTACTTGTAAAGTGGATTGCGTAAGATTTATATTAATGGTACAAATATGGCTCAAAGAACATCTAAATCACATGATAACTAGTTATTTTCATTCTCTTCCATCAGTAATTCTAATATGTGCCGTTGAAAATATTAAATTGGAACGATTTACGTGCCTCTAAGTTGTTACTTGATTTAAGTAATTATCACTTTAGGTACTCAAACTATGAGACTTCCTGTAACTTAATTTTAAATATGAAAATAAAGCACTTTTTTGTCATTTCTATAGACTAAAATGAAAAAGATAGCAATATTATTAGATTAATGTAACTAAATATATATACATATGTATATCAGTTAAGTAAAGAGTGTTTCGTGCACGTCGGCGTTGCGGTGCGAGAGATGGCAGCAGCGGACACTTTATAATGCACAGTAACTGAGCACGACACATTCGAACGTACAATGCATCCTACCGCGCACTTTACACTTAACACACTCGTATCTCGATACCTAGGTTTGCCTTAATGAAAACATAAATAATGAATTGCACAAGCCAGACTTCTATGAACTCAATGTATACTTTTACCTTTGTTTTATTGAATATTTTTAGTTGTAAGTGTTGAAGTCAGTGTTTACTGTGTAAGCACACAATGGATTCAATTCAGAAAAGAAAATACAATAACGTTGCTATGATTTAAACCTTGTCTCATTTATTGTTAACCCTTTAACCCAATGCTTTAACCAATCTTGTACTTATATTGTTGTACTCATATCGTCAAAGGCCTGTCAAACATGTCAACTGTAAAGAGCGCTTGTACAGATGTAGTGAGAAATTATTTTTCTTCGGGAAAACTCGTATCTTTTTCGGAATACGATCTCCCCGTTGGCGTAAATGTTATACAGACTACACACTCCTGGTGGCCATTGGGTAAACCTTCGGGAGGACCAAAGAACTAGCCGAGGTCGGGGCGGAAACTGTCATTGTAAATATTCACGACCTAGGTTAAAAATTGCACCGTGCAAAGCCGAGGCGTTGTGGTTCCACAAGTACCTAGGGAGCCACTCGATACATGGGTCGGAATAAGTGGATCTGAAGTCAGTTAAGTCGGTACATGAAGTATCTTGGCATTACCCTTGACAATCGCTGGGGTTTGGAGGAACACTTCGAGCGCGTAGTCCCCCGGATGCAAAGAGTAGCGGGTGCATTGCACAAACTGTTTACTAATTTCAGAGGACCAAGGAAAGAATGTCGTCGCCTCTATACGGCCATTGTGTGAACCGTAGCACTATTCGAGGTGCCTTTTGGGCTAAGAGACTGGCTGTAGGCCACATTAGGGCCAATATTTACAGCGTGCAGCGAAGCTATACAGGTCGTACGAGGTTACCGCAAAATCTTCGAGGCGGCGTCAGTCTCGGCACGATTCCCACCCTTGATATACTGACGAATATGGTTGCTAGGGTGTATAACCGGATTTGTATCCTTCGCCAAAGGAGTGGGTGGCGAACCGGACGAGGTACTTGAGGTGGTCAAATGCCAAAAACGACAATTCGCTTTGTCGACGTGGCGCAACAGCACAAAGGCGCTCTAAAATCCCCCTCAGCATTGCCGAAAGGACTGCTGATAAGGATAGATTGTTTATAGCGTTACTAACAGACGACAACACTGATTCATCTACGCAGTCACTAAACAATGTCGATGTAATTTCGTTGATATGGAGCATTCTTGTCCCATTTCTTTTCAGTAATGAGTGAAAATCACTTTAAAGTACGTTAGCGGTACATGTTAACGATTATCCAAACATGTAATCTTGGGTTTCAATATAGGTAAAGGTACAAGAGGACTGGCGACCAACGTCCGCGATATTGGTCGTCGAGTAAAGTAATAGTACCCATTAATTTAACAAGATTATGCTCGTTTTCGTTTGCCCCTTATCCCTAAAATAATACTTTCGCCTATTGCAGCTAATGTTTGCGCGTTCTCAATCTCAAAAAAGAGACGATCTATAAATTAAATTGCGATCAACTCAAGGATCTCTCATCAAGGACATCCCCGAGCGGGATGTCCTCTCTTAAGCCCGCTCAGCGGCCTGCTTTTTACCCATCACGATTTCATAAAATTAGTTTACGCCCCTTCGCTCTAAAATCCCCCTCAGCATTGCCGAAACGACAGCTGATAAGGATAGATCCCGTTCAATCCACTGTGTCAGGATTATTCGTTCCGATTCCCACGCCGGGCACTGCGCAAGCACATGCGAGGCACAATCCTGGTTTCCGCCACAGTGACAACACTTTGCCGGTGCTTCGCGTTGTTACACAAATAATGCCCGAAACTACCATTCCCTGTCATTATCTGTGTTAGTCTGTCCGTAAGACTGCCTTCTCGTCGCTGCATCAAGGCTTCAAAATCTGGCAGGACTGCTTGAACGACGCCTTTGTGCTATTGCGCCACGTCCTATTTTGCGCGACGAGAAGGCAGTCTTACGGACAGTCTAACACAGATAATGACAGGGAATGGTAGTTTCGGTAATTATTTGTGTAACAACGCGAAGCAACGGCAAAGTGTTGTCACTGTGGCGGAAACCAGGATTGTGCCTCGCATGTGCTTGCGCAGTGCCCGGCGTGGGAATCGGAACGAATAATCCTGACACAGTGGATTGAACGGGATCTATCCTTATCAGCTGTCGTTTTGGCAATGCTGAGAGGGATTTTAGAGCGAAGGGGCGTAAACTAATTTTATGAAATCGTGATGGGTAAAAAGCAGGCCGCTGAGCGGGCTTAAGAGAGGACATCCCGCTCGGGGATGTCCTTGATGAGAGAGATCCTTGAGTTGATCGCAATTTAATTTATAGATCGTCTCTTTTTTGAGATTGAGAACGCGCAAACATTAGCTGCAATAGGCGAAAGTATTATTTTAGGGATAAGGGGCAAACGAGAACGAGCATAATCTTGTTAAATTAATGGGTACTATTACTTTACTCGACGACCAATATCGCGGACGTTGGTCGCCAGTCCTCTTGTACCTTTACCTATATTGAAACCCAAGATTACATGTTTGGATAATCGTTAACATGTACCGCTAACGTACTTTAAAGTGATTTTCACTCATTACTGAAAAGAAATGGGACAAGAATGCTCCATATCAACGAAATTACATCGACATTGTTTAGTGACTGCGTAGATGAATCAGTGTTGTCGTCTGTTAGTAACGCTATAAACAATATGTAAAGTAAACTATGTACTATACATATCATGAAAAATTACATTTATCTTGAATGCCGCTAACTAGGTCAAACAGAAGGACAAGCTTAGGACGTGTAGCGATGTTTAACGGAAGCTACCGGGTTAATCGGCGTTTACCTTAAAATTATCAAAAGATATTTGCATAATTTCAATTTACTCAGACTATTCATAAGTTACAGCAAAGCAGGCATATGTACACACTCTGAACATGGTCGCTTGCCGGCGCTTCCCGTACGTCGTTTTTTCGTGCGGTAATATTGTATTTATTTTTTAATGGCGGATAAGGGGGTGTATTGCCTTGGAGAAGACCAATACTTTTTTGAGGTCGATGGAAGTTATAATATACGGAGAGTGGAGGACCGCATGTGGCAGAAGTCGTGGAAAGACCGTGTATCTGTGAATTTATACACCCTGATGTTGACTCTTTCAATAGAATGAAAGAAACATGAAAAATATTTATGGAAGTAATAAATTAACCAAGAAATATTTTGTAGTGGCATGTTTAGGATCGATAAAGTGTCAAAATGAAACGAGAGACGACTACGGCTACGGCTGGCTGGTTTTCATTGACGAAGCATTCAATGCACACGTGTTGAACTTCTCCGTGCTACCCGCTCATGGCATGCGTTATGGGAAACCCGACTTTTACTTATACACGAGGTAAACTTTTTTTGTATTTATACAATGGCAACCAAACAAACTCAGAGACTAGTTACGGTGCTGAGTCTCTCTCAATAATACAATTATGGATAGTTATTACATAAAGAGCTACTAGTACTTGAAGTCAGTTTCAGACCAGCAATTGGTAAATTTCAGGCTGGTATTCATGGATGGATTTAGGTACAATAGACAAATAAAATTTTCTGCCCTAACATTATGGGTCTCTTAATACGAATGTGAAACAATACTATTAGAATTTCAACATCAAGCATCACTAATTATCTTTTACCTCAACGTAGAAACAATAAACAAGATCCTGAGGTATTGACTATTCCGGAAAAGAATGCAGACTTGAAGAGTACATACTTCAATGGATCCAATGACATTAGAGTTGTGACTCACGGTTGGATGTCTGACTACCAGACAGGCTGGCTACAGAGTATCAAAGATTCTCTCTTACGGTATTACGACTTAAATGTAATAACTGTCGACTGGGGTCACCTGGCTAAAAATCCGATATACCCGTGGTCGGCCCTAAGTGCTCGGTACGTGGGGAAGCAAACTGCCAAATTGCTTGACGCATGCACGAACACTTATGGCGTGGGACGGCACCGTATGCATTTAATAGGTCACAGCCTAGGAGCTCAAGTCATGGGGTATGCTGGCATGTTTCTGGACAGTGAAGTGTACAGAGTTACAGGTGAGTCGAAATTTTCTTATTTATTTGCATAGGCGTAAATGCAAAGATACATAAACAATATTAAAGTTTGGAATAAAAATAATATTATTATTAATAATGTATTCACATGAATATTTTCCATTACTTAATTTTCTTGAATTAATATTTATGTAAACATTGATGAAGTCACAGAGTACTGTAATACTGAATTAGAAAACAGGATGAATAGTAAAAAAATAAACTAATCAATTCATACAGCAGGTCTATGTAAATACTAATCCATATCTCAAACCAGACATTTTAAGGTATATAGGTTTTACAATCTATGGAATCCTTTGCAACTTAGTCGCGCCTATATAGAGGCCGCTGTCACTCATAATTATTAAATTAATTTTTGAGCTTGTCGATCAATAAAACAAATATATACTCTCTTAAATGCCACACTTATCCCCTTTTAATACAAAATATCTATTGAGGAATATTTTGACAGAGTAGTGTTTTTGGGTCGAATTAATACAATTATTTCATTTCATAGATAAACAAATAATTTTAGGTCTAGACCCGGCAAGACCGATGTTTGAATTACCTCTGTTGCCGTTGGAATTTCGATTAGATAAAAGTGACGCCCAGTTTGTTGACATAATTCATACGTGCGGAGGACTATTCGGGTACCAGGACAGTCACGGACACGCGGACTTTTATCCCAACGAAGGCACCACCGATCAACCGGGATGTCCACCGCGACGGGAACTCTTAGGTTATTGATATAATTATTTACAGTATTACATTTTACACGCTAAGTAACAAAATAGTTCTATTTAATTATACGACACCTTATATTTATTAGCGATAGCTCGACGATTACGAATACATATGTCAAAGATCTAGGTCACGGCAAACTAGGTAGAAAGTTATACTGTAGCATTAGACAAACTATGTCTTTTGAGACAATTCATTTGTACCATGTTATAAATGAATTTTGAAAACCAACGTTTGATATTCTTTTAATACAATTCCTCGCCAGAAGGCCACGCCGGAACACAAAGTCCGCCCACCTACACTGCCCTTTGTCTGCAAACCCTCCATCTAAAGACCAAGGGGACCAGAAAATTGAAAAACCATCCAAACCCCCAGCCAAGGATCTAGTCTTAAAATCCGCCACCGACCGCAAAATCTCTGCAAGGGGTAGGTCTAAGGGTGTGTCGGGACATCGTCTACCCTTTCCCCTTGCAGCCACACCACTGTCGCATCTGCAATCTGCAGTGCGAACCCGCTTAGCGAGCTACGCCTATTGCTTTTTGTAAGAGATAGTATCCGGAACAAAGTATTCCAGGAAGAACTAAAAGAGACGACTTAGTTCTTAGTAGCTTCTAGGTACTGTATTGGTTCTTATTACAACATACGTTTATTACAGATAGCTGCAGCCACGGACGCTCCGCTATTTACTTTGAAGAGTCAATAAGGTATACACATGGCAAAGGATTCATGGCGTACCCTTGCGATAGCTGGGAAAACTTTAAAGGGGGTCTCTGTAGAGTAAATAAAACAACAATGGGATACCTTGCTACGACGAATGTTAGGGGAGATTACTATCTTCGCACAAATGACGCCCCACAGTACGCAATAGAAGACGTTTATTAAAAACAGTATTTCATCCGATTATAAGTTTAAATTGAATTTAGATGTTGTATCTGTAATTTTACATACATACATACTTATTAAGCACATTAATTTTGTGTTAGAAAAAATTTAAACTATCGTCGAAGAAATGAAATCGAATTCCTTATCGAATATAAGGAATTACAGCGTTGAACCTGAACTACTATCAGGACTTTCTAAATATTATATTTTGTACCTACTACTTCCTTCCTTTCAGTCTATAGTCGGTCGTCCACTGCTCGATGTATGCCTCCCACATTGATAGCCACAAAGATCGGTTGCCCTCAAATTTGACCAGATTGTCGTTCCATCTCATGGAAAGCCTATTCGTCGATAACTTCACGGCCTTTTGTACGGCCTTCGATAATTACTAGTGGGTTGAACGTGGAAGTTTGACGTGAGTCATTTTGAGACCCACTCATTCGGTACTAGTCCCAGTATTTAATAAAAAATATATTATATTATTTGGCACCCGAGGAGCTCGGCGAAGAGCGGATAGCGTTTACTATCTTTGTTTATCCTGTTCAAAAACAAAAAATAAATAAAAGTAAGGTAATTCACAAAGTGATATGATTTTATTGTCAGTTTACTAAACATCAATTTACAATAGATATCAGACATTCTTAACTACCAATCCCTACGATGAAACCAAAGAATACATCGGGGGTAACAATAAGTACAATAACAAATGGCAATAAGTGATGAAACAACTTAAAATAATAATCACAGCTAATATATTACAAACAAACTTCTCTGTAACCGATCTGAAACAAAACAAAATAAAAAAAACATCAGTATACGACGACAAAAACAAAAAAAAATATTGTGGATGGTAATTTCAGACATAAGTTGTATGCGTCATTATCCATCAGTCGGGAAAAGAAGACAAAAAGTAGTGAATCATCATATTAAAAAATAAGAAAAAATTATAACAATAATATCCCATCAATATTTACGTAGGTATACTACAGTGACAAGTATTTTGTATTTCATAAACATATTTTTCTCGATTTGTTACTGTTGGAAAAAATTTAACGTGGTAATGTTAGCATGGAAATAATTTTAATGCAAGTCTATGAGACAGATTAGGTTGAATCATGGTCTTATTACTTTTAGATACAGAAAATAAACATCAGATGTCAACTCACCAATAAAACAGAATACAGGCTGGCACCAAGTACCCTCTCTCTATGGTTTAGTATCCAACAACTGAAAATGTATACGTTTTAATTTGGACCCTGTTACCAATTTGAGCGAATGCGATGCTATTTCATAAAACAAATCACCCAGGAAATTTTCTTAAGACGGCATAATTAAACGAAGTATAACAGCTAATAGTAGAAGCATATGTTTCATTATTGCTACTTACTATTATTTATAGGTTATTTTTATATTACAGTAAATGTTTTCTAACGATACATTTAGTGTTATAAAAGTTAGTTTTACTCCTTGATGCGATCAATGCATGGCCTGGACCATAAGGGCATTAGATATTGATGTTTAAAATTGATTTTGTACAGCGAATTAACATTTATTTTTATCACACATTGTACACCGCACCATGAGCAGTTTGCTTATGACTAACTTTGTATACTAATTAGTACGCATAAGTACGAAGTAAGCCTATTTTGTAATTGATACTGTCCAAGTGATAGTTGCCAGATGAATGATGTATCTCACTTTTGCCCATCAGTCCTGCACTGGTAGGCAAAAGTCAGCGAGCTAATCGGCAAACTTACAACGCGCAAATAAGGGCGCTTTTTGAATACTCTTTCTACATGTTAAAACGTCTCAAACATCTAAACAAATGATCGTAGTCATTAGTTGAGACATACTCATCAACATACTTATCACGCATGTCTATAAGCTCTTAACGTTATACAAGAGAGGTTAGCAAGAATTTACAGCCAAGTCTTAGAACGTCCCCCGCCTGCGCCAACCACGACAGCCTCTGCAAAATAAATGGCGAGGTTTACTACCTTTAATACTTATTCGCTGAAATTATTGCTTCCACAACTAAGTCGCAACATGAACTTTAATGGTTACTTTTTTATTTCAACTTATAATAATAAAAATATAAATATCCGCTTTACACTGGTATACCGGTATGCTCTGTATATCCCTGCCAAGACACCAAATTTGATTCATAGTTTATATCCCCGTTAAAGTTCATGATCACGTGTATTTTCAGAATAAGTTACGCAGCACGACGCATCAGTCGGGAAAAGAAGACAAAAGTATAGTATTCATCATTTTTTCAAATCGGTTATAAAATTGTATCTAAAATGCAGAATGGAAATGGTTACCTTGCGTAAATAATTGCATCGGGTATTCCACTCGACATTCGCTAGAAGCGGATTATCCACCTGGAACAATTTAAATCATTTTTCTGAGTTCATTTAATAATTGATAATGTAAATAGTTCGTGGTTATAAGCAGTAACGTATTTATTACGTGGTACAAAAATATTTCGTGTAAATTCTTGTAAAGTCCCTGTGAAATATACAGCTTTCGAAAGTCTTTAAACCAAATTAAGGCGTAACATACAACCACAGCGGCGGCTGTTACTTGAGTTATTTATAGGCTGTCGTCACAGACTATTTAAATAGTACCTCGTAGCGATTAGCACATTCGCGGCGGTCCGCTACCATCAGATAAACGTCGTGGTATGTCTAAATTACTTAGTAAAAAATTCTTTAAAAATATCGCAATTACCTGTAGTAGATGAGCAGGCCAAGTCTGCCTTAGCTAAACACCGGTATCTGTAAACATAATATTTATGTCAATTAACCATTAAAATTGGACCTTACGTGGATTGATAAAAGGTATTCATGAAAAGTTTTTCTGCTAGTATTCTAGAGCCGGTAATTAATAAATATGTATAATTATTAAATTGTAAGTTACAAGCATTTGATTTAATTCAATAAAAAATAACAATGAAAATATGCCTAGAGCATCTTAGACGAGTCAAGATTAAAATCGTAAGCCAATTCAGAAACTGATATCTTGAAAGTTTTATTACGATCATCTACAAACATAACATCGTATCGTCGTTCCTTCTGCCACTTATTCAATTGTAATCTGCTACTAACAAATAAAGTCTGACCGATTTATTTCGGTTTTTATATTTATTTCTTCTTCTGTTATGTATAACCTCTGCGACTTGATAATTTGCGAGTGACGGTGGTACCTAGGTCTCTAATAATTATATACATATTAAAAAATAAAACCAAATATTAATATTTAATTAACTGTTTTCTTCTGATAAAAGTCTGTCTATTAAATTGGTGTCTTTTATCATCGGATGTTAATTCCCATGCTTTGAAGAAGAATTTATACTGGCTTACCAAGTAGGTTAATATTTTTGATACCACCATGCCATCATAATTGTTCTAGGTTAAGATTATTTAAACCTCATTCTCAACTTTTGAACATTTGTGATCTATTGTGACATTGACTGGTTTTTCATATTTAATTTCACAAGCACGACTGTAAAGTATTTTCCTACTCATTTCAAAACAAAAATGACAACAATAGCAGCGCAAACAAGACAAAGTGTAGCCATATACTATGCTGCCGCCGACCCCTCGTGAATGGGGAAAAGGCAGGGGAGATGATGATACCTACTTTTATTAATTTTGTAGTTGCAGTATCCTCTGAGTATGATAATAAAATATACCAAATATTTATTTTGGACGGTAACTTTGAATCGTGACCCTTAGAATCTCAAAAGATATGTCAGTTGCAAAATCCCTTTGCAAACATGTGTAGATAATGTATATTTCCCAAGCATCAGATATATATGTGACACATTATTAGCCAATTAACATTTGTCAAAAAAAAGCAATACAATTATGAAGTCACAACAACCTACGTGTACTCGAACTACAAGTGTTGTTTTATAGTGACAGACTATTCAATCTTTGCAATACATTTCAGTTAATTGAGAATAATTCTCTTCTTAAAAATCTGATCTAACATCATTGGAACCCCACATTGCCTAACTCATTAAAGTCGAAAAACTGTTTTACATTTTATAAAATATTACCAATAATTTTAATATAACACTTTAACAAGAAAAAAATTATATTGCAAGAGATTTGTCATAAATATGCTTCCCATTTTGTACATAGGACTATTTAACATATTAACACTAAGCTTCCAGTTAAAGTATTGTCCTTTAAGTTTTTCTTTTTGAATGACTTTACATTTAGCCAAAACTTTAAAACGGTTTGTATTCAAAACTAACAATAAGTAACAAGTTGGAAGAAGGTTGACATATATAGAACGTGATATATGCTGTACGTAATTTCTCATTTCGTAGATAACAATAGCGCTCTATGCAAAGTTTTTTAGTGAATAAATAATCCAAGTAGTTAATTCAATTACATTAAAAGATTCTACCTTTACATCAGCTGATCGTAACTTACTAATGTAGAAGGTCGTTCAGTTCGAATTTCGACGCAATGCAAACGTAGTATAAGGTGACGTGCTGATTGCTGTAAACGGACAAGTGCTGACCGTGAGCAAAAATACAATAAATCCAGATAAGTAGTTAATTAAAGTAGTTATTAGTTCAATGTAGAAATATCGCAACAAATTAAATCCTTTCAACTATTCCATAGAAGGCGATTAACATACCTGTAAAATCAAAATATAAAATACATTAGCTCTTAAATGTTATATGCATATGCTATATATCTCCTGCAGTAAAACCTCCTTAGATGAATCAAAATTGTATGTAAATATGAAGAGATGTTTTACTGAAGAGATAAGCTTAAAACTGCGCTTGTTTTTTTTTCATCCATGTGAACGTTTTGAACAAATGTACACATTATGCAAAATAGGATTCAAGATTCACTTTTTTTATTATAGGTCAGACAAACATTGACTGTATTGTCTTAGATCCACTTCGATGGCGCAAAATGCGAGTGACAATTTAATTAAATAACTTCATTTGCACAATTTTTTAGAGCAAATGAAATGGAGCCTCAAATGGTAACGCGAGATGCAAGAAACATCTATTCTTTTTCGGATGTAATGTTTGCAGAGCCTCTTTGCTATATGTTTGGACCAACAAGGAGAACCTGAAAATATAAGCAAAACATTTGCACGCGCAGTGAATCACAGACAGATCTTCATAGACAGATCGATATGAAATGAAACGTGAAATACTTTAATCCCACCCAACTGCACCAACATACTTTAATCACACCCAACTGCACCTACATACTTTAATCCCAGTCAACTGCACCAACATACTTTAATCCCACCCAACTGCACCAACGTGCTGTTCTAAGGGATTAACCTTAACCCTTTTTAAATACAACAAAGTAATCTAAATTTCACATCAGAGAAGGTCCACTCAAAAATAGACTCAAACAGCACCTTAGACAATTTCCTATTCATTGCAAGAAACATTTTTAAAAGTGGTTCACGAAACTTCAAAGAATTTGTACCCTGAGTTGAACTTCAAGGGTTTCTTTGGTAAAAAGTAGTTAAAAACATGAAATAACTATATGTGCAGCATCTATGATGTTAAAACACTGTACAAAATAAAGGCTGTAGAAGGAGGTAGCTGTAGAATATTGCTGTGTTTAGATCTCCTGCTAGAACTTTATAATTAACACTGAAAATGGCATATAGTGGTGGAACGTGACTTTTGTATAACTTAAATTGTGCGGCGTGAATCTGTGAAGTTAATGAAGCTAGTATTATTCAAAGCTTACGAGAACACTGCGCTATATAAACGCGACTGCTATAAATGCGATACTGTCATGACGATGACGGTACTTCACATCAAATACTTAAAATGTAACACTAGTCTACTCGGACAAACACGCGACACCGCGACGTCCACCGGCCGCCCCGGGATGGAGCCCCGCTCTGCGCCCTCAAAAGGGCGCCGCGCCCCAAGATGGTCTGGGACGCTCCTAGCAGACGGCACCGTGCAATGCAGGTTCTGGAGTCGTCATACAACTCTATAAACAATATTCAACCTCGTCGCGCATGTACTTATGTCTGACATGATAGGTAAATAACTGAGAATATTAAATATAAGCAATTTTTTGGATGTTTTATATTATTTTGAGAGGGACGATCATGGCGATCACGTAATATGGCAGAAAATTACAACTACGAAAATACGTTGGTACTTGAAATTGAAAAATAATTTTCAGCGCCAGGATTCAAGTTGTTACCTCTGAGGCATGTTACATGTCCTTGGACTCTTGGCTTGGCTCAACCTTGGAACTATAAAGTAGAAATGTTTGAACACTTCTACAAGTCCTTCGATAATACCCACCTAAACAACTTATCCCCCAGCGAGGTGAATTGTTTTCGTCCTTCTTAATTCTTCTTATATCCTAAAAAAATGTCTTAAAAAGACTATAAACTACTTCAGATAATTTACATATTTTTAGTGCGTTTACTAATTTAAAAAAAAACCGACAAAGCAATTCTCGCTTTAACGAAAGAACAAATTTGATGAGCTTGTTCTAAAAATACCGCTGTATGATTGTGTTCAAAACTAAAGTGATTTAGTGTACGTGGAGTACACAAATGTAAAAATATAACAAAAATTAGGAAATGCAATTTTCAACGACACAATTACTGTATGTTAATGAAACAAAATTTTGCATACAGTAATGTCTTCTTGCTGCTGCTGTTTACGCAACCTGTATTACCAAAAATATTATATTATTAATTAATATATATCTCATGTATTTTAAAAAGGAATGCTTCGGTGATTTGAACGAACAGAAAACAGATATTCCTAATACTTCACGATTAACTCTAGAAAGAACTACTCACAAGGAATTTAACGTTTTCAAAGGTGTCAGGGAAACGAAATATAAACAAGTCAAAACAAACATTCAAGGTTACATAAACAGCCGAGAATTCGTAGAAACCTTAGGAACACAATTGTAAATAAAATTGCAAAAGTCCATCGACTCCGTGCCGGCGCAATTTAATTGAAGTTCAAAGTTGTAATAAAAAGTTTTACGTTTTTTTAATCAAACGGTTAGATGTTTTAATAAAAAAAATAAGATGAGCTAATTTCAGCAGAACTAGCTAGTAGTAGTGTACTTGGTGTTTTAATGTAGTTTTCCCGGTTAGCCATTCCACGACCTGTAAACAGTCCTGTTAAAAAATTGCGTATGAAAAACTATAGCCAAAGCTTGTATACGGCCATGCTGTGCCGACCACACAAAGGAATTTCATAGACACTATTATAAAATCTATTCGTCATACTGGTAAAATTTTTCTTCTTCCTATTGCGTATTAGGAACGGCGATGCATCAGTTGTCTCGTCGTCATCACAGGAATCCTCCTCTGTTAAAGTTTTCAAAATTGGATTGCAGCTGACCTTGACATGCATGCTGATTACATAAATACATGCTGGACATGACTTATTGGAGTTGAAAAAAATTGTGTTGCAATTTTCTAGCGCTGTTGGTAATCTAAATCCTTCTTCGTCTCTCCGACCCTCTTCAGGGTCCATTTATTACCAATAATTGTAATAATAATACCCGATAAAAATATTACTAAACTGGAGCAGAGGTTGGGGGAAAGGAAGTTATTTGTATTTATTTATTTGTGCCATACTAATACAGGTGTATTGAAAAAGTAAAAAAATACAAAAACAATTCTTTTACTTTTTGCTACACAGGATCGATAGGGGTTTGCACTTTTATTTATAATGATGTTCCAAGTTTTCCTATAAGGATCCTCAAAATGGAAACTGCGAAACCCCTCCCCCATACCTCTGGGCGTTTGTGTTTATCTATGAAGAACAAAACCTGAAGGACAAATAGTTATATTATTGAGTTAAATAAAAATATTGTAGACAAAAATGAGTAGTAGGCGTAGGGAGGAGGTACAGCGAAACGTTAATATAGGTGGTAGTTTAGGTATATATTAATTGAAATCAGCAACAATTGATGTATAATCAAAACGTAGAAAACTCTTGCACCCAAAATGGAAAATATCTATTTAAAAGCTTTGTGTATAGCGGAGTTTTCACGTAATTTGTATAAATTAGTCACAAGTATTGATTGCAAAATTTGTGATTATATCGGATTGCGCAAAAGTAATGTCATTATATGAAAGTTGCTTAATTTTTGTAATTGGCGTCATTGTTTTGTCATCTATTCCGTAGACCTATAGGGATTGACAACACGCGATGCATGCCTGAAGAACGTGAAATTTCGTCGGTGATCTTCTAGACGTCGTGTGCACTAAACTTTGGTTGAGAGTCTCGTACTAACAGCGTCTATTAAAGATTTTGCCAAAATAATTGTACATCAACTCGGTAAGTGGTCATCTGACCGATGTACTTTTTTTCAACTTAATTTCATCAGTTTAATTAAATTTTAATTATTATAAGACTTTTCTCATAAACGAAGCTCATTATTTTAAATTTTTAGCTTAAGGGTGACCAATTCACATTATGCCATTACTTTTGTTATATTACATCAGCCGTAGTGTTTGTACTAACACAGGCTACTTAAGATTTCGTAATTTCTAATACAATATGAAGTGGACAGCAGTGGTGGCAAAGTGGTGTAGGGCCCGACTTACGTACCGTACCGTATAGGTCGCGGGTTCGAACCCAGAGAGGCGCTTTACTATGTGTAATTTTTTTATCACCACTGCCAAAAACTGTGAAAGAAAACACCAGAGAGAACAAGAGAACCACCAAATTCGATCACTTGTGACATCCACCAACCAGCACTGGTTTATACGGCTAAAAGTGATTCTCAATGAAAGCGAGTGGCAGTTTTATGGTTGTTGCATAATTGATTCTGTTGGTACAGCATCGTAAGATAGCGCGCCTAGAGAATAACTTACCACAGGTAACTTGATAGTGGTGCTGATGCAGGTGTGAATTTGTGAACTTAATGAAGTAACCTTTATACTTAGTCTGGTCATACGTTATGTCACAACTTTTTATGCAATTAATGATGCACTTTATGTTAATTATTCAGTCAAATTATATGAAATGAAAGGTCATTAAATGGAGAATACAATTTTATTTACATTATTCAAAATGCCCTTCCCCATTTTGAATACTTGCCCGTAACGAAGCGCCAGGCTGCCAGCACGCACCACATTCATATCTATTTCTGACGCTTCTTTAGCCAGAAACGCTCGAAGAAACTCCAATTTTGATGAGGTTTAGTGCTGAAATTCTCCTCCAAATGTTGCCATATCGTGTAGTCCAGAGGGTTTAAATCTGGACTAGAAAAGGGCCAGTCTTCAAGCCCGACAAAGTTAATTCCATGGACGGTCAACCAGTTTTGCGTACTTTGTGGGAAATACCCAATGTCTGTTGTAGAACAAGAGGTTCGAGAAAGAGATTCCACTATGTCGGTAAGGACGGTATTTTGGTACACCGTTCACACTCACCATTCGTTCAAAAATTGTCCGGTCGTTTTACGATAGGCTCGTCGAAGTTCTAGGTATTCATTTAAAACTATTTTTACCGTGGTTCTTTCTGCTTATCCCCATCTAAAGATAGCTCTTCGATCGATACAGTTTTTGTTTGGATTTCGTTGGATTCGCGCCTTCACTGCTATAATGATCGCTGTTGTCCTAACTGTGCGAGTTTGGCTGGTCCTCTGACGATCTTCGAAGCTTCAATCGTCAGTGTATAGTTTGATTGTGCGATAAACAAACCGTAGTGCTATTTTCAAATTTTGCAGAACATTGAAAATCTCTGTTGGCCCGTATCCACACTGCAGCGCGATAACCGCGACTATCTTCTTTCTTTGACCAGCCCATGTTCGGTAATGAATGGAAAAACCGAAAGCGCAACCGTATCATTAGTCGAAGAATATTTGACCTGAATTGACCAATTTATAAAAAAATATTGACAGAACTTATGACCCGACTACGTATATCGCCGAAAAACTGCAATCGATTCCTTCTGAATTGCTTCAATAAGATAAAATGCACGTCTAGGTAGCAGACAAATATGACAGTCTAAGCGTAGACGGATCTCTAAGCTTAGACTGTCATATTTTTTCTTATACTTAAGCCTTGAAGAGTTCAACATCACTTAGTCGTATCCTTAGCTCGAACACAACTTACTAGAAGTTTTTGTCGGAAGCCCATTCTTAAATAGTAGTTTTAGTTTGGTCTAGTAGTCCAGTCTAGTTCTTAGAAGGTAACTTAGTTCAAAATGTCCAATCTAGTCCAAAATTGATTGGCAAACAACATTAGCCCGTGGTAGCGAGGGAGCAAAGCCAATCTCCGCGAGAGAGGTAAAAAATAAAGTGATCAAAGTAGCAACAAAACCATTTTAACTTCTTTTTCTTCTTGCGACATTATTATTTCAATATGATGTAAATCTAACGCGCAATAGTCTGCCGAAGCATCAATCTCAAGGGAAAAAATAACCTATTGAAATCGTTTCATAAACAATATCTACATCTTTACGATGCTGATGATACTGATGAGGTCTGTGCCAAATTGGCTGGAATAATGATTGTGTTTTTTATTTAAAACATACATTTAAAATAAATACATTCCACAAACAAATGGAAACGATATAATCAGACAAATACTTAAAAAATCATTATAATATATGATTGTTATCATGATGGTGAAACACAAAGTGATGAACAGGCGAACAGAAATGCTAACAATTCCGTCCAGTTGTCGGTTTGATTACAAACAAAATTAGAAGGCATATGATTATAAAAACTTATTCCTATAACAGTGCTGAAGTACTCAAAAACGATTGTGCATTTTTATTAGATTTGATAAATCAAGAATAGTAATGAAGTATAAATAAATTATTTTAATTATCACCGCGTTGCCTTAATTAAATACTATTAGCTACTTTGGTAAGCGCACAAAGAAATATTTTGTTTATTGTGTGCTTGTATGTATGCTGCTTATTACGATGACAATTGTGATCTACTAGTGTTTACTGGCAATCAAATATTACCGTAGGAAATATATTATCGACAGTTTGTAAAGGACTTTTTGTAACATGGACAACAATACGTCTACAATTTGCATAACTAAACTATTGCAGGGCACACTTTTCGCGGTAGTACAATATGTCGACTCAATTTTCACATCGCAAGAAAAAGAGGGTTGCATTCAGACAGTCCAAGACAAGAAAAGTTCCGAAAATATTCTTGGTTTGATTTTGCACTTAAATTATAATAAATTAAAACATCAAACCAACAACAAATGGCACGTCAAACGCAAGGATCGCGTAACTGCACTGGCTCCGGCGAGATCCGGTCGCGCTCTGGCCACGCCCGCCGGTCGCGGATCGCTTAGTGCTAAGGGTTGGTTTACTGCTCCATATAAATTCATACAAAGCAGTGGGTCGCGCAACCAGATCCGAATGCTGCCTTTACTCTTACTTTTTACTTTTGTAATGACTACTGAAGGCAATAAACAATACTCATCCATCACCTCATGAAAACTACCAACCATTCATCGCCATTTTTGCTTTCTATTGTACTTTCTTTCTCTCCTTTCTTTGGATACCGTATGGTTCTAAGCAAATGCAAATTAATGCAAGGCATTAGACATGAGCCATATACGAATATCAATCCCTCACATTAAACACAATATTGATTTCTATGCCCTTTATACATATTGACAAAATCTAGTTTGATAGGAAAAATCGGTATAGCATTTTATATTTCAAAGTTTCCGATAATATTTTAAGAATTAATATTATACATAACGAACAAGGTAATATGAACTTTAGAAAAACATATGCAAAATAAAGTTTCGTTCGAATAAATACATTAAAACGCAAGAAATTCAATCAGGTTGGATCAATCACTCATGCAAGCATCATAATTATACTAGAGAAATAGCAGAAATTAAAAACCACTTACCTGTTTTTATCATTAATTTACACATTTTGATTATCTTTATGTAAAAAAACTCGAGTTAATAATGGCTGGAATAATTACGGGTAATAGTAGTAAAAGAACCATACTGATAATAAACCCCAAACAAAATGAATAATGGTGGGAATGCTAGAGAAAGTGTTAATGTATTAATATTTATGAGACGTAATCTGCGAAACTAAAGGGACAATTACATTTCGGGATAGGTTTAAAATTGAAGTTTGGAAACCACAACCTACTTTCTAGTGTAATGACACACAAATTCCGTTAAAACATTAAAACTAAGGAACACACGGCAATGAATTAATTGCATTTCATAAGAGGTCGATGCTTTAAAAATTGTAGGTATAAGGTTATTAAATATAATATGATAATTGGGTATGAATTAATCTCAAAAGAAAAAATCGCGAAACCAGGAACGGCAAATAATCAGTAAGCATCACCTAAAACAAGTCTACCGGCTACTGAACACTACAAGATATTTTGAACGCTACCAGACAAACCCAGCTAACCAACGTTTTAACATAATTTCGAAATTTGCCTTAACCTCCCATTGTCATACAAAATAAGGTTGTTAGTTGCTTTGACTGCGTCCCAGTGTTGATCTTAAGGGCCTTTAACTTAGTACGTCATGTTACCCCGGTATGAATTTTCAGACTTAATATCCATTTCGAACACGTCAAGAAGGATTTCTTAGACATAAAAATCATCTCACAATTTTTGCGATCTTCATCGTAGCTACTGCATGCTGCATTAACTGACTGCCGTCAACAATTTCAAAGGCTGCAGAGTGTAGAATTATGTCGCCCGGTATAAGTAATGTTTCCACATAACTCAAAAGTGGTCATATAATAATTACAGGATGAAAATACATACACAAAAACGCAAATTACACAGCCAATTTTCCGTAAGAATCGCTATGTCTACACACTGCATATTGTTAAATCTTAATTAGTGTTAGACTATATAAGCTGAACAAATCTTACTGATCGCTTTAATTTTTAAATATTATCCTGATAGTGTAGTCATACGTCATCTCAGTGTTGACAGGATGAGGTGATCCTTGGAGCCTTATCAGTTACAGAAAGATTGGTTGAAGACTCGGGAAAAATAGCAATGTTGTTATGGTGGTTAATATCACAAATTCTTATATACATATGGGGTCGGAAAAAATCTAACCCTCAACCAAAATCTGGCCCAGGGTTGTAATCTCTAGGCTCTAATGCTAGTAATGCAGATAGTATGTGGTCATCACGTTCTGCGTTCGAACAATCAACTGAATACTTTGTTCGTTACACCATGATGTTGGTATAATGAACCAAGTATTGTTGACCGAAAATGATGATTAAGATGCTGTCAACATTATTCTACCACGACATTAGCAATAACTGCAAAAATACTATAGAAGAATAAAGACAAGCTTTTTTAGAGGTTCACCCCATATCAAGTGATTGCTACCCATATACATTTATCTGCAACAAGCTAATGAGTTGCAGATTCGTTTGCCTACATTTAATTGACGCGGCTACAATCATGCACTCGGTAGTAGTGATTATGCAAAAGATTTTTTAATTAGAACATTGCCTTTAAACATCAGTCGTTAAGGAAGAGAATAACAAATATTTGAGTGAGAAAAGATTAAAGTACTTTACTTGCTTAATTTACTTCGGTTGTGGCAAGGCAATCAAAGGCATAAGGCAATCATACGCTGCTCACGTCTCATGTAACTTTTTATCCCAAACCAAGGACTGACGCCGTACTTATGGCCAGAATTGTGCATTTTTCATTTCAATTACAAAGTCGACGAAAATTACAATAAAGTCGTCATTATAGCTGGAACTTGTTATATCCGAAGGAAGCTAATGAAAATATATTTATTGCTAAAAAAGTATTAATACTAACACTTCCCGTTTCCGTTTTTGTGTTTCGCTTTCACGGGTTTTGATTTGTTTATAACCGTTTTTTCACATTGTTGATATTGTAGAATGTGAAAATGTCAATGTCAATTCTTTGCTCAGATGTTGCTTTCAACATTTTTCAATCCATCATTATATGTACTTATTCAATACATCGAACACGAAATCTCGTACTCAAGAAAAATCTTGGCTTCGCTAAACAACATTCGCGACATTGATGCGGTGCGAAAATTAATACTTAATTTAAATTATCCAGACCAACGATTAATTTGATGAAATGACAACAATAGTGTAGAGCACCCCACGCACGACTACCCGAAAACAATCTTGTCGTTTACTTATCTGCCGTAGACTCGGTTAGATTTCTTAGTGTGTTCAAAAGACGTAATAGTGGTGTGTAAATTAAACTTTATCTAAGTCTACTATTAATAACGACAAGCATTTTATTACACCCAGACATCTGCTGACCCTTTGGATGTAAACAACAATAAATGAAGCTATATGTATCTATTTGCTGATTCGGCGAAATAAACGAAGGGATTTCTAAAAATTGATACAAGCGGTTAACCGAAATTGGTGTATAAATCCAAGGGACTTAAATTTTACGCGGCTATAATCAGCACGTTATAACCGAGGAGGTCGTTATAAACGAAATCGACTGCGCATTCTTATTGCCAAATATAATAGAAATTCATTTCTACAAGTCATTTAAGAATAACCATAATTAGAATCTAAGCCAAAAGAATAAAAGAGATTGTGCAGGAATGTTCACCACAATTTGTATACATTTTAACAGGTATACGGGTGTGTGTTATAACGATAACTAGGCTTATTAATTTTTAATGACGAGATCGAATTTATATTATTGATGTCACTTATTTATGAAGGATTAAGAAACTCATTTCGTCATAAATCTTACAAATACTTAAAGAATAAAGAAATAGTAAATAATCAAGCAGTATGGAGCAGGTTTGGTTTATAAATGAATCGAAGGGATAGAGCTTAGATCTAAAACATTTATTTTGAAAATTCTCCGGACATTACAATAATCACACCGCTACAAACTTGGGGGCCAATTCACAACTTGCAAACAACTATTTACAAAGAAACACTCAAACGTGTTTATCGATAAGAAACTTACAAGTTCCGAATTAGTTCGCATTTTGGCGTTGGACAAAATAAATTTATTACAAGGAGCTTACTCCTGGACATTTTGACACCATAGTGACGTAGCAAGTATTTCTAGAATTAAAAATGCATATGCAATATATTAAATATTGTTAGCCGAGTCACCCAGAAAGAAGTTAATATTTTTTGCTTGTGTGTATGAATGTATGACCGTTCCTGTATGACCTCCTGTAGCCTTAACCGCTTGAAAGCTTTTAAAGAACGAAGCGTTGTTAGATCTGTATTCTTCTCCGGAGTGCCATAATATGTTATAAATAATGATAATCACAAGTCAAGTTAATTAAATTACTTATCTCTAGTTTATGTTTGTTACTTTGTAAAAAGATTTTTATCGCAGCTATTTTGTTCTTTTTGATTTCAGTTGTCGTTAGAAATACTTGTTACGTCTCATATGCGAGATCAGTCCCAAAAATGCTATCAAATCGGTGGTGCTTGCGTTTGTAGCTTCCTCATAACATTACATAATAAAGTAATGTTGCACACAATTTGCAAGAGGGGCATCATAAAAGTTAAAATAAAATTAATTCACTTTATTTCGTGATAAATTTACGAGCATACTAAAATATAAATCCTATCTGTTTGAATTAGAAGTAAAGTAAAAACAAACAACATAAGGCGGCTCCAGCAGTATAATTGCGCTAAATACTGAGCCGCATCAGTAAATCAATATTTCCCTCAATTGGTCAGATCGCGTACTTTTATGTAATAAAATTCTCATTTTATAGTATTTATATATTTATTTATATATTTTTGGTTCAAATAAAAAATGTTATGTTGTGTTTTAATAAACTTCTTGTGTAGATGTAATAAATTTAGAAACTAATACATGCCCGTTTATTTTATCATTGTAATAAATAAGCATCTTACTTTTGTTACACCTTATATTGGTGTAACAAAACATATCAAGTCAAATATTACTATCTTATCAATTCATTATAATAATGTACGAATGTAAAAGTTGCAATTAATCATTTTACATTTTAGGTTATAAGATAGATTATCCTTTGTAAAGTACTTATGCAATAAACTTCAAAATTATAACTGAAAAAATGTTAATACAATAAAAAATTATTCTATTATGGAGTTTGTACCAAACACTGATGGGTCATGAAGATATATTGGAAAATATTATAACAATAAAAAAGGCTTAGTACCTTTTTAATTGAACCTAAATTAAAAAAAAATTAACTACACTTGTGAATTGTTGAATTTATTGCTGTATATATTTAAATGTATTTTTAAATCTACCGAATTAACTTTTAATTTACTGTACTGCAAAAAATAATAAACAAAAAGATTTATAATATGTTAAATATGTGAAGTGTTCTTATATTCAAGAATAATTAAAAACTATATACCGCCTAAGTGCACGACTTAACATCACCCGGCGTACGCGGCAGGTATTACAACTTATATGATCCTATGGCGCAACTTAAGTCATACTGAGAGCTAGTTTGTATTAATAACCATTGAATGAATAAGATTACGCGAAACCGCTTAAAACATTTTGAGATATTAAAATGTACAGCAGCAAAGTTGAAATGTCAAGTTGTAAGCGCTTTCGATTTGCAAGTGTGCACTCGGATCGGTAGTGTTACCATTAATTATGCAAATACGAAATATGCAAGTGCTAGTTTCTAGAACAGTTACTGTTAATGCAAAACATAAAAATGGTCTTATAAAGTAAAGATTATTTTATAATCGTGGCTAACCGAATGGTCGAGACACGTTATTCGGGACTGCTAAATGCAGTCAAGTGTGACCTTTCGTCACGCTACGTGATTAGAGGGCGAATTAGAACCGACGGCGTTTGTTAGGGTATTCGTCCATAAGGCGCGGCCCGTCCCAACCGCGGGTCTGCGGCGGCATGTCGTCATAACCTCCGCGCGGCATCTCGTACTGCTCTCTGAAGCCTCCTTCCTAAAGTGGGCAATCATAAATGTGGCCAATATTTCTTTTTTTATCCATAACATAATTCTTACGACTAAAAATTATAACAAATGAAGGTATATTACGACATGGGGCTATCTGAGACGATAATTCTGATTAACACTCGACATTGTTGTCCCTTGAAGATAGTCTACTGTGTTTTATACATATTAGACACATTAATATGACACATTTGTAATCTTAAATTCTTTATTATGAAAGAATAAGGCAAACCTGTAACGAAAAGAGAAGGACAAGCTTGAAGGGGCCTCTGGAAACTGGCGAGGTGGGGGAACCGAACCATACGAAATTTAGAAAAATCAATGCATACTTTAATTGTAAATTGCAACATTGTTGAAATGAAGTATGTCCAGTGGCTATAGGTTCTTTTACGGGCGTTTTCAATAACTCATCTATTCAACGTTTCGGTAAATCCTTTTGCCCCTACTTTCTTTTCAATAACCTATCGACGATTTGTATTTCCTATCGAAACTAGCAATCTGTCAACGGGAGGACGGATAGCTTACTAGAGATAGACCATGCTCATACAAATCGTGCTGCCTGCGTTTCAATAAAACTTTCAAGTTACTCTCGGATAGACGCTAGCTCCTGAAGCTATCTCCAGTAACGTGATTCGCGTATCTGTCCAAATCGGCCGGTAACGTTATGGTTTGTTAAATAACATCACTATAATATCTACTAATTATGGTATATTGTAACAGCATTAAATCATTGCTTCATCTTTAGACATAGGTTTTACCTTTGTTCAAAATCAATTTCAATCAAATCTTGATTCAAAACAAAATTTGCACGCAATGTAAAATAAATTAATCACAATGTATGTGCTTTGAAGGGTGCTTGTTCGCGAATAGCACGCGCGCACATTCGCCAGATGTGGACACGCTTCCTTAAATCCTAACATGATTCATTTCGTATCACTCATAAAAAGCAGTCTTGAACACAAAATTAGATCCCGCGTTATTGACATAAACAAAACAAACTGCTACGTGCCGAACTCAAAAACAAAGTTCAGATTCTCAAACTGTCAAAAAGTTTAGTTTTATTCTTGACTGTTAAAATATATATCTTGTTATAATAAAAACGTTCGCAGCTATGTCCCTGCATTTTAAATCTGTAATAAATGCTGTAAAGGGTCATATTGATCTATGTTAAATGAACAATGTATTTAAGGTACTTGATCGGATAAGAACTAATGCTGTGTTGCTAAAATTGCAACGTAAATAAGTTTATTATTTCTCGTAAAAAGTACAGGATAAAAAATGGATATTGTGGGTTATCCCTAAGAGATAGACATATACCCATCGCAGACTTTTTGTAGACCTTTTTAAGGTGCAGTACAATACTGTAGTACATTATTTTCGTCTATCTCGTAGCGTTCAGCCAACGTTTGCAATTTAAGAGCAAAAAATATGTTTATTTACAACATCACTTCAGAAACCTAAAATTACCTTTATTTGCATGTATTATGCATATAAACCTTCATTTTGAATCACGGAATGTATTTAAAAGAAACCGGATCAAAATCCGTAGCCAGTTTGAGTGTCGTGGCGATACAAAGTCAAAACGCGTTGACGATCTTGCGTTCGATAGGCGTCGACATGGCGTCGTTCGCGCGCCCAAAAACCTTCGTATGTAATAACACTCCAGGACGCGAAGTAATTACAAATTGTTTTTGTTATTGATCATTATCAACTAATTTGAAGCACAAACAAAATCACTATATCAAATCTGAAATTAGAACGGAACTGGCACCCAGCTTATTTCTTGTTATTAATGTAAATGAGCCAAAAGCAAAAACCTTTAATAAGATCCCTACGTTTTCATGTGCAATGGTAGAGTCTGACAAAATGAGAGGCATGATGACAATCCAGGCTAAATCAATAAATTAAAACCATTAACCTTATTCTCTTTCTTCATTCCTTATAACAGCTAGTGTTCTACAGCAGAACCCATGCTTTACCAGAAGTTTCCATATTTGCAGCTTATAGCTATCTTGTCTATCAAAATATATTCCGTAAACCAAATAACAACTTACAAAATGAGATGGGACCCCAAATAATTTAAATATAATAAAACAAAGTCTCAGATAGCCCTTTAGGTTTAGTAAACCATTGTTTTAATACAGAAAAATATTCCATAATATAAATTCCTTTTATCCTTATACATTAAATACCAGCGCATCATTTCTATGCACATTTTTCAAAATCCAAAGTTATGTTTGGCAACCGCTCACCAGCATTTCCTTCATTAAGATTTGTTAAGATAGACATCTCTATGATTAAGATCTGGCGAAAATGTAAGAAGTTACGTATTTTTTAGCTTAATTAATAAAAGGTCAAATAGATTTTGAAGGTTTATATAATCATATCTTCCTGAAAATTTAACAAACATAATGATAACCATGTCATTATCGTTATGAAGAAATTTATAACTGGTAACTATAAAAATATAATAGTGTAACAGGTTCTGTCGTCACATATTATACCATGTAAGTTGTTGTAGCTAAGAAGAAAACAAAACATGGTTGCACACACCACACTTAAATGTGTCAAATTTCGTGAATGTAGCAACATACATTATGTGCATGTTTATAAAGTAAGAGAGCATAAAAATCAGGCATGTTAAGCACTTGCACATAAAGATTACTTTCTTTTATTAAATATTATAGTAACTTCACTGATACGAGTGGTAATACTTCAATATCTTATGATGTTACAAACGGGTGCATCTGCAAAAAGCATCTTTAAGTTTCTAATACTTAAGACAATGTCTTGCAACTACGTACATCATCACATAAAAGGTCCATATCCATATAGATTAACAGTGGCTGGCTATCTTGACACATTTATTCTTTAATTCTAAATTTAAAAAAATATGTTAAGACCACTATTATTGGCTAGTCAAATTATTTCATCATGGAGATCCATCCGTTTTCTTGACATACATAAGAAATAGTCTAGTTATTGTTTTTTATATATCAAGCATTATAGCCCTGGTATTGTATATTGTTTTAGTAATTATATCTTGTGTTACATTGCCTACCGCATTGTATAAATGCAAGTCAATCACAAGTGTTAAACAAGGTCAGTCAGAAAAAGACACCCACCCTGCTTAGATTTTATCAAATTAATTTATAGGTTTTTATATGTTAAATAAAAGAAAATAACAAAATATTTACACTTTGATGATAAGTAAAAATGGTTAACAAAATACTATTAATTGTATAAAACCATTTTTTTCTCATTTAAATATGATTACTCTTTCAAACTACAATGTTTGTCAATCATACACATAGTAAACCACATTTCACCAGAAGCTCAACTGAACCCAAAGTAATCATCAATGACATCACCTTTGTCGTCCGTAACATACATTTTAGTCGCGAAAATTATTAGTCAGTGAAGAGCACGAAAAATTTGTTTGGAACATATCCCTAGCTTAAAGCCTAGATTTAAGTTTCGATTTGAATGTACAATATCAACTCGTAAAATTATCTGACAGTCCATATTATAGTAAAATAGAATAATCAGTAAGTGGAGATATAAGGTGTTAAATTACCTACTTCACTGTAATAGTTTGGTAAGGATACACTTTGCCTAGTAACATAACGATTTATTTGATCCATTAGCATGTATGAAAAACAAGTGCTTTCAGCTTAAAAGATTTAAGGTATATGTTATTATAAATCAACCAAAACATGTTTGGTATAATTTGTTGTAGAATTGTTAACTCATTATACCTAATTTATGGTGGATAAAGCTTCATCCAATGATCTTGTAGAGGTCATTATAAAATACGAAGATATGTAGATGTAGCTGGTGTATTATGTTTGCATATAACATGGGCAAAAGTACTTACCATTGGCTGCTGTTGATCAAACATCCCCTGCTCTTGTCTGTCCAACATCGAATTCAATCTTTGAGCCTGTGGACCAGAAGAAAAAATAAGACAAAGACCTTAAGACCACGAAGCCTTAATGTATTATGATAGCCACTAATAGATAACAATGCTAAGATTGTACATCCTCAAGCATCACACGGACTATTTGGTTTTGGCTTGGTGAAATTGCCAGATTATTTTATTATGTTATCCTTGAATTATTTCCTAAAATAATAAATATGTTTACTGCGCTTGAGTATGTCCAGTTGTCTGTTTTAAGGCAGTACTTTATAGAATCTTTATAGATTTTTTGCTCAGAAACAAACAATTTAACTCTAATACTACTATACTATTCACACAGAAAAATTGTAAGAAATTAAGCTATATTTCAAAATAACTTCAATAGTTGTGTTCCTCACCTGGACAAATAGCGTGTTCTCCTGCTGCCTGCGGCGCAGCTCGTCGTCCTGCAGACGCATACGCTGAGAGAGTTCCTCCTCCTGGCGCAGTAGCTGCGCGCGCTCCGCCTCGCGACGTTCATCCGCCGCCCGCTCCGCCATCTCCCAGCTGCGCTTCTGACGCTCGCGGTCCTGCTCGCGCTGCCGCAACTGCTCCCGCAACAGTTCTGTCTCGTGCTCGTATCTACAATAATCAATATAATATAAAAATAAATATAATATAAATAATAATCATACCTTGTTTTAAAAGAAAAACTTTGGACGTAGCCCAATTCCAAAACAGGAACTTATTTAATAAATCATTCATAACAAGATTCTAGAAACCCTTCCAGATATTGTATTTTATATTATTTAAGTATAATAAACAAAATTGTTAATACTAAAAATCATTAAAACCCTTGTTTACATGCACAGATAGGCAGTAGTTCTAATAATACTTTTTTTAATAGATGTTAAGTAGGTTGATTTGATTATGTATAGTCTAAAAATAGTAACAGTAACATCTTGCTTTCTACCTACTTATAAAATTACTTACAATATAGTACAATTTTTACACTTACTTGGCATACTCCATTTGAGCTTCAAGCTTCTCTTCTTCAGCAGCCAACTCTTTTTTGAGAGCTTCCTCCTTTTGACGGTGAAGCTCATGTAATTGCTTCCACCTAGTTCCATATTCATGTTCAAAGCTGTTTGGCTCAGAGAAGCGAGGGCCAATCTTGAATAATTTTAAATTTTTGATTAAAAATGGTTGTTGTAATACAAAAAAATATCAGTAATCAAGTATAGTTCAATTTACCTCACGAGCACGCAGAAATTCTGGGTGTTTCTTGGGTAAATTCTTCTCCTGGTAACCGTCAAACTCATCTGGTTCCTCATAGCTTTCAACAATTACAGGGCGCAGGGACCTATCAATTGATGAGATCATAGTGAATCATTGGTGATATTTTTTTTTTACCGAATAAAAATTTATTCTAATAACATAATTATAAATAGTCTAGTATTCGGTAAATAAGGTTAGCAGCTCAGCATTATGCTGGGCTGGAAGTCAAGCCCCCAACACAGCGCTGATTTTCAGTGCTAACATTCATGCTACATGATACTCTTATGTTATACTGACACAGCGAGACAATTAAATTAGTATTTTGAAGAAATTAAGATGTGAAAAAATCTAAAATAATTACAATTACGATATCAAATTGAAATATGTAAAGATTACATTTAGCAATAAACAAACTTACGATGTTAAGAAGAAACACTTCTCAGTGCAATTCCGGATTGCAGACAGAGCACTGGGTTTGCGTGCAAACTCAACAACTCCCTCTCCTAAAGTTTTTCCTCTTTCATCAACTCTCACATAAGCCCTTTCAATTTTTCCAAATATTTCAAAGGCTTTAAAGAGGAGCTCATTTGATACAAATGGAGGCAAATTTTTTACACGGACTGCACAGTTGTGTGGAGCAAATCTCACTCTCAGGGGACGGCCATTCCTGATTTTACCATCAAGCTCCCTTTTTGCTTTTTCTGCATTTACTCTGTAGTCCTTAAAGTATTTAGAAAATATTAGTTCCTTTATGTTCCATAAAATTTATTTCCATGGTAATAATATTTCAAACTTACCATTTTTATAAATCCAAAGTTCTTTTCTTTGTTAATAAACAATTCTGCAGCTTCACCATACTGACCAAATAGATTTATAATTTCCTCTTCAGATACATCAGATGTTAGATTACCAATGTAAAGTCTACTCCTACCATTGAATTTGAGTTCCGTTTGGTCAATTGGTGGCAAATCTATCAAAGGTCCCACAAGCTCTTTAAGTTTGTTTGCCAACATGTGCTCCTGTAAAAAGTTAATTATCATTTTGTGTCATATTATTACATAAGTCAGTTCGAACATATACTGGACAAAAAAGATTTTTTTAAGAGCATTGGTACCATACCTCACGCAATACTGGCTTTCCATCCTGCTGACCTCGCATGCTGTGACGTTGGTTGCGAGCTGGGCCGCCGCCGCCGCCGCCGCCGCCGCCACCACCACCACCACCACCACCACCACCACCACCACCACCACCCCCCAGTTTAGGACCAAACTGCTTTTGATTTTGGTTCTGATTTTGTTTGTTGCCATGTCCACCTGAACCACCTTGGCTCCATGTTCCACTTTGTTTATGTCCACCGCCAAAATTTCCATTGATGTTCTAAAATAAAAATTATTTTGTCAATGATAAAACTTACTATAACCTAACCTAAGCCTTCACACCCAATAGATTTCTTTGTTTTTATTAAATAATTGACCATAAGTGTGTTCTCTTTGAATTATTAATTACTTTTACAAATAATACATCAATCGAATGAAACAATAAAAAAATAAGTAAGAAAACAAACCTTCTGGAATTGGTTCTGGTTAGAATTAGATCCTTGAGTTTTCTGTTCATTACTAATAGATTTATCAACATCATCCTGGGATTTAGATTTATTCAGTTTTTGCTGCTGCTGTTGTTGTTTCTGTTGTTGCTGTTGCTGCTGCTGTTGTTGCTGTTGTTGTTGCTGCTGCTGTGGTGATTGTTGTGGTTGATTCTGTGGTCGTTGGTTCTGTTGCTGGCCTTGTTGCGGCCCACGTTGGTTTTGCTGTGGCCTTGGGTTTTGTGGTTGCGGACGGTTTTGTTGCTGAATTTGAGGCGGAGCTGGAGTAGCCGCAGGTGGTGGTGGTGTTTGCTGGACCTCCTCAGTAGGTTTTTCCTTTTGTTGCGGCGGTGGCGATTGTTGTTGCTTTTCAGGTGCAACCTGTTTTACTGGCTAAAATTGTAGACATTCAAGGTTATGAAGTTTACAGAAATACTATATACAGCATTTAAAAACTTGTTTTCAAACTTTCTCACATTTTAGAATATGTAGCATATAAATAGAATACTAGAGAATATTGACGACTGGCGTATCTAATATTCTTATGGAAATTTGTGCGAATAACACGAATTTGTTCTTTTGATGGCTTTTGTTTCCTGTTAAAGTTCTGATTTTATGCAGATAAAACTTGACAATATATATTTTGCAGTTTTATCTATAATATATATCACATCTATAAGGCGTACATATATAAATTTCTAGACGATACCGGTGATTTCATAAAAAATAGATAAAGATAAATTCTTCATTACATATGAATTTCAAAGAAATTCAGCATTTACGTGAGTTTGCCAGCATGATGCCACCGTTACACAAAATGGCGGTCGGCATTCTAACGCAACAAATTTGTAAAACTAAAGATTTGAATTTTTCATGTTCAAACATTTGCTGATTAAACCATTTTATTCTACAGTTACTTCAATAATACTCAACTAAAGTTATACAAAATCATTAAAATAAAGTCAAATTCACTTACTTCAATATTCGGTCGTTGACCTCCTTGTCCATGATTTTGGTTTCTGTGATGGTTTTGTTCAAATCTAGAATTACGGAAACCCCCGCGATTATTTCCTCGGCGACCCCCTTGCCGCTGAGGCTGCGGTGGTCCGCCGTATCCTCTATTTCCAAATTGATTCATCCCTTGCATTTGCATAGTTAAAATGTTCAGAACTATATGCGTAACAAATAAATATCAATAACTAAAATATTAATACTAAACTACAGATTACGTAGAAACATTAACGGCACGACAAAGTGTGCGATAAAAGTACTTCAGGCAAATAAAACGCACTGCACGAATATACGACTGTACAAACGGAACAGCAAGGCAAAAGAATGAAAGACAAAATGGTGGCCAAACTAGACCGGAGCCGGACGGAAGTCAAGCAATCACTTTGCGTCCTCTTTTTACTCGTCCCATTACACGCAACAAGACCTATAAACTGACCAAATTGTATATTTAGGACAATATTTTTCGATAGATTCTCAAACGTTTTTTTCTGGGCCTCCATAATAATAAAAGTTCCGATAAATATATTTAATTTAATTCTTTGTTTTTAAAAATTCCGAAATCATTATATAAATGAATCACTTATGTACAAATGTATAGTTTCATAGATTATTTCAAATCAAAAATATAATTTGTAAACTTGGCGGTGGGCTTACTAGCCAAAGGCTGGTCACTCACGGTGAACCCATAGGAAACTCTGGGTTCCTTTTGGTTCACCGTGTGTATTTAAAATACAACAAAGATCATCAGCATCCCGTCAATGTTACGCAAATACATTTTTGTTGCTGTCTGTACTTTATTAGGGATCTTTGACGTATCCAATCCTTCCATTGCTTGATTTGCCACAATAATCTCAACTGTCAAATGTCGTTGTCAACTCTGATTTTATTAACGAAATTGTCAAAATCTATAATTAATTGTCAAATTGTCAAATCATAATCAATCAAACTCTTTAGGGTATGGTAGTCTATATTGTTGTTCTATGAATCGAACGGTCGCGGCATGGTATCGTCTGCTTGTGCATTTTATTAAGTATTATATCGAGGATAATGAAGTTTGATTATTTCACTTAATACTGACTAATATACACACAAACCTTTAATTTAGTTCACGGACTTTTTGAAATAATAAACTATGGAAACTCACGTTGATGAAGATACACCTGTCGACATAGATATCGAAAATAAATACCCTTTACTGCCTTTTGAGAAACAAATTTTTATCGATGTTCAAGAAAAGGACGCTCTACTTATCATGGCAAAGTATATAGAATTCCTATATGAAGTGATTAATTAAGAACGATGTTCATATGTTATTATTTAATTATTGCTTTATTTTCAGAGGAATAAATTATGATAAAATATTAGCTAATATAATATGGGTGTACAACGATCCTGGTAATTTAGTTTTAGTTCTTAACAGCAGTGATGATGAAGAAAAATTATTCACAACAAAATTCAATCTGGCTTCATTACCAAATATTGGTGCTGAAAGGTAAATTATATTAAAAATGAATACATTTTGAATGGAAACTTCTATATTGTAGGGGACACCCCATACTTTTATTAGGATTTTTCTGTCAAGAAAAAACATTACGGCCGCATGGATAAAGTTTTTTTTTACAGTTGTTAAGTCGCAGCTCCGCTCCTTATTTACCAATTTTGATTTGACTTTCGCAAGGTAGTGCTTGTCAAGTGGTCCCATTTTTTTATAATCAAAAACAGACTACAGTTCCTCTGGTGTTGCAGGTGTCCATGGGCGTCATTGATTACCTTGGTCTCCTCACGCCACTCGTTTGCTCTCTTCTCTTATAAAGAAAAAAAAAGACTAGTACTTTTTGAGTTTATGCATAACAAAAGTCGGTAAAAAAAGGAAAATTTTGTTTTACATAGGCTGAACTGTAGGACTTACATTAAAATGATGTATGTAAGAATTTTAGCTCTTTAAATATGCTAAATAAAAGTCCGCAATGACATATCTATCTTCTATGATTGTCTCACAATTACCATTTTTTTTTCTTAACAATCATTAATTAAAATACTATTCATTATTATTAATCCTTTTAAATGTGTGTATTTACTTTTTGAACTATGTCATTCTCTGACCTATTGGTCAGAAGTACTATAGTTTAGAAGATATCAAAAGATTAAAAACACACTCAACTGTAAAATGCAATATGTAATAAAGAAAAGGACAACACTTATCCGTTGAAGTTTCACTTCTACTATGTGTCCCAGCACACATTTTTTTGTTGTATATATGTAAAGTTTCAAAGCTGTTATTATTTTAGAGAAAAAACGTATTTAGAAGGAGGCGTGCTTTTTGTTACAACTCGAATCTTGGTTGTTGACTTATTAAAAAACAGAGTTCCTGTGACTCACATCACTGGTATTATTGTTTTAAGAGCACATACAGTTTTAGAATCATGCCAGGAGGCATTTGTGCTTAGATTGTATAGACAAAAAAATAAAGTAAGTATTCAGTGTAATGCTATAATTTTTCAATTCTATTAAATTGCCAGCAAACTATTACAGATGATTATTAAAAATGTTGTTACAAAAAGTAAATTAGTCTGATCCTTGTTTTCTGTATGTTTTTTAATCTCAAGTGATTTTCAGTCTCATTTGGTTACAAATCAAATATTTAGCATTTGTTTTTAAAGGCAGCTGAATGTGGTTCCAAAAATGTTATTTTCTTAAATGTTAATACTAAATTTGTTTTATAATTCACTATGATAAACAATTGTTATAACATTGCAGACAGGGTTTATAAAAGCATTTTCTAACTCACCAATATCATTTACATTTGGATATAACCAAGTTGAAAAAGTTATGAGAGCACTCTTTGTAACTGAACTGTTCCTGTGGCCTAGGTAAGAATTTAAATATTGGTTTTATTCTTTCTAGTTTTACCTACTATTTGTGGTTAATTTAAAAATATAAAACAATTGTTTATTTCATCAATACATCATGATAAGTAAATCTTAACATATAATTTTCCTTGGTTAAAGATGTATGAATAGAATATGCTTTATTTATGACGTTTGGGGATGAAAGACTTCTTAAAAAATCTTGTTACAATATCATAAAACTTTGTTATGGTAATCTGGTAAATTGATGAGGCAAAAGGAAGGTATGGGAAAAATCACCATCTCTGAAATGATGAGTGTAAAATAAATTACAGTAGAACAATAAAACAACTAACAGAGAGAGGTATTCAAAAAATGATCCCATTGCTTGAAACATTATATACTCTTAATTTAATATTTATTGAAATTTGGCAGATTTCATGGTGTAATAATCAAAAGCCTTAAAAGTAGACAGGCTGAAGTTGTGGAGCTACAAATAGCACTCACACCAAAGGCGAGTCAGATTCAAATGTGCCTCTTGGATATAATGAATTACACTGTCAAACAACTTAAAAGTATTAACAGGACACTTGATATGCAGGTAATGTGTGTATGGTGACCATCTTATTTAAAATAATCAAAAACTGAGTCACTATATTCATCAAATTATATTACCTATGACAATCCCAGGAACAATACTAATCTAATGATATCTCACTCATTAAAATCCGCCAAGTCCTTAAGGCTACAAGTGGTTACCAAGGAACATACATACACACAAATACCATTACCCTCCATTTGGGTCAGTAGTGTAAAAATATATAAATTAAGAAAAGAATTTTTTTTTTATGATGAGGTGCTTTCTTTATAGGAAATCACAATGGAAAATTGCATTACAAAAAAGTTTCACAAAATACTGCAGTCACAACTGGACTGCATTTGGCATCAGCTTAGCACCAGAACAAAGGAGTATATTCAAGACTTAAAAGTATTAAGAAGTATGATAATGTGGGTAAATTAATCAACACTATCCAAATCAATACTTTATTTCGTAAAATCGTAGCCTTATTTTACGTTCGTTTTCTTCTAACACTACATACATTTCCAAACTTAATAGGCTAGTTTCAGCAACACAAATATCTATTGGGCATATTATCGTAAAAACGTAACATAACATAACTATAAGACTGTCCGCAACTACCGCCAAATTACTATATGATGTATAAGAGGATATAGACATATTTCATTGTACACTGAGTCAATTCACAAGGATAACTTTGAATATTGTATGTTACCGAGGTAGTGCTTCACTGTCGAATTAGGTGTTGCCTGTAATGATAGTTGTAAGTTTTGGCATAAATAATTATCCTGGGACATTATTTACGCTCATCCGATCCCAAACTAAGCAGAAGTTGTACTATGGAAACCAAATAACTGATGTACCACATTATACTACTTTTCTTTTGTAAATCGATAATTTAATATTAATAACTGAGTACTTCCCTTTATTTATTTAAATTTCCAACAGATTGCTAAGTACCTTAAAAATAATCGACTATTTACACAAATAATAAATATTATAGGTAAAACTGATACTCATCAATCAATATGTAAGTCTATAATAGAAGATATCAGCGTGATAAATACATAGCTAACATCATCTACCCCCTTGCTTGTTAAAAACTGTATTAACACAGAGTAGTTGGCCAGCTCATTCACCTTTGTTGTTGTATAGGCAAAATAAAAAGATTAATACAATTTTACATTTTCAAATCCCACTTATAATTTATTCATTGATAAAAATGTATATATAATGAATTAATTAACTTCTTGGTCTAAATAAACATTAATTTATAACAATTAAATATAAATTATTAATCAATCTTTTTTTAGTAACTTGATTCACGATGATCCAGTGTCATTTTATGCTCTAGTCAGTAAATATAGAAAACCAGAGTATGCTAAAGTTAACTCTGGATGGATACTGCTGGATTCTGCTGACCAATTATTTGGAGCGGCTAGAGGAAGAGTTTACAACAGTAGAAATGGTGATGTAATTTATTTTTAATAGTGGATGTTGTAACTTAAATTGAGAAAGGAAAGGAATGAAGAGAGAGTAACAAGACTAATTTATGTTTCAAAAGTGAGTGGCAGCATTGGCAGGGGATGTCCAAAGAGAACTTATATCAACCAGATTTATGACAAACTAAAGCAGGTCGATATAAAGTGTACCCATTTCAATGTACAGTTCATATTCAGAATTTAATGTATATAATTCTGGTAACAAACAACCAGTTTACAAGCTGATTTTTAAAGTTGCTATCAACCACTTGTACCAGCCAGCCAAGTCTGTAGTGTTTGTAGAACCAAAGCTCCTTCTGATCCTTTTTTATTATTTTTTACTTCACATTTTTTTTTATGGATGAAGGTTACAGACAAACGAACAAGCAGTTCACCTGATGTTAAGTGACCAATAGGCATCCGCAACTAGCAAATGGATAGCAGATGCATTGCCTACCTTTAATGGACAGAAGAGGGAATACACCGGAAAAAGGTTATTTTCTTTCCTGTTCACCCCCTTCATATCCTTTCCTTATTAGCAAAGGATGGGATCGTCTTTTCATCCTTTCCTTATTAGCAAAGGATGGGATCGTCTTCTCTGTCCAATCCTGACTGAAATTAGGTCCTCAGCACCTCACTCATCAGAATAAATGCTTTCGCATACTTACGTCGATTTTGTACATATATTCATATGACTGTGCTGTCACTGCACCTGCAACACTTATTACTGTATAGTATGTTTGTGGACAATTTTATCTATTGAAATGTACCATAATCTTTGATTCCTGGCATAAGAAACATTTTTAAAGATAAAATAATGCAGAAACGTATTCCTTTGTGGATTAATTTTTATAGTTGTTTCAATGTCATCATTGATTTTAGAATTTGATCCTGAACACTGCCCAAAATGGAACTGTCTAAGTGATCTATTAACACAAGAAATACCTGAAGAAGTGAAAAAACAGGGCAATGGTAAAATACATAGCACTAAAGTGTTGATCCTCTGCCAAGATAACAAGACCTGTTGTCAATTAAATAACTACCTCTTAATGGGTCCAAATAAATACCTTTTATATACAGCATTCAGTAGAGAGCTAACAATAAATACAGTTTGTTCAAAATATCATGATGCAAAGAAATCCTTGCCTGTGAAAACTGAGAATGATAAACCGAAGAGTAGTGCAGCAAATGTGATAGGTGAAGAAGCAAAGAATGAAGTCGACGAAGATTGTAATGCTGATGAGACGATCAGATCAAACTATGTGTTAACATTGAGCCAGTTGCCTGTCAAGTCAGTGAAATCTGTTGATGAAAGTATTTTTGAACCATTGTCACAGGTATGTATTTTTGATTTATTATTTTTGATTGACATTTCTGATGAATTGTTATGATTATGTTTAATTTGCAATGTATTTTGTAATTATTGTCATTTTAATTTTTTCTAATAAATACTACAGTTGGATGATTTAAACCTGACACAAATCGAAACAGAAAATCCTTTAATATGTATTCAAACTTTCAAACAAAATGGCAATATATTTTCCTTGGGGATTACATTGGAAACAATGCAACCTGAGTACATCATACTGTACCACAGCGACATGTCCGCTGTGCGACAAATTGAACTGTTTGAATGTAGAAAGAAACCTGAAGAACCAAGGACAAGGGTGTATTTTATTATCCATGATAAGACCGTTGAAGAGCAAGCATATCTGACATCATTGAAAAGAGAGAAACAGGCTTTTGAGCTACTCATCGAGACCAAAGGTGTAAGTATATAGTTTTTCTGTTGTGCATGGAAACAACCTGTTGCTACGTTATCATCAAGCATCGCCCCGGTCATAATAAAATAATATTATTATGTTTAGGTTATGGTGATACCCTCATATCAAGATGGTAAAACTGATGAATACTTTAACCTCAATGTGGAGGCTGAAGAAAACATTGTAGATACTCGGAAAGCAGGTTAATATTATAAATTGCAATATTTTTTTACATTGTACGATTTTATTTTTTATCAAATATAACTCCCAGTCCCAGTCTTTATACTATTGCGGCGCATTTTCAATGTTAGATAGCCACTACATGCGAGAATCTCCAGTATTGATCTTGTGGGCCTCGTAAATTAAAGAAAATATGCTTATAGGATAGTTTTATTAAACTATATTTTGTACCAATTATTCTCCTGTATCATTGATTTTCAAACATCTTCTCCTGTTCAAGGTGGACAGAACATGAACAAAGAGAAACCTTTAGTGATAGTCGACATGAGGGAGTTTCGCTCAGATCTTCCGGCTTTGCTGCATAAGAAAGGCATCAACATAGAACCTGTCACCATTACCGTAAGTTGTTAATGGTGCAATTGGTTTCGGTCGTTTCAAATAACGTAGGTTTGTAACATAACAATATTGTACAAATAAATTTGATCAGTACTGTGAGGGAATTTAAAAACATCTTAGTTTTATATCTTCAGCAGACCTAACATCAGCAAATAAAGGCAAAGAGGTAATGATTAGCCTGGAGACTAGACCAACATAATAATGTCAATACCACTAATAAGAGCTCAAGCTATACATAAAATATACATACATATTAGTTTATTTATAGATTGGTGATTACATCCTCACTCCGGACATATGCGTGGAGCGAAAGTCTATATCAGACCTGATCGGGTCCCTGAACTCTGGTCGTCTGTACACCCAGTGCACGCAAATGTGCCGCAATTACAGCCGACCTATATTGCTTATCGAGTTCGATCAGAAAAAACCTTTCCACTTACAAGTAAGTCGCTTACGAAAAATATGTGCAAAAAATGTATTTATTGTTATATAATGGATGAAATCTTACTAACATACATTTCACCTGGTGTTGAGTGGCGCTGTAATCTAAACATAGTATACACTATAGATAGGGCATAAAAAATATGTATAAATATATACCCTTGCGTAACTAACCGTTGGCGATTCAAGTTCATGTGGACGTCAAATCAAACACGATCCTAGATTCTGAAGAGTGAGAGTGAAGAGATAATCTAGGTCTTGATCAAATAACAGATGAAGGTATACATTTCTTATGCCGTATCTTAGACTACTATTTTAACTTCAGTCCATTCAATATTCTCTTGAAGATACGCATAATGAGATGCAACAAACTTGTCTTAACTACTTCTGCAGAATAAACAAAAGCATATTAACTATTTCATCTTAACCATTACATTTGTGTCCATCGACAGGGTAGTTTTGTGGTGTCTACTGACCTGTCCGGGGCAGAGATTCAGCAGAAACTGCAGCTGCTAACTATACACTTCCCGAGACTGAAGCTAGTGTGGTTGCCTAGCCCCTATGCCACAGCAGAACTCTTTTATGAACTTAAGGTTAGTCCAAGTTTATGTGTAGAAATATAAGATAATAATAGTGTCAGATCCATTGATTATCTATTTTTAATAAACAAGAATAGACATATTTCCATATTCATAAAATATGTAACACTGACTAGTCTAATATGACCATTTTATATTGACAGTCTTTATGGTTTATTTTCTTCGAGAGCCATCTCACTCATTCGTCTAGTTGTCTATTTTTATATCAATTTCAATCTTAAAAGTAAACTTGAGTTCATGAAATTTTGATATGTTTAATTTATAGCAAGGTAGAAAGAATCCCAACATAGATGAAGCTGTCGCTCTGAGCAGTGAGAACACAGCAGATGACATGTGGTACGAGCGATACAATATACTAGTACACGACTTTGTGCAGAAACTGCCTGGAGTCACCTCCAAGAATATAACCAGAATCATGAACAGGGGTCAATCTTTAGACCATCTAATCACTCTCACTAAGGTAGCCATGTTTGGGTTTATTTATTTGCAATTGACATTATTATTGATAATATACTGCTCTATATAAATAGAGCAGTATATTATCTGGAAAAAAGTATCTGGTATCTGGCCTTATGCCCAGTAACATTCCTTTTTTAAGTGCTAATAACTAATAATGTTAGTAAAGTAGTTCGTCTTTAATGTAATCCTAAAAGCTGGTTCATACCCATCTAAAGATCGTATTACATTTTCAGGAGCAAATGACAGGGATCTTAGAAAATAAAGCGGAAGCGGAAATATTGTATTCCATATTACACATGAAACCAAAGTCTGAAAAAATTAAAGAGGAGAAATCGTATGGCAAGAAAAAGTTTGCAGGAAAACTATTCAAGAGTAAAAAATTAGAGGCGAAAAATAAAACGAGTGCATTATTGTAGTTTACTTTTGTATTCCATAAATTACAAGGTGTTTAATATTAAAGAGTTTAAAAAATATTCAATTGTCAAACGAACAATTTAGCGCCAAGGACCTAAAAACAACAATTAATCAACTATAAAAATATTATTAATGCCTATCATCATGAATGAAACAACTAAATACAATAACCAGGAGCACTAACAGAAAAAGTTTAATCGTCGTAAGGTCGCATTTTAATTCAAGAGACTGACGTTCCTTTATACGGGAGTTGCATCCCAATGTGATCGCAAAAAGTTTTTTCTGGATGTACAAACAAAACTGGTAAAGTTCGCCTATTTAAATTATAACCTTTAAAAAAATACACACAAACTTCCTAAAGATGAGTAAATGAGAGCAAACAAACTAAAATGTAGGGAGTAATTCAAATCTATAAAAATACAATCCATGTTATATTTATTTTACTCTTTAACTTTATTCAATAGACTTTTACAAAACGCATAACGGTCTTATATAACAAATGTACAAATAGACTGTAACTAGAATTTTTATACTTTACAAAGTGCATGGCTATAAAATTTACAGTGTGTTGAGTACCGACTGGGCAATATCTGAAAGCCGTAAGAAAGAATAGCTGTAAAATGCGCCCAGACCTATTTATTGTTTTTGTCAAAAATCATGTGGACTGAATTTATTAGAGCAAGCATTGTCAACCATAGCAATGACCACCTATGGATGACACCAGGCGCCCCAGTTCATTCTAGCACAGGTTCTCGAATTGACGAGCGACAAGTGAAGTGGCCGAAAGTGCGACGACTCATCGTTTGAACGGAGGAGGCTACTATCTACAGTTATTATGCCATGTTTTAGTAATAAAACAAAGATTTTTATCAATGTGTTTTAAATTATTTAAAACATTGTTAATACTTTAAAATGATCACACCTGTCCTTATGACAGTTAAAAAATAAATTTACACAGAGCAGTAAAATGTCAATAATCTACGTTATTTGACAAAATTTAGAATTATTAAATTTTATTTCATTTTTATAAACTATCTCGGATTAAAATTTAATGCTCTATTCTACTAGTTATTAGGTAGGCGTTCATTTTACCCTTAAACTTTTTAAAATGTTCATGACCTCTTGTTACATACATAAAAGTTTTTATTACAAACATGTCAAAAACAAATATATGGTAATAATGGCAGCCATTGCAAAATAGGAAGGGATGGGAACCTCAATGTGGGGGTAATTTGTCGATGAAATTAGATATTTTTAAGGTTTTCAAATATCTCTAGTCGATACCCAAACCAATACAATAGTAATAAATACTATATCTATGTACCAATGGTCGGCAAATTCTTTATCATGTAACAGAAGCGAGATTTATGTCGTAATTGCAACAAACTTTTCAAGGACTTTCCAAGAACCTTGTCTATCGAAGCTGGTATAGCCTAAGTACCAAATAATACTATTGCTACTGCATACTAATCAAAACTTATTAGTAGCCGACATGCTGAGCCACAGTCACACAGTCAGCCATGACAATAACAGGAACTGTAACCGTTCTGCTGAAGTACATCCTCAGTAGAACAGATACAATGCCTCATTGAACACTAACATCTATTTGGAGCGTTTAGTTATATATCTACACAGACCTAATCTTCATCCTATCCTACCTTCCTCTTTTTTTATTTATACAAATTGAATCCTCATAAACTATAACATGTTTGCAATTCTTAACCATTCACTTTAAATGAATCACTTATAATTGCTTGGAGCTCACAACCCGTAATTTGCCGACCACTGTTCTCTATCCAAATACTTTCTTATATATTGAATGAGCGTTGGAAGCGTTTAAAGAGACAGTAAATGAGGACCATGGCCAGAGTCAATATGAGCAACACATACAATACTGTGGATAGTGATGGTCACTCACGGTACTGATGGCTTTTATCAGTTAGCGGGACATAGATCACACTCATCAGTTTCTTGACCGTTGTTGTACCATCAGCTGCTTTATCGACCTGCAAGATATTATACAACAAATATAAGCTCTTGGTAACACAAGCAATTTCCTTGTTATATGTGTGACTTTATGATAATCTGACAGTCGCTTTAATTTAGCGGCAAACCAGCAGCAAGCAGTTCAGAACCAAATGATCACCGCCGCCCATGAACGTCCACAATATAACAACTATAGATGCGCTGCATAAGGAGCACACTCTTTTCTAGAAGAACCATTTTAATTTCGATTGAACTATAACAGGTGGCAAGTTAGTTCATGATTATGTTGAAGTGTTGTGTCACCATCTTTTGTCATCTAGTTTCTTGTGTATGTATATCATAAATCTAACTCAAGAATAACAAACTAGTGCAACTTTGATAGATGGGTAAAAGAATACAGTTTAACAAATGCATACAATCTCCATATTCTATATATATAACTTGGGGTTGCAACATATTTATGTCTTTAAACTTTATAGTAAATATTTTTTTCTACCGAAATTATATCTCATACTTGTGCCATACCTGGGTAAGGTGCTGCTCCCCACCTTCGGGGCCCACTGGCACAACAAGGCGACCTCCAGGTTTCAGCTGATCTATTAACTGGATAAAATAAATTTATTTCTACTCAACACTACAAAGGCAAGCAACTAACCAATTTCATATTTTTCATTACTTCATTCTTAACAAATATATGATCATATTGTAAAGAGACCACGAAAGGTAACATCTTACTAACTTATATATACATATGTACTAACTTTAAATCATGTGGCCATGGACTGAGAGGAACAAATTCTAAAAACTGGGACCGACTGATGGTTTTAACAGAGGCAGATTTCGCAACAACATCTGTTGCACAGATGGGCCGGCTTGACCAGTGAAATACCACAGCCTCACATCAGTAAAAGTATTTCATACTTCTGCATTTTGTCTATTAAATGTCATGCCAGAGGCCCGGTGTACCCCTTCCCATCATTTCCTACAAAGGATAGAATTAGAAGGGACCGATTGGACGGGCGAAATGCCACTGAACACTTCTACATCACCCTTGTTTTCTGTGAGGACCATTGTTAAAAAACTGGGTTCACTAATTTTGAACAGTGAGGCGTCATTAGATTGTTAGTCTTCCCCGAGTCACAGGTACCTTATGTAATAATAGTATGTCATCATGAGTGATGGCAATCACGCAGTTAGTTGAGTTTTTTGGTTTTTTAAATTAACTTTTATTTGTTAGAAGCAGTGGTGGCCTTGTGGTCTAGGTCCCGACTTACGTACTGCCGGCGCTTTACTTTGTGTGTATTGCATCACCACTGTTCCAATAACGAGCACATATGACAGCCAAATTCGGACACATCAACCAACCCACACCAGGCCTTTTTCCAGCGATGACAACTATTAGCAGAAGAGATATTCCCATACCCAATGTTTATCATATGTGAATAGAATTAATATTCATATGTGTGATGATTCTTTAAGCATCATATAATAGATATAACTCACAGCCTGTGGCAAGCTTGGTGCTGCTGCCCCCACATGAATAGCATTGTAAGGTGCCTCATTTAGGTATCCTTTTCGTCCATCTCCAGCTGTAAAAAAAATAGTTTTTTAGAAATTCTTGTAACCAATACTTAGAAAAAAAAATTTGAAGAAAATTTTACAAAAATACTTTCTATTTCTTGTAACTTAAAAATTACAAAATATAATTAAGAATTATGTTGAAATAGGTATCATATTAATATGCTTAGCAATTGTAGCAAATTGAAACAAGGAATAAATATGTATAAATAGTTTTTGTACATTCAAAATAAAATCTGTACTCACCAATAAGTTTAATTCGCCCAGATGAAAGTAAATCTGGATTCCCATTCTGGATGTTATTGGTAGCAAGTGTAACAAGTTCTGGGATATGATCAATTCCAACAACTGTGCCATTATCACCGACCATGATTGCCATACAGGCTGTTAGATAACCAGAGCCAGATCCCACATCCAGAGCCTTTTCACCAGGAACCAGCTGCTCATGTAATCTTTCCAAGGCATGAGCATGCTATATTTAACATAAGAATAGCATATTAAATACAAACAGTTACAATATGGTTAATTTAAACTGTTGAAATAATTCATCACACAGATGAATAGTTACAACCTTAAACACCTCATTTGTTACAAGGCTGTAAAAAAGGTGGGAAATTTTATTTACTTTTAATTTTTAGAATTCTTAAATACCTTTTATAAGATATATATATATATATTATATGTGTCTTTTTCCATTTCTTTTTAGAGCTATGATAATAATTTTGGTAGGTTTTTATATCTAGGGAGCTGGTTTTTGTTGGGGTGGGGCAAAGATTTGAAGGGATATTGAATATTCCCACTTTCTCCCAACACCACTCCTATTGAAAGGAAACACTGTTAAATTGAAGAATAAAATTCTTATTTCAAACACCATAGAGTCACTTTTGGCACAGCTGCAACCACAGAGCACACTCGCTCTTCACTCAGTCAGCTTATGAGTGGTCGATGTTGAAACTTACACTCAGGGAGATCCTTATGGATGCTCCCTTCTTATCTTATGTTAGCGTGTCCTCTTTGCATAACTAAAACAGTAAAGAAAGTTGAAAAATCCCAACTTTAAATTCCAGCTCCCGAAGTGTAAACTGCACCCAAAACATAAGATAAATGCTGTAGCATGTAAATGTCAAAGCTGGAAAATTTAAATAAGAAATGTTATCTTAAAGTTCTTACCATATGTGGAGCACTTATTGTAGCAGAGTATCCTATAGATTGTGGAGAGTCTTGATAAGGGGCATATGGGCAATAAAACTTTCGATCAACCCCATTCATAGCATTAGCTACGGTGACGGTTTTAATAATGCCATTAGCTGAAAAGAATTAAACTCACATTACAGTTGATTTTTAAATATTAAGTAGGTGAAGATATATATAATAACAGTAATAAAAAAAATAGAAATACCTCGAAGGTTCCTTATCATATCTGCATTATTTACACCATGACTTCTCCACGCCATCACTGTAATTATAGCTGAAACTAAAAGAACAGAAAATTTAACCCACAGGGACTCAATTTTTGCGCTTTTTTATTTACCTTTTACAAATAAAATCTGACAGCATTAATGCTGACAAGCAGACTATCAATGTCAATCCATTGGTCAGTTAGGTTTACATAATAAATACTCTTTGCTATGGTCCAACTCCAATCGCTAGAGATATGAAGATAGGCGAAAAAATAAAATTATGGAGACCCGTGGAAAATAAAAATTATTTATCTTCAAAATTGTGATCGACAAGTGCGATTGTGTGAACTAACCAACAACCTTAGAAAACAATTTCTGTTCGGATTTAAATTGCACATAACTTCAACCCACGAATTAGTTTTTTTTGGGGTTTTGGGTCTCTTTTTATATTAGTTTTGGTCCTCCAAGTTGAATGGTTAGTAAATAAAATATCTACGAATAAATAAAAACATTCATGAATAAACTATGCACATCTCTAGATATAATTGAGTTTGGCGAAAGTAATAAAATATACATATTTCATATATTTATTTAAATATTGGTTATGTAAACCAAGGCGATAATTTCGTTTATCAATAAATTATAGGACCTTGTGTGCAGTGTATATCTACATTGTGCACCTGTACATGTACACCAGCCACCATTGTATACCAAAGAGGATATAAAATATTGTATATGGTGATGGTGGTATTCCACTTTGCTAGATATCGATAATCGGACTCCGTTAATCTATATTATAATAAAAATAGAACTAATCGCTATCTGTACATGGAAAATATTTGAGTAAAACGATTATTGGGGACCTTCATAAACGCATTAAAACCCAAAACAATTATTATTAGAATTTTTGTCTGTTTGTGAGCTTGTGCGCGCTAATCTCAGAAACGACTTAACCGATTTGGTTGCAGTTTTCACTAATGTATTGTAGTAAGTTCACTTAAGTGTTTATTTTATCTCAATCGGTTTATAAATAAAAAAAATTAAACCTAATATCAATTTAAAGAACCATGTCAAACATTTGTTTGATAAAAATGCTATAAAATAGGGTACTATTACATAGATTACTATGAAGTAGTTTCTTTTCGATTTAGTTAAATTGCAGAGCGGGTGAAACCGCTGGGCACGGCTTATAACTAATTTAGTTTTTTTATTAATTACATAGCAATGTAAGAAAGAACTATCTATCTATCAAATTTACTTCTCTGTAAGAAGGTAGGTAAGGAAGGTTGGTAAAATCTTTTCTAAGACACCAGATCATCTGATGTAAAGTGAGCTCTACCCATAGACATCCGCAACAAGCAAATGTGTTGCAGATGCGTTGCCTACCTTTAATGGACAGAGGAGGGCATAGACAGGAAAAAGGATATTTCCTTTTCCCCGTCCAATCCTCTTCCTTTTTCCATCTTGAAATTAGGACTCCGGCACCTGACTCATCAGACGAAACGCAGAGTACTCTACTTCACGCCTGTTTTCTGTGAGGTCGTGGTATTTTACTAGTCGACCAATTCGTTCAACAGATGTTGTTGTGGACTCTACCACTGTTATAAATTTCATAGAGTTTCGCAACACTGTAAGACACAAAAGACGCTGTAGTTTTTAACTAACTTTAACTTAACTTTTCGGTGTACATCTATAAATAAATCTGTCAAATACTCTTTGACTTTTAAACAATATGTGTCATAAGTGTAATTAGTTATTACATTATATATTGGGAATTTAGGATATAGCTATGGACTAAGGTTCAGCCAGCATGACCATTTACATTTTACATATTGCTGAATAGCATATGTGATTATTATTATACAATTACAATAAACGTTTTCTGACTATAAAAATACGTACATACAAGTGAACATTTGAAATATAATTGTGCCAACTTTTGTTTATAAATCATTATTACTTCAAGCAATAAAGTCCGTTTTGCGAACAATTTTACATAAAAGTAACTAAGTGATTTAATATAAGGTATATTTAGGTTAGGTTAGGTTAGTGGCATAAATTTTATTATAATATCTCTTAACATGGTGTGCCATGGACCCGATCCGCCGGAAAATTCTCCACATAATTTAACTCCACCTCCTAGACATGAGCTTGTAAATGGTAACAATAATGAAGAGAGTGATGATGAACAGTCTGAATATTTTGGTTACGAGCCACTGCCACAAGGTCCAGATGGCCCCATAATTGATGACATTGATAGTGACGAAGATATAGAGGTTACTATTCATTTTACTAAATATTCAATTTAGTTTTAAAATTTAAAGATCCCTTTTTATCTAAAATTAGTTAACTGTTTCAACACTAAAAATAGTCTCTCTTATACACTTGCCAAGGATGAGAGAAATATAATTATATTAAATATTCTAATGATATATTTCAGAATGCTGAGGATCAGCAAGTACCTACTCAAGATGTGCCCGTTATAGATCCCATAGAAAATGCACTTGTTCGAGAAGTTTGGAGCTCTCCTAGAACTACAGATTCTATACAAATGGACAATGAAAGAGCACAAGAGGTATGTTTGTGTTGTCAACACTTTACACAACAATAGGATACAGACCCTTCCTTAGTCCTACCTCTCCCTCCGTTTTCATTATATTAGGGCTATGAGGAAAAGCGAAGGAGAGGTAGGTTACTCTTTTGTTAGGTTGGTTATATGCAAATATTGTATTTTTTATTATTTCTGAGAAGTATTATTTGTATTCTTTTATAATTCATTTTTAAAAAAATTTTCATAATTTAATGGCTGTGTAATGTTATAGGTAATGTCAGCAATGGCTAACTTTGCATTACCTGAAGCTTCAATACCTGAGTGGGCACAAAGTATAACAGAAGACCAGTGGAAACAAACTCTTAATGATAGATTAGAGAGATTAAGGAATAATAGATAAATTTTAACTTGATTAATATAAATAGAAAATAACTAAAATGATAAATAAATAAGTGTAAGAGGATATGTAGTTTTTTTTATTCCATTCTTATCCTTTTTCTATTCCAAGTAAATATAACAAAAGACAGATTTAAACCTGTATTATTTTAAAAAAAGCAAAGATAATAAGATATAATTTAATTCCATAAAATACTCAAATTTAGCTGATGTCTAATTACACCAGACCTAGATATTTGTCCAAAGCCAAGATTGCTTAGTGCCTGGCTTAAACTATAAAGTATTAACTTTGTAGAAAATAAGGATTTATATGTATTTAACATCTGCTTTATTCATGTTGTGCCAGAATAGCACCAATAGTAATGTGGCTGTGGGAGACAAAATTACCATAAAATTATTTTTATATATCTCTGCTACATAATGTCTGGCTATTGATACTACCTCCGCCTGCTACCCTTTTTTGTTGATCACAGTTATAGGTAATAGCAGCCCAATAAAATATTATACCTTGTGACTGCAATAAAGTTATGTGTCACTTTTATTCTTATTACATTCAACATATCAAGTTTTATTAAAAACAATACCTAAGGGTATTTTTTTTATAATTGAAAACTAATGTTTACCACAACAATGATGACCTTATGATCATGTCATCGAAAGGCGGTGCTATGAACTAGCTAGTTTAGTATCAGCCTGGTCATTTTTCTCTTGGACATTTCCCACGTCTTAACATTTTGTTGCCCAAGGAGAACTTGCGGAGATAATGCTTTATCGTGGGGTCTTGGACAGCTTTGTATTATTATTACAAGCTGTTTTAGTTGGTAATTCTATCACTAGATATCAATGGTTGTATATACTTAGTTAGGTTACTTTTTAAAATATGAATGTTAATTGTAAGTCGATATTTATTAATAATTGCCTCGTGGTTGCAGGTACATATGTGAATATATCTATTGGGATTAGTTTTGTAAAATGAATAACATTAAAAACAATTTTATTAACACTCAAAACAAATATTAATTAAAAGGTGGGATCAAATACAACTGCACTGAAGGTGATAAGTTTGGTCTTTTCGTTTCTGATGAACATTAAGAACGGCGAATCAGCATAGAACTGCTCCGATGACCTCGCCAGAATGCTGCTGGTTGCCGCAACCGCTTCGGTGCCGTACTCTGCAATCAGTTACCAAAGATACCTTTACAAATGTCATGGGGGTTGTGAAACCTTGACTTTATTACACATCGCATAAATTAGATATTTTTGGTACTACACTAATGGCGTAATTGTTTTTTTATGAGCGGTGTGTGTGCTAATAAAATTAAAAGAAACTATCAACATACGAATCTAAAAATTTGTTGTTATTTCTATAAAATTAAATTTCAAATTCAATTGTGATTTAAAAAAAAATAAGGATTCATAAAAAAAGTTAATCGTCAATTGGATCTGCTGTGTTATGTATTTTTCTTTGTAGCGTATCAAGAACATTATCGTTTGGACTGATTTTCAATAGTTATAAAACATTGTTACGCTTACAATTAAAATGTTTCCAACAAAATAGCTTTATTTAAATTAAATAAAGATTTTAAGGTTAAAGCTTACTCTGTAGACAAGAGTAACTGGAGACTTACAGTGTACTAATGTAAACGATCGTAACGCATACAAATGTCTGTTTTGTAATGAACACGAGTAGGTAGTATATCTATTAAATACATTAGTACCTCATATATGTACGTATGTAAATAATCAGGTATATTCATCCATAAATTATATATGTCAGCATGGTATGGCCTAAGTAAAGATGAATGGAGACATTGATGATTGATTGTTGACATTTGATGGAAAGCGCGGAAGAAGGAAACGTACCCCTGTGAGTGGGAACTGGGCAGGGCAGGAGAATGATGATCCATTTCATCCATTTTGTTTGTGTGTGTGTTAAAAACCCTATATTTTTATATGAACACAATGTTCTGTATATGTCTTGTTTGCTATTTTCCTATTGAGAAAAAAAATGATACAAAAGTAAATATATAAACCATTGGGTAAACGTATTTTAAGCAGAGATAGGTATTAGATCAAGAATTTACATTAGAATTGTTGCCACGAGTGCCTGTCACAAAAAGTCAGGGTTTCGGAAATTCACTGGAAGGAGGCAAGGGACCGGCATCAAATGGTTTTTGTATATCAATGGAGATCGGCTTTGGGGCTATCGTGTTTGGACTTTGGTATAGTCTGCAATTGATGATCATAAAAAAAACTTCCCGATGGATATATAAATTTCACCGCCATTTTCAATATGGGTTACCATGGTAATGTTATATGTTAGCTAACAGCTACGTACTATATTTTGATAAGCCGCTAGCAACAGCTAGTTAGCTATCACAATTACTATAATGATTAAGTCCCGCTAATAGATTTACTCTCTTGGCTTTTTATGGACGCTCACGTAATGTTGCAATTACCTACTTATTAACCGTTCTATTATTAACATTCTTATTACGTTAATTGATTGAACATCAACGCGTAGTAAATATGTAAACGGATATTGTTGTATCATCGAATGAACTCCTGCAATCAGATCGATTCAGTGGAAAATTAACTGTGGAGGCAAGGACGTTCTCGCTCTTTTTTCGAACGACAAAGAAAACACGAAGGCATTGGTGCCTTCTTCTTCTTCTTGTGATTTTGGACGGCAAACAAAAAACGAACACGCCGGTCTTCTTGACCAGTCACAGTAATGAAAATTAATTATAATTGCACATCGCGCGCCCCTCATCTCGCACATCTAGACGCGTGCCTCGTAATCCGATAATACTTAGTTACCGATCGAGCCGAGGCTCGGCCCTCTTGGGCACCCACGAATCGGATGGCTAAACGTGTTATGAGTGGCAGCCCAAGCCGAGGTGCGCTCTCGGGGGCCCTTGAGCCCAGTCACTCCATGGATCGTCCGTCGAAGTGACCTAAGAGGTCGAGATAGATTTGGGAACGTTAAGATTTAAAAAAAATAAAAGGTAATTTGGCGGTGAACGCGAACATACAGTCAAAAGTAGTCCTCCGAACGTCACAGTGTATACTTAGTATTTGATTTCATTTGCCCTTCCGCCGCGATCCATTATAGAAGCCCTCGAGCTAAGTTAATCCTATAGAGGCTTAGGCTAGGCGCCTTCTGCGCCCTGCCGCCACGAGACCAGGGTAACAGTAAATGCCTCCTAGCCAAACAGTGACATTTCAGTCACAAAAAAACGCGTGCCTAGTTTGCCTTAGGGATCGCCTCTGGATCGATATTCGATCTTTGGACGTCTACTGTCACTTCCATAAATGAATAATACATACCATCAATTTTCATTTTAACTTCGTGCATGACTGAATCAACATAAACTCCAGGATTCATAAGATTGTTGACTATACTCTTCACTCCCCTATCCTCTATTTCGCCGTCGTTTATCCTTGTTAATAATTCATTCAAAGTTCTGTTTTCCATTGCATTGGTGTCTATCATGAGAGCAAAGTTCGCTTCGCGTGGATTGAACATAGATTTTATGCCTAATTCTTTTAGGGTCGCTTCAAGGCTGACGTCACTTTTGATTTCCATCTTAGGGAATCTCACTACTGTGTCTTGTCGTGTCATTTGGTTGATTAAGCTATCGACCTTGGCGTAATCCAAGCGCTCCATTAGCGCTGGCAGTGCGAGGTCTCCAGGCATGCGGGGTTTTAACGCGTACATTGTCGTGGCGCTGTCGTTGTAAGGAAATGCTATCATATGGAGACCTGCAGCGAAATTTTATATTTGTTTATTTATTTTATTAATAACAAATTCAAAAAAAAATGTAGAATACAAACCATCTTTCATCGACACAATATAATCGAATTGTCCCAAATTTAACATGAGATCCGCAGTGACTTTGTCCTTTCCTCGTATAAATGGCATCCTGCAATATAAACCGTATTAACTACCGTTTTTTACGTATAATTTACATGGCGGCCACAGGACACACTACAAATGGATTTTAATATTGAGTCTTATTCATAAATAATCTTAACCAATAACTTTCCAAATCCACTAGATACAAGATAAATTGCGCCTGGAACATGCCGACCCAAGAGACAAGACCGTAATTGTTTCATGCGATTGCGGAGGTATGATGACGGCATTACGGAAGCCCCATGGCCAGCGGACTGATAGAGTCATGATGATTATATGACAATAAGCTAAGCTAATAAGGTCGTAGTAAGTTTGGTGAAAATCGAACGGAATCTTTTTTAATAAGTTACGCTATATTCATATAAACAATTACAATAATGTCCTTGTTTGTTATTCCAATTAAGCTATTTGTTATTCCAAATAAGGCTAGCGCTAGGAGATACTTTACGAGAAGAGCTTAATACGACTTCACTAGTTCCTAGACCTTATGTTGAGCAAACTATACCTAAGCTTAATAGTTTAATGCTATTGAGGACAGTAGCATTAAACTATTAAGCGTAGGTAGGTTCGCATTTAAAGGATTAAATGCGAACTAAAAACGAATATGCATTATAAGAGTTTGTTACTAAACTGATTATTAAAAAACGTACTGCCTAGTGTGCTCAGGTATGAAAGGCCTCGCCCACTGCCCGCTGAAGTAAAGTGCACTTAATAGTACCACTTTAGTAGTGACAGGCAGCGATTCCTTCAAGAAATCATCAATTCGGCCCCTGGTTTGCGTGCTCACCCAACTAAAATAAAACATCATATAATTATTATTTTCTTAAGGACTGTAAAGATGCGTAATTAATATTTGCGGTTGCGGCTAACCGAAAGATACAAGAAATTTTGTTCGTAAATGAAGAAAACATGCACATATATTTCTTCTTCTAAATTTTAAATTACTACCATTGTTACTACCATAATGACAACTAGAATGCAATTATATCTGGTGGTTTTAAATGATTACTCACTGATTTAAACAAATAAGCTGTACTGTATCTAAACTAATATTATAAAGAAGAAAGATTTGATTGTTTGTTTGTTTGCGTTGAGTAGGCTCTGAAACTACTGGACTGATTGAAAAATTCTTTTAAATCTTCACTTCTACATTATGACTAATGAACATAGGCGATTTTTTTATTTGTAATTTTTGTTAAATACCCATGCGTAGCCGGGGTGGGCCCCGGTAAGTAATCTATGGTATATAACCGTTGGAATAAAAGGTCGTCATTTGTTTTTATGTTTTATTTTGACGGGTCGGTTGGCGTGGTTAGTAACATACTTGCTTTTCGCGCCGCAGGTCCTGGATTCCCACCCATTAGAGACATTGGTATGCAATATGTCTGTTTGTCCTGAGACTGGGTGTAATTATCTATTTTAGCATAGATTTAGAAAAGAAAAGTAGTATATGTAGTATATCAGTTATCTGGTTTTAATAGTACAAGCTCTGTTAAGTTTGGGATCAGATGGCGGTGTGTGAATAATGACCCAGGCTATTATTATTATTTTAATGTATCATTAATACTATAAACAATTTTTAATTATTGCAAATGATTTATGCACGACGAAATATCTAGGGCAAGGGCAATTATACGTGTAAATCGCCAGCATATCTAAACCATATTCGTTTCCGTTAAATGTACAACGTTTACAACACGCACCAAACTATATCACCTATTGCTTTGCATTAGGATTAAAAAAAATGAATTCGTGTTTTTGTTATTTGTTTCTATTATTTTCGAATTATATTTCGTTATTCTCTTGAATATAGTCGTATCGATTTCAGTTAGTATTTTATAAAAAATATATCTATAACCGACCTGATATGGCCTTTTAGTAATTAATGAGAGTGTTTTATAAACAAATTAGACTGATTTTTAAAACACTTTCGTGTATTTTTGGTACTAACTTATTAATAATTTCCTTAACGTTCATACTGTCTGTGAAGTTGACAGTTCGCACTTCGCCCCTGTAAACCCGGCGCAGATAGGCGTGGTAGGCGTCACGTAGCTGCGACTGCCTGTCCACGAATACCGCATCCGCAAACATAGTTTTACTCCAGGTGTCGTCTGAGTTGACACGTTGCAAGATTTCGCCAAACAATTCGTGGTTTTGGCGATTCAATAAGATATCTACGGAACAAAACATAAATTATTTATATCTTAGTTATATATAACAGCTGACTAACATAATAACTGACTACTTAGAAAAACAGAATAGAAATAATGTCGACTTCTACAACAATTCTCACCGACAGAATCAGTCTAGAAGAAATATCGCATTTATTGTAAAAACGTTTTTTTTAAAAAAGGCTCATACATATTTTACTTAAGTGGGGAAGACAAAAATTAGAATCGCTATCTGCTTTTCATCGAACGAATTTAAGTTGCATAAGCACCTAACAGAAGATGACTAGACACTCAAATTATTTATTAAATGTTTATTATATATTAATTAAAGTGATCGCTATAATTTAAATGTGAACAGGAAAGACAATTTGTCATATCATATTCAAACTAACTTTATTTGGGATACTTGCAACATCGAAATAGTCAAATAGATCTGGGTATCCCGATTTCTTTGTGTACCAATCAACAACTAACGTCAATTTTCATTATAAAAATGTAATATAAAAGGACAATAATGGTAAAAGGAAAGGTATTTCTAGTACATAATACAGTTGTTCTTATAATTAAAATTTATTAAAGGAAAATGAAGCGGAAGTATTGTTGTGGGCGCATCCTTTGTTTATTTTACCTTCGGAAAACCCAAGCGCCTCGGCGAGCTCGTCATATGACCTCCCCACGCTGCCCAGAAGAGTCATTGCCAGTAGACCTGTTCAACATTACATGTTATAGGAAAAATCAAGAAGTTCTCCACTGCCAGTGTAATGACTTAAAAACTAAATCAATCATTGGAATCTCTTCAAATCATTCATAAAGGCCACGCGGACATCAGGAAGTAATCTTTTACTTTGTGTTTATTTCAGACCGGTTAGGGCTCGTGCACTTTCATCAGTCACGTCAACCGTCAACGTCAAGTCGCTGATTTAGTCGTGTAAAGTAACAATACCATGTTTCAGAAAAGATTCTCTTTGTAAGGATTACTTTTTTGCAACTTTTACCTAAAATAACGTATTGGGAGTTCATTATTTAGACATCAATTTAGATTCAAGTAATAATTTAAGATTATTTTTAAGTACAACAATGGGAATAAGAAACCTATCTGTTATTTGTTCGGAACCTAGATAATATGTTATAACAAATAGGTTGATCCCTCGCGTTAATTGGCGTTGGCGACTCTAGGGGTTCAAGTCTATGTGGATGTCAGATCGTACTCTAGTCTATCGTCCAGTTGAACCATGTATTGTATGGGGACGTAGTAAGTCTCATCATTTGGGTGTCACGATCAGTCACGACATTGATAGAGATTAGTCGTGTCGTGCGTTACGCTTCTGTCCCATAATCTGCAATAAAATATACCTTTGACTTGACTGACCGACTGTGTTCATGAACCCTTAGTGCACTTAGTGGTCGGTCAAATGTTGCATAAAATTTAAACTCACACGATATGCTCGCCGGCGAGATGACAATGTTCTCATTTGGATATTGTTTTATCATTTTTGATATTAATTTGAATCCGAATTCATTTACGGCGTCGACTACTCTGTTACTATCTTCATTGTAACTTGAACTACTGAAATAAAAAAGGTATTAAAAAAATTACGACCGACATATTTTAAAACTGATTAAATGCAGATGCAACCAAGCACTTTGAAGTTCATCCGTGTTCAAGTAGGTCAGGGCTTAATATTTAGATACCATTTCACTGGGGATAATAAAATTCTTTAGTTCATTCGGAAGGAACGATGCAATTTATATTAAAATGGATCTTTGTTTGTGTATGTTATACTGGGAGTAGCAGAAAGAACTGATCTATAGTAGGAACTTATCAGACCCACGAACAACTTTGTGAAAAACATCACACAAATGTTAAGGTCCCAGTTAGGTGAGGCTAAGCCACCGTTTCAAAAAAGATATGTATTAAGTCCGGAATAATCCTAAAACCGGTAGAGTACAAGTATATATAATGGCAATGTTTACCTTAAATAATCCTACAAATTACCACGAAAATAGTGAACTATATGTATAAATAAAATATAGAGCGGAACGAAGTTTGCCGAGCTAGCTAGATATATATAAAACAAAGTTTTTTTTTATCAGAGAACGTCCTAAAACGGATTCGTGAAATTTCTGACGTTGATCTTGATAAGGACGGACGTCAGTTCACATTAGAAAAACTTGGACTTTTTTATCTTTATATAGTACCTATAATATAAAATAATAAGTCTGTAGCTTATAGAAAGTATTATGACAAAGCATTAGTTACCTGGGTGATTGTGTATTCATTTGGGCATAACTCAGTTGGCTTATAGCAACGAAACTCAAGCAGAAGAATATTTGCATTTTCACAATTTCTGTAAATAAATTTGCTATAACTTATTTTAAATATTGTAATGAACAGGAATAAAGCGAGTACTGCTGCGGTGTTCCACCTCGTGAAAAATAAAATCCGACCAAATGTTAGTTGGACTCGCGCTCGAAGGGTTCTGTATCATTAACTATAAAACAATCACGTTTGTTCTATATTTTTTAGGATTCGTTGTTATAGCGGCAACAGAAATACATCATATGTGAAAATTTCAAATGTCTAACTATCACAGTTCATGAGATACTGATAGCCTGGTGACAGATGGGCAGACAGACGAACGAACCGAGAAGTTTTAGTAATCAGGTCCCGTTTTACCATTTGGGTACGGAACCCTAAAAAGGACTATACGAAGCTGACTGCTATGGTAACCTCGGATAGTCGGAGAGGCATCCAAAGAAGAATTTTAACACGAAATTAATTGCCATGATTCACCACAATAAATAAACCAAAAGCACATATTTAAGTAACATTTGGGTAATGATATAAATAAAATACGCAACATGATCATAGTACCATGTCGTGAACCATGCCCTAACACAAGTTTAAGCTTGATTGGAATAGTTAAAAGAAATATTAATAAATGAATTCGATAATATACTTATATTTCATGTATTATACGCCCGGGTGTTGGCGTCAGGCGGGCAAGCGACCGGCCATAAAAAAACTGTAGTCAAAATGGAAAAAAAGGCAAGCAAAAAGGAAGCATATTGCTGAATATTAGTACAAGGGTATTCGAACTTTCCTGTGAACCGGTCAGCCCCCTAGTTCTGTAAATATTGTCTGCATATTAACGACGCAAATTATTAACTGTATGAGTATTGATAAATCAGAATCTTTAACCTCGGCCACACCAAAGTCTCTGCGAAAATACTTATCTATTTAATCGTCTTTATATTTTGTATCTTTTATTCATAATATTTTAAACTTCTGCCGAATATTTACAAAAATTGATTGACTGTGGTAAAATGATACCACGAAGCGAACAAGCAGTGGTTATGCGGAAAATCCAAGAAGGAAACTTGAAGGACTTGTGCGCTGCTAGTTTAAATTTTACATTAGCGAGCAATCACAGTTCTATTCAAGTCGCATTATTGTGATAGTTTAAATTTTAGTATATTAACACGATGTGATTGCAAATATAAAAAGTAAATAAAATATAGTATACTGTTTATATAAATAACATTTTCAAATTTTTTGAAGTTGTAATACAATCCGTCGATCTTTAGATGCCTTTCCAGCTTTCAGGTGCCTTTGTAGCACAGTATGAATTTAAAAACCATTTGCCTCGAAATATATAGTTAACAATTTATAAAAATGAGTAAAGAAAATAAGTGGTAGAGATAGAGGTAACAAGGGGTCTAATTTTCTTATTATTCATAAATATGAAAAATATTTTAACGCCTCAACTCATTCAATTATGAAGTGAAAATAACATTTTATAATAAAAAATTACTTACAAAGTCAGCAATTAATTGTCTTGAATATTTACAAAACCTATATTTGAAGTAGATAAACTAGAACTTGATTAAAAATACATTATAACCTGATGTGCGAGATAGCGGTGATTCAAAACACGACTGTCCACACGATAGTCCGTTGTGCAACTGAACTGAATAATCCTTGAGTAGTGTTATGAAGTGATGGGGACAAAAGGTGACGATACAGCCGTCGCATGCGATTGTCTCGCCTCACCGAGACGAATCGCGAGTAAACAGATATATGTATGTATATGGGAGCTTTCAATATTAATGACTAGCTGAGGCCCGCGGTTTTACTTGCCCTGTCATTTTACATAAATTAAATGATATTACCTACTTAATACTAACCTCATCATCATCTCAATGCCCCTTTCCCGCGTATTTGGGCGAGCGACATATGATCTTAGCACAGTTTAACAATCACATATGATTGTTTAAATGTGACACAGTCACAGTCCATACCGCCTGCCTAACAACAACCTTTCTCGGGAATAATAAGCTGCTAAACTGACCAATAAAATCGTCTATATATACGTGTAAATACCGCGTTACCTAATATAACTTTAACCACTACTAGGGAGAGCCGCGCCTCTCAGAAATATATGCGTGTGCTATGAATCTGTTCTCAATGCATAGTGTGACTTGCAAAGTCCCTTTTATTCACTTTCTTTCAATCATCATCAATTCAAAGATCATAATATATAGTTTATAAAAATGGCAACCTATTCAACTCAAATGTTCAATGTTCGACATTGTTCTTTAATTTGATATACCTTTTTTATTTAAGAACCGATTGTGATAAAACAATACTTAATTTTAAGTGAAGCTTACCACAATACAGTAGTGAAAACCACACCTAAATCGGTTAAGTCGTTTCTAAGATTAGCGGGACAAACGCACAGACCAACAGACAAAAATTCTAATAATCATTGTTTTGTGTTTTATTGCACTTATTAAGGCCCCAATAATAGTTTTTCTCAAATATCTTCCATGTACAGACAGCGATCAGTTGCATTTTTATTCTATGTATAAATGATTCAAACAGCTATCAACAAACATCTCAAGGGAATGTCCGTTGTCCAAATTTATGACGACAAATGGGTTTTGTAATAAATAATAGATCTTATAGATTGTCTACTATAATAATAATATCGTGTGAATGTGTCTCCATGAGTTCCCCGTGCGATAACTTTTCTAATCTAAAGTTTGTTAACTTATTTTATTTGTCAGGACATGGGTTGACCTGCTCTACGTGCTGCTCATATGAGATTATATATATGATATTACAAACCTAAAAGATTATCCCCTACTAATTATCATCTAGATTCACTTCAAAAATATAACCTAGAACGTATCGCTTTCTATTGGTGAAAGAATTTTTAAAAATCGTTTCAGTACTTCTTGAGTTTATCAAAATCGAACGAATATAAACGCATAACATATAAAGGTTTCTAAGTGAAAACTTGAAGAAAGTGGTACAGCAGTGACGTAGATTTCTTAAAAGCTATCGTCACTCGTAAGTGTGTAGACGCGAAATATCATCACATAGGCTCTTCTTGCCAAATACGACAGCTATTTATTGATCTCGAGATGTGTTGTCAATCTTAAACCACTGTTGGATCTATTGGTCTACGTTCCCAGCGAATGTAAAGAGGAGATTCAATCATTCTCTCTAGGGTGGCTTAGGTATACATTAACTATCATGTTCACGTTTTGTTTAACGTTACCGCAAATTAGTCAAGGTTTGAACTGACATTATCGCTGTGGGCACGTACGCGCAAAACGGATTGTTTAAAGTTTTTCCTTCTTGATTCTTAAATAAAGCATTCGTACGTGTCCTGAGATAATAGGTTCTAATAAATAGTGTTAACTCTTGAAATAATTTTATTACATCTCAGATTTCTTTCTGAATTCACATTAAAATGACTTTTCTCACCTTTTAACCACGACTAACAGAGAAATATGACAATAGTATATAGTAATATATATGCCCTAAATAACCAACGATGACTTGGGAATAAATTTCTTCTATTGGGTTATCGTATCAAAAACAAATTATACATACATTTTCATAATAAGCGTGAAAGTAATGTACAAGAAATAATGCTACACTAACAATAACTTTGCAGAAATAAATTTCAACGGCGCGGCGTAGTATAGGGCGGGGACAAATGAGAGCGCTGAACGCATGTCCTTACGGTATTGATTAAATGATTCTGCTTGTACGTCGCACGCAACGTCTCTGGCAACGCGCCAAAAAATTATAGCCAGGATAAGACTACACATGAGGATAATTATAGTCATAGATTAATTATCACAATAAAATATACTGGAAATTAAAAACTTACATAAGTACTTCATATTACATAATATGTGCACTATGCCGTTTCATCTATTATATCTTTTTAATATTGTAATCTAGGGCTATGAATAAGAGTTTTAACAGATAATCCATTTACATATCACTGCTGTGGAAATACCTCATCCAAACATTTTAGTTATTAAGTGATGATTTATTGTTTTAGCCTCTACCTCGGTTATCTAATTATGGAGGAAGAATGTTTAAAGACAAGAGGCACCTTCATTCAAACATCTGCAGCGAGAGTACACTGCGTGGAAAGTACACTTCATTCAACAGACTACATGCAGCAGCATTGGTTAATACTTCCAGAATAGGCCAGTACCTATTCGCCGAGATTTAATTAAAGACCTAATCATTACAATAACTTCTGCTGCTACGTAGATATCCTTCGAGATTTTCCCCGGAGCTATACTGTGGAAGCGTATGAAACGTAGAGCTTCTTTGATTTAATATGAATGAACTGATGTATTCTATACTTTGCACGCCACTACCTCACCGAGTACGTAAATGAAATTTATATCAACGGCAAAAAAACAGCCCATTCATAAAAGCTATTGCGTTCACTCTCACTTACTACAGTTTATACTTTATGAGTATCTACATATACAGTATGTTAACTACGAAAACAAAGATTATCGTGAGTTGTACGCTTTATAAGATATATTATGAAGGTCGCTTTACATATTTTATTTAAACACTATCACAAATGACCTAATTTAAGAAATATCGACCTAGTCGTTTGAATATATTATTAACTTGCTACTTGTAACCTTACTAGTGTTGTAGACTTTTTAAATGTAAATATCTAATAAAAATGGACTAGACCATCAGAACACGCTAGCCGGAAACTTAATCCAGTCTATAGTTGACCTCATTTATTTAGCAATAAAGTTGATTTCACTCATAACTAACTAATAAGGTATAATTCGGTTATAACGTCCGGGTCAACTAACCTAACCCAAAGGTTAATTTATAAAACGATGAATCTTTATTTTATTAACATCACATGGATAGGGTCGCTCAGCCAGTTGTAATACTTTTGTTTATAAATGGTACGCACTAGGAAGATATAGTTGTGATTTACTTTCTTTCCATCAAACAATGCTATTGCTATTGATGAACAACTTCCGACTATAGCGACCGAATTAGTCATTACCGACTTAATCGTAACCTACTGTATTTTAAATGTGTACATTTTGGGAACATGTTAGTTTAGTAGCTAGAGATGATGGAAGACTTCATATATTTTTTTAATTAAATAAACCTTTTTCATTTACCGCTATGCATGCGGTTAAACAGTGCTTTCAATAATTAAAATTCTTTATGGTATGTATACATAAGTTACAATTTTTTGGGGACAGGATATTTCAATGAAACACAAAAATATCAATCATTTTATAAATATTCGCAAATGTAGGTCAAATGTGGTACAATTAAAATGAGAGGAAATATAATTCATCGACTTCATATCAAAAAGGAAACATCCTTGCATTGTTTTCTACACTTTATCATTATCTTAATTACGAACTGTAAAAAATTACATCATAACTAACTATCGTGTATAGGAACTTGAGTCTGTTAGCGATCGGGTGAATGCATTACAAACAAAAAAACCTTGCGTTTTATTACTACAATGAAACATTTCGGTGCGTACAAGTCATGTTCACCCTACCTCTAATTTTAGACTCGCTAAACTGAATCTAAAAGCTTTTTAAAGTAATCACTTATTTGAACAGACCTTAATTAAAAATGCAAAACAATTTTATTGTAGACATATCCTTCCTAGACATCAAAGTAACCTTTGACCTTGGTTGGATTCAGAACATGAGATAGAGTGTAGAAAATGGAATTGTGTACGTATTCACATCAATTGCCACTGAAAACCAATAAAACACAACATACGAGGCCACTCCTCACCATCGAACCTACTAAGTCAATTAAAATGGCATTTGAGAAATTATAATTAAATAATAAAGATGCGCCTATTTACATATACAGACGAGTTGTAGAATTATAAAAAAGTACGAATACCACGTGTAGAATTGTATGCGGTGAGAACTAACAGCAACAAAATATATTGGATGTTGAGCCAAATCTTATGCTCGGGGTATCTGACACAAGGAACTCGCCCTTAAACTTTTTATTTTATTTTGCTGTGGCCGAAGGAATCATCGAGACCTAGCACTAGATTTCGGTAATTTAGTTGCGTTTTACTCCAGTATCTTCGTGTTTTTCATTTTTAAAACAAACCAATCGAGAAATCGGTAGTTTATTTTGATTTAAAATTTCCATCAAATAGGCGTAAAATACGAAAATGGTTGTTGACATTTTGAAGATCTCAAGCGATTGTATAGCGCATACAATTCTGCACGTACTCTGATTAATAAAATTTTATTATTAACATTTACTTTTATCAAGGATCGAAGTCTTATCCCAGTTACAAGCTATAAAAATTGTTTATTTAAAGGAATATTATGCATTCCCAAGTCCAAAAGACGTTTTATTGGTTTTAGTCATACGTCAAAGTAAAAAAAAGCTCTAATGAACATGCACATAGTCGTGGTTTACAAACTAATTAATAAGAAATAACCATTTTAATACTTTAAGACATAAATAATAACATTTTAAACAATTTAACTTGCTTTCTTTGACTTAAAATCTCTTATGTTCTAAATACTGTGACTACACTAATAGTATAACCAAGTCCATTATTTTACATTGTTAATAATTATCCTATACTGACATAATGTAAAAGGCGGTAGGCAGACGACTCCTTAAAACTATGGACTCAGAAACAGAGTGTGACAATGAGCTAAAAGGGAGGCCTTACAATAGTATGACAAATTCACTGGATTTTTATAATTATAGTAGACATTAATATCTTACAAATAAACACAAGTTTTAATAAAAATCAAATTACCCGGTATTTTGTGGACTTGGCGAATACAAGCGCAAAATCCACAAGACACGTGGAGTAAATTTTTTGCTTAACTTTTAACAGATGACTTTAGCCTCGATAATTCAAGAGTGCATTACTGGCATTGAAACTTGTCTAGTGGGACCGGAGTATAAGAGAAATAACTGAAATCAAATTAAAGGACTACAAAGTAAACATAACACCATCCAATGGAGCTAGAGAGATTCCATTTAGTTACTCAATGTCAATACAAGTTCTCCAAATGTATGATAATGAAAATGGTAGACTTAATTATTACTAAATATCAATATGAAGGAATCTCTGCAGAACCATCGGATAAGCAACAAATACATCTCTCTATGACATACATCCACATAAATAACTACATAAACAAAGCACACACACACACACTAAAACTACCAATATGGTGGCTCGAACTAGCATAACTTAATAATGAATTAATGATCAGTCTTAACAAATTCATATGATCCCGAGCGAGGAGCACGGCACTGTTTTTTTTTCTTTTACACATCATTCATCACTCTGTTGCCGAGTCGTAACTAAACAAGGTTTGAAAACTTACAGAAGAAAAATATTAACAAAAGCACTGCTGGTTAAGTTTTAACAAAATAAAAAACGACAGCCAGGTGAAGCGAACAATAAAATACAGGACCGTTTTACCTTAACATGGATCCGTTCAGTCCACGGGCGGGACCTTACAATCTATTTAAAGTAATTTAAAATTTTCACGAATTCCTCAACCATTTAAACCGATGATCAAATCACCATAAAACTGTAGATTTGACTATAAATCGATTGTATCTAAGCTAAGAGGAACCGGGCCGCTCGATTGGCCCGATGCTCTCTACCATGCAGCGCATTCTTAAATGCTCAGTATATAATGCAAGTATTTGCTGTTTTTATTAGATTTACATATAGGTAGAGTAATCAACATACTTGTCCTTTTTTAGGTATTTTAATGCAGATTATGTTTATATTTAACCAGGTCCTAAACATATGCTTATCGTAAGCAATAAATCTACTTGAATTAAATACATGTATAAATCATGCCTCAATTAAACTACACTTCACAAGTATTAGACTAAACTATGCCCAAAGAGCTTCGAACATATGGAATGAATTTCTGACCCAATTATCGAGGGTACATGTGAAAGCCACTTGTTAAATCACTAATATTATAGATTATTTAGTAAGCACTGAGACTTGTAACACAGACACTACACTGGACATATTTTTAGATCAATTCAAACATTTAATTTAATCCACCCTCTTTTTACAACTGCTAAGTCAATAAAATAATAGTCAATAATATAAATAGTAATACATACGTAACTTTTACGTACAGACCTTACACCCGATAGAACCTACAGAGCGTTCAAAGTACATACAAAAATTGTATATAATTAAAAGGAGACACCTAAATATTATAGTTCTCGCAAAAACTGGTTCAGACTGTCACAAATAATAATTCATTGAGAATATGACGAGTTTGTGCTTCCAGTCTTCGAGAGCACTATAAGGGCTGTCTATGAAACATAATTTTACATACTAAATACCTTTCAAATGAGTAATAGCAAGTTGAAAACAACTTATATGGCCGCGCCGCGCCGCGCCGCTTGCCCAAATAGTTCTTGTTTGACAATAAACCACAATTCCAAATAACTGTTTTTTGAACACAAGCATCAATCTCAACTTTGCTCTATTGGTTTTTATCTTCAATAGTCAATAATTGATCTAAATTGTCTGATTACATAATTATACTTTTAACAATTCTTTATCTACTCCTACACATTTAACAATGTCATGAAATAATATTGGCACGCGGCATTTGAATTACTTATTCCTTCACCCTAATCCTATGTAAGTCAGTCATTACAAGTCATCGAAACTGCAGCAGCAAGCTAGCTCTAATAAACCAAACAGGTTAAAAATTACAATTGTGTTATCCATTTGAGACTAAACTAAGCACAGTGCCGACTGTTAACCACAATGCAACCTTTAAATCACGTATCCATAAAATCAAAGTGTAAAAAAAAATTAAAAAAACGCAGACTTATCGATTCGTCACTTTGGAAAAGACAATTTAACAACTAAAAATTTTTAAAACTATATTCGAGGAGGGTCAGGGAGTGCTCGTTGACTGAATAAGTCAGTTCGACTAGCGCAATCACGAATGTTTGACGACGATAACGCCCGGCCGCGGGGGTGGCGGCGCTCTCTCCACTTTCTTAGTCAACGCCAACGGAGCATCTCCCGCTTCCTCCCGGAATAAATGGTCTCCTTCCAAATGACGAATAGCCTCCACAATCGTCTCTAAATTCTGGCGGCTCGTGCTTGCTAGATATAAACGCGAGGATGCATCATGGGTAGCATCCGGTAACACTTCTACCTCCACTCTTGGTTCCGCTTTTATAGCTGCTTCCAATAAAGGTGCAACAGGGGCTTCGACCACTGGCGCTTCCATCTCATCACCCTCAAGCTTGCAAGAAACATCAGTTTTTTCATAGTGAACAGGGTGTGTTAAGTCTCTCCCTGTTTCTGGGTAAATCTGTGTCTCCAAAGAGTGCAAACGTTCTTCGAGCAATCTTCGTAGACGTCTTTCCTGCTCTAATTGAGTTTTTAATTCAGAACTTTCCATATCTTTCTTTTGGGGACAATTTGAAACAGAGATATAAGTGACTGGCTCAGGTGATCTTGATTTTGAAATTGTATCATCCGTTGAATCTGGAATAATAGATGACACATGCGAAATAATTTCACTTTTTCTTTTCTTCAGTGGAATCTCTCCTCCTTCGTGCTGGTTCAGCAATCTCTTTAGTTGGCAATTTTGTGACAGTAGTCTCGTTTTTTCTTGTTCCAAGGAGTATATATACTCAGCTGTTTGTTGCAGAATCGCTGCCTGTAACAAGATAACATCAAATTGTCAACTAATTTATGTAATAAATACACCACATTTCATTACATGCTCATCATGCCCATGGTCTAGAGGTGTAACCAGAAATGAAACACATTTCCATTATATTGCAAAACCAAATGTAAAGTATAAATAAATGTGTGGTATTTAAAAAAAAATGACTTATTTATAATGGTAAATATCAAACATAACATACACAGTATACTATAAAAGCTTGCTAATAATATTAGCATGAACCAACCTTGCTGAGTTTTTCCCCCTCATGACGGGGTAAAAGTGTTCGTAGTGCTTGGAAGCCAGCGTTGATACTCTGCATGCGTCTCCTCTCGTTGCTATTGGCAATCTCACGGCGAATTCTCTTCTCAGCCTCCATTGTCTTGCCTGACGTTGAATGCTTCTCACTCCTAAAACATGACATCTTTGACATAAACAAGTGTGTTAGAGTAGACAGTACCAGAGTAAAATTTTTTAACATTTTACCATTTTGTTCTAAATAGTTTTTGTGAATATTTATCTCTTTACTATATGAATTTTCTGACCCAATTTTTTATTTGTTATTCTTAGATAACTTAATAATTACTCATTTAAATTTTTAAACTTCGATTTTTTTAATATGTGCTATTTTTTATAAATTGTTATATTTGACAATACTAAATAAATACTACATTATAATATTAAAAACTGAAGCAGTTTTTAATTTCAAAATACAAAATAATACCAGGCAAAATGAAAAAACAATGTTTATTTACCCGTCACATTATCATCAGCGGTAGTACACAAACACATGTGTATGAAATAGCGCGTTAGTAAATGAAGCGCCTACTACGCCTATTTGATTTGACCAAACATGGCGGACCAACAGCTGACTATAGACCGGCAAGGGGCGGGAGCGACCTCAACCCGCGAAATCATGTGTTTGACAGAATAATTACAACTATTTGCACTTTTTTTTAAAGACAATGAATTCTATTTTAACATAAAAATATGATATTAAGAAGTCTTACTACGGTCAAAAACTAAAGCCATGCCGGGTGTTCTTACCTGGTAAAAGCGTGATCCGATGCTTCTTCTTCGTATAAGTTGTAGTCTTCTATTTCTAGCAAACAAACGTCATTACCGTGTAATGACATTACTCAGCCGCAATAACACAATTTAGTGATTTTTCATCTAAATACTTTAAATAATGCATAAAAATCCCAAATTAGTTCCTTCGATAATCACAATGGCGGGAAATGACAATGAGTTCGGTCAGGTGACGCTATGCAAAATTTAGACAGCACCAGTGTAAACTAAACACATAACACCTTTTAAAACACAATCAAGACAAATATTAATATTACTAATGCAAATATTTAGTAATACATCGAATGAATTCTAAAAAAACACTATTAAATTGGACGAAGTCAAGGGCAACACGAGTATCGCGACATATCGATGCGATCATAGACAATATTATTTTTGTTTTTTTAGTTTATGGTATAGTGTATGGCGTTGTACATCCTCCTTGTGACTTAATTGTTGATTTCATATATTTTAACGAATTTAAACGGCTGTTATTAACTAAAAAAAATTGTTTGCTAGTTGAAGTATCTTAGCTCTCTGCATTAAAAAATTACCTGAGTTTTTAAAAATAACGACGAGCAGAAAGTTCGTTCTTGTATGTTCGTTCTTTTTTTTTAACGTTTCATTTTAGAGTAGGCAATTTTACTTCATTTCGTCATAGAATCAACAGTCTACTTATTTTTTATATTCTTAATACATTCTGAATTTTTACTAGAATTCCAGTTAATTTTAATGTACATATTATGCGGCAATGTGAACGCATGTTACACTTTCGGTGTCGAAGCAAAAATTTGTTATGTTGGCTAAATTGAAGCGTCTCGATTCCAATGACCAATCACGAAAAGATTCAATTTTGAATTTGTTCGAGGTGGGTGGGGATTCTGTTCTGCTGCCCGCCATATTGTGTTCGGCTGTGAGTGCTGGGAGTGAAAAAATATTTTATTTGTAGTGTAAATTCTTTGTCTTCGTTGTACGGATTGAATATTGAAAAGGTAAGACTTAATTAATATTAGTTTTTGTCATAAATATATTTTGAAAGACACATTGCTTTTTTTAAGGTAACAAACGCCGGGTCGTTGAATCGATCTAAAGTCGTTAATAGTAAATGTTTCCACCGAATGTCCGACCGACACATTTAAAAATTTTGGGGTGGAATTTTTTTCATTTTAGATATACTTTAAAATGGAGTACCCCGGGTGGATTTACTTGAAATACGTAACAAGTACATTTTGTGTTGTAGGTAGATCGGTATATTGAGAAAATATAAAATAATTTTGTTTGCTACATAATTGCTTTCATTTTTCTTTGTACGTGTATTTCTACTTAAAACTTTTACTTTTGCGTAAACATTAAACGAATTCCGGGAAATCCAGTCTTGGTGCATTAGTACCCATCGACCGATGAATCATCGCTGCAACTTACGCGGTGAGAGCTGCTAAACAAAGGTCGTTAAGTACGTACTAAATAAAATGTTAAATGGTTTTTTATGGTTAACTCTTGGTAACCAAATAATTTCTTGTGATTTATTGTGCATGGGTGGCCCATATTTCTCTAATACCCGAAAGTCTCAGACACGTTGTTATTTCCGTTGAGTTGAGTAAAACCATAATATTTTTAATACACGCCAGAATTTTTCTTCAAATGTTTCTTAAAAATAAGTAAAACAAATAAACACAGGAGGTGTCGAAAAAATTAAAAGGGAAAAATGAATTTTCGTTTCTGTCGTCTTTGGAATTATTCTTAGTATAAGTATCTTTAAATTGACAAGCATTTAAATGCCTCTTTTTGCAATAGGTGGAGAAAAACTTTGTATTGAAAGTGTTCTATGAAGGTACCATTCACTCACAATAAATTTTGCCAAGTGATAGTGTATATTGTGTTACTTACCACATTTATACTTTTTCACTAAAATCTAAAAGTTTATGAAAACTGCTTATACAGGAACTGGATTACTGAGATAAAATACCAAAATAGATTTATCACTAATTAAACAATTACAAATCAAAGAAGCAAAGTTACAACTTGGTACTTGTATATCTGAAAGTTAAAAGTGCAAATGCGGTACATAATTTTAATTTATAATTGTATTACAAAAATAGACTCTGTACAAATATTAGGTACATTATATGTATGTAATAAGATAATAAGTCATTGTCCTTGTAATTTTACAAATAAGTATTTGAAATGGCAACTTTTAAATTAGCATGGACAGTAAGCACACATAATAAATAACCTGCAATGCTGGAAAATCATTATCATGGCAGTTATTTGCAATAAAATATTGCCTTAGACCTATGTAAGATAAAATACACAGCTTGAGAATGGATTGATATCAGTATGCAATACCATTTTCTTATGTTTGTCTAACCTTGACAATATATTTTCATACCATTAAAACAAACCTCATATATGCATGAACCGATAACTGACGAAAAAAACATTTTGTGGTAGCACTGGCAGCAGGTAGTAAGTGCAAAATGCATTTTAGACATGAAAAAGGATATTTCCTTTTCCACATTAACTGTCTCCCTGTCCAATTATCATCCTGTTCTGATTTATTACAATGATAATATACTGTTATATATTATTTGTATAAATAAGTTATTAATCGTAATTGATTAGGTTACTTTATTTTTTTAATGTGTTACATTACAATGAAGTCAATTGAGGTCTTCCCCCACTGAGTTACGAATGATTTAAATATGGGTTCCTACCAAATATGAGCCAATAAAATCATAGGGGATCCTCTTTGTAGCTGTTTCAATTTATTTTTTGATGTGTAACATCATGTGTACTTGTTTATGATATTTTTTCTGAATCATTCTGTTAAATTTAAAATAGTCAAGAATTTTTTTAATACTAATAAAGCTGAAGATTTGTTTAAACCTGCCAATCTTAGGAGTTATTAGTCGGGTTTTTTTTTTTTGCATTTCAGAGCCCAATTATTAATGACGATAAAAGACTATTATATACCTATTATTACTACCATTAGAAAGAGGGCAAAATGGATAAGATCACCAAATCTATTTCGTTTAAATTTGAGGACGCGGCGTGTGAAACCGCAGGGCACACCTGGTATATACATATATATACAAAAAGCGATGTGCGTATGTATTTCCCCCATAAATTCCGAAACGACAGGACCGATTTCGATAAATTTTGAACAAAAATAGTGCTTGCTACCCACGCGAAGCCGGAGTTGATCACAATACACACTCATGAAAACAGTAGTTCATAAACTGGCAGTATATAAAACTCGTACCAGATAAGGTGAAATTCGGTTTTACACAATCGTTTCAGAATATAAATTTCATAACATTACTTTAGTTATTTATTATGGGATTGCTTTGACTTTGTACTGAGTCATCTAAGAGTCGCGACACATCGTGTGGAGTAAGATGATCTGACCCTTATGCAATAAATCTTTAGTATTTTGTCTTTTCACATCATTAATAGTTGGTAATGCCTCTCCTTAATAAAGAAAATACCATTTTCTCAGTCTAAGTAAGAATTTATAACAGCAACGTATTTAACCTGGGTCTCTGGTAGCAACTTAACTTGGCCTCCTTAATAGGAAAATTAAAGTGTAGTTTTATTTTCTACTTGTTTCCTTCCAAAATCCTATTTGTTCTATATAAACTTAACTCATAGTTCTTAAAATATATACCGATAAACAGTTTCAGTTGCCGGCATTATTACTATATGTTACTGTTATTAAAACTTGTTACTAAGTACGTAACTTTGAAACCAAATTTATTACTTAATTCAGTAGTTTCTAGAACCGAATGTCCGTTCTTACACATGAAGATGAAAAACTGCGGGCGGCTCATATATCTGGTGCTAAGTTACTGCGGTCTGGGTCCGCAACTGCATATCGATTTTCCACCTATTGAGTACACGCGCGTTGATTCGCTCCATACTCGTGTATCTATATCAATTTATTAAACATACTACATTCGTTCAATTTCACGCCAGGCTGAATTCTGTGCGGAGTTGTGAGCAAAGTAAAAGGTGGTGTAATGGGGTTCCTGTTACGTACTACGCAGTAGTACGAGCTAACGTATTAAAAAGCTTCGTCAATGTGTACTTTCTATACGTTAATATCATATACACAGCTTTCTGAGCGGGGCGTGCTTTGTTAGCTTGCTGCGACGTATTTATCGATCTTTGCAGGTTCGCCGTGTATTTTGTCTCACTCAAGTTGGATTTGCATTGCATTACGATATTTAAAAATAAAACTAACTTCGTTTCTTAAAATGATTTATTTATGCGAATAATACACATTGGAAAAAAACTAATTTAATGGAAGTTACTCTTTGTCTGTCCTATGCATGAGTCCACACTCACAATCAAGAATGTATATACTCCTGCATCTTGTAGAGGGATATTACACTTGACAGATGCTAAAAATCTTCCTGTTGCCTTGTAAAAGTGTTCTTTTTGAAGCTTTTTCAGTAACTGATCTTGCCTGTGACGCCTCTGACGTAAAACAGCAGGTACTCATTTTAAATGGTTAACCGCAATTTAAAGCCTAGTACAAAGTATAATAAGTAATAACAATATCTGTACGAGTCATATAAAACAAGAAACATTGATTTCAAAAGCGATTTTTGTTGCAAACACATATGACATATTTCTTAATATTATTAAAATAAAGAAAATTTAATCAAAAAACATAATCCTTATTGCCAAACATTTATCTTTCTACTTTCAATAAATTAAAATATTGTTGATGAATAATTTGTTAAACAAATATCTGCATTTCATATAAGTAAGTGTAAGTCTAGAAACCCCTTTTCGCGGTTACGTCTTACTAAAAACTTTTAAACCGCATTTGATACCCTCATTGCTCAATTCGTTATAAAGTGTTACTATTTATATTATTCTTACACACAAAAAGTATTTACGATGCCTTTCCAAGGCTCATGCAGCTCAAACATTGTAATTGCGTATCGAGATGGCCGGGCCCGGTGAGAGCGCCCATTTCGTTCGACGAATTATCTACCCGTCTGACCTTGAAACCTCCAGTCAAGGTTACCGATACAACACTTAACTCGCTTATAGTACCTCCTATTGTAAACCCCGATGACAATGAGATCGGGTTGACTGCCTCCACTCTAATACAATCATGTGGTGGGGGAACGAAAAAGGTCGTTCACCTCGTGGCGTGTATCAATTTTAAATAACTATGATGGATAGTCACTACAGACGTTTTAAAAAAATCGATCAAGTCATGTCCGGATTGAATATCAGTTGTTACTGTATCACCTTATGCGGGTACTATAATTTATGACTTATGCTACTATTGTTATCATAAAGTATTATTTTTTCTTTTTCGTGTTTAAGTTTAGAGCTTACTTTGAAAAAGGCGCTATACGTTAAAAATCTACTTTAGCATTATTAATTTGTTGGTTAAACAACCATAATAGGTTTTTTTTTAATCTCAATATCGCACTTTTGCAAATTAAATTCGGTTTTCTGCACAGCAATCTACAAATTGATATGCAAACGTGTAAATTTGATTTTAGTCGGAATTTGGTTTGCAAAATTCTGACAAAGGAAACTTCGCAATGGACACACAACACACAGTCACCTCATCGTGTTGACGAGTAGTTTGCCTTTCTAAAGGTTTTTTTGTTATTTTTTTCTTTTGATTATCGCTAAAAGCATGTTGTTTCGTTTAAGTAGTCTAACGACAAGGCTATTTTCAGAACTGACACGTGTTTATGATTACGGTTGTATTGTTTGTTACCTTTATATATGTCTAGCAGAAAAACAAAATAGTTAAACGAACTACTCTAGCCTAGTCATCATCATCTCCCTGCCCATTTCGCGTATGTAGGGTCGATATGAACGTTAACAATCACATGTCATTGTTTTCAACTATGACCTTAGTCCATACTGTATAGGTTCTGGCTACAGTTTTTACGGCTGGCCGCCTGCCTAACGCCAACTCTCCTCGGGAATAATAAGCTACTAACCTAACAAAACATTACATAAGAATACATACTTAGTTTCTAAAATCGTCTATACATATACGTGTAAATACTATATACGTTACCATTACCAGGGAGCGCTGTGTTGCTGAATATTTCACAGTGTGTCTAGCTGATGCTTGCACATTACATGAAGTTGCAAAATCTCCGAAATTATCCTGTTATGAACTTTATATAAACTTTCAATCATCACCGTTTTAAATATCATAACATGTAGTTAACTTAAATTTCAACCTACTCAACTTAACAACTATTTTATCGAAGAAATGTTTGACATGGTTCTTTAAATTGATATAACTTTTTTATTTATGCACCGATAAAACAAACACTAAATATTAAGTGAATGTTACCACAATACATGAGTGACCCCAGTCGGTTAAGCCGTTTCCGTGATCAGCGCAGACAAACGCACAGATAAACAGACAGACATACAAACGGAAAAAATTCTATCATTGCTTTGTGTTTTATTGCGGTTATAATAGTTTTTCTCAATTACCTTCCATGTACAGACAGCGATCAGCTACATTTTTATTATATGTATTTATAATCATTATGGACATAGATAATCAATTGATGCCCAACTTTACTTCTATAATAAAATTACTAATAACATTTAGTTTCTTTTCAAATCACAGATAAATATCAAATTAGTTATGTGTAAACATCTGAACTATTGTCTATGTAAGTGGTGTGTATTTCGCCTTCGTCGAAGAATATGTTTGTGTACAATTGTTTATGGCAAATAAAGTTCTGGAGTCTTGCATCGCTACGTTAGCTATGTTGAAAACAATTAAAACAGGACATGGAACTAGGCAGACTGGTATTATTCCGGATGTCAGGTTAAAAAAAAAGTGCTTTAAGTAGATGAGATTTCAAATAATCAGATGTAATATCAGATACCATACTTTACTTAGTTTGGTCTTACACAAAAATGAAGTAATGGGAAAGATTATTATTTAATATTTTATTTCAGTATAAGGAAACCGAGGTAGCTGACGAATTTTGAAACCGAGACATATGCGTTAAATTGTGAAACAAATAGCAACCCGACACAGCTTCGCTTGGGTAGATATAAAATATAGGTAAGGTACGCTAATAGAAGTGATTTCTATTGGACAAATATTTTTTTAAATAGTATCTGCATTTTTTTAGTTTCTCCGGAACAAACAATCAAATTTAGTCTCTAAAATTGATACACACGCGTGCGTGATATATATGGTAAGGCTGTGAGAGCGTATTTTATTTTCGGTTGGTTTGGATGGATCTGTGGTCTTTGGTTGACTATAGAATTAGTTCTAGTGAGGAGGGATATTTAGTGCATGCGATGTGATCTCCAAACGTGAAAAAACTGACTTTCAATTGCTTTCTGAGGGAGACAATGGAGTCATATCCGGAACATTCTGCGTGGGGTGGTGGCACTACGCGTGACTAATGTCCCGGCTATTTATATTTGTACTGCGAGCATTCGGATAATGAACGATAAACGTTTTGATGTACAAGGAATTGGTCCGCCGGCTCTGCGAGAGAGCTCGCGCGTCTTATCACTCTCAATTTCGTTACGGCACTGCGTTGCGGTGGCACGTTTTTGTTACGTCCACTAAAGTGTTCAAGTCAACATTTACAAAAATCGTTTGTGATTTAAACAGTGTGTTTTACGGTTTTATTGAATCAATTTTGCTGTGATTATAAAGGTTGGTAACGCTTTGAGTTCGATGGAGAAACCTATCCTGTTATAACTTCATGCATTTCTTTTTATTTAAATAAATGAGCATTTCTATAATAAATAAGCACCCCTAGAGGGTATATGCATGCGAACAGACACATCTGCGCATGCATGCCCCTCTGGTAAGGGTGGGTTCTCCTAATGCTGCCTTTCTATATGTTATTTGTTCTGTCAACAAAAATGAACTGATTGGAAAATTGATGTGGTCTTTCCTTCTTGATAATTTATATAAACAATCCAATTAAAAATTTTAAGCATATGAGTCATGTAGAACAAAGACAGCAACATCTTATTTTCTATGAAAACGTAATTTTATTAGAGATATATGTAAACATAATTGAAAATGAGGTTTTCCCAATGTATCAGTTTTAATAAAAATAATATTATATCATATCGTAATTCGGGCACTTAATGCCACTACTTTAAGAAGATTAGTAAAAATTGGTACAAGTAAAAAAACATTTTCCTTAATTACCGTCACATGTATAACGATATGAGGGCTGACAGAGACAGCAAAACTATTTAATCGCACAGAGTAGAATTCAAATTTCGACGGCGGCACGAAAACAATTAAGTATGATTGTTCAAACAGTTACTGTGATTCTTTTTTAGGACCCGCAGCAACAAACTTATCACTAGACTAAATATTATTTTTATACAAGTAGACATCATTTTGCTCTTTTCCCACTTGTGTGGAGTCGGCAAAGTATGACAATAGTAGGTGCATACCGTATTAATTATATGCAATCAAACAATTGTTTATTATATGTTATATTCTTTAAAATTAACATCAAATAAAATGTCTTGAATATAATAAATTTGCGAAGTGTTATTTACGTTTCTGTAGTGATCTGTTGTTTTTTCCTCCATTAGAGCTTCAATAAGAATCAGTTATTAAAAGTATTTAGATATTCATTGTGAAATATAATTAATTTATTACTTACGACTTGTCACTACACTGTACAAACAATGAATACGGTATTAGTCATTATCGTATGCGCAGTGAAAGCGCACGCATCGCGATGCATCGCTGGGGCTATTTTTGGCGTGTTAACGATTATTTCGGGTTGTTCCCGGTACCGTGACCCACTGTTGTTGCTTTACGCTCCACTTCTAAACTTGACTCACCTATTTTCGTCCGGTTATTATAGAGCTAATAGGAATTTCGCCTTGACCTTTGATAAGCTTTTTTATTCCCATTAATGCGAGACGTGGGAAATAATACCACCGAATAATTAATGTTAAGGCTCGTACGTGACTTCTCTTATTTTTTCTAGATATTTATCATTTAGTACACTAGGAAATTATTGGTTTATTAAACTTTTAGCGGTTTAAAACATTTCTTCAATTAAGTTTAAATTTTTACTTTTGCTGTACGTATTATGCACGTGTTAAAAACAGCAAGGCATCCCTCGGGGTTATGAGCATGGGTGCTTTATAAAAATATACCATACATGGCGGTCATTACACATACGAATTTTAGTGTTACAGGTGAGATGTATCCTGTGTTTACATTGTTCAGTCAGTCAGTTCTTTTATAACCTTTCTTTAATAATATATTTGCTAACTAAAAGGCACATCAGTGTTGAACTAAATAGGCTTTGTAAAGTTACTAAGCCATTTCACATTTTCCTTTCTTATTTTAACCTTTCGACACAGGTTATACTGCCGAGAAAATACTTGTTCTTGAACGAGTCTTGGAAAAGTAAGCTATGTTGGTTAATTTTAGATGTGCTTATATAGAAAGCGCCGATGCTTAACTCAATTGATTCGTCATTCTCATCATCGTCGTTCTTAAATGTTAAAAGTCGACGAGTTTGGTACACGTGCGCGCAGCTTGTACTTGCCGAGTAAAAGACGTGCCGGCCGGCACAACCGTTACTCGTTATCCATTGTTGCTTTGGCAGATGACTCTGATGTTATTGAGTGCGTCTATTTATAACTTTCTACGATTTGTTGTTCAATTCGTAAACTTGAATTTTACTTAAAGACTCTCAGCAAGCGGCCTATATTTCGAATAACGTTGACCGTATATTGTTGTTTATCTATGCACGTATGTTTTGTTTTACTCTTGCGCTATAAATTTCCGTTATCAATGTTCTAGTTGAAATGAAATGCTTAGTTCATCGCTTGATTAAATATTACTAAAAAATGAGATATTGGTGATGTGCCAAAGTAAATGGTTGTGTTACCTTACGGTTGACAAGCGTAGTTGAACCAACAGTCACACAGTATCATTATTATGAAATAATTAGTTGATTATTTAATATTACCGCTACATTTAGTTCATTAAGTATTGCTGTCTAATGTGATCATACTTGATATACCGTGAACAATTTAGATTGAAAACACTTGGAGTAATATACTACGGGTGGGCTTGCGTTATCGTCGCGGTTGTTTAATTGAAACGTTTAAGCTGGCCGCGTCAATTAAAAAGGGTGGCTGTAACAACGACCCGCTAATTGCTCTAATCGGAGCGCATCTAGCGTGTGATCATTGGTCGTATTCTTGTGCTCATACTCGTTGCTTGACGACGTCGCTCTAATCCTCGATGTCGAGGTGTTTGTAGACTTTGTGCTGCTAACCTTACCAATGTTGACAGCTTTTTAATTCCCCCCTATAATACTATTTTTTAAGTAACTAAATAGTTCGTTATTGTATTAAAAGGTCCAAATTATAATCAACTCTAGTATACCCAGGTACAGTAATCGAGTTACGGCTTTAAAAGTTGAAAATGTACCGCAAATACTTACATATTTTGCTCCCATTTTGTCCGATTGATTTGTAAAATTTCATCAATTAAATATTATTATTAAAAATTGCCGAATCGAATCAAGTACGTACCAAACAACAATAACGACTAACCTACTTGAAATATGATATTATGGGTAACTTTAAAACATTGAACGTTGTTTTTGGTAGCCCTAAACTTAAATTAGAAAGTAACATATACAAAAACTATAGAACCTTTGTAAGATAGATACATCTCAAAAGAAGTACCGTGGCGTGACAAGGTCTATAAAGCTTTTTGTTCGTCAGGTCGTCAGCTATGGGAGCCAAGCAGAGCAAGCGCTCAGTGGACATAAGCGGCAAGGAGGCGGAGGGCGCGGGCGCTGCGGAAGTGGCGGCGGCGGGCGCGGGGGGCGAGGGCCGCGTCGAGCAGCTTGCCGACGCCGATGCCCTCAAGCCGCAGCTCAATGGAGACGCGCACATACACGAACCATCGGTGAGTAAATACATCGATAGCATGGAGATTAGCGAATCTTAAGATTCCCTTAAACATCCTAGGGAAAGTGGGGTTACTGAAAACCAGCTTGACTAATTGAATTGCAATGGTATAAGAGCTTAAATATGTTTTTTTGGGTGGCTGGCTAAAACATGTTTTTTATTATTTATTTAATACAAACAAGGTCCCACGCCAATTGACCCCGGTTGGTTAGAAATTAAGTTATCAAATATTCAACAAGTAAGTGGGCTTCGTAGTGGCTAGGGGCTGACAAACTCTTACGCACCGGTACCCCGGCAACTTTCTTTGGCTTTTGCTTAAAGGGGAGCATCACAACTGACATTTTCGATAGCGTTTTGTATTGATGCATTAAATAAATATGCTGCTGTAGGCTATCGCTGTGGGGTGGGGTAACGTTTCTACATCGAATGCGATAATGATTTTACAGAATCCCTGTTCACGTTTTGATTTATAGCCAAGAAACAGTTTTTGTAATCAAATGAAAGCCCAGGTCCGCATTGCGCGTCGCTCAAAAACGACTGAATAGATATTTTTAAGCTCGATATTTTTTTTAACTCTAAGTTAAAAATATTGATCGAAATCCATTCAGACACGTTTCCTTTGTATTATAACTTTAAGAAATATTTTTTATGAGTTCTTCATGAGTTCAGGTATGTGTGTTGTCTTGCAGGGAAGTATTTTTAAATTGTAACCCAGTAGTAGAACCCAGTCAATATATGGTTACCAAATATATTTTGGTAGTCGTTTACGATTGATATAGCTTCTAGTTTATTGCGATTTTTAAATATTTGACATAAATTATTGATGGTGTCAGTCATAAACATTTTGGATAGAGGAATGAAATGGTTGACATAAACTTATAAAACTCTTTTGATCAATGGTGGGCCGCTAAGATCATGCTGTTTAATTAACACTAAACGTTTTATCTAAACACTCCACGGACTTCATTTGCATATTGCGGGCCATCACAGAAATAGGTGTTGATGCCGCTTAAACTAGAATATTGTAATAATATAATAATAATGAATTATTTCCCAAATACACGAGAAAAAATCTCACACTTAGTTAATCTTATACCTTAAAATCGAAGACGGCAACGATAACAATTATCTTCTTTTACTCGAATTTATTTAGTTTTAAATGAGACAGGGGGAAGCGTATCGCCCCCTTGTCACCCTTGTAGGGTATTGCTTTTATGATAATTATTGCACCCAGTGACGATGCGATTCACGTCTATGAAATATGAACTCATAAAATGACAGTGTATGGTGCTCGGGTATCGCTTGACATTCTTTTTGAAGTATAAATATAACTTAACTTTTCCAGAAGTTAAGTTATCTTAACACCATAATCATGGAATTACTGACTGAATACTATAGGTAGCATGACGTACGATTGAATACTAAAGGTAGTATTCAGTCAGTATTAACAAATTCTGATTATGGGGGGTATATAGTCAACACGGATTTTAAAAACCGAACTCGAGAGTCGGAAACATAGCTATATCTAATGTGTCGTGAATTTAAATTAGATAATGTCCATAACTAACACTTCTTCCCGGCCCCTTCATATATGTGTGTAACTAATATTTCTATTTTTATATTTACGTATTTGGTATTATTCACCAAGCAGCGGCCATTACGAAACCGTACAGTTTCGTGACTTCCGTCCCACCGCGTGTGGCTTTAAATTTTTTTGCGCATGTACCGACTTAGGGTTTCGGAGGACAATATATATTTTAAGATGACACTAGCAGTGCTCTCACTACATGCATGGTAAAGTAATTGAAATAAAGGATAAAGTTATACCGTTTACTTTTATTGTAGCCTATCCAGTATTGTATTTGCGGCCTACCCGTCTTGATAGGTTACCCATAAGTTTAGGTTGTTTCACGAAACACAGCTTTCATTTGTTCTGCGTGACCCGATAATGTTATACTGACTGTCGCAATACGTTTATGCATTAAATGTCTACTACCCCGTCCTCGGTAGTGGTCCTCCCAAGTGTGTGTGTGTTCGAGATTTTAAATAAGGTTTTCAAAAAGAAGTAATTTTTGTATTGACAATTAATTTCTATTTTAAAATGTTTTTGCATTAAAAAATGTCACTTGAAGTTTTAAGTTTAAACACGATACATAGCTTATACCTATGCTGTAATTACCAGCAACATACTGCCCACCAAATCCTATTAATTGTTATATGGGCTTTAATATTTACTGTATAGTATTAGTATATTGCGCTTAAAATAAGTAGATTATAAGATGGCAGCTCTGAATCGCACGCACAAACAGGCGCTAACTATTACAAACTGTTTCTAACACTAACTTGTTTGTTCTACAATAAAGGTATTATTGTAGTAACTACGTGTAACATTACTTTTAGTACAAAGCATAAGTTTCCGTTCAGCCTGTATGTTGGGAGACAATGGCTGAGATATGCTTTCAATTTATTTCTATTTCTCTACGGTTTTCACTATATTATCGTTGAATTTGCTACATCGTCATCTTTCTTGCTTAAAGGACAAAGAGAAACAGTTAGATAGCGGTACACCTGAAAACGAAAAAGATGTCACGACAGAGAAGGAGAACAAAGAGGGAGAGGAGGCAAAAGAAAAGGAGAGTCCGGCAGTAACCAACGGAGAGAGTGAGCAAAAAGAAGAAAATGGAGAAGCAGCTGCTAGCCCAGAAGATGCGAAGAAGCCCAAGAAGGAAAAGGTATATTATAATTTCTATAACTAGTACAAGCAGTTGATAAGCTGCATTTCTTTTTATTTAAGTGCTAAATTATTAATTGTTACCAATGCTGCAATTTTTTTTTGCTATTTAGCGTATTTTTAAGGCTAAATTTGAATTGTATACATTTAAAAACGCGCAATAGTTGCATGATCGTTTGCCATTAAGTGTTCTAACTATAGCATGTCGCGGGCAGGTCAAGAAGAAATGGTCGCTCAGGTCGATCAGTTTCAGCAGAAAAGATAAACCTAAGCAAGAAAAGAAAGCTAAGGACGACGAGGCCAAAACACCGAACGGCGAGACCGAGAAACTGCCGGAAGAGGTAAGTGTATTCAAATTGCATTAATGTTGGATAATATACGCTATGCTATACGTAGATGTTAAAATCTGAAAGCCGTTATTTTTCATCGTTTTAAACTTGAACGAGCCCGCCGCCTTCGATCTCTAAAGAGATAACTTTCTAGTTTTCTATACCGACAATAATTCGTATTCCGTTAACGTCCGTCGCGTCAATGCAGCGGCAACCGGTGACCCGGCGTGCGTTCGTACTGTCCGCGCACCGCACATATCCATCATGCGGACCAGCCCACTTTCCACCCGGCATTGTCTGCCATGTGTGTTACGTTACACAGGGGAGCGTTGGACGTGTACAGCCGAATTATAATCGTAAGGATGTGTACAACTATTTTAGGATTACATTCGCGAGTCAATGACCTCGCCATGCGCATACTAGCCGATGTGAAATCGCATGGCCTAGAACTGGTACGAGGGTGGCCAAGAGGCCGTGGAGACCATGTTCGCTAATAAATGTAGCCGACAAAGTGCTTTTTGTTGCGTCCGATATATCGTGTTATCTACACAAATCGATTTATCCGGTTTAATTGTTCTAAAGACAATTTTTTTTCTCAATTTGCCATGTTTTGTAATGTTTCACAGCAACCTTGTGTTTGTAATGATTTTAGGACGAGAATCTATTGCTACGTCTCAGTGCATTGCACTCGCCTGCCGGGGAACAATACGCATTATAATTCAGAATGGTGCTATATCCGCGGTGGACGATCGTGACTGTCTATTAAACTTATTGAGGGCGCGTGATAGCGATCGTTCTACCACCCTTCGATTACAGTTCACGAACAAAGAACTCGTGTCCGCCGCTCGGACATTAGCGCCAGACCTTCGCTTACCATGCATCGGTACCGCTCTTTGTTATTCATTATATTTCCTGTTTGACTTTTTAACTACTTTCATTGTCCGATCTGCGTAAATGTGTATACACTTTTACTGTTATAAGGATAGTATTGAAGCGACATGTATACAAAATACGATAATGTTATTATAATCTCACATTGTGCCAGGTCTCGTCGTTATATCGATGCTTTTGTTATAAAACAAGTTGCGGTAAGGTTGCAACTTTTATTATTGGTTTATACGTCACGTTTATGTAAATCGAAATATAATTATAGCTAGTCTAATAAATCACATTATGTCAATGCAAACCATTGTTTTACATACAATCGCATACGAACTCCACAATACATATCTATGTAATTCATTGTGCGCTATAAGCCTGGAAGTGCGCGTACTTTTGGTAAGACCGGCGCAGTTTGGGAGTCGAATGTTTACGTATCGGCACATGTGCGATGTGCGGTCGTTAGCTCAGCCTCCCACAACGAGATGCTTCTCACACACATATAATCTACATCGCAGACGACGCTTCAATTCAATATGTGCTTTTGAAACTTTATGTTGGCACCATTGTCATCCCCTCCATTGTGCAGGCCGCGGCGTTCGTTAGATATGTGATCTACTTTGACCAAAGACGTTTAAGTTTTTTAAGTCCTATATAAAAATACGAACAATAGTTCAAATATTCTTTTGTTAATTGAAACCGGTTTTAGTTATAAGACAACGGTTACTGCTATATGTACACTTTCGTGTCCACATAGGCCTCATGATCCATGTTTATTTTAATTTTATGGCTTTTACCGAGATTTATTAATCACGAAACTACGCGAGTTTCTATCCTACTTATTTCTTATTATTAGATATTATAAATATATAATTTTTTTAACAGTGGTAGAGCCCGCAATAACAACATCTTTTGCACGAATGGGCCGGCTCGACCGGTGAAATACCACGACGTCACAGAAGACAGGCGTGAAGTAGAAGTATTCTGCGTTTCGTCTGATGAGTGACGTGCCGGAGGCTTAATTGTAGTCCTCTTCCCCCTCCTACTCTTTTCTAATAAGGAAAGGATGGGAAGAGGAAGAGGATTTGACGGATGAGGAGGGGATGGACAGGGAATGGATTTATCCTTTTTTCTGTTTGTCCCCTCCTTCGTCCATGAAGGTAGGCAACGCATCTGCAACTCATTAGCTTGTTGCGGATGCCTATGGGTAGCGGTACTTATTTCCAGGGGCCGCTCGCTCGTTTGCCACTTTGTAATATAAAAAAAAATTTATAATAAGTACCGTATATGCATGTATTGAGTATGGATTTTTATTTTGATATTACACAGACATCAATTTTATTTATCTGTATAGAAGATGCCTTACCATCATGCAGTTCATCTAATAGTAACAGATCGCTACCCGTAGGCATCTGCAACAAGCTAATGAATTGCAGATTGTGACAGACAGAAAGAAGAAGGTATAAACAAATATGTATTTTTCCTATCCGCCCCCTCTTCCGTCAAAGCCTCTTCTTTCCCATCCTTTCAATTTTTATATGTGTAGATGAATATATATGTTTATATGTTACAAGTAGTTGCTATAAATTACGTATCATATTTACACTGTTTCGTAAGCGTCAGGAATTGTTTTATTTTTTATTACTTTACGTTGCAAGTTTTAAATTATTGCTTTTTATGCAATATACATGTAACACGCAATATAACACGCGTACTATTGTTGAAATAACTGTGCTCCTCATACACAGAGAATAAATTATATGCTTTTGTTACTTTCGAGGACTAAGATCATTGTTAAATTAAGTACAGGATCGGAAGGAAAAGAGGATTTGATGAGGGAGGGGATGGATAGGAAAGGATTATTTTCCTTTTATCGTCCCTCCATTAAAGGCAGGCAAAGGCAACGCAAGCTGAACACATAGCTTGTTGTAAATATCTACAGGTTTCATCACGCTTAACACCTTCTATAACAATATCCAATTACCAATTGTGTGAGCCTTAGTAAGCTGCTGTATTATGCTAGTGTTGTAAATTTGTTGATTTTCCCCAGTCTTTTAAACGTACCCATTCCCACTGCCAAATAATTATTTTTTTTACTTTAAAGTATCTATGTAATTGCAATCATTAATTTATGTTTTCCTTAGTAATTGCTTTTATGATGCCGACCTATTATAAATATTTAATAAGGAAAATTATTTAACATTAATCAATGGGGTAATCCTGCCCAAAATAACGCGCAACGTTTTTTTTATCAAGGTTAATAATTACATATACATTTTATGGAAAACATAGTCATTGTTTAATAATAAAATCAGCTGTTGATATATATGAAGTTTGAATGTTTTGTTACTAATGCTGAATTGCATGCAAAGGAGTTTGAAGTTGTCGGCCGTAAGCGAACGTTTGCGAGGCATGTTTATGCGCAAAATAAAATTAGTGCTGCGGGGCAGGTTTCCAAGGCTAGCTGGCGCGGGCCCCACCAGACTGGTCGGTCCACCCCGCTCGCTACAGATGCGTAGGAAGGTTCCGATTCTCTCTACCTGCCGCCTTTACCTACGCAAATTACCCGAATTTATCGTCCCCCAGCATAGTCGTTTGATATGCAGAATTATTCCATCAAAATACACACTGCCGAGCCGTCCACGCGAGCCCGACGGTTTGTCTCGTAATTCAGAAACAATTTTCGTCATGCTAAATTATAATTGCAAATTGTTCTCTGTAAAAAATGTTACGAAGCTTATTTTAAATAAAAAGCACTTCACCATTTATAAGCTACCAAATAGCTTTTCAGAGTATTTATTGGAAGTTATAGATAGTTGCATCAAATCAAAGAGCTGACGCGTAATAGCTGTATCTGAAATAGTAGCTCATTTATCAATATAAAGAATAAATAGAAGACCAAGCCATCTAGACTCCGACCTATGGCTAGTATTTCATTGAATTTTATTGAAAATGTATGATGAAAATGATAGACACTTACATATAATGTTATGATAAAATAATAAATTATATATCAACATTAAAAATTTCCCAAGAGCGTTACCATCGGGTAATGTTTTGCTTTCATGTTGTTGATATCGCGACATCACCACGGGATCCATCTCAACTGTCCGGTGCGGCGTCGGGTGAACAATAGCGGGCATTGTCTGCGTTACGCGACTATGTGTTGGGTGGTGTTACGTTTCGTCTTACATGTTTATCCTCAGCCCGGCACCGTTACTAACGAACGCTGTCATATTTCCATAATACGTACGCGGCCGTTGCGTTGCTATAACAAGGAAGGATTCCGTTTTCTATTGACACTAAAGATGTAATCGTATCGATGAGTCGGCGGAAGTTGGAGCTGTGGCTACGTGACCGAGTGGTTTGTTGGCTTAATGTTCTAGATAAGCATAAATTGTAAATGTGTTTGCTGTGAACTGTTGTAACTATTTGTTAATTCTGTTAGTAGCGAATGTTGTCAACACAGATTACAAAGAATATCCTTGTACAAATAACATACAATACGGACTTACATAGTAGTTGAATTCGGGTCTGGGCAGTTTCTGATGTATCGTGATATCGCGCTGGTAAATATGCGCTCAACTTTATTGTTTAATGTACAAACTAGACTGATTAATAGATTCAATATAAACGAAAAAAAATATTTAAGGTTCGGGCCTTTATGTTCATTCTAGCTGCAACCTATGCTGTTTTTTTTCTAAATACACAGTTATCAGATATAGATGAATAATAGTAACATATTATGGAAATATAATGTACATTCAACCTATCTTTTACAACCCTAAAACCATCTACGTGACAGACACATAGGCACGTCGCGGTTGGTTGTGACCCACAGTCACAATTGCTCTGTGATGTGTAGTTTTGGCTAATAAGTGAAGTATAGGCATGCTCGAGCCGACTTTTGTATAAGTAACAGATATTATATATATAGCAAAAGAGACCAGTCGAAATCGTGCAAAAGAAAACCATCCTGCTCATCGCAATTAGCTTTTGTAATACCAACATCCGAAATCAATAAAATATTTGATTATATTTTTCCGTTCTACAAAATTTCGATTAATTCTAACGTAAAAACTGGTATAACAATAGTTGTAGAGCTGTCCAACGTATTAATAGTAAGTTATGGTCGGGCGGAAGTAGCTAACATCCGGAGTGTGAGTAGCGCCCGCTCCTTCGGTATCATAGACGTGAAAATATTTATGCGTTTTATAGGCTTGTTATTAAAGCGGTTCTCGTCGAGTGAAGGTAATTCTATATCTATCATAACTATACGAAGCAATTGGTGCCAAGAAAGGGCGTTCAACCGGCGATAGACGCAGTCGGCGATAGCGACGCGCCGAGAACGCACGTCTCGAACCGGTCGGCACATTATCGATGCAAATTATGTACAAAGCAGCAACGATCCTCGTATTATTATCATTACGCTTGCAAACTTGGCGACTAACTAGCGCAGTCGTGTCTCTTTATGCTATAAACTATGAGCGCAGTTCGTTTTAGCAGCGTTAGCAGTATCGTTTTATAGAATAAATAAAATATTTTGGCCAGTGGAGGCCTATTCATATCCTAATTTGTAATTGTTGTTGTTGTTGTTATTTGGATAATATAGATTATGTTATCCAAATTACACAAATCAACGATTGTACTTACTATAAGTGTAAATTGAACACCTTACTTGCATACTACAAGTTACGCGTTAAGTTTACTTACTAACCGTAGGTTTCCAATGGCGTAAAATCCATTCGGGATACAAGGTTTCTCTCTATCTTTCTCTCTGAAAAAAAAACCGAGATGAAAATATGTTTTACTGGAATGTTTTCGGCAGTGTGGATTCACGGTGATATGAGGCTCTCTTGAACTAACATAAATAATCTTTGTTTCTTATTTTGTATTTTTTTTTGTATGAGTATTATAATTTTTTTCATTGTCAGGAAATAGTCATTTTAAATATTAATTGTTATTATTAGTTACGTGCCTTCATCCATAGCATTAGACGAAATAGTCCTGGGTCCTATAAAACGGGTATCGAGACTAGTGCAGGAACCAGGCGCGTTAATATTTTGTTAGTACATATTTGTCAAAGCCTAAATAAACGTTATTTACATTTTCATTAATTAAATATAAAGTAGATTTACTAAACACCTTCTTGAGTTTTATGTATCGCGATCCGATATAAACAATACTATATTATTTAAATGAAATATATTATATATTTTGTAGTGATTTTATGAGTTACAGATTAATATAGGAAGGATATTAATTAAACTAAGCGCCTGAAGTAATTAAAATTTTACATTATAAATTATATTTGTGAAATATTTCCTTATACTATAATGTAATCTGGTAAAATTTGTAAACATTATTGTAAGCGCTATATTACCATGATTTTCTTGACTCATTGCATAAACAGATATTAATTTGGTTGGCTAGCCTCTAGATCTTCGCAAGTTTTGCGCGCGACTTCATTAAACGAAGGCAATTTGCAACTATCCGAAGCCTGTGTTAGAAATAGCTTTTGCTGCTTTGTTGAGCAATGATAACGAGTTGTATAAATGTGTGTAGTACTCTGCTTAGTTGGGACTCCGTTTTTTCACCGGATCTGTCTGGACGATGGACCGTTAATAATAGGCTGTGGTGAATTGGGCGTTAATTGGTCGCCGGATCGGTATCAGGTGCACGTACACAAGTCATCCACCACCGTAAATAACACGGTCCGATGTCGCGAAAAAAACGGACGTCTACAAGCGCTCTAAAATGGCTTAAATATAACGCATCGAGCTGCTGTAACGGCTTGAAGATATTAGAAATCTGCATTCAAAACAATAGAGTAATGACCAGATACGTCTATGAATTGCTGGAATTTACTTCGATTTTTTAACGGTTTCTGATGGTTTACCTATTTTATGATCAAACTTACCTTGTAATATTCATACCAACCATAGTAGTAGCAGTCGTTATGAAGACAAGGAAAGGATGTGGTATGCACTGACAAGAAGATAGAGGACGGAGATTGAACCTTCAGATTACTCAAATATCCGGTGATAGGCAGAAATCCCACTAAATACTTTTAGTGCTTGCACTATTCTGCGAGATGGTAATAATTTACAAATGTACTCTTAATATTTGTACATGTTGTTTGTTTCGTTTACTTAGTTGATGCTGTGAGTGATCGACGTCAACAGTAATACACAAACATATCAAAAACTTTTTAATTGACTGATCACCTCATTGGTTCCTATCTATGCTATACATTGAACAACAACGTTTATGAAAGCGTAATTTCGGTAGGGTAGTGACGAATCCTAACGACGTATTTGTAAGCAAAACGAGTTAATTAGCGTTATCGATGCGTCACACCATGTGAATACGAAATTCAGGAAGTCTGATTCACAAGGAGTAGCGCCTAACTCACACTGACTCACCATATGAGTGGCGTCTCGTGATGACCGGCGTACCGCTCTGTAACTTGGTTGTGAACAATCAAAATAAACAAATAATTGTTTGTAAACTTTGATCAGTTTTTAGTTACTTGCATTTTTTAGCCGAATCGAGTCAGCGGATCATTTTTGCAAGATTAATACGATATAAATACGCTCTAGCTAGAAAGCTACTTCAAAGCCAAAGCTACGACAGAGAATAAAAAAATGGCATCTTGCATACATGTTCGGCTATTGGTAGTCTTCCGTGACGTCATTTTAGTTTTTAAAAAAACCGTACCCGTACACGAATCATAAATTTCAAATGGTTCAATTTCAGATGTTAAACACCGTTCCACAACTACTGTCAAGTTCGGGCCCCCTTGGTCGATATAAGTTTCTTTTCATAATTTTTACATGACCACTTAACATCAAGTTCGTGGTTCATTATGGAACAAAAAAAACAGCCTTTGCTGGTTCTGTTATTGTTTAAGGAGTCGGCACTTTTAATTGTATGTGGATTGAATATTGGACAACGAAAACTTTTTTATATTTATTATATAAAAACGAAATAATTGTCTATTTTTAAAACAAAATGTTATAGTTATTTGTGCGTGCGGCGCAACACATACATTATTTCTCTTTTTAGTTTTGTCCCCGATGCATTTGGATGTAGCTCGCTGCATTGGTACAGCGAGCTTACCGCGTACGTGCTCACCGGTGACGGTCACAAAACCGACGAGCACTTATTGTTCTTTGACAATTTCCGCTGGACATAATTGTAGAGTGAAACATCGACAGTGCGGCAATGCGGAGCGGAAAATCGTTTCCACAGTTTAACTGGCATTGTGCGACGCTGTGCTGTGAGTCACCGTCGCGCGCCGGTTTACCGTTGCACCGGCTAATCGAAGGCCGATTTGGTGTCGACAGACCTTTGCTACCTGCCAACGTTACTGTAGTTAGTTACTCATACTGGGAAACAGATTTTATGTCTATTCAGTCAATTGTTCCATCTATCAAATGGAGACAATCCACTTAGTAACAACATGTATCAAAAAAATATAAATAAACAAACAGAACGTTGAAAGGAAGAATACAGCATAAAAAATTATCTTAATGCAATCTCCAACTTAACTATATTACGTTACATATTTCCATGGATATACGACTTACAATTCATTTCATAATAAAATGTTTAATTTCGCTCATAATTAAGAAGTGTGTGGACAGTTCGGCATGGGATGTGCTCCAGAAACATATCAACTAGATTGTTGAAGGATTAAATAATGGCGAAACAATATAACTTTTGAAAAAAAAACTATTATAGCAAGATTTTATACTTGACACGTCGTAACACTGGACAAAGGGGCCTTGTGGTGTGTGTGGCCCGAATCGTGTCCACAACGTATCCAATGCCACAGTTTTTTTTTGTAATATCTATAAATTATGTTTCCCATTTCGTTTACATTTCCTTGATAATTAACTCATTATGGTATATTTGGGAAATGGTGTAGTATCGAAACACTACTGTCAACAATAACTGTAACGTGAATCAACTTACATACGTAGTCATTGAATTGTTGATGGGATTGAGAGACATGTTCTTTCATTATCAATTAACACTTCCAATTAACGTTCGCTTGTGAGTCGCTGGCCAGTCCAATTCGAACATACCAGAGCACATCGAGACGATGCGGGCTGCTCGCTTTTAATTGCTAATTTATCGCCTAAACATAACACCTACATAAAAAATGCCGGCTATAAACACAGGCTTGGGTACAGATATTAAATTATTTACACACTTATCTTTTTATTGTTTCCTTACAATATGGATACATATTTCCATTTGTTGGGTTACTACAAATTAACTTATTCGTGTATAAAGTTCATAAAATTAAAAAAACTGCAAAAGCAGATTTGCAGCAGCAATTTATTTATATCTTTAATATAATAATAAGCCTTTATTGCCATGACAATTTTTCATACAAAAAAAAGTTTTATATTTCATTGAATTTTAAAATATCATGGCCCCTCCTGAGTACAGACCTCCTCCATCTGTCTCCACACATTCCTATCTGTTTCTGTTTGCACCTAGGTTTTCCCCGCTATTTTGACTATGTCGTCTGTCCATCGGCCCTTGGGGTCTGCCTCTTACTCTCTTCCTTTGGGGCCAGGGCCAGTCCATGACGTTACTCTTTTTGTCCATTTCTCTTCATTCTCGCGCTCGCCCATTTCCACTAGGCGCTTCACTTAGTGTACTGCGTCTATTATTTTTGTTTTTTGTTGGATCGTGTGGCTATTTTGTTTATCGCTTCATTTAATACCTAAGACACGCTTCTTTCAATTTCTCTTTGAGAGGAACATATCTTCGGAGTAGTGTTTCGGTGGAATAACCATGTTTGGGCACCGTATAACAAACAGGAGAGTACACTCGAGTCCATTACTTTTTCTTTAATTTAAGTGATAATTTAGATTTTAATATTTCCTTGTACGACTTACATTATTTTCTCCAAGCCATGTTTATTCGTCGATCGGTTTTGTCTTTGAGTCTTGTATTTTTAAATGATATTTGTTTCGCGAGGTATATGTCTACGTATTCAATAGGTGTTTGGTTTAATACTATAGGGTTTTTGGACCGTTAGAAGCTGTTTTTGTCTTTGAGGTGTTTAGGTGTAAGCCAACGTTTTACTTCATTCAATTACGATTAATTATCTGGTAATGATTTTTAGCCCGTGGTAGCTAGCTGCATATGTTGTAAATTATTATTTTATTTTTTAATGACTCAAAAAGAGTAAATTGAATATTTACCTGATTAAAATAGTTGCATCCGTCCGAACAAGTAAACAGATATATATTTAACAATTATAATACTATTTTTAGTACTCGCTGTTAAAGCCAATTAATATTTATCTTTGTGACTTGTTTACTATAAACGCATTTATGTACTTAACATGTGTCACTTTACACAAAGAAAACACAAACACATTGAGAAGTTGCGGCCAGACAAAAGACTGCGTACGACATGGCATTTAATCGAATAATATATTATAAGCACACAATTATAACAATAATCGATTATGTGTATGTGTAGTGCTCGCTAAGTATCTGCTTACATCGGAGACAAAGGCGACCTTGTGTACGAGTATCGTTTTATTGTTGACCGCGCGATGTCGCGGTTGTACCAGCAGCTGCCTTTATATTTATTTTGCAGCAGTACCAATTTACATGTAATGCAGAAATAATTAAATTGACACACTTTTATCGAACAAGCGAGCAGACCACTGATTCGATATAATTAAATTATTTTGACAATTCTTTAATAAAATATCCTACCGTAGAAAACCTTGTGTTCTTGATTTTGTTTGATAGTTATTTATAATAAATAGAACAGGATTACATAAAAATTGTAGAAGTGCTTCACGTATATATGTAAAATTAATTAGACAATGAAACTTTCATACATCTGATGGAGTAACCCTAACCCTAAATAGTAATACAATACCCGGTCGTTGCTGACCATTCAAGGGTGAATATCAACGAAATGAACGTCAATCGTCCGTTACCGGAGCTCTATAAATCTTCTTGCACTTGTATATATGAGTTCAGTCTCTCATGACAATTATTGTAAATATCAATAAGTAATGGCCGACATACAGGTTTTGTTCTAATTATATATCCATATTTTTTGTAGATACATTTTTTTAGATTTAAAAATTTTCCTTATTAACTTATTAATAAAGGCTTAGAATAAAAAAAGTTTTAAAATGTCGGTGATTTTTTTTACAGGCTGCAGAATCAGCTCCCGAGAATGCGGTAAACGAAGTAGCAGAGGAAGCCAAATCAGACAGCGAAACTAAGGATGAAAAATCTCCAGAAACTCCGGTCACTGAACCCATCACAAACGGAAGCAATACACCTGAATCCCCAAAAACAGAATCCTCCCCTACCGATGAACCTATCCCCGAAACTCCAGAGGACAACGACAGACCTGAACCGAAAGTCGCTTCGCCTGAACCAGAGCAGTTGCCTGTCAATGGACTCTCCTTAGAAGAACCCAAAATTGAAACTCCAGAAGAACCGAAATGTGAGGAAAGTAGCGTAGAGAAAGCTACTTTAGAGACATCGGAATCGGTTCCGGCCCCAGAAATTCCTGTTATAAAAGAGGTTTGTGTTGAACAAATGTCTTTGATAGAGCCCTCGCCTCCTCCACTCCCCGCAAATCCTCCTCCCTCGTCGGTGGCTTCCTTTGCCGCGACCACCATGGCACCCGAACTGACAGACGCTTCGCCCGCTACTACTACTGATATCACCACCACTGCAGCACCAATCGCTATCACAAACCCCGATACTGATATTATTGACAAGGATCTCTTAGAAACGAATACTAATCAGCTTGAGAAAGCCGTCACCGAAATCTCTTCTGCAGTTATGGAAACCGTAGAGGAAACCGAAACTCCGATCGTTGTGGAGGAAGTAAAACTGGAACCAGAAAACATTTCCACTGGCATGGATAATGGAGTAAATGAAATAAATACTGACCCTATTTCGGATGAGAATAAAACTGAAAATAAAACCACAGATACTCCTTCATTAACAATTGTACCTGACATTGTAGAAATTCCTGCAATAGTAATAAATGATTCACAACCGACACAAGAATTGATATATCCAAACGAAATTGACGAACAAAAGCAACATGATGACGATACTTACGCAGCGGGCGATAAAGAAATAGTAAGAGATAAGAAAATTGTTGAAGATAATATTGAAAAAGTTATCACCACAGAACTGAGCGGCGCGACCATGACGGAGATTGAAAACTTGAAGAATTCCGCCAAAGATGTCGAAGAATCCGTAACTGAGAAGAAATGCAATGGCACAATCGAAGACGACAAGAGCGAGTCGGAAATAACTCCAGCTAATGTTATAGCTGAGGAAGTCGTGGGCCAAACGACTACGCCGGACGACGACTCGATGCCGCCTTCGCCGTCGGAAGCGATGGAGCCGCAAGAGGGCGAAGTGAGTAACGACGCTTCGGAATCATTCCCCCTGCCGCCCAGCGAGCTTTGCCACGACGAGCCATCCCCCACGCTCTCGCCCCCGCCGCCGCTGGCCGCTACACAGGTGAATACGCCCGGACTAGCTCAGTAGAGGATTAGTACCGTAATAAGAGTTCTGACTATGTTAGTTCATGTGCATTTAATACCAGCATGTCGTTGAACAGTCAATAACGGGAAGACTAGGAGCATCGCCACGATCACTTCCGTCGCACACACCTACAGTTGACTGCTCTTCTGATCCCCTGCCTCTCTACCTCTCCCCCGCTTTGGACATACATTGTGACTCCGCATGCTTTGCCGCTTTCTGCTAACGTTTATGTAGACATATCTTTTTTATTTCACATGAAATACTTTTGTAGATACTTTTCTCTATGAAGCGTTCGCTAGCGCCGCAGAGTCGGTATTCCAATTATTCTAAAGTGTAACATTATATTTCAGGATGTGCTACCTGTGTCTTCTGACAAGATAGCCGATTTGATTCCTGAGATTCCAGTTGTGCCAGAATTGAAAACTGAAATGGTATTTTTGTTTGTTGAAACTTAAAACATTTGTAACATTTCAGTTAGAAGTTAGACGAAGTATGATAAAGTTGAAAAGTTGGAGTTAAAAGATGTGCATGTTTCGATGGTTCAGCTCTGTTGAAAGTATAGAAAGAGAGATAAATAAATTATGTCGATCAGATTGGTGAGTCTAATAATTAATTTTAATTTCCGTGAGGACGTAGAGAAAGAACGTAAAGAAAGCGACATTAGTGTGCCAACACTGCGCAGAATGTAAAACTCTAATACCTGTCTGTCAGGGCTGTTTGTATATATTTATTTTTTGGCAGGAGACATCGAGCGACGTGGCGGTGGCCAACTAGGCGGCACCACATTGCCGCCGCACGCAACACTCGACGCCCGCGTCTTACTTTAGCCTTTAATTTATTTCCGTTAGCTGTGTGGTGCGGTATCGAACTAAGTTCGATGAGTCAATATCGGAGAAGCGGATTTCGGTTTCGAACGTGACCTTTCTCATAGAATGATTATAGTTTAAGTTTAGAGTGCTTTGCTTAAGATTTTATACATTTTTAATTCGCTAGGACGGAGTTATCATATTATATTACAATAACAAAGTTATGTAGCAGTATACGGTGCGATTGATCAGTTGGTGCCATTGTTACAGGGGTAGTAGTTATGTGGCAGCGTGTACAGGCGCGTGCGCCTCGCCTCCTCCGGCCTGTCGTAACACGAACCGTAGCTCGTCCGCGCGCTCTCCGACAGGAATCTGAATAAAGTCTGATAGGATACTTTATACCACACATTGTGCGTCGACCTCGTCACGTCACAAGATGCAATTGCTTTTCCGCAAAAGTCGTTGTCATCTTTCCACGCGCGACCGTCAAATCTCATTAATATAAAATACCACTCGAATTCGACTATTATTGTAAGTTTTTAGAACTTGAGACATTATTATGTATATATGAACTATTGAATTTTCCCGGGGCTTATAATTTTTCCGTTTGTGTCGATATGAAATAAAAATTACCTTGTATATTGTTGAGAATGTGCGAAAATTAAAATTTTGCTTGTCGACTTGAATACATCCGCTATTTGTATGTTTATAAGTTGTAAAAATTTAGTTGGAGCTCTCTGTAATACGAACATATGAAATTTAATGATGTATTGGTGTTTCGCTCCTGGTGTCTGACTCAAAATTATAATAAGGCAACTACGTGAATGTAATCTAAGCTATTATTGTATTAGTATTCGTTTATAATTCTACGGGAGCGATCCGGGACAAAGTGGACTTTGCAGTGGCCAACGTTTTTGATTATCCTATACATTTTTATGCATATACATACAATTAATTATATGATAATATTTAGCGTTGTAGAGTTAGTAACGAGTTGCGGCGTAGCGCGGCGTCACGCTAGCACCCACTAGCGCCGCGCGCATGCGAGCAGGTACCTACATAAGATTTGATATTATTATACAATTGTGTCATTTTTCTATAATCCGCGTCAAATTTATTACATGTATGATTTCATAATCATTTTTGTAATTTTATACAATTTTTTAATGAAATTTGAAGTGACATCTGCATTAACGGGATAAAAGTCCCGAATATATTAGCAGTTAATGTGAGTGAGACATTCCATATCAAAGACTAAATTCCTCGTTCTACGATCCCACCTTTGTATACTAACCATTTTCTGTGTGTATTGCCTTTTATTTGTTCTTATATTGCAATAATAATGCAAATTATACATTTAATATTGAAACAGATCGAGTAAGCAACTTATTGTAATTGAAACGTCATTAAAGAATCGCAGTTTGCGTATAGTTACTAGTTTTGGCTCTTCTCGTAGTGAAATGATAAACTGCTGCCAATGCTCTATGGCACGGTCGAGATGACTGCATTCGTATATTAATTCAAGTATATAGGTGTGTTCGGATGATAATTACAACAGTACGTCGTCTTAATATGTAATGTTAATATATATAAGGAGTTATTGTACATTTATTTTGCCATTTTTTATTCCCTTATTGCAATTTTAATTTTAGTGGACATTCTGGTATAACAAATCAATTTAATTATTTTCAAACGAATTTCTATACAAATAAGTTTTTAAAGACGCTACGTATGTAATTGTATTTAATTTAGTTTTTTCGTTCCACGATATTAGAATATTATACAATTTACTCAAACTTCATGTTGATGTGTGAATGTCTCTAATAAATAAATTTACAAAAACAATTAGTGGTTTTACTGTTAACCTTTTTTATCACACAATCAAGACATGTCAATTGCTAAATCTGGAATCCGTAAAGTTATTTATTGACTTTGAAAACTCATGTACACTGTCGGCCAAAAGTTTGAGACCACCTTGCAAAAATTACAATATTGAATTAAACTCCCAAAGTTAGTGCTCTACAAATTATTTATTTACCTTATTAAATAGGGAACTTTTTATGTAACATAAAATAATTTAAAAACTACAATAATTGCTATTATTATTAATAATTAAAAAAATATTATTTAAACTAACTTTTCGTCGAAAAATCTTCCCTTACTTTTTTGACTAATCTTGGTAACCGGGCTATTAGTTTATTGATAGTTTGTTTCTTGTGAAACATTGTTCCAACTCTCTTGTAAAGTCCTCCAGAGGTTTTCTTTTGACGTCGGACAATGACTACGGACGTTTCTGTCCATCTCCGCCAGAAGCTCTATCGGATTGAGATCCGGACTCTGAGGGGGCCACACCATGTTTTTCAAAACTCCTTCCGTCTCTTTGTGCTCTAAATATCCCCTGCATAGTTTAGAACTATGTTTTGGATCATTATCTTGTTGGAAAATGAATCCATCTCCAATCAAACGTAGCCCGGAAGGAACAGCGTTTCGCTCCAGTACCTCTTTGTACTGCTGCTTTTTCATTATTCCTTCAATTTTAACCAAATCTCCGGTCCAATAGCCAGAGAAACATCCCCAGACCATAATAGAGCCTCCACCATGTTTGACTGTTGGCACTACACAGTCTGGCAACATCTTTTCTTCGGCACTACGACGTACAAAAACTCTTCTTTTCGAACCGAATATTTCGAACTTTGATTCATCAGTCCAAAGAACTTTTTTAAAGTCTTCTTCAGTCCAATATCGATGAGTAAGAGCCCACTGCAGACGTTTCTTTTTGTTTTGTGCCCGTAACAGTGGTTTACGAACAGCTACGCGACCAAACAAATTGGCATCTCGAAGTCTTCTCTTTACTGTTGTCAATGATACAGGTTCCGGTCGAGTTTTATTGAGTTCAGCTCGAATTTCTGGTGCTGTTAAACGTCTATTACGCTTGCTTGTTACAACAATGAAGTTGTCTTCGCTAGAAGTGGTTTTCTCGGCCTCCCCGAGCGCGGTAGGTCTTGATGACTGCGGGTTGTCTTGTATCGAGTTATTGCGTTATGAACACAAGTCTTCGATAACTTCAGCTTAGCGGCAATTTCTCGTTCAGACTTGCCTTCGTCGTATAGAGTAACGATGGCGGAACGAGTTTCACTGGAGATTTCACGGACCTTTCCCATTTTTGGAGATCTTCACTTGACAAAACAGTAGCTCAGACTGAATAGATTTAACCAAGACTAACTCCTTAAGTAGCCATGCTATGAATAGGATTTATGGCTTAAAATATTCCTAAATATTTATCAACGCAAAACAATAACCAAACAAGTACAAGGGAGCCGCCATATAATATAATGACAATTGCAACGCCTGGTCCTTACGCGCACTCATTTGTGGTAAATAAACAATGCCCATTTATGGCATAGTCATTGTGTAAAAGATAAGAGAAATGGTGTTTAGACATTCAAAATGATGAGTAGATTACACAGGTGTTCATATTGTTATGTTATCATACGCAGATTTAAAATATTTTCCAAATTATAACCTGTGTACAAAGTGGTCTCAAACTTTTGGCCGGCAGGGTATGATGGCAAGGAGATGGTAGTAAGATAACTCCAAGGTCATGAACAAGAGTGACTCAAATAATACGGAATCATGAGTCGCTCATATATTAACATAGCGAGCAAATGTAAATACTGAAGAACATTCAGTTCGTACGTAGGCGTTGGTTTAAATTATGTTAGATGAGATGGAGATGGACTAATGACTGCAGTGCAGTACCACCTGCACAATAAATATTGCTCCGATGTATAATACGTATGACTAAATGCACGTGGGTTAAGAGAGCCGGTAACAAAAAAAAACGTCTTATACATAGTAATGTAATTTACTCAATAAACTGGTTATTAAGCGTCTCGACTCGGTTCAACGGTCACTGGTTCGTTACCGTGAATGTATTTAAATCTCAAATAGACCTGTTTTAGTTATATATATTTTTTCCCCCGACGCTCGTGTAGCATAATGTAGTCGCAAAGACCTAGGAGTTTTTTTAGCACAGTGTTGATAACCTTGCAGGGCGGTAACCTAAATGCGGTTTAAATTTATCGCAGCATAAACTGCAAATTCCATTACGACAATTGGACATCGACCTGATTGGACTATATTGTAATAATGCAAAGGCGTTTGCGGACTGTTTGTGTTATCGAACTGAAAACTTCTTTAGCCGATTTCGACGATATTTGTCAGGGGAAAACTTCTGTCGGCCGTCCTTATAAGTAAACTTGATAGATATTTATCATCTGTTCCTTACATTTGGAATATCAATTAGAATGAGTTGATTCAAAGTACCTAGTAGTTAGTCCTACATCGCAAGGCAGTAAATTAATCTTAGATTAAGTTAGATATTTCAAGCGATTTGATTCTATGTAAATCCGGCTTGGGTGCCAGTTTTAATTTGATACCTATTAACTATCTGCTCCATTTAATGTCTATTATATTTTTTGAAAGATAGAAGGAAGTAAGTATTCGGCCCTTCATCTCCGCGTGGTTTAATCTCTTCCGTTATAACTCGCACTACAGTAGATCTTGGCAGCGATGTATCTTCGGATTTGGGTATGGTCTCTATTAAATTTCGAGTTCCTCTTAAAATAAACGGCGGTTGGCGGTTAACGACCTGACTGTACCCCATATAACACTCCGAGGAAGAAAACTAATCGAATAACTTCACTGCTTTGCCCAATCACCACTTAGTATACATCATTTGATAAATAATAATGTTTACATAATAATTAGTTACTTTGCCCAATTTTGGTGGTAATTATTCATTATGCCCGGGCATTATGACAAATGTTCGTATTTATCACTTTGACCGTAATGACATAATTTAAAATCGGTACTGTAACTTGTTATGTCTAAGGGTGCAGCTGATTGCGACTTCCTTTGATATAAGTATAATTGGCCAATTATTTTTTTACCATACTTTTGTTGCCTTGCGATTACTGAACAAATTACGAAGATATATAAAGTGTAAAGTACACTTTTCTTCCAATGTACTCCTCAGGACTTACTAATATTACGCCGTTATGTTACTGGTTATAAGTTTGTAAAACAGTCGTTATTCGGTGTAATAATATTGGTCGTTAAACTCAACATTTTGATATTAATTTTAGTAATTATTAACAAACCAAAAACTAAATAAATTGTATTATTTGCTGCCCTTGTCAGTCTTGCAATACTATGTTTACAGTCGCAATATTTCTTTTGATTGGTGTGAGTGTTGTCCGGAGTACTCGCGACGCACCATCTTGTGAGGAGTACGTTTGTACGCCCGCAGTTAAGTTTCTCCAAGATTACGTCGGCATAGATACTACGCCTGGGAGAGATTTAAGTGAGTATTATATTTTAATACCCCATTTGGTATTCAACATGAATAGCAAGGCAAGTTAATCACAGAAAAAATGCTGTGTAAAATCAGTCGTATCAGTGACCATTTGCTTTATGTAGAAAAGAGGTGGTGGTAACTAAAGGTAAAGGTGGGGACGGCAAGATAATTAGACCTAAAACATCGGGAAAAACGGAGAAGTTAATTGGTTTACTTTAAACTGTTGGTACTTCTACGTACTTTTCCGATAGTTCACTACGGGCTCTGCTACTGTTAAAAAACCATAAAAATGTTTAGATGTCGGGTGTCTGTTGTAATTATAATCTGAGTTCAGAAAGAGTGTTATTAAACAAATTATTAATTAGTTGGGCCGCCAACAGCTTCACAATTAATTCATTTGTGCAACAGATGTTGTTGCGCGGTCTGCCACTACTCACACACACACACACTAAAATGCAACGACGGTTAAAATATTTTTTTCTGAAATAGACTTTCCCTGTAGGCCCAGCCGTCGACATTTTAAAAAGGTTAGGAGAAGGCGAGAACATTGAAGTAACCGTGTTCGAGGCCAAACCGAACTACCCTCTGGTTATATTTAAATGGCCGGGACAAGATCCCTCCCTTCGAAGCATTCTTCTTGTTTCTCATATGGACGTTGTACCTGCGTGTTATGAGGTATGAGTTTTTGTATTTATAATTTATTGAATTGCTTGGAGCAGTCCTACTGTCCAGCGAAGGACTTACAGCGAATGATGATCATTGCACTGATGATATTTTATAAGTACACACTGCACATAAATCATATATTCGCAAGCATTGAAATGATAATGATGAAAATTAGTGACGTTGTCCTTTTTACACCATTTGACACGTGTGAGTATGTCGCTGTCACGGTCTTTGGAACACTTTTGACCGGTTTTTGTATGGGTATATATGATTGCTTCTGCCTTTACCACATTGCGTCGAAACCACTACACACTAGCGCTAACTGAATATTACAGTACATATATACCTAACCTTCAGCGACCACGATCAGTAATTTATTTACTTTCGTGAACTAGAATGTATTTTGGATTATAGCGACAATTAAATTTTAGGATGGCTGGACTTATCCTCCATTCTCCGGAGAAATCAATGACGAATGTGAAATTGTCGGGCGAGGCACTCAAGATATGAAATCTTTTACAATCCAATACTTTGAAGCTCTTAAAAACCTTAAAGGAGATAACGTAACATTGCTTCGAAATGTGTATATGATTGTCACACCAGGTTTGTGATTGATCTGAATACTGAATCACTCGTGTAATTAAATTGATATTTGCTTATTTTTTTACCTTCTAAATTTTCCAGACGGAACAACTGGATCAAGGAATGGCATTGTCCCGTTTCTAAAATCTAAAACATACAATAAAATGAATGTGGGCTTTGTCCTGGGCAGAAGTGTCCCTAGTCCAAATAATGAAATGTTTATATTCAATAGCGACAAAACAACTTGTGGTGAGTTAGTTGTATATTCATTTTATAGCGGGTCCTACGTATACAAGTAGTCCTACAAGTGCATTTGCTAAACTTCACAGGAAAGCGATTTAAAGATTCTACGCCTTGTAACTTTGACATAAACCTATGAGATTTTAAAACATATTTTATAATTATAGGAAAAGGATCCTATATTTAAATTTGAATATTATATGACATGTAATATTGTATGATTGTTTCTACCAAATGTATCAACAGTTGTCCCCTTGACGTGTTGCCATCATAGCTTAATTTAATTTAAACCTTATAAAGATAGGTACTTGTATCAATTACAAAAAACCAACAAACAAAGTTGACGCGGTAGGGTACCGGGGCGTATACTTGGGTTTAAGCGTCACTTCACGCTTGCGCCGCGCGGATTGTAACCGTGTACTCAGGTATACAAAGAAACTATATGCGTGTACTGTGCACGGTACACGGTGTACAAGTGCAAGCGACTTCCACCAGTGTTGGTAAAAACACTGTCAGTGACCAAACTACAAGTTCGTATATTCTAAACTAATGGGTGGTAACTGAATTTTGCAGGATATAAAATATAGGTTTTTAGCATAAAGTTGTTGTGAGGCAAAATTTGAGAATTCAAAAACAGTTTTAAAACTTTAATTTGTTTTAGGTAGTTATTTGTTTTGAATATGAAATGTAGTTATTTGATGAGAGAAAATGGATGGTTTCAATTAGATTTTACCCGTGGCAAAATGAGACGCACGCAGTATGTATGTATATATACTGTAAGTACAGTGTACATTTTCGTGATCTGTTTCAGTGTTCCGAATTGACTGCTACAATCCATCTACATATAGTGCATTCTTGCCCAACATTAATACAACCACATATGGATCGGTACTCTGCACGTTCTTTTATTTTAGGTAATATTAATTTAATATACTTTCAAATTAGTAACATTGTTTTCATTAATTAATTCGCAGTGTGCAAAAATATTCGCATATTACGATCAATTGAGAGCGGAGCAATACAGAATATCATTAACTACTACTGATCCTGGTGCTTTTACTTCAATTAATTTTATCGGTAGTCAAGTGAGTATCATTGAATATTTATTACATGAAGTTAGTATGCTTTTGTTTGTAATATTTCTTAGCGCCTGCCCCGCCGTCGCCTTTGCCGCTCCCGTAGCCAGGAACGACGGGACCGCCGGGCGCTGCGACTGCGGCCACCGACTGACTAAAAAGTGACGCTGATGGCCCGTTCTTTGGTAGTTTATGGACGTAGTTTTTAAGCCAATACCCGGGTCAAATTTTGAAGTTGATATATTTAATCTTCAATTAATTTCATTTCCTCTCCTTGTCTTCTGATAGTGAAGAAGTGAACAGGACTAGAAAGACACGACTCCCTTGCTAGTCCTCTTCACTATCCAACATAAAAACTGCCAACGCAACGTGCGTTTTGCATATTTGCATACAGAATGTGAGTACGTAATACACAAATTATATTTACAGAGCCTTATAGTATACTCCATGTTATCAGCGCATGTAGCTAATTACTACACCGTCAACTTGGCACATAACACCTCATTGGCTGAATTTTTCCAAAGAGTAAGAGTTAATTTTAATATCTTTATATTTTTCTATCCCTCAGCAATACTTTTTTTCGGAATAAATCTTTCTCTGTACCCTTGGCAATGTCTTTCTCAGTTCAATTGTCTGACCAAATTTCATGGTGATCGGTTGAGACGTTAAGGCGTTAATGCGAAAAAGCAAACAAACGTACATTTAATATTTAACAATGGCGGAGCCTGCAACAACATCTGTTGAACGACTCGACTGGTGAAATATCACGATCTCACAGGAGACAGCCCTCTAGTTGAACTTTTCTGCATTTTGTCCTTTCTAATAAGGAAAGGATAGGAAGGAGAAGAGGAATGGACGGGGGAGGGAGGAAAAGGAAATATCCTTTTTTCTATTTATCCTCCCCTCTGTCCATTAAAGGTAACCAACGCATCTGCAACTCTGTTATTGTTGTTGTGCTTGGTACTGATGCCTGTGGGCATCGGTCACTTAACATCAGGAAACCCTTGCTAGTTTGCGGCCTCATTCCATCAACAAAATTGCAATATTAGTTAGGATGAAAAGCATTATATAAGCAATGGGCAGCTGAATAATGTACTTATAGAGGTCTTATAAAATGGCCGCTGATGAGAATCAATGATAAAAAAAGTTACAGTTTGGTATAAACATATGTTCGTTTGTGTAGGTACGAGGCAGGGCTTCGGAGGTAACAGGAAAAATCACGGTGAATTTTGTTTACCTGCGTAGAAGAACGTTCGTAACAAAGGCGAACCGCAGTAATCCCTATTTCGTTGCAATTAATGAGACTTTCAACGATATGTAAGTAAAAAAAGTGCGAATAGGTTTGCAGATTAAACACGATTCGTTACCGTGGGCTCGTATACCCGAGACATTTACAAAAAATCTTGTGATCTTAGTTTTCTGTAAAATTAACGAGCTACGTTCGCATTATCATTGTTGTTGTCATATATAAAATAAATCATTTTTTTTTCGGGCACGTTGAAAGGATGAATGAAGAGAGAATAACAAAACAAATTTATGTTGCAAAAGTGAGTGGCAGTGTTGGTAGGGGACGCCCTAGGAGAACTTATATCGATCAGATTAATGACTTACTAAAAAGGGCGATATAAGGAGAACCCATAACCGACGAGCATGCATGCGTAGATGTATGAATGTGGAAGAAGCGAGAGACGTGTGTCAGGATCGCGCCACATGGAAATCCATGATATCTGCCGTAATGTTTTATGTTATGGGCGTGAGCGCATATTTATTTATTTTTATTTATATCGCATAAGCAAGTTTCGAATCAAGTTTTAAGAACTTTTAAATTTGTTAAGTCCTGTACGTTTTTAAAGATGCGTTGTAATATCGTGTTCACGCTGGCGAAACATTCGCGTAAAATGTATTTATCTAACAAACTGGGATAATATGTTTTATGTGAATGTTTGCGGGAGTGAGTCAAGGTCACGGCGTCATTGCCACACGTCGACTCTCCACGCACCTCCGTAAACAAGAAAAACACATTTTTAAACAAGTTTCGTACGAGAACGTAGTACATCATTGAATGCGAACAGAGTTTATAAGATTTTTAAAACACATACAAAAATTTTGACATTTGTCGGCGTTACGAAGACGAGCCCCACATGAAGCTGATTTGTTTGATGCGTTTCGAAACTTTACCCATTGAATCTGATTCTAAATTTGTATCTATAGGTGATAGGAACTAAATAATAATATGGTGCTAACTTTTAGTAAGTACGTGGCAACTGTCTCACAATATTAATTAAATCCATGAAGTCTCGTCTCGTGACAATACACAATGACGTACTAGTCCTCACTTTAATGTAGGTTAGGAATAGAGAGCTGCGTTTGGCAGGAAAAGCATGCTAGTAGAGTTAATACCGTTAAGAAGCGATCCATAAGACGTATATTAGGCCCCACGTTAAATAATAGGATTAAAAATAGCGTTATAAGGGAAAAGTGTGGCTTAAAAGTGGACGTTGTGACTAGAATTGAGAAAGTTATGCTTCGGTGGCACGGCCATGTTGAAAGAATGAGTGAAGGAAGAGTAACGAAACAAATTCATGTTGCAAAAGTGAGTGGTAATGTTGGTAGGGATTGTCCAAGGAGAACTTATTTCGATCAGATTAGTAACATACGATATAAGGAGTACCCATAACCGACGAGCTTGTGTGCGAAGATGTATGGATGTAGAAGAAGTGAGGTGAGGTGTGCCAGGATGGCGCCAAACGGAAATTCATGACATGCTTTTCTGCTTTTTTGTTCACAAATAGTTTTAAGTTCTTTTGTCGTTGATTTCATCGCAATTTGGGTTGCACCTATAATCGAGATGGCACTCGCCAAGCCTGTTAACATAGTATGTGTATCCAATTGTCTAAAGTTAGTGTTCCATCTTATTGGTGTAACATAATAATAAAATAATAAAAAAACCTCTACCTACCCCTCTGGGTTACGGGCATGAGCGTATATTCATTTAATTTCTTGAACATAGTTTGACTATTTCTTACTAACTGAACTCCTACTTACAGTATTTACAAACGACAACGATGATAAATAACATTTTAAAATATAATTACATGTTTTTCAGAAATATACCCCTTCACCTGACTTCAGGTTACACCACAGTTGACATATCGTTCGTCGTAGGAACTGGTGTACCTGGATTTGGAATAACACCTCAGCGGAACACTCCAAATTTAGTAAGCGGAGTTAACGAACGGTTATCGTTACCTGTCTTCTTCGAGGGGATTGACATCTACGAAAGAATTTTACGCCGCATTGCTAATTTACGTGATGAGCAGGTCGCCGATGATCCTACGGTTTACCTAACAAAACCTTCTATTGTATAGAGAATTATCATTATACATTGTCAATTGAAATTGCATACTTTCAGAATTGTTGTTGAATTGGGAATACATTTTACGCCATACATTTAATGGTATTTTTTATGAAAGTACATTCTTCAAGAATCTACAATTTCAATCGGGCAATAATGCAAGTCGCAAAATTGAAACCGGATGAAGAATAAATAAAATATTCGACGTGTGGTATGTCGATACTATGCAGAACAATCGTATGGTTTAGCTAAATGTTGCAAAAGAAAAACATTTTCACCAAGCAGGCAGTGCCTTTTTTTAATGTGTTTTTACATTGTGGGAACAGAGCGTCAATATTTTTTGGGAAAAGCAAGAATCTTATCATAAAAATACTTGGAACAGTTTAAAATTCATGAGATATGCATGTAAATTATTATTTATTTTTAAACATGTTATTATTACCATATATACATATTACATTTTTACCTTACTGAACTGATACCTTTTCATATAATGTAAACATAAAATGTGTCAATAAAAGCCACCACCTTATAAAAAAAAACATTAAGACGCTACTAGTAACACCCTCTGTGTAAGTTTACTATATGGAGGGCAAAGCTAAGGGTAACCTAAGAACTTGGTTTCCTTGACATGTTAATGTAATAAATGCTGTAGTAAAAGTAAGGAGGCAAACAAGCAGCAGGTCTTATTTTATTTCAGCTAAATATTTAGTGCACCACTTAGCAATTTTCTACAAAGTAGACATTATATTACTTTATTAGCCACCTGCCTCAATTATCTACGGGGTAATTTCTCCATACTACTTTCATCCCTACAATTCAATAATTACAAAGGTGAGAACAAAAATTGAATTCTCTACAAAACTTTAATTCATGTGGCCCAATTGTTTAGGCTGTGTGTTATATAATTTATTTATTTTATATATAGAAGAAAGACAAGAAAAAAAGTAATTTCATATTAAGTGTTTATAGCCTCTTCTAGTACATTAATTATCTTATCTAACATATCCTTGCTAATGTCATACACCTTCTTATCTTTGTTGCCTGTTTTGGTTACTGTTAGCAATAAAAGCTGTACCAATGGAAATTTCATGGTTTTAAGTTCACTCGTACCAATCACAAGCTTCATAAGCCAGTCAAAATCTTGCACCGTTTCACCATGAGCACTGTTAAAATGAATTACTGTAGATATTAGTAATTCGCTTTTGCCTTGATTAAGACATGTAATGAAATGTGAAACTTTGTTTTCACTGTATTGTTTTGATTCTAATAATTTGGTTAAGGCACCGAAATCAAAATTTGTTTCCAAAATACAGTTCTTCAATTCCTCCTTGGCTTGTTTTGAATCATCTTCCGACAAAATATGAGCGAGTTTCCAATTGTTTGCACTGTATAGGTTGCTTATTAAATCATCTGTAACCTACGAAAAAAGACTTGGTCTTAGGAGCAATCGCATTAAGTAAAATATAAATTTTATAAAAGAGTGTAACGAATATAAATTTCTAATACCTACTTGTCTGAAATCATCAAGCAAAGGTATTTTAAATAACTTATCCATAATTTTAACAATTGTCAGGAAAAACAGACTATGCCATTCATGATTCAATTAGAACACATTTAAAAGTATATGTAACACTTTAATAGAAAGCAAATACGGTGTAATATTTTTATTTTAGGGTGGTTGACAGTTGATCGAAATCAATAGATTCGACATTGCCAAACAGTGTTACCAGTAATTATAAATTTTATATCAGTGGAATATACTACTTAAAATAAACTTCCTAACTATTTAAACCTAATTAAAAAATTCGCATTAGTATCTTAGTAGCAGTAGTCTAACACCTCGTTCACACATTTACGTCTGACCAGATTAAAACCGAATGTTGTATTCACATGGCGCTGTCGTGACGGTCAGCCCCGCATCCGGGTGTCTTCGGTGCACATGTGAAGGTGCGCTCGGCGTTGCCCCTCTCCATCTGCCCGTGAGCTCATTCGGTTGTAAGATACGACAAAAACCACATCGAATGATCTTACGTGTGAACACATGTGTAGTAAATACTATGTCGCCTAAACCGCATCTTTTATTGTCGGTCCAGTTCAAGCCGTCAAAAATGGATGTCAACTTGAGCTGATTAGGTTTTTCTATCGATCTTAATACCGAATGATGGTGTGAACTGTTCAATAGCCACTGGTCCGGATCCTGTAAAAATTTAGATCGGACAGAGTACGACACGGCTCCATGTGAACGGGCCGTTAGTCGTAGTAATCATTTCTTGTCAATTTGATACATACTTTACCTATCTGAATAGAGATACAAAACAAAAAAAGAAGTACAAATAACTTTATTCCTGTATTGTGATTGATAACTAAAACAAAATAAGTTTTAACATAAATCATTTCACTCAGTAAAAATGTTTATTAATATTTACAAGAACACCTTTACAACATGGAGTTTACAAAATGGAGGCTGGAAAACGTTTTACAAAATGTACTACTAATAAATGCAGTATTGTAACATCTGTTAAGCAATTTATCATTCTACACGCTGTGCACAAATACATGGTTTATACGTTAATCAATTGACAAATGCACGATAACTACCAAAAATATAAACATTTTAACAAATTTCACTATGTACAGTAAACTAAAGTTTACACATATATTCATCTCATATCTCTCCATAGTATAATTTGTTAAAATAATATATGTGTTAACAATAAATTGTCATATAAACACAGACAAGATTTCAACCGATTTTTCAAGTATATTCTGCGCCAAACAGATGTTCTGTAACCTCCAGTATTCAATGGTCTGTTGTCACAAAGACAGCTAAAAACCAAAAGTAGTCTAGTAGAAAAACTGTGTTTAACGTTAGGAAGTGAAACCCAAGGTACAAACAAAAAAAATCAAACAATAATATAATTACAATGTCAAATTCAAAGATTAAAATAAAAAATAAAGAACACATTCAAAGTCCACTATATTAGTTTTGAAAAATGTTGAGTATATCTTTTATAAAAGTACAAATTCACATGTTTATTTTTTTCGAGTAATCTTTCTTGTCTCAATTGTCTATAGGTGTATCGTGAATTAAAATGGCGAATAAGTATGTCTAATGATAAATGTAATAATTTGAAAGTTGCACCAACTGCAAAGAAATAAAAATATTCTTGCTTTAAATAAGAATCAGTGAACTTGAACTGTGCATTTAATAATTGCATTACATTTTCTACTTTACTAATAAGACAAAATAATAACCAGAAGCAACATTTGTTCAGTACTTCATTCAAAATAATAATTCTGATCGATTACTACCGCGCCGAAATAATGTCAACATCATTTGCGTAGGATATGTCATAGTGCCGTCAGTGTTTTAACTTGAAAGTGGCTCACTCCACCTCCACTCCACCACGACACACGTGATTCCATGAAAATTTTAAAGTTATAACATTTTTTTTACTACACAAAACCGATAGTTAACGTTTATTTAAAAAAAATTCAGAAACCCAAAACTGAACTAATGGGTATACCGGTTAAGCACACACGGAAAATATATTTAAATATAAACATATAATTGTGATCTCCGTTCACATATAAAATATTGTGCATCTGAAATGTTCACACATGTTCGACCAGACCTGTAGATATATCTCTAATCAGAAAAAAATGCAAATGAAACGTTAGATTAAAGATTAATGCATTAACCTATGAATGGATGGTTTATCCAACACGGCACCAAAGACAATTACTTTAAAATTGTTAGACTTAAAATGTTATGACGCATTTCAATGGGTATTAACAAAATTGGCAAAATACTTACATCTAATAAACTCAGTATGCTTAACCTGAGCAATTATACCTTTAAATGAAGAAATGGCAAATGAAGTCAGTGATTTAAGAAATACTCAATATGAAAATTAAGTGAATAAAAATTGCATAAACCTCTAACTTATGTATCGAATTAAGTAACAAACTAAAAAAAATATGCGACAAATTATAAAATTGTGTTTGTTATTATTTAAGTATACATTCACAGTCATACAATACACTGAAACATCTGTACAAATAACAAACTGTTTATTCTAAAACTGGTTGTGTATGTTTAACAAGTTCTAAAACTAATTAACTACATAAAATAAAACTAAGTACAATGTTTCTGTGATCAGTGACGTCATTGCCTTAATATTATATATTACTAACTACAACGCGGTTGAATTAACTGTGTACTCTGTCCACAAAAACCGAAAACGTATTTAACAATATGAAGCTTTCAATTTCCAGTTGCTACAACTAATGCCCTCAGTTTAATGACGTCATAGTCGCGTTCTTGAACAGTGTACATCATGACAATCTTACGAGGCTAGCGAATATAGTACAGCTTCGTCGCTCACCGTAGAAAGAAGTGAGGCAAGGAGTTAATTGTTTAAATTAAATAGTAGTCATTCAATGTATGCCATTCACATATGGATTAAGTCACATGTTAAAAGAGTATAAGCTATATGTATATGTTAATTTTTACTTATATAGACAATATATAATTTGCATAAATAAACTAAGGCATAATAATTATATATCTGTTAAGTCAACATAGAATCCTAATATTTATTGAAGTAAAGCAGGGTTTAAATGCATAGTTAATTCAATCCTGTTGTTCACAATGTAACATTTCTGATTTAAAAAAATAAAGATTTAAATTGTGATGAGCCTGGCTTAAGCTTTAGCACTTCACACTTTCATGTTAATATATATATATATATATATATATATATATATATATATATATATATAATATGAAATAGCAGTAACCAAGCGCGCTTATATTAACATGACATTAAGTTGGGAACCACTGGGATCACAAGGCAGTTTTAAAGCTTATACGCAGCTGTTAAGCTTATTATAAGTACACACACGTTTTTATTACAGTATCACATGTTCAACAAATTCGATATTTATGTTCAGACCACCAATTCAAACATTATTCGAAAAAAAAATGTTTCCTTTTGTAAAATTCGATTCGAAATAATAACTTTTATATCTAAAACGTAAAGAATTAAGTAAAGGGGCTGCCTTTGCGGTAACTACAGTAAGTTCACTTTAACGTGAGATTTTATGTAAACAAAGCATAAGACTTTTTATGGCAATATTTAATAAATATTTGCATGTTATCAAAGTTAAGAAAAGTGAATTAAAAAGTTAATAACATTACTTTACAAAACAATATGATCTCTAAAACATTTGTAATTTAGGTTTCGATTCGAATTCGAAGAAAAAAAAGTAATTCTATGCAAACACTAGGAGTTGATCATTGTTGGAAGCATTTTTGTATATTATGGATCACAGTAGAATCTGAAGAATTTATTGTAGCTACAAATACTGGATAATTAGTTACAAGTTCTAGTAGTCTTGTTCACACAAAACCTCTGGCTAAAGACAAAAACGATTATAAGGCAATTTTCGATGCCGAGATATAGTTTTATACTGGTGTACATATCTAATGATATAAAAATAATACTCTTACACAGTTAATTAATTTGTTTCCCTTTCGAGCTGTATTTAGTGTAACATGTATATCTAAATGTATATATATTTTGAACACGTTAAATTTAATAAGTTAGGTTTACACGAGACCCTAACCAAAAGGTATATAGATAGTTCAACGCAACTTGGCGCGTGACGTTATGTGTGCGTATTGTTTTAATACGTTTAACGGCATTCGACGGGGACTCGAGTTTACAATAGTGTTGCGTTATTATCTACAGATCTAAAGTCTGCGTTAATATACGCAACGTTCTGTTTTAATCGAGTCACAATTGGCTTAGTAATTGTTGATTTGACATCTTTATAACAAATATTGTCATATAATTTTGATAGTAGTGTACCATAACCAAACAATTTGACATTGACAATTTAAAAATAGCAGAATCTAGACCGTGAATGCTGACTGTCGAGACATTGACCAGAATACGCCAAGACGAGTTCAACTATCCATTCAGATAATTTAATTGACGAGGCCTGCGTCCTTGGCCATGCTGTAGAAGATGGAGTTCTTATCCTGGAGCAGCTGTTCGGGCGGCGCGTACTCCACCAGCTGGCCCTTGTCCAGGACCATCACGCGCGTCGAGTCCATGATAGTATTCAGGCGGTGCGCGATGGTCAGCACTGTGCAAGATGCAAATTCTGAACGGATTGTTTTCTGTAATACAAAACAAATATTATTAACAATTATTCAGACAAATATGTATCGAAGTAACTTTCAAATTTTAGATTTCATTCGATTTGTACCAAAATGATTTTTCATTTTTTATATTCCAACAAGCTGAGCCAAGCGGCTTCACCCGCGTGCAATTTAACTGACAATAAGGTCTATTACTGACTCGCCTAGGTGATAACAGAAATCTCTGTGCAAATTTTCAGGTCTCTAGGCCCTGATATGTCAGTTAGGCAATCAGTTTTTTCCTTTGTATATTATAGAGCACTAGCTGACCCGGCAAATTACTTTCTGCATATGCATTATACATAAAAACCTTCGTCTTGAATCACTATCTGGTGATGAAAACCGCATTAAAATCCGTTGCGTAGTTTAAAAGATCTAAGAGCCAGACAGCAGACGCGACTTTGTTTAATACTATGTAAGGATGTGCAACAACATATGTGATGAAAAAATAGTTTAGTAGTGTTGTATACCTGTATGAGTTCATCAGTCTCCAGGTCGACGGCGGCGGTGGCCTCGTCCAGCACCAGCAGCGGCGTCTTGCGTAGCAGCGCGCGCGCCAGGCACACCAGCTGCCGCTGCCCCACCGACAGGTTCTCCCCGCCCTCCGAGATCTCGTGCCGGAGACCCGCTTGCAGACCTGATTCCATTCCTCATACTTACATACTTACGACGAATTAGCTTATACCCAAGGCTTTTTATAGTGTCAAGGGATATTTCTGTATTATTTTTGAGAAAACCAACTACAAATTTTATGTAATAAGTATGAATAATAAATAGAAACAGACAACTAATAACAACTTTTCTCTATTGGAGACTCACATTTTACATTTTACAAAAACATGGTCATAAATCAATGCAACATAAATTTTACAATATTTAAATATTAAAGTTTAATGCTCTTTTGGATGACGTAACCCTCAAATAGATTCATCAATTCAACAGATTCGATGTTATAATTAATACATCCACAGAAGTTTTTGGACGAAGTTTTTATATTCCGGTACGCCTTAGGACTGCGACCTAAGCAGTGTGAGAGTAAGTAGCTTGGACAGATGGAACGATCCAAACGGGGTAGAATCCACTACCTAACAGAATACCGAACTAGAAGTTTTTATAATTCTGCGTTTCATTTGATCTACTATGTGTAAAATAGGCTGAAAACACTCCTGATTGCTACGGATATTGAAAGTTAGCTTTCGTCACAGCATTTGATGGGCCACTTGCTCGACTCCTGTCTTCTGCTTCAAAAAAGTAATTTAAAAAGTAAATAAATTATTACAGATACTTAATATCACAGACCTTGCACAAATGACTTGAGGTGCGCATGTTCGAGCGAGCGCCAAAGCTCCTCGTCCGTGTATGTATTGAATGGATCTAGGTTCATGCGCAGCGTTCCCGAAAACAGCACGGGGTCCTGCGGGATGATGGTGATCCGCGAGCGCAGCTGGTGCAGCCCGATCGTCGAGATGTCGATACCGTCGATCAGGATCTTGCCGCCCATCGCCTCCACTATCCTGTAAACGAACATGTTATATTTAACTTGATAGAGTGACGTCACCACCTTGGCGGCAACGTCACGCGTTTCCGTACCTTCAGTGCATGTTAGTCACGTGACGTGACATAACGTCAGTCCTGTCGTGCGTAGCTTACCTAAAAAGTCCGAGGGTGAGCGTGGACTTGCCGGCGCCGGTGCGGCCGACGATGGCGAGCTTGTCGCGTGGCGCAACGGCGCATGTGACGTCACGCAGCGCCGGCTCGCCCGCGCGATAGCCCAGCGTCAACCGCTCCAGCTGCAACGCGCCCGTCTCCGGCCACGTAGCGCCAGGACCGTTGGGCACCGTCCACGCAGCTTCCTGACATTACAAACATCATTTTTAAATTATAAAATAGTGTATATAACTTGTTGAAATATGCTCGTTTAGGTTAGGTCGATTTTACAAACGAGCAAGCGGATCACCCAATGTAAGATGAGCGCTACCCATAGACATCCGCAACAAACAAATGTGTTCCAGATGCCTACCTTTAATGGACAGAGTGCATAGACAGGAAAAAGGATATTTCCCTTTCCCCGTTAACCCCCTCCCCGTCCAATCTTCTTCCTTCTTCTATCCTATCCCCCTTATGAGGAACGGGTGGAAAGGGGAAGAGGACTGAAATTAGGCCTCCGGCACCTCACTCGTCGGACGAATGCAGAGTACTTCCACTACACGCCTGTTTTCTGTGAGTTCGTGGTATTTCACCGGTCGAGCGCGCCAATTCGAGCAACAGATGTTGTTGTTGCGGACTCTACCAATGTAAAATACTGTCAAGCCCATCTTGTTTTTAGGACAAATCGATAAATGCGGGGAATACAAGATGCATTCTCTAGCTTCTGTTACTTATGTCGTTGAAATGTTCTATAAAATTAAAGAAAAAACTCACCTGTTCAGTTTCAGCATATTCCTTTATTCTCTCCACAGCCACTATGTTTGTTTCTACTTCTGATGTCATCCGCACTAGCCAATTCAGTGTTTGTGTAATCTAGAGGGATTTTATACATCAAAATTATTCTGTATCTATTGTTAAAAGATACAAATAATGGTATAATTTCGAAGAAAAGAGACTACCTTCTCATCGCGCCATGGGATTATCGGACGTAGAATGTAAAAGGAAACCTTTCATCTCGATTCCAAGTTAACTCTTACCCGTAAACATCCATAAAAACTACCACAGTTGCAGTTCACCATTGGGAAGCTAACGAGGGGCTCTGGACATCCCCACCATATAATGATGAACCATTTAAATTTCACACGTTCAATTTTCACAGACATAAAATCATTCTCATCAGCTTTTTGAGAGGTCATGTCCTCTCGTGCTCGAGTAGTTACATAAATGCTACTCACTAGCGCTAATCTGTGCCTCGTTCATGAGCTGATATACAAGTTAGGAGCAGAATCAAACCTGCAAGGCGTAGCTGACGGAGAGGCCAACAAGGCCGGGGTTGGTGGAACTGCGGTCTAGCACGGCGAACAACGCCGCAAAGAAGATGATGAAGTTGCCGATCATCTCGAGTCGGACCGCCAGCCAGCGGTTGGCGATGCAGCTCGGGTAGTAGCACGACTGGTTGTGGTCCACGCCACGTTCTGACTCCTCCACAAACCTAACAATGACAAAATTTCAAAATACTACATTAGCATCACATTGTGTGAGCCTTTTGGTATAAATGGTTATACCACTTATAAAGGGAGGTTCGTTTTAGTTTCATGTTAAGTACTACATACGAATTTATGTCATGTAAAACATTGTATTTGAGTCTTGATAGTCCTCCAAAGCATCTATCATCTTATTGCGTCAATGATGTGCATTGCCTGAGAGATTGCAAGAGGCGCTCTATTTTCTTCTCGAGTTAGTTAAGTAACACGACCCTTCAATGGATAACATAAAACGGGGGCTTCCGAAAGGGCTTCTAGTTGGGCCATGACATTTGATAGTGAATATTCTAGTTACCTATTTGTGACGCCGTACGCCCGTATCGTGGTGGCGCCAGTAATACTTTCGCCGAAGTGCGAGTATATCGGCGAGCGGGATACTGACTCCAGCCGCTTTAGCTGGCGCGACGTGGCGACGTAGAAGCGCTGGATGACGTAGTACAATAGCCCAATAGGCAATATCACGCTCATGAAGATCGGCGTCGAGAAACTTATCACAAACAGCGTACCTAGGACCTGATATAAAATCAATATGTCAACGACGACTGTTCACAAATGCAACGGAAAAAAATACTATAAAAGATAATTAACAGTAAAAACATCATCGAAAGTGAAAAAACTCTATTTCTTAAAATATCCAGTTAAGAAATAAGGTTTGTACTTGTTAATATACCACTTATTTTTATCCAATAATTGGGATCAGTTTACCAATATTGATTATTAAAAAAATGCAATCGGTTATTTGATGTTCTCTAGCAAAATGTAAGTTGATTCAACCATAATTCAACATTTTATTGTTCGTATATTACTGGTGTACCGTCCGTAATGTCGCATTAACTGTAACATTACCGTTACCTCAAACGCGCAATATATGACGTCGGAGCTCTGCGAGGGCAGCAGCGTATCGAGCACGTCAACGTCCTTCGAAAACCTCGACAGTATCCGGCCGAGGGGCGTCACCTCGAAGAATTGCAACGGTGCTTTTAACACATTCTCCAGTAAAAGAGCGTGCAGTATCATCGCCGCCCGCCAACATCCCAAATAAGGCAATAAATCCGCTAGAAACGACGCTAGCGCTGCAACAATGTTCATCAAGGATCGGTGATCGATTGACAATGGAGACATCTTGCGGTCACTCTTAAGTTATGTTGTCTGGGAGTGTTAGGAGAGTTTTAATTGTTTCAGTTTTGAAATGAGGTTAGTTATACTTTTTTAGTTCTTGTTTATGGAAACTATGGAGTTTACCAGTGTAAGTTAATAGCCAATACCCATCAAACGAGATATGTGAATAATGAATACATTATTTTAATATGAAATAATCAATAAAGCTAATTATTCAATAAAAGTGAGAACTACTACGTTTGCGGGCGAACGATGATGTGCAAGGTGCTTCTCTAGCCACTAAAATATCACGACATGCAATAAACCTGGTCAAGGCTTAGTTAAAAAAATACAAATTTATATTTACCCCTCGGAAGTCGTCGTTGCTGAAACCCGACTATACTATGTCAACACTTCAAAGCACATATAAACCAATATTAACAAGTTCGTAAACTGATCCCAACATATTCATGTTATAAAATTACATGGTCAGCGAAACGAGACAAAGAATGTGAACAAACTTGAGAATTCAATTCAATGTTTATCGTATATTTCTATGTTTTAAATATTCAGTGAGTGTTATGTACTTATATGAGGCAAGTTTTATCTGTTTGTTTGTGTGGGATAGACTCTAAAACTACTGAATCGATTTAAAAAAATCTTTACCAATTGGAAGCTCATCTGTTAGCGAGTAACAGGCACATAGTTTATCTATCTACCCGAGCGCAGCCGGGGCCGGTGTCTAGTCTATTAAAAATTACATTACATTTGTTTGTTTATTCTTCATCTCATTACGCTGGTAGTCGTATTCATTCAAATAATAACGATTTTGCGGATGGAACATTTCTTCAAAAGTTTCTATTTTGTATCGAAACTAGATGTGGCTTTCCAGGAACCGTTATTCCGCGGACCACATCCACGATCGTTTCAATTCTCTATAGAAAGACAATTCATGAAACAGAACAAAACAAACTATTTAAATGTATGTCCAACATACAATTAATATACATAATACATTTTTGTTAGCAGATCCTCCCTTAATATGTTAGTTTGTTTAAGAATCTAATTTAAACAAAAACCAAAACATACACCGAGGCCATTACGATGTAATTGTTCGTTTATTGACTTTATTAAAGCTTAATTAGGAGGAATATTTGTTATGCATAATTTTATATTGAACGCATTTTATAATATAAACGTACGGTTGTACATTGTCAGTTTATACACAGCGATAGATTGTGTATATTGTGCGGGTGAAAACGATCGACGGAGTGGTCCGCAGAGCAAGGAGCGGTATAGCCGACATGGCGTACCGAGAAGAAGCACGAGGTCCATCCTCGGAGCGTCATGGGCAGCACGTTGTCGAGCACGTCGATGTCCTTGCTGAAGCGGTTGAGCACGCGGCCGACGGGCGTGCAGTCAAAGAAGCCGATGGTGGGCGCGTGCAGCACGCCCGCCAGCAGCGTCGCGTGCAGCGCGCGCGCCGCCGCCAGCGTGCCCAGGTACAGCGCCAGCGAGGACACCGACACCGAAATAACTGTGTGCAACACTCACGCCTCAACAAAAGCACACACGCTCGAACGGATTACCCGTTACATTTATTATTCAGGCGAAAATATGTATCACACAACTTTAGATATCAGGACAACTTCAAATTTCAACTTTCTTAATTGATTTAGCTGTTTAAAAACTTTTGCTCATCAAATTCAAGCCTTTGACAACCAAAATGAGTCTGTTGCAAATTAAATTTATAATTTCTATAGGGTCAAAGAGCTTCTCTGGTACTGTTGCCATGAGTCTTAAGGCGGCGGTGGCCACATCATCTCTACCTATCTAAATAGACTTTGTTCCAAATCATGATGGAAATTTATACATATCATACAATTTCACTTGACTCTTCCTCACGATTTGCAACATTTCTGATGGAAGTATAAAAAGTGTCATGGCCGTTATGTATGGTAAGTGAAGTTTGTTAGTTTTCAACATTTCCACCTCGATTCGGAACAAACTGTAAATTCTTGTGTGAAGTGTTATATAAAATATCGTTATGTTCATCGGTTCACTACTTCCAAGTTCTCGTTTTGTAATATTATAGATAAACAAACACAGCATGCAAATATATTTTCAAGAAAATGAGTTTGCTAGTACCAAATTATGTATAAATTTAAATGAACATGCAATCAATTGTACAATATTAAAAATATTTATAAGTAACATGCAATGATTGTTTATGGTCACTTGCCTTGAAATATTAAATATTATAGAAAATATATCATAAATACTAATATAATAAAGTAATGTATTCATTATTTAATATTAGGAATATTTAATATTTGTAATTTCATTTATATACTAAATCTAGCCAAGATTCAATTTAAAAATTGGCGTAAATTTGTGTGAAATTGGTTCTTTTTAAATTTCTTCAATACCAATTTAGTATTGTTTAATGGTCTCCCCAGTTGATGACATTAAATAAAATCAGTTCATTCAGTCATATTTGATGAATCTTTCTCTGCGCACACGTCAAACTCCTTGCATTCAAGTTATGGTTTATTATTCATCCGGTTTTTGTTTCTGGTGTCCAATAATAATATCTTTTTACATCTCATAATAAGAATATCGTTATTTTAAATGATATTATAATGTAAAAAGTAGCAGATGTGCCATTAGCGGTCGAAAAGTGAAGACTCGAAAGCGTACTAAATGGGACGCTTTCTCTTTAGCTTGCGTCATTTACGCTTGAGTGACAAACACCAGCTGTCATCTGTTTTGTTCTTATTTTAATTCCACTAACCATTTGACATGTGCTGTCACTATCTTTAGAACAATATTTACCGTTGATTTTATATGAGTATAACATATCTATAGCATAAGATACCATTGGTTATTTTACTTATGTACACAATTATCTAAAAATGACAAACACTGCTAATGTGCATAAAAATAGAGTGAATCAAATAATTTTAATAGTAATGTGGACCTTAACATTAATTAGTACCTTACATTAAGCACGCGTTATACAATAACATGTACTTTGGTTGTAAAGTATAAATTGCTTACGCCCCTTCAACAACCAGACCCACAATGTTAGTCAAGGCAATTGTCATGAATTTATCATATATTAGTAAGGATATTGTATTATAAACACCCTGTTTGGTATATAGCGTAGCCTACCTTGTCCGATGCCGAGGCCTCCATACACGCCTAGATACAGATCCCGCTTGCTCTTGTCTAAGGTACCATTTTCCGACTGGAAAATAAAGTAAATAAGTTCGGTGTTAGCTAAGACCACTGTTATTTTTTTTACTCAATCGGGTTAATATTTTAATATTTTTTTAAAAGTGTTTATAAGTTGATACGTACGATGATAGTTTTGTCGTTGGACCACTCGGAGAGCCAGTAGTTGGAGCCGACCTGGAAGAGCTGCAGCACGAGGTTCATGAGGATGGTCACCACCGACGCCAGCACGCCCACGCTCGTCAGGTAGTGCTTGTATACCGTCCATTTCACCTGCACCCATAACATTCATTGGGGTACACTACAGATAGCTGAACTTAACGCAGAGGGTAGGCAGCGAATACGGATGTTAGAAAAACTTACACTTGTTTGAAAACAATAGAATTATTTAGAATGCAATAAGCGTTAAGATAAATGAATACTGTTTTAGTTTTAGACGTATAACGCGATAACATAATACTTTTATGCTTGCCACAAAACTCACTTAACATTTAATTTTATACACATCTACTATACTATGCTCAAATACTCCCTTCGTTGGGCATTAAAATGTGGGACAGCGCCTGCTTTCTCTGGTGCGTAGTTATAGTGTCGATATTAATACCATACCCTGACGCAGACAGCATTTTACGAATTCCTGGTAAAATGCATTCTTCAATTCGCGACCGCGCTCTTCTACCAAATCGTAATGCGGTACTCGATAAGTGACGCACCGCAAGTCTTCCCTAGTGCACCGATGATATAGCACCGCGAGCAGTGAGTGTTTGCTATACACGGGTATAGTTAGATTAATGTTGCAGTCATGAATAGAAATAGTAAACATACACTGCCTGTTTCAGTTTTCTCAACTTCGATTAGTTTGTTCTTCTCCTTGAGTTCGTTGGGAGTGCTTTCTTCGGGAGTACGTCTCTTCACGCTGCCGGTTCTGTCGCCTGCAACAGAATTACCTATTCTTTATTAATACAATAAGAAGTAATACTGCAGTTCTTCTAAATACACTAAAAAGTAGTCTTCGTTAAGGAATCACAGTTGTTCCCCGCTTAGGTGGATGCCGCGTGTCTCTGAATGTGCACGATAAACCCAAAAGACAATGAACGGAAATTCAACATGTTTTCACCAGTAGACGGCGTGGTGAGATACATGGGGATGGCTGGAATATGACAATGATAGTTGAAGAAGACCCTGGTATTACGTTAGAAAAACATAGAGCTGGTATTTAGAGCCTTAGATATAAAATAGCATACAGAAGATAGGTACATACCTGCCGCTGGCTGGTCCGACTCCGAAGCGCTCTCGGACAGCGAGCGCGCGCGTTGTAGCTTGTTCTGGAACTCAGACCCCAGCTTGCTCTCCAGCTCTTGCTTGATCACGTTCAATTCTAAAATATTAATATAAAAAATTTCTCCTCTTATTTTATTTTTATTAGATTCTTAGCAAAATCCCTTCCAGAAAAAAGAAAGATCAAGAGCAATATTCCCAAAGCAATACGACTTAAGGACGTTCAAGACAGCAGCGCGCTCGTGCAGCGTTGTACATGTTCATGGGCGTCAGCGATTATAGTGTGTGTGTTTTTGAGTCGATCCGATTTTGTAGATCGTAAAGTCTCTGTTCAATCTGCAGATCGAATCGTATACTTTTGATCCGATTCTCGATACATCGGTTCAAAATTCATTATGAAAAAACTTTAATATATGACATTAATTTAAATTAAATTTCATATATTAACATTTTTTTAAAGTAACTACAATAAAAAACGAACCTTAAATTACATTAACCTAAGGTATAAAGTATCGACACTTCGTTTACATTTATGACATTAACAAAGTTTTAGATCGTACTATGGCCGTTCGATAATTACACTGTGTGCAAACCAGAATGTTTGGACAGCAATCGGATGGTTTCGCAGTTCAGATCGCATCGTTTCGATCTGATCCGAATATTGATATTATAATCGATATACAGCATGACCACGAACCAATCTTCGAAAACATCGAATCGGATTGGCACATTTCTAGGCGATTACTTAATTTTAGGCAATCTGCTTCGCTGTTTGTTTGTTTCTTTTGACACAGCTCGGAGAGTATCGGACGGCGCTTTTCACACAGACCGGCACAGATTATACTCTTGGGACTGACCGGCGCTGACCAATCCGTTTAACACAGACCTGCTGGAAGAGCACTGGCTGCGTGAGCGGAAGAACAGTTTATCAGAAGCAGCCGGAACCGGTTGCCTCTTATTGTTACACATTAGAGCATTTTATAAGTAACAAAAGAAATGAAATGTAAAAATAAATTATTCCTTATTTCAATCATTCAAAACTCTATTCTAATTGCGATCTAAATCTGCTGTCCTGTCCGGGCCGGTCTGTGTGAACGGACCCTTCTATATTAGAAATAAAATGTTAAATTTACCTTCAGGTGAAGTTCTCTCCGCGTCGCTGAGGTGATGAAGGAGGAAGTCGGCGAAGGCGCCCTTCTTCTCCAGCAGCTGCTGGTACGTGCCCGCCTCGGAGACCTGGCCGTCGCGCAGCACTAGCACCAGGTCGGTCTGAGCCAGGTACGTCACGTTGTGCGTCACCCACACGCGAGTCTTGTCCTTCAATAACCCACCGGGTCCTATCACCTGGACAAGAAAGAGAAGATACATCAATAAAATGAAACTGAGACAGAAAAACACCTTAATGGGACAAGGTGTGAACCTATACCTATATACACATGGTACCTATGTACTACATACACCGGATTTTTACGAAACATCAGACATATATTTTGCTTTAGCTGTAAATATGAGAAACATTACCAAACCTTTCAAACATCTATAACCTTTTTTATTATTAGTAACATCTTTTAAAAGTTGCTTAATAATATTATAGGTTTTGCAAAATCCTGAAATTAATTTTATAAAAGTTTGAAAATTTAAAATAAATATTTTTAAGAGCAAAATTCATTTATTTTTGGTCCGTACATAAGCAAAAATCACTGAATCGATTAAAATTGATCTTTCACTATTGAAAAGGATATACAGAAGTTACATGGGTTTTTATTGAGTGCAATATTAAAATGAACCCGGGCATTACTAGCAACTTGTAAAAACAAACGAAACCTAAGACCTACAACATAAGTACGTAAATTACAAAACGTATAAAAATCATAGCGTCTGCAATTTGTCTTGGACACACACAGGAATACAAATGTTTCAGCAAATATGTATAAAAACTTTGCTTCGTATCTTTTGTTCTTCAACTAATTTTGTTTTTCTGTTCAATAAGGGTCATGGTAATAGTCTATAAATATAAAAGATGCCATTTCCGATCCGAATTTTATTGGACACAATTCAATTCAACCCTACCCTCCCTATTCCTCGGAGAGCTTTTAAAAAACACATTCTTGAAGTTATACAGGTTTTAAAAACTAAGAATTTACGGGCGTTTTGTAGGTTAATAAAATTGCGTGCCTTGAGGCACACGTTTACAGGGATCTGTAGCTAGTTAGTCTCCTTTTATTAAATTTTTATATTGACGAAAATGTGATATATCGACGCACAACCCAATCCACTGGGTCTAGAAACTTGAAAATTTGGACAGAGATTTCTTCAGAAAGAAAAGATTTTTCTAAATATTACCCCTGACACCCTACAGGACTAAAGTTTGTATGAAGAAATAATAATACACCAATGTAAGTTGACCTAAGATCTAGATCATCAACCACACTAAATAGAGGTTAGCTTAGGCTGGGCATCATTCCCCCGACCGGGTTCCCGCCTTGTCGTGGCGGTGGGGTTCAGTAACCGTGGGTATGGGCTACCCACGGTGAAGCTAAGAGGAACCCAAGGCTGGTCCGTGAGGCAGGACCGGCCAGAGAGGGCCGCTCGAGGTGGGCTCATTGGAGCCCACCTTCGAGCGCGCAGGAGGGCTACGGGGACTTGTCCCCGTAGTGAGGGTGATTCGCGGAGGGAGAGGAGTGTTGGTAATGCGGTGTGCCCACTCGCCCTGCCCTCCGCGACTCAGCGGGGTCGCATCGCTGATGCGACGGCGGTGGGGCTGCGAGGGGAAGGGCAGCTTTCCGCTTGCAGCTGCATTTCGCGTAATCCCGGCGGCGACGCTGGGACCGCGGGCCTCTGTCTTTTTCAAGACGGAGGCCGCGAGGAGTGAACCTCTATAAAAAACTCAAGGCGGCGCCGGCGGGGGAGGGCGGGAATTCCCGAACCTGCATTGCACACGGTGCCGTCTTCTAGGAGCGCCCCAGACCATCTTGGGGCGCGGTGCCCTTTTAAGGGCGCAGAGAGGGGCCCCATCCCGGGGCGGCCAGTGCGCGTCGCGGTGTCACGTGCTAGTCATGCTCCCGTGGCGCCTACACCATGGCTATGAGGGAACGCGTGTGGTTTTAGTGGGTAGGCGCACTCCGGTTTGAGAGCCCCACAGACAGAGCGCGGCGGCATTACTGCACTGCCGCCCTCCCTCCTTCCCCGTAGCAGCGCTGGCTGGCGGGGAATGGGGATTCCCTGCCGGCACTAACAGCCCAAACGCCTAGGGGGTGAACTCAGTGGTTGGTCCCCCCTTCTTGGCAACTTCTGCAAAAAGCAGAGAAGACCACCGACAGAGTTTTTAGCGGGTATGTTACATGGGGGTATGGTATATATCACCACCGCACTGTCCCCACGGTGCGGTGGTATGCGTAATGCATTTTCCCTGTCCGAAAACAAAAAAAAAGGCTGGGCATCGTCGATTAAATTAAATTACACGACGAGTGAAACCGCGGACTCAGCTTGTCCGTCATCAACTTGTTCAACATCTAAAATACTAAAAGCTCGCAGACCAAATGTTCAAAAACGACAACTGTGATAACATCTTATTATTAATCCATACTTTTTTGTTTTCGTTGCTCAAAAGGTTGCACTATAAAATTCAGTACTCCCACAGAATTTAAAATATTTAAAAAAGTAATAGAGTATGAAATAAAAGCAAAGAGCGTGGGACTCGTTTGCATACATCGTACGAGTAACGTTGCCTGTTTATCAATAAAAACTAGTTTGACCGGGCGAGTGTCGCCTCGTACCGGCCGGCGCGCGAGTAGCCCCTTGACTTGTTCATGTATCAATAGATTCGCATAAGGAATGCATCAAGTGAACATCATTAACTCCTTACACACCATCTGATTTTATCAGCCTTAATAAGCCGACGGTGCTTACATACCGTCAATTATTAAAGAATATATTAAATCTGGAGAAAAATATCCATTGCAGGCCTTCTTGCGTCCCTCAAATCTCTTGCCGTCTTCACTCAGCGGTTACCAAAGCATTACACTACTAACACATAATTTAATGATTTTATTTTTATCTTATTTATTTATTCACAACAGAAATATAAATTATTTAACCACAAAATCTACCACTAAATTACTAAATTTTTATTTTTGTTTGTAAACTATATATGTGATAGGCGGCATGCATTTGTAACATGATTACAAGCTCCGAATCCACTCCCCGGGTGCGAGTGAGTAAGAGTTTTACGTTGCGGACGAACGGGTACCCGACGTTCCTCTACCTTCAATGTCCATCAACATCTTGTAGGAGCAACATTTTTCCCAATCAACTTTGTGTTTTATATAAGATTGCGAAAATATTCCGCTTTCACATAATCCGTTATACCACAATATTGATTTCCGTGCGTGGCGACCATTTTTTTTATTTTATCGCCCTGACATACCACGGTAACAATCCAAGATTAATTTGACTTGTGATAGACGAGGTAGTCTTTTTTCATGTTATTGGATTATCAATCTTACTGTATTGAAGATAAGGTGCGATTTGAAAACATATAATGCCAATTTATATAACCTTAGAGCAAAATAATAATAACATTTTATGTTTGAACTGAAAGGTCAACAACGTTAAAATAAAAAATAGAAACACATAATATCTCATAGCTATCCACTACGCGTTTTATAGAGCAGGAATGCCTAAATTAAGAAAATCTTTTGTTTTTATAAGTGCTTCTTCCAAATATATTTATTTTGTTATACTAATCGAAATATTTATTACACGATGGTAACATGGAGATATGACCGATTTGTAACTTTGACTCCGATTTGTGTATTATGACTTACCTTGTCGAAGATGTGTTTGCCGACATGCGAGTCGACAGCGCTAAGAGGGTCGTCGAGGAAGTAGTTATCTGCGTCGTGGTACACCGCCCGCGCGAGCGATACCCGCTGCTTCTGACCTCCGGATAAGTTGATACCTATACAAAAAATATATACACTTTGATACTTCACACGTTTCCATACACAATCTAGGCCTTCTAGGCATTAAGAAAAAAAATGCGTATCTTTGTTATTTACATAATAATATTACTTAAATAAAATGCCGATACAAAGGCAGCCGTCCGATCGAGCGACAGTAAATTTTGCTTAATACGCTATTGTTGTTAAACACATATATGAATTTTTCAGCCAAATTGATGGATTATGCACAACGCATTTATACAATGTAACACGGCGTCCGTCCGCAAAGATTTTAATAAATAATACATCTTAATTTATATAACACGATTTTTAATCGTTCTCACAATGTTCATGGAAAGTTGTAATTATTGTTCATATATTATGTACATAGTTAAACACACTTTAAGTTGTTACTATTTAGCATTATACACTCCACTGCGGTACCGGTTTTAAGTAACTATAAAAAAGGTACAAGAATACTATGCAACAAGGAATGTGACCCTTGTTTTACCGCATATCTAAAGGGAATTCAGTTAAGATCTGCCAATGTTGAGGGTCTAGCTTTCGAAGACTTTTCTTATTAAAGCTTTGAGACGTCACACGTCGCTCATCATCGCCTGTTTTATAAAAACAATTAGGTTTGCAGTACCCATCATCAATCATCACTTTAACGACTCCTTAACTTATGATTAATGATAACCATTCAGTCACTCAAAAAACTTTCTTCTTACTTATGTTACAATAGTAAGCGGGCGACAGGCGGACCGCAGAAAGTCGAACCTTAAGTGATTTTTCAATATGGTTCACATAAGATATGGCAAAATAAAACATGTGGTTCGAATAAGACTTTCACTTTTTTGATAACAAAAACAAATTCGAAGATAACAAGAGAAAATGGAGAAATACACTATGAACTCGTAAAAAATATTAAATAGATAAAATAATTATTCAAAAATACAGTTTTGCGTATTTCTGAATAATTACTTTTACCCACTTTCAAAATCTTTAAATTATACGATAGCTAGAAAAGTATAAATATGCATACATTCTATTAGTTAGTTGTAAGAACATACCCTTTTCGCCGATCTCTGTCTGGTCCCCGCCGGGCAGAACGTCGAAGTCCGGCTTGAGGGCGCACACGCCGATCACGTTGCTGTACTTGGCCTTCTCTAACGGTTTGCCGAACAATATGTTGTCCTGCAGCGTCGCGTTCTGGATCCACGCCTGTTGAGGCACGTACGCTATGCTGCCTGCGATAAAATCACCGACCAAAAGACTTAATAGAGGCAAAGTTGAACGTTTTGTTCGTCGTATATTGCTCAGCAATATGCTTATTTGAACAGTTCTAATGACTGCCTGTGTTTTTTTTATTATTTATTATCTTACCGAGGGTATTCACTCGTCCGGAGATCTTGTCCATTTCACCAAGCAGCGCGGCTAGCAATGAGCTTTTGCCGGAACCCACGGCGCCTACGACGGCCACTAGTGAGCCGCGTGGGATGCGCAGACTGATGTTGCGCAGCACCGGCTGCTCCTCGCCCCAAGAGAAGTGACCGTTTTCGATAACAAGAGGGTCCGCTGTCATACAATACAGTTCATTATTTTTTAATTTCTGTCATTAACTTACTAGCATTCTGAGCACTTTAACAAAGCTCGTGCTCGGAGATGGTTCGAACCATGGAGAAGAACCGGCAAGAAACTCCATGGTTACTCTTTTCAAATCCTCTGGTATTACAATTATTGTGTTACAGCATTAGTAGTTAAGCAATGGGCGATGGCGTAGGCCCGACAATAGGTCGTTTGTTTACTATATCAAAAAGGTAAAGTAAGAGAAATTTTTTTTTAAACAAGTGACATAAATATTGTCATGAGTGCTGTAACTGTTCTGAGGAAAGGATTTAAAAGAATGATTTAAGAATAACTGTAAAAATCTAAATCTTAATAGAAAAAATAAGATTACGAATTATCTCATTTTCTTTTCATTCATGAGCTACCAGGGAAGCCCGATTCAGAGAAGAAACTACCAAAAGGCTAGTGAAAGAATAACCTTCATCCATACATACATACTTACAAACTTTCGCATTTATAATATTAGTAGGATTATTGTACATGGAACTGCATTCATATCTTTTACATAGTATAAAACAAAGTCGCTTCCGCTGTCTGTTCCCTTAAATCTTTCAAACTACGCAACGGGTTTTAATGCGATTTTTATTAAATGTATAATGTAGTCAATATTATTGTAGTGAAAAGCAGAGAATTCCAAAGATTTGACGTACAAGACATATTTATGTGCGCGTACATTGCATTGCAAACGTTGGCTTAACCTGACTAAATATGCATTCAATGAAGATAATCGACTTGGGACTTGCTGGATAATCTATCCAGCAATTAATACAGCTAATAAGTTACCACAATACAAATTAATTGAAAGGCGGAAGGAAGTTTGCCGGGTCGGCAGGTTCTAATATAAATGTAACAAACAATTAACGTCTCACATTGTCAAAATTAATCGGCATGACTTTACTATGACGCGCTCGGTGTGATCTTATTTTCGTTATAATACTTGGAATACTTTTTTTCTCATCTCACAAATAATAAATACATTATTTTGTGCCAGTAGGTAGGCGGATCGGGCAGTTACTGTACCTACCGTTGTACCAGATGCATCATTTCCGGATCTGATAACAGTCGCCATCGCATAATAAGCGGCATGCACGTAATGCCTCTTTATTTAATACAATCAAAGAAAAAATCTGATGTTGCGGGGACTTAATCCGAACAAAAATATAACTGCAACACTATAACGAATACAATTCTTATTTGATCAAACCTATTGTGTTTAAAAGGTATTTTAAGCATTGATCCGTACAACATGTCCGGTCGTCAAGTTCTTTAAATTTTAATAACTACAATATTTCATTCAGAATTTTGATTGTATACGTTTGGTGCGGAACAAAATTATAAAGTTTTAACAAAACTATGAACTTAGCAACTAACTAATAGCCAATTAATTATGAGTTAGCACTCTCCGTTGACCGGCTTTTCTGCACTAACATGTGAATAGAATATTTCAATGATTCCAGAGTTAGAAGCTCCCAGGAAACCAAACCCTTTAATGATACCGTAAGTCGGCAATATCTGCCGAAATGACGTCACTTATCAAACCTTTCGCATGACATCATCACAAAGTACGAATACATCAATTTAGGCTTAATTAATAATTGCGACAAACAGAATGACGATTCGTTTTTATTTCTCAGTGCTCACGTGAAGGCACCATAATCATGTTAAATAATTGATCTTGACTGGCAGCGACCCAAACACAACTTATTAACTTCGAGGTTACATATTCCTAATCCTAACTAATATATGCACGAGATTTCGGTCGTGTGCACTCTCGGCACATGAAAAAACGTGTGAAATGTGACGGCATTCGCAGACTCTGTCTTATCTCCCCGCAAGTGCAATCATTGTTTATACGGCGATCGAAGCTGTACTATGGCCGTTAGTTTCGCTATATTATTCCACGATGTAAACTTTCGTATACACTGTACAAGACTCTTTGACGTCTTCGGACTCAGGTTTTATGTTAACGTGAACTAGTTGTCAGTCTCGGCAAGGACAGTGTATCTTTTGAAAAACAAATGCTCATTTAGTTAAATGGTCTAAACGTTAAATTAAAAAAATAATTATTTCAGCGATCTGTCTAAACTTTAAAGAGGAATAAGCGCCACTATGTAGCAACTTATACGTGCATCTTAAATAATTTTAATGAGTGTTTATTGGCGCGAGGCACGATGACTCGAGTCGTTTGTTCATGAGCGTAACAAATATGTATGTAGAGGTCAAGCGCCACACATACTTGGACTATTAACCCCACTCTTGAGAGTTCTAAACTTTTCTCGAGTGATAGAAAAATATAAAATTTATTTACACTATCGGTAGCCATGGTAATGTTGTATAGTTACTACTATTTACAATCTTTTTATTTTATTTTATCTATAATTCTACGTTATTATTTGCTGAATCAATTCATTAAAAAATCCTGAGATAAAAATTAGTACTTTCAAAAATTGGATAAAAACATTTAAGTTGCTGTTTAAGATGGCGTTGGTACATGCTTACCACTGGACGAAATGACTTCTAAGTAATCACTTTCATACATTGTAAACGGGAGTAACATTTTTAAAAAAGTAAACATACATATTGGAACATTGCTAACCGTAACAGTCTTATAGAGAAGAAATATTTGTTTGTTATAGCTAAACGAAGAAACGACTAGGCAAAGTCTTGTTAAGTAACATTATCAAGAACTAACACAGGGTATATTTTCAAATGTTAAAAACACGATAGACAGTATAGAGCTAGTAACGGCCTTTATATTTTTACCGTACTTGTTCAAGTACGAGTAAGGTAGTCTACAATCGTTTTCCCGCTCTTCACACTTTCACCATTACCAATTTTTTTGCATCTTTTTTATAGGTTACTCTCATTCTATCTCGTGTCGCCATATTTTATAAAGTTAAAATGAGGTTTTAATTGAAAATTGTACTTACGTTCACTCTTGTCGTGTTCCACAGAGTTGACGTCGAGTTCGTCACAGTTCATGAACTTGTTCAATCTTTTAATGCCGACAGACGTCTAAAATAAAATATAAAAGCTGTAGTCTAGACAGAAGCGAAAAATGTGAATTTATTTTGTAATAATTATGTACAGAAAAAGAAAAACTATGAAATATTCATAAATATCTTATGAACTCAAATATGTTGCCAAAACTCGATATAATTTACATTTTTTTAATTCTTTACGTTTGAGCTTTCTCAAACTGTACATTATTTTTTTATAATAACATGCTTTAATTATCATAAGAGCCTTCACCGACTATACTCATTTTTTTTATTTTAACTAAATACTAAGAAATGAAGATTTATTTTAGCAAAGAATGTTGAAACCAAAGCTAAAACTATATTTTTAGTTTTGTACTTTAAATGTAATAGATAGAGTTCGATACAGTAGTTATATTGTTCGCAATATATAAGACTCGTTCCAACATCTAACAAAGGTAAGATACGTAAAATAATCCTTTACGATGTAAAAGTGACGAACTTCAAAAAAATGTAGTTCTTTTCTTCAATTTGGTTTCTTCCGATTTGTTGGGTCACATCTCTAATTACGTGGCATTGACCGCTGTCAAAATGAGTCTTATATTGGGGCAACGTTATTGTCTATGGTAAACTTACTTGTACAACATTCGAGATAACGTTAGGCAGCATGGATAGCGGAAAACGCAGGATGTTGAAAAGAGACAACGCTACGAAAGCCCTCTCAGAATCCAGTACTTCAGTTTCGTTTACCAGTACAAAGCACCCGAATGACATCAGCGACACCTAGGAGACCATTCCAGAAAACATGACATTTTAGAGTATTGTTAGTAGATTCTGTTTTCGCTACTCGGAACTGCAACTGGACATAAAGATATGTTATATATGTTCAAAGATGAATAGATAAAGAATGGATTCTATCAATTAATAAAGAATTTAACTCAGCGATTTTTAATATATTATGTTACTTTTTATTGTGATACAAACATTGTAAATGATCTAGAATATTTTAGATGTATAAACAATATTTCATAATATATACACAATTAGGAATTAACGCTCGATTATGAAATCCTTTTACAAGTGCCAGATTACAATACGTTATCAATAAACTCGAGCTTTGAGTATACTTCAAATATTCTTTTATCGCAGCTAAGCTGATCTTGCTATAAGGCAGCTAAAATACCAACGCCTTCTATGTTACAAAATATTGGATAACTGTTTTAAATTTACGATGAATTTCTCAATGAAAAAAGATTTTAATAAATCTTCAATTAACACAAAAATATTTTACTTTAAATCTTTATTATTCAGAACCTTACAAATTTAATTAATGCATGTAGTATATGTATTTAGTAATTATGTTATCAATGGTAGGTAACAAGAACGTATACCAATCCAAAATTTGTAAACGTATTCATGATTGATAAAAAACAGGAGTGCATTATCAAGTCTAGCCTGTTTCAATTATTACGCAAAATCGCGACTTAACCTAAGTTGCAGTTTCAAATCAACGAAAACCGAACGAACCGGTAAAACGGTAATATTGAGATCGAGCGTTCAACCGTAAACCTCGGTACAATGAATATAGTTTTAGAATGATGCAGATTAAAAATAAAAAACCACCAATGAAGGTTCGAGTGCATGTTAGTTATGCGAGTACCATAGCCTAGCGACGTGCTAACATCCGACGGCACTACCTCGATCACTGACACCACGATGAGAGGCAGCAGACCTAACGGCAAGTGCATTACGTAAAACAGTGACATCGACACGAATATTGTGCCCGGCGTCAGGACATTGTTGTCAGGATCTGATATTACATACGTGAAGAATGTAAGGAAGATCACCTTGAACAGAAAAACAATCGTACCATGATCCGATACATATACAGAGTTCAATGTCGATACCACATTACTTGCATAATATGCAGAAATCATGTTGTAATTTTAGCTGAAAAATATTGCACAGGTACATAAATAATTCTGTCATCTACGAGTAAATATCTCTGTCCAAATTAACATGCAGGAGGAACTATGATCTTTATTTTTTTAGCCACTACACGTTTAAACATAGATAAAAAAAAATCTTCGCTCGTGCTTATCAATTATATTTAGAGTGAAGTCAATACACATACAAAACATGTATCATTGCGAATGCTACCCACAAGGATGGACAAAGTTAAGGATTTCTATTTTGCACATTCCAGTCACTCTTTTGTTTTTTTTTTATATCCATGCCTTAATGTCTCTCCAATTCAGTCGAGCCATGTCGAGGGGGGTCATTTTAATCAGTCCCCCGATGAACTCACGGTCATATTTTATCATACATAAAATTACGTTACTTATTAGATACTTTTTCTTAAAACGCACAAATTTTTAGGCTGTTCTCACTGGTCTGTCATACATATTAATAGTTACTGTTACCAGGAAAATGTTTTCCATCTGTTATTCAGCTTGCTTACAGTATTTAAGTGTTGATGTCATCCACTACATTATGTCAACAGACTTGTATTTATTCAGAGAAACGAATGCCAAAGAACATTCTATTTGCCATGCAACATGTATTTATTTTGATTAATTTAAAGTTGATATTCCGTTTATGAAATATTTTTTTATTGTATCTATATTTTGGCACCTTTATATTCCTTGCATGGTATCATGTCACACCAGTTATGAGTTATGTCCGTTATGACATGTAGCGTATACGGGCTATTGATAGCGAAAGCCATAGATTTGATGACCTTTTGTTGAGTGACTCAATATTTTTTTTATTTTAATGACATATAATCTCTTACTTCCTTTTTTTCGTACTTTTTTTTACATCTCCATATCATCTTAAGTGTGACTGACTGACTGTCTGACAGAGAATGTTGTTTCAAGCCGCTGTCGTATCAGATGTTAAAAAAATGTAAGACGGTGAGTTCATAGCCGTTAAATCACATAATACTAACATCTTGTGTGAAAATTACGTGAAAAAATATAAAGAATTAATTATTATATATACATATGAATACATTAAGTAGACAGCACTTGAAGCCGATAAGACTAGCAATATTCGGTCACTTTAATCTGGTCAGTCAAATGCATTGACCGACCTTGGTCTACTTTGACTCTCGCCACAAAAGGTAATTTCTGATTTTTTTAATACGATATCTTGCCTCGTTGCGTCATAAAAAAAGTATTGCACAATTTATTTTGTGCTATATTCAGGCTTGACTGATAATTCTTTAAAATATATTTTAAAGTGATAATATATTATCACCTTACACTTGTTTGAGTTATTATCAAAAGTCTGCGTATAATTAAAACTTTTGATAGAATAATAAGCAAACTTATTTACATAGTAATAATTAAAAATGTGGAAGATATCACCATGCAAATAAATTTGCTTTGAAATAACCTCAAAATGACTACCTAACTGAAGACATCTGAAGGTTTCTGTAGATGCTTCTGGAATCTTTCATATATTCTCGAATTAAAAAGTCACATAGAAAAGCTGTAAGGCTAAGAACTCAGAGCGATTTTTACTCGCACCCATCGTGGTTTTAATTCTAAACTACGGAAACCTGCGCGGTTCGCCGCACGGCTAACAAGCGCACGGGCGAAACCCGCCAAAGTTGCGGGCGACAGTTGCCCGTACCTTTGCACTCGGACCGACGAATTTGTCGAATCGAGTTGTTGAGTCGTTTATTGTATATTTTTAGATACATACAGACACCGCGGCAGGCACGGGTCAAAATCGCTCTGTGAGTTTTTAACCTAAGAGCGTAATAGAATAACGGCATAATTCAACGTTGCGAGAGCCTTTTTGCTTACACAGTTGTTTTTTCTTTGAGGTTAATCATCTTCACGGCCATCTTTAAATTTGTCCTTACGGCTACCAACAATCAAAAGCTTATAATAGAGTCTGTTACTATGTTTAAGAATAAGAAAGATAATGGCCAGTAATTATACGCTCGGTTACTCGCTGATTTCTCGATATAAACCTACTATTTTACAATGAAGGTGTTTGAAGGTAGTTTACAGTTTTATTTGTGACTAGTTTGTGTGACACTGTTCTGCGGCGTAAAAAATATTAATTTGTTTAGATACACAGTTTTTTTGCTATTGCCGGTGGCATGGACAACATATTTAGTGCAGATATATTAGTAGGTACAATCTTTCGTATAAGTAATCTGAAATAATTGTCGACAAGTAATGAATCATGTTTGTGTTGAAATTATTAATCGTATCGTTAACGGCCACGTATAAACAGATATTTTTTTATTGGCATTGCATGTAGATTTTGATGAATGAATGAGTGCTTGTGTGCAATGCACTCACATTTTATCTAACCATATTAATGTTTACTCAAAAAGTCATTACCCACTTCCTGTCTTAATGGATTGCACATGCGACGCCATCTCCGGCGTCACTTGCATGCGACCAGTCGGAGTAAGGGTCAGTTGTAGATCGCAAGACGATTTTTTTTATAAATATAAAACGAGAAACGTTCAAGCGCTTCACTTTACGAATAGGGGCTACTACTACACATATACATCTGGAATCACTAGAAATACGGGGAAGAAGGTGAAAGGAGGAGGTGATGATGAATGAAATAAGAAAGCGACTGGATTTCTGCACTTAGAAGACGAAAGTAACTTAATAAGAGCGGTATAACTATAGAATCGTATAAAGATACACCAAACTCTCTTACGTTTGCAATGTCAAAGTCGAATGCAATCTTTTTTTAACTTTAGGGAAGGGATTGGTAAGTAATTTTAAGTGAGGTGTGGATACGGTTGTAAAAAATTACCGCGATCCAGATACTGTTAAAAAAACGAAATCCAGGAAAAAACATAAGAGGCTTGTAAAAACATATGAAAAGATGGATAGTAGATACATGAAAATAAATTTAAAAAGACAAAATGTTTGAAAACAGCAGTCGCATAGAGAGCGGACTTCGAGTTATTTTAAAAAGATTTCATTCGAATTAATTTCAACTGTAATAAGATATATTACTGGCGATAACAATTGTTGTGCAATACTAACATTACTCATAAATATTTGCACTAATATCCATCATCAATCAAGTCAACATACCACTAACAAATAAATGTCAAAACAAAATCAAATCTATAACGATTAATTCACATTATCAATATTGAGTCAATTACAATACAGCTAATAATCAATAAAGATTACAACAGATATTTTGTAGTTATAAACACACAGATAAAATATTACCATGGTGTGTAAACGGCGCTGCAGACTAAAAAGACAAAATGGCATGCGGTAAAGTGATGCTTGTACTCACCAAAAATGGCGCACACGACCATATGAAGGATGTTGCTGAATTTAGGTAAGCGGTTTGCTTCAAAACCATCATTTCTTTGTTTCTTATTTTAAGTATCTGGTCCTCGAAGCTCGGTTCCCACGCGTACATTTTGAGAACCTTAACATACCAATGACATAATTATATCATTAAATAATGCAATTCGGTATGCATGCAAGTAATGACGATTATTATAATGAAGACAAAACAATATGCACTGATTTGTATACTGTTACAAATATTCAATGCATTCTAAATGTAATATATTTAGATGAACCTATCAAAACACTTCACCAAAAGAGACTCGTAAGGACTAGTGTGTAATTGCGTCTTGTTTTGAACATCTGCGAATTAAAATCTGCAGCTTCAGTATAAATTATATAATTCGAAGAGATGTACACATAATTGTTGCAGCGGTCAATTCGCATCTATCCGGTTATGTAATAACTGCAATAACAACCAATTTATACGCCAAAATTTTATACTAATATGCCTAAAAATATGATACAGGCACATATGGTACAGATCAAATACTAATTTAACTTTGATCTTTTAAAGACTTGACTGTAGTATGGTAAATGCGACGATACATCCTCAAGGAAAATAATACTATCTCTCGGAAAGATTTCTTGGCGAAATGGTTACGTGTAGAAATTTTAAATTTGCATTAACAGATGTGCGACAACGCACACCAAATATCTTGGTTCATCTCTCTCTTGCAAACTGTTAACGGGCTGATATTTTTAAAAGTTATCCTAAATAATATGGTGACCGCCACTTCGAAATGCACTAGACTCTGGTTGTAACATTAAAAGTGTGGACATACAAAAATACATAGCAAAAACATTTCCATGCATGCTGTGCTTCATGCTACACACGATAACATTGAGTTTTAATTTAGCAGCAAGTAACAAATGGATAATTTTGTCATACCAAATCTTTTTTTTAAATACTTGTTATCCTAAGCACGAGTCAACATTCTTTTAAAAGATGTAACTTATTTGAAATTTTTACTTGCGTATCGTGAAACAACCCAAAAAAAGATAAGATATCTATAACACAGAAAAATATCACAAAAGATAGCGATAGCGAGACCTTCGAAGATTAAGAAAGAAAACAGTCTTATCTAAAATTATTAAATTTGATTTGTATTCATTCAGAAATTATTTTAATGGAAGCCCACCTTAATTCCATTAAGTACTTCGTTCATCAGCTTGACTCTTTCGTCTTTGTATTTCATTTGTTTTATTTGTAGAGTTTTAACTCTGTTAGCGATGAGGCCGTTGACCGGGATCAGCACGATCATGACCGCCAGCCCCGCTAGTACGGAGGGACCTAAAATACCCCACAGGAAGTACAGAGCTAAGGCTATCTGTAGAGGAGCTGACCATATCATATTTAAGTATGCTGTTAACTCTAAAAACCTGCAAAATAATTGTTTAAATTATCAAATTTTCAATTGCAGAGAAACTCGGATCGCCAAATGTTGTTAAATGTACCTTCATACTAATTTGTATAATATTTTAATAAAGCCTTAATAAATAAAGCCTTATTTTCATAAGTTGGAAAATTCCTTTTTTTCTGGAAATCGATAAAAAAATTCAACAGTATCCGGGCTAATTCAACTGTATCCGGATCTCACTTGAAACAGCTGTGTGTTACCAGTTTTAGTTTGATTTTAAGTCAGTATTAAATAAATCAACGATTACAAAGAACATTTAATGAAGTTCACCTTGTACAGTTTTAAGTGCTTAATTCAATCCTGAACCAATCAAATCAAATTGCACAATATTCTTGTTTTCATTAATAATAACAATTTTAGAGCAACATTTGTTGCCCGAATAGGCCGCCGGTTCGACCGGTGAAACACCACCACCTCACAGAAAACAGGCGTGAAATAGGAGTATTCTGTGGTTCGTGCGATGAGTTATGTGCCGAGGGCCTAGTTCTTGTTTTTTTCCCTTCCTATTCTTCTCTAAAAATAAAGGGATGGGAAGGGGAAGAGGATTAGACGGAGGATGGATAGGAAAAGGAAGTATCCTTTATCTTTTTATCCCCCTCCATCATCTATTAAAGGTAGGCAATCTTCAACTCATTAGCGGTCACTTGATATTAGGTGCTAGTTTCCACCTTCTAGTATATAAAAAAATGTAATAATTTTTCTTTTGCTTTGCCAGTGCAAGTCTTACTAAATACTAAATATGTATGTAATTTATAACGAAAAAAATCTAGTAAAATGTTATTATAATTTATACTTGCCACTAAAACTAACATTTTCCTTTACTAATATGGCAAATGTGTAGAATTTGTTCTTCTAACTATCTAGGATTGAACCATGAACTTGAATGCCTTGTACAATCTTTAAAGAATGCTCATAATTGTTAAAAAAAATTACTGTTAAGTCATTTTAATTATCTTAATCGTATTATGTATTATTTTGTGTGTACACATGTATTTATAAATATCAAAAATATATTGTTTCGTCTATATATAACCATACCTTTGTGCGTCAACCGACATCAGGTTAACGATTTCTCCGACGGTGGACTCCTTTCTCGCCGAGTTTGACATTCGCAGAGACTTTCTATAGATGGCGCTAGTGAGCGCGGTCCTTATTCTCATACCCACAAAGTACATTCTCGTGAAATAGTGCGCCAGCAACATAGTTTGTACCATGGCACAAACTAAAAGCCCCACGGCATATACGTAGCCCTTCCATACCGGTTCGTCGCCTTTAACGAATTCTATTATAACCCTAAAGAATATGGAATTGATTATTAATTCATAGTACCGTAGATATTCCAGTTAATTGAAATATTTATCTATAAATGTCGATATATTAACATTTGCATAGATTATGTAGTTGTAATTAACGTAATGGTTTTATCTTTAGCTATATTTATACATGTTAACTTGTGCATTATAACCTATCTGCGACAAGCCTAAATTTGTTCATAGATTTCAAACAGAAATAAATTAATACAAGCCCGGAACGGTACCCGTTACAGACATACAATTCCTTCCTTTAATCCAACAATTATAATTAAAATCTGGTTTATACTAAACTTATCAGATCTCAAATGTGACAAGGGATGAGCCCTGTCGCCGGGATACGGGAGTACACTACATCAATTTTGATTCGGTTGTGAACTACACAAAGGAAAGAGTGAGGGTTTTTTTACCTCCCATGTGTAACGAAACATAACAAAATTTAACTCACTTCAGCAGTTGAGGCGAGACAAACATTAGTGTATCATTGAAGAGCTTTAGTAAGGCACCGAAGAAGAACTGCCCTCCGAAGGCAAGGCAAAGAGCGGGCAAGATCGAGGCCGGCTTCTTCTCATTCTCTGGCTTAAAGTTGACGCTTGCAGACGTCTTGCTGTACGTGGCTTTCGTGCCGTTCGACCTGACAGAACAATTATCAATTTAATTGAAAAGACATTAAAATAAATATTATAAAGACCTTAGTATTGTCTTAACCCATTTCCGCTTTTGCCTTTTACACAAATTCATACATCTACGCGTACAGGCTCTTGACCTAAATGTACACTTAACGCGCATACGTCGCTCTTATCAGTAAGGACATATACATTTACAGCATCATCTTACTTCCTTTCTTTATCGTGTTTCTGCCAAAGTATCCCTACCCTTAGTTCAATTTTTCTCCTATAAAACAGCCCCAACCTTGCTTTTTAAATACACTAACATTAGCCCCTAGGCTTTAATATTTACGCTAACATAACATTTGAAACATTAGTCAGATAATTTATACGTACATTTCCCTTTTCTGCAGAGTTCTCGCCCAGTATTTATCAAACCTGGGAACGACTTCTTTAGACGAGTCCGGCGGATTTAGCGCCCAAAGATCGGATTCCGTTAAACTACGACGGAATCCCGTTATCGCGAGAGGATCGAACCAACTGAATGTGAGACGGCTCGGGAACCCTGACGCACTCTCTGGACATTGGTTCTGGTGGAAAGTTACAAGTCAAACCATCTAATCTATTACACATTAGTTACAATGTTTTAAACAAAACAACGTAGGTGAGTCAATCAAAACTTTAAACATTTTTTGCTTTATGCACTTGAGTTCTTTTCTAAATTGATGAATGTTAAGCATAACTTACGATAATTAGTGTGACTATATTATTTTTAGATTTACAGTGCATATTCCCCTTTTTCTCGTTAAAACCAATAAACATGTAGCAGCCATAAATATATGTTGTTATATGTATATATATATATATATGTATATATATATATATATATGTATATATATATATATATATATATATACGAGAAGGTTTTACGGTAATCCTGATTGTATATTATCCAAGCCCGACGATATTTTCAAAACGACATCGTTAATATTTAGATATGACTCACGCAAATGAAAATCATTACCTTCTCAAATTTATACGGCGTGTCTTTGGGCGGTAAATCGGCGAAACAATTTAGGACAAACATCAATAATATCATGGGGTAGTATATCATGTAACTGACAAAGTTATATTGTACATTTTCATCATCCATAAGCTTATAATGTGCTACTATCTCCGATCTAAGTTGTGGTAATCCAGCTAGAATTAGAAGTATCCAGAAGAAGAACAGGACGCCAGAAGCCCTCATTCCGAACTTTCTATTATAGTATAACAAAGTTGCTGAGAGTGCCTGAAAAGAAAATAACAGTTTACAAGAATTGCTAATGATACATACATAAAGCAGCTGTAGTGGCGGACTTTTTTGCAATGATGTGACTTTAAACAACGCGACGAGCGCCATTTCAGGGAATTATAGACAATAGGTTGCCACAGTCTGCTTGTATTCATTACAAGAGAATAATAAACGAAAGAATTCGTTTATTATTCCCTTCGACGCGTGTAATGATATAATTTGAGAACAGATATGTAACACGTTGTTCTGAAAACATAAAGCCCTTTTTACAGATACTCCACAAAACATCTGCAAGTAAAAGTACGGCAAATGGTAATACATGTATGTATAAGTTGGCATTATAATCCCAAAATATGGGAACATGGATACATTGTGCTGTCATAAAATACATAAAGATTTCGAGAATGAGAAGAGTTTTTAAATTGTATTTTGATACACCATGACTTAACTTACATGAAAAAGGGTGAGTGCGCGTAGGAATATGGGAAAAAATATATTCTATTCGAAAATAATAACTCAGAATTTATCATTCCAAAGGTGATACCCGTGTAAAATTTGTATAGAAACCAAACCAGTATTTCATAATATTAGTTACAAGGTTAACAACATCCAAGACATCCGTTAGTATGTCTTATAGTAAAAATACATCTTGGTGGATATTCGGAGTGAAACACGAGGAATTTAATTTTGTTAGATTCCATTTAATATATGGATCTTTTAAATGAATCAGGGCAGTCAAAATGGTGAAAAGGTTACTGCGATTGCTACACTATACCTAACCTTTTCACCAAGCTTATTAAGTTTCCAATGTGATAGTATTTTTTGTCATCTGGATGGTTAAATCGTAGAAGAACAACGAAAAAAGTATGGATGTGCGATACGATACGATACCTCCTACATAAAGATAAAGATCATGTTTGTGTAAGAGTGGTGTAATTTCAGATATGACGGGTCATGGAAGAAAAGAACATACTGTGCCGACCCCAGATAGATGTGAAAAAGGCAGGGAGGATGATCTTGCCTTGCTTTATTACGGCACAGTGTAAATTGTTGCAAGGGAACTTAATTATAGCTTAGGTTTGTTAGACATGATAGTAGATGAAAAATTAAGTTACGTTTAACACGATACGTCAAATTCAAAAGTATTTTGTCCAGTTCACAATCATTCATATAAAATATAAATGTATCTCGTCTTTCAGCAAGATATGATTGTTTTAAACAAACGTCATCGCCATACACTTTTTACACTTTAATCGGAAATTTTGTAACTTTGTGGAAATCGTTAGTGAATGTGAACGTAAAAACCTTTGTTTACAAAAAATACCACCGTAATGTGAAACAAGGTATATGTTTACAATTACATATTGGCTGTAGAAGTTTTATTCCGATTCGTTGTATTCAATTCGATAAGAAGCATGATGAAACCTAAATAGCAACGTAAACAACACACAGATATGAAACGCTTAAATAATAATGATTACTTCTCTGACATTGGAGATTACGTTAAAATTACACATGGAACAAAGCAAAATATGTTAACCACACTTTGCTGATAAACGAGAAAATAATACACATAATAGATTCCCTTTCAAATACAAGATAACGTACAAAGAATATGTTTTATCTAAGTATAAATGATAATAAATAAAAGCGGACTACTTACGAATGTGAGTATCTTTACAATGGGGCTGTAATAATCGGCGTTGAAAACTTCCTCGTCTTTTGACGATTTGTGGACAGTCACTCCCAAGTCCACGAATTTTAAAACGATCAGAAGACATGTTATAAGTAATTTACTGATGTTAAGTATATTCCATGGTATATTTCTCTCCTTGCTGTTTAGAATGTAATAGGCCTCTAATAAAGCTGCGACCCACAAGAAGAGGCAAGGTGTCCAAACAAGAACAGTCTTCTCGAAGCATGGTGTAAATTCTGGATTATCAGTGTACCAAGTTAAGTTACTATCCTAAAAATAAACATTAAATGATTAATAATTTTAAAAAGACACGCTAAGCTTCATTAAATACATGAGTACTATAACTCATTCGATTCCATCGCTACTCCTGAAGATCTTGAAATATTGCATTTAGTGAATTGGTGCTTGATAAGTGTGTAACATTTCACATTTATCCGACGATTTTAAGGAGTTCAAAGTGATGTTCGAATAATCCGTTACATACTAACAATAACCGTTACATACTACATCAACATGCTAATAGATTTCTAGTGCAAATATTACATTTTTTAATGAATAAGATATCCAGAATAAATTAAACACAAAATAAAAGACATAAAATAATTTTAAAAATCAACCTTCAGCCCAAATAGTCGACCTGATCATAACCCCAACACATCACCAGCTCGATCACCCAGCTGGTGAACAGTCTCTTCAATCAGGAATCACTTTCATAAATTTCAACATAGATTGTCGAGATGTATGTGTCCAATTACTTTTTCAATATTTTTTAGGTTTACATTTAAATTATGTGTACAATTGAATTTCAGTAATATAACAATAACTATATTTGTTAGGTTTTTATTTCTTGTTCCAAATACGTCGTTTAGTGTTTTAATAATATTTCAACAAAAAGGTTGTTAAACAGTTATTTACTCAAAATCGGGTAAGGAACCGACGCAGGTAAATTATCCAGCCTAGTACAGTACGTTGTACATTAAATACAAACTAGCGAAAGGTATAGGAAAGGGCGGAATACGAGAAAAAAATGGCAACCGATTACATGCCTCTTGATCATCGATTATAGAAAAGGTTGACATACCACACGAACATATTTAAAAATATTGAGGCAAAGATTCGAAATCCCTGCCTTTGGATTGGTTACCATTTTTACTTATACCTGTTCGTGTGATCAGGTAATTTTTTTTTCTGGGAGAGCTACCGCATCGATTTATTGTAGTTGTAGATTACAAAAATGGGCTCAACTCACGAGGACAAAAAAAACATGCAAAATAACTTTACTGAACTTTTATATAAAGAAAAAATGTTTCTTCTTCTTTCGAAGCCCTCGAGTTACACTACAAAGTTATTGGTTAGGCGCTGTATCTGCGCTCAACACCTCAAGCCTCAATCCCGGTGAAGATTCCTCCTTCAGGCAAACAGTGACAAAAAAGTCAAAGTCAGTCACAAAATAATCCTTTACAATGAGTATTCTTTTAAAAAGCAAGGCGGCAAACGAGAGAGCGGTTCACGTGATCCTAAGTGACAACAATTACCAATTAATAAATTGCAGATGCGTGTGCCAATTTTTATTTTTGACAAAATATGGCAAAATGATGCGGAGGGAAGGAGGATTGGAATTGAGCCTGCGGCACCGCACTGGTGGGACTAAACGCAGAGGCATAAAATGCTTCTACATCACCCCTGTTTTCCGTGACGTCGTGATATTCCACAGATCGAGGCGGCCCATGCGTGCCACAGCTAATATAAACATATTGTAATTCACTCGGCCGATTTTTTCGTTTTAAATAAGAATTTAGAAAAGGGCTTTTGTAATCAATGTATGAGCAGCTACCGAGGGATATAATTACACTACGCCTTAAGTCAAATGGTGTGAGGACACCCAAAATTAAATTTTCGAATGTTTCAACGCTTATAAATTAAAAAAAATTGAGACAATTGAGATAATTGGTAGATAAAATTATGAAAGAATAAATTGGTTGGTTGAATTAAAAAAGTCACACAACGCTTCGAAGTCGAAATCGTGGATAGGAATCGAGGGTAGCAAAGATATAAGTTTGTAGTAGAGGACGCAGGCGTGTACGAAAATACGAAAAGAGACACAGTCAGTCATTTATGTAGAGGAGGATGTAGAGACGGTGACTGCCCCGCGGTGTCTGTTTACAGGGTAAAATATCTTAGATCGCTGGAATCACTCCTGGAGATCATCAGTAACATTTAAGGAGTTGCAGGTAGCCCCCAACAACTAAGAGGTCATTGCTATCAATGGTGTGATCAAACAGTTTTTTGTAAGTGGGTGGTATGTTAGTAATGATGTGGTGGTAAGGTTGATGGTGGTGGTGGTGGTGGTGGTGGTGGTGACAATGGGGCCGTTGTTAATGGTGGTGGTGACGACCTTTCTCAAATTTAGTCACTATGTCATATTTCAAGCCTCTCTTAACTTTCAATATATATAACTATGCAGATTTTTCTAATATCTTAATATTTTTTTTCCTTAGAAGCTGCCAAGGTATCAAGAAGCACTGAGACATTCTAATGATGACCCACAGATGTGTAATTAATTTATGCAGGGTTAGTTGTAATTTGACGTATATTTGAGAAAAGCTGACGGGGGTGCCAAAATGTGGCAATTTGAACTCCGTAATGTACGACCGAAATTCAATTGTTTTCAACATTATTATAAGTTTTTGGATATTTCCCCAAAAATTGACATTTCAGTCCAAGTGAAAAAAACTAAATATTAAAAGATTACCATAAAAAATGATTTTGCAGCTGGCAATTTGATTAAGTTTTGAACATAATTAAAAGTACCTAACTTAAAAAAAATATTATAATGATGACCAAATTAAGAATAACAACTTAACTTGTTTCATTTTACGCTTCAAAAAATGTTCTCATTAAAAAAATATTATACATTAATCAAACAAATAACTAAACCAACTTGCCTATTCTCCAAGCAATAATAAAAAGGTATAAAGGTTAACTTAAGAATATGTACTTTGTGGCATGGCATGTGTTTCGGCTTGGGTAGAGAAATCATCTGTGTTTTTAGGTTAGGATCTTATTTAATGCATTTTATTTCCTTCCAATACAAATGACCCTTTCTTCACTTCTTTTTTATTTTAAAATAGTGACCAACTATGTGTAATTTCATCCAACTTAAAAGATTATTATATATATATTAATCTAATATTATTATTATTATATAAAATGATAGTACAGTTTTTTCCTTTATTTTAATGCTAAATTGCTAGTATTAGATATATACATTAAAATATCATATTTGGGGTTTTGTTATAATCCATGGATAGATAATTATTGATCAGTATATTGAATAATTTTTTGTGAAGTAATGTCATCATAATGTTAGCTAATACAAAATTGTGCACTGCCTTTTGAAACTGTCACCACTTAAAAATATGTGGTCAAGTGCTAGTTTATTTTTATTATTAAAAAAGAGTAAGCTGGACAGGAATGTGTATTATACACTAGGATGTAATTAGAAGGCAGGAACTTGTGTTGAGATTTTTCCAAATTACTTGCTCTTCTGTGCAATGCAATGCCTATACATGCTGTGGTTAGGTGGGAAAGCTCCTTGCATGTTCAGTGGACTAAGAACATGTGCTAAAAACTGAATGAATGAAAAAAATGATTTTTCTCAGGAATGGTGCATTTCCTTTCAACAGAAGTGGTGTTGGGAAAAACAGAGACCTTCCCCTGTTCAACTCCTCCTCCTCTCTGTCCCAAAACCAGCTTCTGTTTTTGACCTTTGGTGAAATTTTATTAAAATTGCTTTTGAAACCTGAAATCATAGTCATCAATGACTTGCAGATTATGATTGTGCCTGTGCTTTATGGAAAATATGTTGTAATTAAATTCGAAAGGCAATGTTAAGCCTAATTTATTTTATGATCTTGTAACATCAACCTTTAAAAAAGACCACAGTGCAGTATAGAGACACAAGTTTATGTAAGGAAATGTCAAGGTTGTACATTTGAATATGTTATTTAAATTATTGCAATTATAAATAAACCTGAAGAAAACAAAATTACAAAGCGAAAACATAGCAAAATTATTCAAGTTGCCATTAACATATACAGTTATTAATTAATACACCAGTAATGCATACTTGTTTTCGGAATCGTTCTTAGGCAATGTAATCTCAATAATTTATTTACATGACATGGTAGAATACCGGCAACAAATGAGATGAAACATAAATGATCGTAAACTTTATTAACAGTCCAAAGGTAGGTAAAGTAAAAGTCAAAAGTAAAGTACAAGGCTGTAAAAAAACTAATTTTGAAGCAACCTCATTAGCTAGAAACTTTTGTAGCTTCCAGCTTACGCGTATATAGAGAAGTAACCAGGGTCAAAGACCTACTTACCCAAAATGTAGATCCGCAGAAGTCATCAAGTGTAGAATTGTAAGACATTATGACGATTTTAACATAAGATTTGTTATAATGTATAATACTTGTGACAAAAATTATTTATTGAACATTACTTCGATCGGTTTTATATGCATCAGTCTCCTTTTGCCGCAATCAAAATTCCTCCACTGGTTTTATAAGATATATTTGATTTTATACACTAAAAACTCTGAGATTGGGACAGCCAATTTGCACATGGTAGAACGGCTATTATAACGTCAACTTTAAGGTTACAACTTTGTCCAAAAAATCGACCATTCGGTTAGAGAAACTTTCAATCTCCGATATACAGATACACAACCACAAGACACTCCGCCGCCACCACAAACATCACTACACGCTTCGCTCAACTCGTAACGAAACCAGTCCGAAAACAGGGCCGACCGACACCGACAATCTCAGCAGCCGGTACCTATTCAATTCATTTTCAACTCAAAGTTACTCTCATCTCAAAGAGAATGTATTAACTACGTTAATAAGAGGGTTGGCTTCGAACAAAAGAAAAGAATTGTGTCAATTTAGCATAAAATCTCAACCAATGTGCAATTATTTATTTCTCTTCATATTTTCTGACAGATGTGAAAAACCGATGCTACCAACCTGACGGACTAAATAGTTACTCAAGCACGCGTGGATATCGATAAGATGGAGGGTTGTTATTACCTTATAATTCCATATTTGAAACAACTTTAAATTCGAGCTCAATATTGTATAATTTATAAATGGTAATTTAATTTCACAACATTGAGCTTAAATGTGGCCAAATGTAAATAAAATGATAAAGTACTTTCCATAAAGGTATATTTATTTATACGGTAACAACCTAAGACCCGCTATTTCACCCGCCGCACAATTTAATTTAACCGACAACCTATGTCCAACCTATTAAAATCATTCAAAAGCATTCGATTCGGTTCGGATGCTTCAATGATATTAAAATTATTCTTAAAATGCTATTCACAAATGGTATTTTCAATTTAATCAAATTATCTTGTAAGTCTAACCCATTTCTTACATCTGTGAATAAGAAATACTAGTTAGTTATAAGCTAATTTCAAATGCCTATCATTCATTTTACTCTTGTGGAACAAAAGTTATAGTTAGGTGATAGGTCATCACTAGTATAAATCCAAAAATTATGATTTTAACATTTACAAATTAATCGATATAATCGTTTGTCTTGCATTCTAGTTGAGTTGTGAGATATATGTATTTTAGATATATCAAAGATATGCGTAATATATATTAAAAATATCTAAATTTATAACACTATTTGACAAAGTTAAGCTATGTTAATTGATTACTTAATGTCAAATCTCAGTAGTTTTTTAAAATGGTTTTTGGTAGTATTATATTCTCTTTGATCAGTAGAGGCCAGTAATGACACAAAAAATACACCGGCGTAATGATGGAGGGTGATGGCATGATCCGCCAGTAAGCACACAACAAAGACTATTTGTCATCCATTGAATAACGTCAACTGTCAAATGTCAAGGTTGGAGAACCCCGGTTGCTGTATGTATGAATCTGATCCGTAATGAATTCTGGTCATCTCAGAATCACAAGACCCCTTCAAATTACATCAAATAAATACGTTTTTGCCTGCAATGCAAATTGTATCTCAGGGACCCATATAGGAAAGTAGGCTAAGAGGTCTTTCTTTGTTGACAATTATAAATCTCACTTTTAAAAGATTATTTTTTAAATAGTGCGGGAGAATGATGTAAACTTCTTACTTGTAACTATCAGCCATAAGCTGATGTCATTGTCAATCTGTTTTGTTAGTGACTTTGTCAATGTATCTAATGTAACTAAAACAAATTTTACTGTTAATTTTAGCTTATTAAATTGAAATAAGAGAAAACCTTATATTCAGTAAAGGTTTTCTCTTATTTCACTAAGCTATTTAAAATAATAGCTATATGGCCAGTGCACCAATTCTGCAGAGCCAAGAAAAAGAAAAAAAAAAGATTTTTTCTTTTTATTTCGCTTATGGTTGGACTTTTACATTTGTCTATGGCCATACAGCTTCCTACATGAAGCTGAAACTAAAACAAATTTAATAAAAAGTAAATGTTATTTTTGTATTTGTGTCGAGTGACGAGTTGCCGAGTGCATCAAATTGGCATCAAAGACAAGGAGTAACAAAGAGGATATAAAACAAACAATACACACACGCACCCTCTGGAAACTAGCGCCATCTAGCGCAGAGGGTGGTAAATAAAAAGGGACTGATCCGTCTGTGGCGCATCTATTCCAGTTTATATATGTATTATCTATGATTATGGCCATGGCGTCAATTGCAAGTTTGGCAACCAGATTTCTAATGTGAACGAATCAGTAATTAATGAATAGAATTTTTCTGATGTTAAATTAGCATATATGATTGGATTTCCTTAAAATATTAAGTGTTTTTCTACGTCTATAATAATAACTAATACGTTATAGTGCATAAATAAACAGTGAGACAAACTTAAATTTTGTTAAAAACTAAATAATGGCTGAATATTTAGCCGCAATATTTGGTACAGAAAAAGACAAGTACGTAAAATCCGTTCTGTTTAATTATAAGTGCTATTAAATGTTGATCAAAAATTTCTTCCTGTGTTTGACATTATGTTTCAGTAGTATAAAACGAAAAAATGTAAAGTATATTAGGTTATGTACTTTCAGTGTTATAGTCGTGGTAATGTTTTAAATTGTAATTAAACTCAATGAATGAAAGAAAGAAAAGCTTTGCGTGTTACTTTTATTTTGCCGGTCTTTTTAACTTTAGATGTTATAACCTAAAAATTATGTACAAATCTGTTTTTCTTTCAGAGTAAACTGCTCCTTTTATTTTAAGATAGGAGCATGTCGGCATGGAGATCGTTGTTCCCGTATTCATAATAAGCCAACATTTTCTCAAACGGTGTTATTACAAAATCTGTATGTAAATCCTCAAAATTCTGCTAAGTCTGCTGATGGCAGCCACTGTAAGTAATCCTTTTAAAAAAACGTTATATTACGTTAGTTTAACATGGGCCTAAAATCGTGTCGGGAGATACTAGCTTTCTCTCTGAAAAACTGATATTACAATTTGTTTTATGTAAATGTTTTCGGCAGTATAAACTCACAATTATGTTTACAATGGAACAGGAACTTATTATATTTATTATTAAACTTCCTGTAATGTGTAGAATATCATCTTTTATTGTTCTCGCAAAACATGTTGAAATACATCTACGTGGTCACTGTAAAACAGTTAGTATTTAAATATATTGTAAATATAAAATGTACTTTTTAATATTGTTAGTAAATTTAAACATTATTGAGAATTGGTTATAAAATTAATCACTAAAGTTACTAGTCATTAAGAAATCTTTGTATTTATTTGCTCGCAACAAAGTGTCAAGAAAAAACTTAAATATTTATTTTTAATCTTTTCACCATATTTCTTTTGTTTTGTTACTAATATACAGTATTTGTAATTGTAGTAATGAAAAAAGAACACATAATCTCTAGACTATGTGTTGTTGTTTAGTGAGAGTTTCTTTAGATGTTCAAATAAACTTCTTGAAACAGTTCTGCCACTAAATTCTGTTATTGATTAACACCACAGAGCCCTAACTACCATCCACACTACAGTGCCGTTTTGTGAAAATTTACTACCTCACACAACCATGTTTTGAAACAACCTGTCGCCAGTGGTATTTCTTGTTTATTAATATATATGACTTATGATGCTTCAAGAAGCAAGCATACTCTTACCTTAAAGTCCACCAATGCGTTTGCTGTTCTTCTGGTTTTGCAGATGTTCATAAACATCTGTGATAATTTTTATAATAGGCGACTGTTAGTTTGCCCCCCCTGTGATATAAAAATAAAAGTTTTCTAAATGTTCGTTTACGAATATAACTGTCTGATTAATGATAGTCGATTACTCATGTTTTTAGTTGCTATTATTTATTTATTAAAAATAGATATATATGATGTACCAGTTACACATTTCTCATTACAGTGGTTGTTGCAAATGTCTCGGATGAAGAGATGCAGGAGCATTATGATAACTTCTTTGAAGATGTTTTTGTTGAATGTGAAGATAAGTATGGAGTTATAGAGGAAATGAATGTTTGTGACAACTTGGGAGATCACTTAGTGGGAAATGTATACATAAAGGTAAGCTTGGTCAACTTTATCAAGCTTCTCGACTTGGTACAAGCAAATTCAGAAACTTCCTTTTTTTTACAAATGTATGTTTTGTTAGAGCAGTGGTGGCTCAGCGGTTTAGGCCCCGACTTACGTGTTGAGGTCGCGGGTTCGAACCCCGGCAGGCGCTTTACTTTGTGTAATTTATTTCATCACCACTGCTCAAAACGGTGAAGGAAAACATCGTAAGGAAACCGGCATGTCCTAGAACCACCCATTCGAAGACATGTGACATCCGCCAACCCGCATTGGGCCAGCGTGGTGGATTATGGCTCATTCCCTCTCTCTGAGAGGAGCCCTGTGTCCCTACAGTGGGAACATTCTAAAAATGGCCGATTTATTATATATATGATATGTTTTGTTCAAAACATGCTTAAAATATTGTTTCATAAAGTTTTTGTTTTACATTCCACATGTTTGTTTAAGATCTGCTAGAAATCATCAGAAACCTTTATAGGGATGATGAACAAGCATTTTTATAAAGTACAGGTGTTACTTGTAATAATTGAAAGTAATTTAAATGTTCAGTTCCGGCGTGAGGAGGATGCAGAAAAAGCGGTGAGTGATCTTAATAACCGCTGGTTCGGTGGGCGACCAGTTTACGCTGAACTATCACCAGTGACGGATTTCCGCGAGGCCTGCTGTCGCCAATACGAGATGGGAGAGTGCACAAGAAGTGGTTTCTGTAACTTCATGCACCTCAAACCTATTTCCCGGGAACTAAGAAGGTAAATGATCAACATTATATAGTGTAAGAAAGTCATCTATATAATTAATATGTTATAGTTTATCTTGCCTGCGCATCACTCAAATATTATTGAATAACTTTAGGTTAATATTTTGTTTTGTATGTTTATTGCATTTTTAAGGGGTGAAAGTTAGTATTGCAAATTATTACCAATAGTATTGGATTGGAAAAGTAATTTCCTATGATGTTAATAAAGTGGGTGTTTTTATTTATATTCCCTACGTTATATATTTGCTCTTAATATATTTAAGTGTTATGTCTTCAGGTATCTGTACTCTCGCGGAAAGAGTGGTGGTCGCCGGTCCCGTAGCCGTTCCCGCGAACGCCGCCGCCGGTCGCGCTCCCGCGAGCGCCGCCGCGAGCCGCCGCGCAACTCGCGGTCCGGTCGCTATTAGCTGGCAGCACCGCCCACTAGCGCGTTAAATGTACTACAATAGCGCCACGATTGCATTTCTATACATACATGGCAAGTATATTGAATTGATTGTCTACATGTCACGTCAACAGTACCTAAAATGTGAGAAAAATTGTCGTATATAGGTAAATTTATATTTTTGATAAAATGAAACTAGACACAGTAAATTTGTTGGAATTAACTATCGGAAATAAATTTTTAATATAATTATGGTATTCAAATTAGATTTTTCATAAGTGTTAAATCTGTAATTTGCAGTGACGTGGTTGATCAAGTAGTTACTAACAATAGTTAATTTAAAAAACCTATAAACACTACTTAATCTGTGACTCTCCGGAGAAAATTTCATTTATACAAGCAAGCAGTTCACCGGATATTAAGTGGTCACTTCCTTACACAGGCATCTGCAACAAGTAATGATTTGCAGATGCGTTGCCTCACTTTAATTAACAGAGAACCTGTTAAGTGTTTACCTCACCTTTTGTTTACCTCCAAAGAAACGGATAATTCATTTTTCTATGCATCCTTTCCGCTTCAAATCCTTTCTCCATAGACAATTTGAAAAAGGATAGGAAGAGGAAAAAAAAAGTAGGATCAGGCTGTGAGGTTATGGTATTTCACTGGTTGAGCTGGTTTTCTTGCAGCTGATGTTGTTGCTGTGAGCTGTACTATTGTTTAAAGATATGTACTTAGAACTTTTTGAGTGTTACACATATCAATGGCATATATACGAAATAATTATTGGGCCCTAACAAAGGGTTTCAGGGAAAAGCAGGCAATTAATTTTTCTTTCTAATCCAATTCGATTAAAACATGTGACTCTCAATACATCAACTGATGTGATTTTATTTTATAATATTTTTTAATCTTTAAATAATATAAGCTTCAACCATAATATTTCAATTTATAAAATAAAAAGGCTATACATAAATATGACATCATCTAAAAAATTAAAAAACCCCTTAATTTGTCTAATAACAAAATGAATTGTTTTATGTTTCTGTATTATACATTACACAACACCTGTTACTTGTAAAAAGTAAATATTAGTATATAAATTTGTCCATTTTGGTGTGGAAATGCAAACGCTATGGAAGTAATTTTAATATAATTGTAAGAGATCGACTTTTAAATATAACTATAAGCATTCTTTCCTATTTAGTTTTCTTTCACTGTCACAACCCAAAATTTTTATGTTCGTTATAATGTAACAGCACATGTCTCACTTTGTGGTGACAATTTATCACAATGTATTTTCGAAATTAAACACAAATAAGAAACTGGCGGCAACTCCTTGAAATTATTGTTCTTTTTAATTCATATTTTATTCAATTTAATAGCACACGTTTTCGACGCAAAACACGTGAGCATAATTATAATTGATGGAAATATCCAATACTTATTGAAATATATATTTTTTTTTTTTAGGGAAACGGGACAAGTGACAAACGAGTCGCCTAAAGTTAAGTGATCACCGTCGCCCGTGAACAATCGCAAAACCAGAAGAACTGTTGCCGATAGCTTTAAGACTTTGACTGTAAACGTGGTAGAGCTCGCAACAACTACATCTGTTGCCGAATTGGCTGGCTCAACCGGGGAAATACCACGACCTCACAGAAAACAGGCTTGAAGAAGAAGTACTATGCGTTTCGTCTGATGCGTGAGGTGCCGGAGGCCTAATTTCAGTCTTCTTCCCCTTCCCACCCTTTCCTCATAAGGATAGGACGGGAAAGGGAAGAGGATTGGACGAGGAGGGCGTTAACGGGGAAAGAGTAAAGGTAGGCAACGCATCTGCAAACCATTTGCCTGCTGCGGATGTCTATGTCTATTTGCGTATTTTTTAAACGCACTTAGTATCCTCGTCCAACGCATTCGCATATATATCTTCCCAGAAATCAATGTGTTGGGAATCTGGATTGTCACAGCAAACGCATGTTTCACCAATTATATAACAGTTCTTTGCTTTGTCCAAATAAGGTTTCCATGTTGGCACTGTGCTCGATTCTGTAGGGTTCCTGTAAATATTTTTGTGATATAATTTTTTGTTTGGTTGCCATTGTGTGCCATATTTGTTTGACAATTTTTTTAAATTGATTAAGTTTTTTTATAATTTCATTTTATAAAATCAAACGCTGTTCCCTATCAATATTGTAAAAAGCTTAAATGGGCATTAGATGTTATCGCGACATTTTTTTTTTAAATCTTAATTTCAACCTTAATTCAATCTGGTAAGGAGCAGCAATGTTGAATAAATGCACAAATTGAATGTAACAAAACTGCTTTAAGTTGTTTAATAATAATAATAAACCAGCCTTTTCTAGAATGTTCCCCAATGCAGGCCACTGCAGGGACACAAGCCTCCTCTCCGAGAGAGGGAAGGGGCCGTGATCCACCACACTGGCCCAGTGCGGGTTGGTGGATGTCACATGTCTTCGAATTTGATGATTCTAAGAACATGCCGGTTTCCTCACGATGTTTTCCTTGACCGTTTTTGGAGCAGTGGTGATGAAATAAATTATATAAAGTAAAGCGCCTGCCTGGGTTCGAACCCACACCGTACAGTACGTAAGTCGGGCCTAAACCGCTGAGGTACCAATTTCAAGGAGCAGTCCTTGAAATTGTTTACCATTGCCATATTGTCGACTATTTAGGCAGTTCTGTTAACTATACTTAGGGCCCTTGCAAACGCCTTTTTTTTCGTGCTTTTTATTCTTGTGGCATGTGAGGGTAATTGACATACCATTCGCTTAGTAAGGCGCATTACTTTCGCCTTCAGAGGTAATATCTATGTATCTTTTATCGAATATGAAAGCAGATTCGCCAGGCCCCGCGGATTACTTGTCAACGACATGGTTATTTTTGTATTTTTAATATAATTTCCTAAAACTTACCCAGTTCGAGCAAAAGAAGTCCACAAACCAACCATTTCTTTTATTATGGGAATGGAATTATCAGTTAACGGAATGTTAAGGCAAGTCACATGGAACAAATACGGCAGTTCGTCTGCATGGCAAACACCTTCCAAGTTATTCATATCATATTTACGCTTTGCAATGTTCCGTTCTGTTTCAGCCGCAAATTTGTATAGATATGTGGGACTAGAATTAATCTTTGTACAATACTTTGCAAATCTGTAAATATTATAAGTAAACAAACTGTATGTGTGAAGATCAGTTAATTCCTGCAACATGTCTCTTGTGATTGGCTTACCATTGAAATACTTGTCGCGAATTTTCTGGTCGATACTCTTAAGTGCGTCTGCATTGACTGTCAATTTGATTTCTCTTGGCACGACAGAACCCAAGTTAGTTAGAAATTTTAATAAGTCGTTTAATTTTCTTGCCGTTTCTATTCCCTCAGCGGATGTGTAGCCAACTATAATTGGTACATCGGCAACTGTTCCTCTTTTCAATGACTCGATAGGTGATTCTGTTATAAATTTCTGTACTTTTAAATAAGATTTTTCTATCACAGGACCGAAGTAAATGCTATCTGCTATATCCCTATGCTCAACAACAAGAGCTGGTAATTGAATATTAACTAGTGAGTGTGCTGGAAGCTGTCTTAAGAAATCTAGTAATTCTACCTCATCTTCAGTTTCTTTTCCTAGCAACATTCCAAGTTGAAATGCACGTTTCTTAGCATATAAATTGTAACTCCACTCATTCAGACAAACGCCGCTTTGACATATAGCTTTGTTAAATAAACCTTCACTCATCTTAGAGGTCAAATGGTAACTTGTCGAGGCAGCTCCGGCGCTGCATCCGAAGATTGTAATGTTGTCAGCGTCACCACCGAAAGCGTTAATATTATTTTTGACCCATTTTAATGCCATCACTTGATCCTTCATGCCCGCGTTGCCGGGAACTTCGTCATTATCGAGACAGAGGAAGCCGAGAACTTCTAATCTGTAATTGAATGTGACTAGGACGACGTCATGCTCCATAAAGAACTCGGGTCCGTAAAAATCCGAGTTACCAGATCCCGTGTAGAATCCTCCGCCATGGATCCAGACGAGAACGGGCATCGGACGGGTAGGTGTCAACGATTTGGAGTGTATGTTAATGTAGAGGCAGTCTTCGCTGCCGGCCTCTATGCGGTCGCAACGTTCGTTGTACTGCGGACAGACGGGCCCTTCCTGCGTGGCATCTCGAACACCAGCCCATGAGTGCGGCGGCTCAGGAGCCTGGAATTGAGAAATTATTATGATGTAACATTTATGATAGAAATGGTGTATAATATTAGAACATAGATTGTAAGTGAACGTAAATTCATATCCCATCATCATATCATGTTTTAAGATTTTTTGATAGGGATACACTAAGTATCAGTATAAGAGTCTATCTTACGTATTACTTATAAATTTAATATTCCTGTTACAAAGCTGACCCTGTAGTTGGATATGTATACTGTTATAAACGTAGAGTGTAGGCTATCGCATATCTAATTCAACCGGTTCCCCGCCCGCGCCAAGCCGCGCCGCTACCGAGGGAGCCAGCGCCGAGCAATTAGTTATTGCACTCACGTGGCCGTGTGGCTCGCATAACATGCCATTGTACCGTCCTTATCTCACGGCTGACGGCTCACGCGAGCACGTTTTTCAAAAAATTGCAACAAAGACGTCAGAGTTTATATATGTCCTTGGACAGTGCTCAAGTTATAGGTAATTTATTTATTTGAAACTATCTATAACTATAAACAATAGAAATAAAAATGAATGTTCATGTTTTGTTATATCAACTAATAATTTTAAAAAGTGTTATTCATTATTACATAATTATTTGTTTGGGTTTCGAAGGAATGGCGTTATTAGTGGTTGTATTAATTGATATTCACATCAAACTTGGCTACGTATATTGCACAGTTATGTACAACACTGATTGCAAATTTTCGACAATGTCCAATATAACATACCTTGAATCGTAATGCCCCAATCGGTGGCTGTGCATATGGAATACCTTTGAATGTAAAATATTCAGCCTTGTCACTTTTACACAACAACCCTCTTACATCACCTTGATCAACTGTAACAACTACCATTGTGAAACTATATCTGAAAATAAAAGGACTTATAAATTGAATAATTGGCAATACGTTACGTTTCGAGACGACTTCAACAAGAATTATAATCTGTAATGTGCGAATAACAAAACTTTAAGTCTCAAAACAATAAAAAAATACGACAAAAACGTTTGAAGACATTGTTAATTAAAAAAAACATTTTTTTTAAACTTAATTCTTTCAAGATATTTCGCAAGCGTAAAAACTAATTAAGGTTAACCGTATTCAAATTCATTATATCGACTAAGTAAATACAAACACAAAGGCGGGTTAAAAAAAATGTGAATTAAAAATTTGCTTTAATTGTTTAGATATTTTGATATGAAGAAGACAGAGAAGAGGTTTTAAATATTTTATACCCTAATCAAACTCCTTGTTGCATTAACTTCAACTGCTTTCGGAAATGGTTCATATTTTTAGTGCTATAATGATTTTATATATTTACGCGAACACAACACATTGGAATAAAACTTATATTATTATTAAAATTTATATTATTATTATAAATTATTAAAAACGAACAGCTCTAGATTTTATCTATCTATCAATCATATATGCCTAACGTACGGTATATTTTTTGTATTTTTTTGAAAATGATATTTCACTTACTGGACTCTTATCAGTGTGCGCTACAAACAAAACACAACCTCAAAATGTACAAGACGAAATTATTACGGAGGTTAACTTAGCAATACGATATTTGTGTCGCGTCTGTTTTATTAGGACTTTGAACAAAACTGTCATCTCGACGATTATAACACTAGCACTCTTTGCCGATTATTATCTTATTACCGAGCGATAAGAGATAACTAAATTGACACTTTGTAATAAACCGTACACCACAATAGCAAATTGTTCCATAAGACATTTTACCTAAGTTCTATTCAAGATTATAAAAAAACACATCAGCGAAGAACATACAAGGTCATCTGAAGGTATCGAAAGCATAAATTGTGCCAAATACTTTCTGGATATTTTCATCAAAATTAAGAATACGTAGTTATTTTTAATTCTTATTATTTACCGAACCGAATTATTTGAGGCATATAATGCTTGATAAATTTATGTCTATCACTAACCCTGAAGTCATCATCTTCCTCGGTTATGGCTGCAGTTTTTACGGCCAGCCGCCTACCTGACGCCAGCCCGGGAATAATAATTACTAAACCTGAAGTACCTAATTTTAAGTCGACCAGATAAGTTACATATTAAGTACCCGTCACCAATGCGCACGTAAAGTACGACGATATCTAAGAAATGTGCACCAGGTCTGTGAAAATGAAGATCAGCAGGCAAGTCATTGAGTTATCCGATTATTGTCATGAAACAAAACAAAAAGATAGCATTGACACGCTAATATCTCGTAGTTTAGATCGATTTCTTATTCAATCAACATTTCATAAAATACCCCACAAATGGGGTCCACACCCTTGGGGTTTCTCTCCTTGTAGATACAGTTCAGGATTCCGCAGGGAACAAAGGGGTGCTGGAGGAATGAAAATGCTTTCATTGCTTTTTACGCGTCGCTAGAGGCAATTTATCTGTTGCGGTGTTCCCTAAAAAAACACCTCTCTGGGGCGTAGACAATAACAATTTCCCTCGTGGGGGAATACGTTAAAGTTTCACTCGACTGCTTTCCCAGATCATTGATCTTTTCAATTGGGAATATTTTCCCTTTCTCCCTCCGCTTTCGTATTTGTTTTCGACGACATAAATATGTCATATTTTTTTGTTAAGGTTTTATTTATTTATATGCCTTTGTATAAAGTATTGACCAATGTTAGGATTTTTATTCAGTTAGTTTTATTTTATTCAAGAAAAAAGCAAACGAGCAAACCGTTTACCGCTAACAGCTCCCTCCCTCCAGCCTCTCAAACATCGCAACAAGATGTTTTGTCAATCTTTATGTTGGAAAAAATAAGTGGTGGGAATAGATAAGCCTCCCTCATCAGTGGAAACTCAAAAGGATAGAATACCAGCCAGTCTTCTGTGAGGTCATACTATTTTCCTGGTCGAGCAAGCCCATTTGTGCATCCACCAACTTTCGTATCAAAGGACATGTCATGAAGATATCAGAGAAAAACTATTATTGGGCATTCATAAACGTAATAAGACCAAAACAATGATTATTAGAAATTTTGTCTCTATGTATTCACTAATGTATTGTGGTAAGCTTCACTTAACATTTAGTGTTTGTTTTATCTCAATCGGCTTATGAATAAAAAAATTATATCAATTTAAAGACCTATGTCAAACATTAATTCGATAAATAGGCTGAATCGGCTGAACTTTTAGTTATATTATGATCTATAAAATGAAGATGATTGAAAGAATATACATATATAAAGTTCAAAACAGCGCAGTTTGGGAGATTTTGCAAGCATCAGCTAGACATTGAGGTATTCATAGCACACGCACATATTTCGCAGACGCACGTCGCTCCTTGGTAATGGTAACAAGTATATTTGGTAATGCAGTATTACTACTATTTGCTATATACGTATAGACGATTTTAGAATCTATGTATTTATTGTTATGTAATATGTTTTGTTAGGGTAGTAGCTTGTCATTCCCTCATCATCATTAGTAGATTTTTATACTGTGCTACGGCCATATTTTGTCGACTCCACATACGCGGGAAAAGGGCAGGGAGATGATGATGAGGTGACGGTAGTATTAATTAGGTAATATAATTTCATTTAAGTAATATAGCAGGGCACAGCTAGTATTGAATTATAGTTTAGAACAAATCTGAATATGGGCTCGCGACCTGTCACGGGCCAAAGAAACTCTAGTGTATTGGGTCGGACAAGCCTCGTTAGGTGTATTTGTATAATTGCAAAAAACGCATTATTAATACAATATACGCATAACTTACGGTAATGCATGCACGAATTGTAAATGTGCAATTGTCAATAAAATAATGTATTGTTTTTTTAATAAAATGATGGAGATTTATTTAAATGTAGACCTGGCAGTACAATGTCAACAATGGATGTAGACAGAGCACCCTAGGCATACTCGTCTCGTTAAAATTTGGGGTGAGTCGTGTTTTGCGCATATCGACAACTCATTCCCCTCTCACGTTCCTCTAATATTAGAGGGATAGGATGGGGCAACTGTTAGAAATATTGTAAGTGTAGGAACAAAATATTAAAATCATTCATGTGTTTAAAAGATTACATTGACGCTGTATTATCGAGTGAAAGAAAATTGCGTATAAACATGTGAGTTATGATCATTCACGTCGTTTGTCGCCAACATTTCCTTGTCGAAATGAAATATTTGTGAGATGTTAACAATCGGACTACATTCATAGACCGACTACAGTCATTATATAATTGCGATCACAGCACTCGATGTTCAGCAAAGTTTAACATCGTTTAAAGTTTTCGGCAGCGAGTCTTTGTCGAAGAAGTGTTTGGTTTTGTAGATCACATCACATAAATATACAATTCAACAGTCTAATATAATATGAAATATTGCTCTAATAGATGGGTATTTGACCCATCTATCAGAGCAATATTTCTCCTCAAGAGAAATAGAACCCAGAGGTAGGAATACCGAACAAATATGCAGAAACTTTAATCAATTGCTAAATGATCATAATTAGAAGCCTTGTGAATAAATATAGTATAAATTATGCGCAGTTTCACACCGCACACTCTTATCGCTAGTATTTCAGTATTATTTTAGCAAACATCGTTTTAGACTACAGTAATGTCTATTGATTAATGTTGTGACGGTCGTAGCGAAACAATAATCCTAAATAGAAACTTAACGCCATATTAGTAATAACGGACTAAAAAGTGTATGGTAAACAAATTGACGCTGTTACAGTGTCATGAGACTTACATTATCCAGCTCAGAATGGTACTTCATGACAGTGGGGTCAATAGGTGGTGTTGAATTTTCGTTACTTTACCTAAAACACCGAAAATAAGTAAGTACAGACCCATAAACATTTTCAGCAATCAAAGCAGTCGATGGTGCATCAATAATTGACAAAGGCTTTATAGAAGAAACGGGTGGTGATACGTAGGAAACAGAGGGAATTGAGGGAGAGCTCCCAACAACAATATCTGTTGCACGAATAAACCGGATCGACTGGTGAAACCAAGACCTCACAGAAAACAGGCATAATGTAGAAAAACTCTGCGTTGCGTCTGATGAGATTGGTGTCGGAGGCCTAATTCCTAACTCCTTCCCCCTTTCCCATCCATTTACAAAAAGGAAAGATCTGGAAAGGGAGGAGGATATGATGGGGGAGGGGATGAATATGAATAGGAAATATCGTTTCTTCTGTTTGTTTTCCCCTCCTCTGTCCATTGAAGGTAGGCCATCAACAATGTATTATATGATTATAAGTGCTAATAGGTAGCGCTCACTTCATATCGGATTTTATAGAAGGTGGCGACCGCTTGCTCGCCACCTTCTATAAAAAAACAAAGGAGATTATCCCTAGAACTTTCTTGACAATAAGACAAAACGAAGTGTGTAAAATACTCTTACTACACGCTTGTAATTATTGGTTATGGTCCATTCGAGCATCAACTGCTACCCTTATGTTTTTCGTCCACTAGGTTATTTATTTAAGTTATCTATCACTGTGACGTATTTTATGCATATAAAACATAAGTGATCCGCCCGGGGAGCCGTATCATAATATGTACTTAGACACTGGTCAGTCGTTTTTGTAGGGTAAAGGATAACAACTTCCATACTTACAAACATTCGCATTTAAAATATTAGTAGGATGCTATCATCTTTTACCCAAATTGGATAAATGTATAGAAATAGTTATCTGTATACTTTTTCTTATTGTTTTAATGATACCTCAAATGATTGAAATACCAAGAATCGACTTACGAGCGTACAAAAGCGTTTTGTTAATACTCTAATCCGTCATGCGAAATATTGCTCGCCGTAATCTATTATTCAAATAGGATCACCCCTCCTCAATATAGACATTTGATGCGCTTTTTAGTAGGGACACAGACGGCACTTGCATAAATTTGGCCAATTTGATATAGAATGATAAAAGGGAGGGTCGATGTTTCGGGCAAGCGAAGACGCCGCGGCACTGTGCTGTAGTGGGGTCGGCACGCGCTTAAGGCAATGTGATTCGCGCATCCCCTGCAATCACTGAAATTGCGCACCGGACCAACCCTCCGCCAAAAATAACTATTAAGCCTTTATTAAGATCAGTTACCAGTCAAAGGGACCACTCATAATTTAATTACGTTCCCTTAATGTCGGTTTTTGTTAACACATAAGGGTTATTTTTATAGTTTAATATACGACAGTGCTTCTATGTAGTTTAAGTATCTTGCCTTAACCTCTTAGTAATATGATAAACTGACCCAAGCATATAATATACTAGTGACCCGCCCCGGCTTCGCCCGGGTACCACTAATTATGTGAATCCGATTGCTACCAAACACAGGAACACCTGCTGTGCCAATCTGGACAATCCCTGTTAATTTCACCGATATCGGTCCAGCCGTTTCGGAGTCTATAGGTCTATAGGGAACATACATACTTCGCTTTTAATATAGTATTGTTTTTCATAAAAAGTATCCAACGTTACTTCTTATACCTCTAAGAATATGTGTACAAAGTTTCACGATGATCGGTTGAGTAGTTTTCGCGTGAAAACGTAACAAACAAACTTACATTCACATTTATAATATTAGTAGGGATGATCGCTGAGATATAGTTATAATGAATTGAATGTCGCAAGCCCACCACTGTGGCATCCGCGGTGCCACCCCGCTGAGACGTGAACCTAACGCTATACAGAGAGCAGAGACAAGGGATATCGGTCCCTCAATCCCCACGACCACCACCGCTTCCGAGGTGGACTCACTGGAGTCAATCTAGAGCGGACACCTCGGACCCCTTGGTCTATCAGCTTCGTGTTTGACCAGCCCAATTCTCCTAAGACTTCGTCACAAGCCGGAAGCCCGGTCGGTTGGGTTCCAGAGAAATGATGGTTTTGCACTTCGCTATTCCATTGTTCGCAGTGGGCGTGGGAATACACTTCGACACAATAGTTATATGTAAGCAACTTCTCACGTATTAGCACCGTCTAATATTATACGTCTGAACTAGAGCCAGCGAATCAACATCGAAAAAACTCATACTATAAAAGGTTCAAAATATGAATGAAATGATGGCACTTACAAGAGTTTGTTTCAGTAACCAATCTTAAATGTTATGTAATTGTTTTAAAATACTAATAATAATAATAAACTTCTAACAAAGATGTAAATGAATAAAGATTGACAAAGCAGAATAACAACAACTTAGCCCTTAGCAGCAGAACAAAATTTATTTTAAATAAGTTGGAGCGGGAAGGTACTACATTACAGCAACGCAACCGGTCTGCTATCTCCCTTTATTGGTGGCGCCAATTTGGCGCGTCGACACAGTGTTGCTATGAGTAAATATTTTCCCTGACAGTAAAATAATTTTAAGCCTGAATACTTATCATACCATATTTCCCTTAAACCTTAATCCCTACTATCTATCTATCAAGTAAGTTTGTTTGTTACGCTTTCACACGAAAACTACTTTACCGATCATCATGAAACTTTGTACACATATTCTTGGAGGTATTAGAAGTAAAATCGGATACTTTTTATGAAAAAAATATTATATAAAAAGCGAAGTATGTTCCCTATAGACTCTCAAACGGCTGGACCGATTTCGATGAAATTTACCAGATTTGATGATTATCCAGATTGGAGCATTCCCGTGCATGGTAGCGATCGGATAAACATAATTACAGGTACCCGGGCGAAGCCGGGGCGGGTCAAGCAGCAGCGAGAGAGTTGTGCTCCATCCTATCGAGCCAAATGGAAATCCGTGACCTCTGCCTAGCTCTCTGGGTGTGAGCGCATATTTATTTTATTTGTCTTCCTAATTCATTTTGATTTAGTTATTGATAACAAAAAATATTATGTTAAAAATGAAAAATAAATTACACAGGTAATATATGTAAATTTATTAAAATTTGTAAATTATAAACATTTATTTGCAAAAGAAAATTATTTATATGGTATTACTGTGTCGCAGACCACATCTTAGGGTAAGCGGGGCCTTAAACTAGCAACACTAGAAACCGGTTTTTATTCAGGCTTCCAGCAGCGTTGTACAAGCCGTTGCTCTGTAGTAACGCGTGTCGTTGCGATTCTCTGTTGTCCGCGCGAAAGTTTACTTTGTGAAACTCAAAATGACACATATTACATATCTAAAGTGTAGTTAATGGAAATAAATACACAAATAATCAGTCCTAACACATGCTTTTAGTTTTTTCATTAGTGCAAACATATTTAACAATTTCGTCGCGTGTGTAACGGTTTAGTTGAAGATAACAAGTTTCAAAGTAAATAAAAACAAAAAATGTGTTAAAAGATGGGAGCTTAGGATTGGTTCTGTAACAAGAAGTGACTAGAAAATTTTCTGCTGCATCGACATGGAGCTCAACCGGTTGCTTTCACCGTTTACTTTGCTGCTGTTTTGTGCAGGTAAGCGAGCTGTGTTGCCTACATTCTGACTCACCTCGCGTTCACGAGCCTTTCCATCGTTGCCGTGGTCATTTCATTCTTGGTATTGTATTATGTTATATTGTAAACTAGTGGCTTTGTATGATTTTGGTAATTATCTCTGTAATATAATGGAGACGCATATCTACTACTCTAAAGATTAGATCTTTTACATAGAGAGATAAACTTTCTAAACAATTCCATATACTTTATCGTGAACCAAAGTAGTTATTGTTTTAAAATCAACTATGTGATACGCTTCTGATGTAACTATATAAAGCAACTTGCAGGCTTGTGATCGTTATTTTTTGAATTATATCAATTAAGTTGGTAACAATAATATGGCGAAATAAGTACCAGCACCAACACAAAGACAACTCCTCTTTGCCTTCCCTTCTACGACACAATGCAAGTAGAACAATTCAAACAAACATTCGGAAGCAGACTTACACTACACTACCACCATCTAATCCAATAACTGATGATAGTTACGAACCTGCAATTCTTAATAATAAATCTAAGCACCGACTCAAACTGACCATTGGAAGCTCAATGGTAAGTTAAAATATTAGTAGATAAGCAAGAACTAAAACTTTTGTAAAAAATTGTGTCTCATCTTTGTCACAGATTTCTTAAGATCGATAGTAACTTCGTGGGGTTAAATACTTTTGAAGGCATTTTAGTTTATAATAATAATAATAGTATTCTAGGACATATTCACACACGGCCACCTGATCCCAAACTAAGCAAAGCTTGTATTATGGCAACCAGATAACTGGTATACTACATATACTACTTTTTCTTTTGTAAATACATACTTAAATAAATAATTACACTCAGACTCAGGACAAACAGACATGTTCATGCACACAAATGTCTGTCCTGGGTGGGAATCGAACCCACGACCTGCGGCGTGAAAAGCAAGTATCTTACAACCCACGCCAACCGGCCCGTCGGCGTGGTTAAGTAAGTTTCTCATCCATTCCAAAATTGCTTGGGACTTATTAAACTATGTTCTTAGCATCTAAATACTTATGTCGTCTGCTTGCAAAAGTTTCACGATGAACTTATAAAGCCCGCAGTGGCAGCCTTCTACGTCTAAAAAAATTTACGGTCGTGCTGCACGACCAATGCTCATAGCGCGTGGGCGGCTATTTTTGTGAGGTACAAAAATTAATGCATTGAAAAAAAAGCTAATGTGCTTTTTTCACTGTCGCAAATCTAGCTCTATGAGAGCCTGATCAATGCCCTCACAAATACATTATAGAGCTATTAAAATGATAAGGATTGTTTCTCATAAGTAATAACTCGTTTTTATTTCCAAGCCTTACGGTGACCACTTGGTCATTCAAGTTCAATTATATATTCTAATTTCTTTTACTTTACATCTTAAAATTTGGTTATGAAAAAAGTAAGATTTTCAAGTCTTCTACTCCCGACGCGAGAAGAAAGTGTGCTGAGTGTCTAACCGAGTTATACGATGCGACAGACTTTAAACCAGTAGTATGGTACGAACATTAATTTCCACGCAAAATATTCTGCCATGTTTTATTAACAAAATGTGTACAAATATTTGAAAATATTTTGCAAACAATACTTTTGCAAATTTTAAAAAGAAAGATATTTCGTTACAATAGCGTATTTTTTACACTTGACGATTTTTTATATTAGTCGATTTAAAATAAAATGAGCTCGAAATATGTTCGCGTAGAGTTTGTTATTCAAACATACCACAACTCACTATGGTACCGCCGCAAAGCTCAAGTTACATCCAAGGCCACTAAGTTTAATCTGTGAAAATGTTCGTAGCTTGGTAGTTTATGTAACTTGCACAGCTTAAGCACACAAAGTAATATTTAAGTAAAAAATTGTTTATATTTTATACATAATTAAGTAATATTTTATAAACACAGCTTACCCTCGTGTATATAAATATATAATTGCAAATATATGTGTGTATATCTTTAAATTATAAGTGACTTTTAAACACAATCCACAGTAATGCTATTAGAATCAACCCATTTAGTGCTAGCATGTCAATATGTCGCCAATAATCGCTAGCTGTAGAGAACCTATGCCTAGTAGATTAAACATTAAGATAGTGGTATAACGACTATTTATATTTATCTGTAAATTCAATTTCTTTATAAATTAACGTTCTTATCAGTAGAAGGATTAATAGTAGAAAATGAATTTCGCCATTCACTTACGTATTACGAAGTTAATAAACAGAAGGCTCCCCTTGAACTCGGCACGTTTTCGACGTCACTACATCGCAACGTTATTCATACAATCAACGTAGGTGAATTCATCTAGGCTAAGCTACCACAATTTTTTTTTATGTTGCTATTAAAGTTTGAACTAACTGGCTTGGCTATGCATAAGATACTGCGACTGAGCTACTATGTGTCAGACGAAATATGTTGGAAGTTAAGATTAAATTAGGTTTTTTTTGTTTTTATGGTCTGTTATTGATAAAAAGATTTGATTGGGCTCCATATTCATAACATCGTCAAAATGTAAAATGTCAATCCATATCGTATTAATGTAAATCTTTAAGAGCTCTAGGTTCACTTAGAGCTCTTAAATAGACCGACTTAGGTGTATTAATTATCCATAAATTAGCAATTAAAATAATTTGTATAATTCCTGATGGTTATTAAAAAAAATCTTAGCTACGCGTTAATTAATCCAATAAAAGAATAAATTAAGCGACAAATCGATTACTGATGCTTACTAAAGCGCTAAGTTTGGTTAAGTTCATTGCATAACTATTAATACAATTGCAATTATTGTATCATTTGCTTTTTTTACATTTGCTTTTTAATTGATTCGTTAATCACATTATTTTATATAGCAGATTCAATTAATATGAGAATTAATACCTAATATGTTTATTAAATAATTATTAGAATTAGTTCAGATTTCATCCACTTAAAACAAAAATAATTCAATTCATTATAATAATAAATGTTAGCTAGTATTTTAGCGAAAAAAAAATGAATTTATGAAATATCTAATCTGGACGTGCAAATACACTTCAAAGACTTAAAATTAACGGTTTTATATAACGTACTATAATTGAAACAATAAAAATATTTTAGATTTTTTTCTGACGTAATTTCAGCAAAATATCTTCCCTCTAAACTTGTGTTATAGAGTACAGTTAATTATAGTTTTCAAGAACTCGAACAATGTGGTATAGTAGCTATTTCAGTGCTCTACGGTCACGCGTGACGTCATCACATGCACTCACAAAAATATCATCTCATTAACATGTAAAAGTGTTTCATTTCATTCAATAGTTTATAACAAAGCACAACTGTTTCCATTATACACATGTTCTTAATCTGTAAATCGCCTCGTCCAACGAAGCTATTGAGGTCGCTGCCTAAGAACCGCTGTAAGATAAAAAGAACATCCGTTTTTCTCATAAGACTGTTAACGAAGTCCGTTACAATAATGACTGCAAATACTTATTCTGCGCAATGAAGGTCTTACACAAATTAATATTATTTTATTCTAGTGCCGTGGAGTTCATTAAGGTGATATTTATGCACTCACGCCCTTAACCCAGAGACGTAGGCATATATTGCTATTTGGCGCGATCCTGGCACACCCCTTTCATTTCTTTTATTTCCACATTTCTACATACATACATATTGGTCGGTTACGTGGTCTTCTTATATCGCCATTCTTTAGTATGTTACTAATCTGTTCAATATAAAATAGTTTTTCTGGGACGTCCCATACCAACACTGTCACTTTTGCAATTATAATTTTAAGAGAGAAGACAGAATATACCAAATAAGAGATAATAATAATAGTTTTAAAAACTAAAAAACATGCTAAGTTCCAATATATTACAAAAAGTATCCATTGTTATTCAAATGGACCCAGATAGTGTTATTCTAATTATTAAAATAATTTGTCCTAGGTGAACGACGAAGGCGGTAATGTAATGCGACGCCATATAAAATGTCGCATAGTATCCGTCCGAACTCTAGCTGGTTCGATTCTTCCACATAGTAAAAAGCGATGGGAACAGACCGTACGCGTCGAATCGTAACTGATTCTTGGGGTCCATAAATATCAACGTGTATATCCCGATAAGGAAGCAAAGTGCAAGATGCGCCGTTATGCCTGACGACTTGGATGGAACGCTTTACGAGCAATAATAGATGTTCTAGGCTAGCAGATGTACGAAACAATGACCAGCGAACATTTTCTAGTATTTATTTATGCGCACAGCTCAAACTACTGGGCCTAGAGACCTGAAATTTTGCACAGAGATTTCTGTTATTACGTAGGCGAGCACTAAGAAATGATGTTTCTTAATTCATCTCCTAAAGATCTATAGCAAGGGATGAAAATATGTATGGAGAAATATCTTTACCAGTATAATGACCTCAAATTTTTATGATCAATCATATTAGAGTTCAGCTTAGGCTGAACAATCGTCGGTTAAATTAAATTGCACGGCGGGTGAAGCCGCCGGGCACAATTAGTAAGCACTAATAATATATTAGTATACATGAAAGATATAGTAAACACGATGCATGATCGTAGAACTTAACAAGGTCGTGAACAACCTAACAGCAAAAGAAAACATAGTCGTCTAAAGAAAGAAAGGTTATTAGTATTTTATTTTGTAAAGAAAAAATCCCAACCAATTTTGTTAGGGACATTTTGTGTGTGGCAGTAGTTATTGCAGTAGTCGGCCACCACGGCCGGGGTATGCCTACTTAGACCATACCGGCTTGTCTGAAGGTCTAATTCGTTTACCATCTTCTCTTGTTCTGTTTGTTATATGCTTTACTCTTTCCAAAATGAAGGCTGCCAACTCAACTTCTATGCTTTAGTCGCTGGGACTGTTTGCGGATAGCGCAGGTCACTTAACATGAAGATTATGCCCCATATAAGTATATCTTACGAGCGCAATGCTCACAGATACGGTTATTGATTAGTACTGATTAACTTTAATTTGATCTGTGAAATATTTTGTAACATTCCACGTAACATTCTTAGATGATATTTCCCCACGTTGTAACGTAGTATGTTGATGTAACACAAGTCTAATCGAGATGGCTCGCAAGTTCCCGACGAATTTCTCCGTCAACTGGTCGGATCTGTTACGCCGCTCGCGAATGCCACTTCGCTGTGAAATTTGTTACGTAGCTCGTATGTTTGCATAAAACAACTTCACGCTATAAGTGAAACTATTAATAAAATACCAGTAGTGTTTGAAAGTAAGAAACTGCTTAGAAACCTCTATCTATCTTTCACATTTGTCGTCTTTTCGTAGAGACTTTTCCTATTTCATGGACTGGTAAATTCTGCCGAGTTAATACTATCCGAAAAATTTTGCACGAGACGAGTGCTTATATGTTCCAGCGACCGTCAGCATTTAGTATACTTATGAATTTCTTAAAAGCTACTTATTTGTCATCTACTTCATAAAAAATGTTTTATACTACGATATAAGGATTTAAACTGTCGGACGAAGTGTCGTCGACAAAACAAAAGGTTAAACGCGTCATTCGGTTTTTGGTGCGAGGTCTCGATTTTGGAATGTATTATTTATATTACCACCTCTTTGCTGTCGTCATACTTATCGAAATACGGAGCTTTTATTTAAAATTTCTTGCTTAGAATTGCGAGTGAGTTTAGGCAATTACGCTTTTTATTTTTGTACATAAGTATTTACTATAATTCATTTTTGGTGCGTGTGTAGACTCTCCCATGACACATTTAGGGTATAATTAGCTGTGTATTATTACTACTGTCTACCCGTATTAAATTAAAAGAGATTTACTTTATTATTTATAATTGTTTGTTCAATACAATATTTTATTTAAAAAGAGCTGACCTCTATTTAAATAAAATATTGTGAAATAAAAATGCTCCAAAAGATACTTGTTCGCATTGATCGGCAGCTGGCTGTATAAATTTAGAAGAGATCAAAAAAGCATCGTATACTTGAATCTCAAGTAAATTAGGCGCGGGCGATGATGTCGGGAGAGTGAAATGTTGCTCGGAACCAGTTTGTGTGCAGGTGCGCTGCGCCGGCCAGCAGCCCGCGAGCGCCATCTTAGCAACGCATCTTGCCTCGCAGCTCGCTATCAACCTCCTATTCTTTTGCTTTTTAATTCCACCCACAGATGTAGGAACATTTATATAATAGTGTTTTCTAATATCACCGAAAACTGAACATAATTTCCTACACAATAATAAGACCACAATATCTTTATATAGATATATCAATGTACGTTACTTTCATAAAAAACAGACCACACCAAAGCCAAATATTCAAAGTTAACGAGAGAGATCATTAAGTTCGCTGACATTAAATCTCGTTTGAAAACAGTTCAGTGACTTAAACTATGAAGTAAATTTATATCAACGAGTGGCAATAAGTAGATATCATTTTCAAGGGTGGGTATATATTTGTAGAACCACGGCCACACACTGATCCACGCAGCGTAGGTCCTAGCCTAGTAGCCTAGCGTAGTCCTTTCACAAGTTGATCCGATGATCTGGTCAAGATTGCAGGTGCCCACTAGACGAGGGCGCCAGAAAACGATCAATGCAGTCAATAAAAATAACTTTTTCTAGAGTAAAATAAGGCTTTCGGCTTCAAACCGTTGACTTGGCGACGTGTATAAGCTTTAGTAAAGTGTTATTTCAACATTTACATTGGCTCGTACGGCTGCGAATTAGAAAGTATTCTGGTTCATGTCAAATGAACACGGAACGCGCTGTAAGAATAGACGTTTTGGCGAATATTTGACGTTCGATGTTAATTTATATTACACTGAAGGGGATGTTTGTTTACATTTAAAAGTAATAAAAAAGCAATAAATAACTTTTTACGATACTGAGTTTTACAAATAAATTTAAGACTTTAATGTCTTGGCATGAAGCGAGATTAAATTTGCCGTTTATGATCAACGGAAATTTATATTTTGTATGTCTAAATGTCACTGATCTGGTTTACAAAAGTTCAATATGGCGCCGAAATTCAACGCTGTTACGTATATACACAGATAGTAAAAAAAAGTAAGGCTCTTGTTTCCTTCCATAATATAAGGATAGGTTAAACCTATCCCTATATTCACACTCAGTCTACCTTTTATTGTATCGCTAAACTTGGGGTTGAAGTATTTTCATATTTAATAATATACATATTGTAATGCAGGCTAAGTACCTAAACTACAAAATGAATAAAAAACCTGATAAGCATAGCCTGATAGCATAAGCATAAGAAACAACAATATTGCGATAATTCAAATCGAAGCGATTTTTGAACGACGTATATCATTTTATTGTAAAAATCTTAAAATACGAGAGTATTCAAAAGGTAAAATCAACATTGACACATGTACTAGTGCCTGTGCAGTACGAGGTATGAGTACATAATTGAGATTCATGCAAAGGAGTGAAGTAAGGAGACGGCGAGTGCAGCGGTGTTGCACCGAGGGGTCGCGTTGAGTGTTTACTAACCACGTCGGCGCTAGCGGAGGGTGATGATAATCTTACCAAAGTTTGATGCAGTCAAATTCAAGAACATCCGATAAGTATATCTCCTGTAGTTACAAGAAGTTCAAAACAAACTCCTATTGTGGATGAATTGTACTGCCGTAATAGGTTTATCTACAATGCAAAGTCGAAATACATTGTTCGATTGTGTCATTTGCGTTATGTTATTTGGTGTTTGAAAAGGTCATGGTTCTTAACGTGTGATTAAAATATTACCATTCGCACACTTTTGCAAACGATAGGTCCTCCAGGGTGGAGATATTTACACCTATCTCTTCTTAGGAATACGTCCATAATACATAAGGGACCCTTAGATATCTGTAAAAATAAAAATAAACAGAGATCGTCAAAAGTATGATTAGTTGAAGCTGTGTTGTCAATTAAATGTAAAAAAAACTAGTAATGAATATGAATTAATTATTTGACATGTTCAGAGTATATTTTAATTTATATACAATGTACCTTGAGAGAGTATACACAGAGTTGTTGTAACATGTGCAACTGATAGATCCTACCAGTGTTACATGTTCCTAATGATCAAACAGGTTGCGCCTGGCCCCGGCGGCGGCGGCCCCTCACCGCCGCAATAACTTGTTAATAACTCCTGCCCACTCTACTTAATACCTTTGTTTGTTTACTCGTAAGAAACATAAGTTGATTCGAAGAAATTCTACGTAATCGTAACCCATTACTAACAGATAAGTCTATTCGAATCGAGAAATGTTTAATATCAAATTCGATTCACAAAATAAGATAGGTCTGGGTAGCATCCCCGTAGCTCTTCAATCTCTTTTTGGATAATTATTTCAAAGCTTTGGAAGACGAAGATTGTGGAATAAAGATGGATGAGCTAGTTGTAAAATGTCTAGTACGCTGATGACCAGGTCGTGTTTGTTCATCGGCGGAGGACTTCAATTTATGCTGAATGTAATGAATGATTTATTGTAAGGTAGAGGTATGAAGATGATTGTAGACAATATGAAAGTAATGGTGTTTGAAAGAGTTAAAAATAAGGGAAAAGTGTGGCTTAAAAGTGGATGTTGTGATTAGAATTGAGAAAGGTATGCTTCGGTGGTTCGGGCATGTTGAAAGAATGAATGAAGAGAGAGAGTACGAAACCAATTTATGTTGTAAAAGTGAGTTGGTAGGGGACGTCCAAGAAGAACTTATATCGATCAGATTAGTGACATACTAAAGAAGGGTGATATAAGGAGTACCCGTAACAACACAACAAATGTAAATTGCCCCCTAAAAAGCAAAGTAAAAATATACTGAGTGCTATACCCCGAATATAATTTTCTTTTTTCACACCCCTGACACACATTTCTCACTTCCACATCCATAAATCTACGCACACGTGCACGTGACGGTTGCGGCTCAATAAACGGCCCATCAGTATTTCTTTACTCTGATTTATATGTGGACTGTGGCATATGTAAAATTACATATTTTTAATGTTTATGCAAATTTTAAATCCATCCCGTACATCCACGGTCTAAACTTTTGTAAACTGAAGTTTGAGCCGACAGTTGCAGTTACTTCTGCCTGACTGCAGTAGTTTAAATAGTACTGAAGTGGTTATAGATTGATATTTAAAAAAACATAATATTATGATGGCACTGACGACTTTAATTTCTTAATCATACGGCGACGAATGACGCTCTCACCGAACACACAGTGGTTAAGATTTGACGCCGTTATAACACAAACAATACTGAGAATTCATTCGCTTATTGCACAAACAGAGCTTTTAAACGGATTCAGAATTATGACTCAGCGCTGTGTGAAAGTTATCATTTGTTAATATTCAGAAATCTGTTAAGGTGAAGTGTAGTGCCGCAGGAATCATTACTAATGTGCCGGACATAGAGAAACAATTTGAATTTTGCCAAGAACCATATCATTAGCACGCAAATTTATTTAGCTGTGTCATATTTTGAACAGTTTTTAAAAAGCGGATAGGAATTGCTATTTCCATTAAGAGGAGGACGAGAGACAGCTACTATTAAGAATTCGCTTTGTTGTAGCTGTTCAAACTTCTGTAAACAAAATATGACATAATTATTTAGATTGAAGTTTGTTTATTTTGATTGATCGCGGTGCAAGCACGTCCGTCAGGGCGCGCGATACACCGGATATTTGTGAGGAGATCTATCGCCGATGCCTCTCGGCAGCTAATTCAATGTCGCGTCAACGGTCGTTAGCTTGACGACACGCAGCACATCCGTGGCTTACCGGAAGAATATAAAAATATTTTAACATTTGTGTAATTGAAATTCTTTCCGACTACTTATAAGACATGTAATTAGACTTCGCGCCTTTACTTTGAATCACACTATGAAAATAAGTGTCGTGTATAGTCAAGTGGTTAGTTGCTCTATTGCAATGTTTGTAGACCGAACTCTTACATAGTTTTCTATCAACCTCTGGTCTAAATAAAGCTCTGACTTAATAGCTGCACAAGTAAATTTACTTCAATCATTCTACAATTGAAAAATGAAAGACATGTTTATTGTACATACAACACATAGATGAATTCCTTGAGAAGCATACAGTAATAGCTTTACTTTTTATAATGTATTTTCTAAACAGCTTCCATTTTATTTTTGGCATTCCTCACAATTTGAACAGAATTATAAGATCTATAAGTATGCGAGTACAATAAACTGCAACGATTTGGTACCTGGTTGCATTACGGGCGGGCGCAGGTAAGCATACTTTGTTCGCCAGACAATGGCCGGGCTCGGTTGCATGCCACCATTCGCCGGCACAATGGCCGTTTGTCTGTCTGTTCCCACTCTCTTATTCGCACACTATTTTCTCATTCCACTTACTTTATCATTTTTACAAGAAACATAACGGTTGTCGCGTTACACGCATCTAGATTTTGGAGTCATTCTTATGTGGATGTTTTTAAATATCGTTTGTGTAAATAAGCTGTCAGTCTTATATCACTAACTATCGTAAATTCAAGCTGTTATCGGCAAGGTGATCACAAATTCCTTAAACTATGCCTCCTAAAAGTTTACCATACTTATGCAAAACTTGTTGGCTACCCGATTTAAATATTGCGAAAATGTCGATGTCGAAAACAATGAGCGTCAGTGTTCAGATTCAACCCCTCCGATCGAACAGGGGAACTAACCCTTTTCAAGTCAGGTCGATTGAAAAGTATACTCAACGTTTAGGTTTTCAAGTCATCCGTTAACTTGTTATACCACGACTTTGTTAAACCTTCGCAGGAATTAACCTCTTTATAAACAAAATGATTTTTAATGTGTCCGCTTGTCAATTAATAAATCACATTTTTTATCAACTCAAGCTATAAATGAAGTAACAGCCTGGGACTTTTGAGGAAACGCTAAGCCTTAAGAGCTAAGTGTTAAAGAGACTAAGTTGAGCATACTCCGCGTTCGGTCACTTCGAAACCTCGTGACACGGTAGATGCCTCTACAAGACAAACAACGACTATCAGTAACAATAGAAACAATATTTTCAGTAGCAGCTTGTATGTATTGTAATTACTAAATAAATATTTAGCGCGAGGTGTAAGTGATGATAGAGTTGCATTTCGACGGAATTCTATTGATTCAATTCTATTCTTGGATTTCTAAGTACCAAGTCAATGTCGTCAGATTTACAAATACTTTGATACTGACAGCATAAAATTCAATAGGAAACTAGATTAGTATGTCTCTATTTGTTTTGGAACAACTGACGTATAATCTTATATTTTTCTTTATAAAAATGAAGTTATACAATTTTCGTGCAAGCAAACTTCTTCAAGAATTTAATTTTCTCGCGACAAGGATGAAGAAACAGCTCATTTTGCTCTCACCTACTTTCACGTAGCATATTATTTCTTCGGTTTTTTATTTGCACAAGAATGCAAACATTCCCTCTTGATGTGCTAACGGCATAATACTTGGAATTTCTTAAGCTGTGTGTTTGAAAATAATAGTAAGTTTAATTTTCCTTATATTTTTACGACAAATGGAAACTTAGAAATTTTGGTGTACTTGTTAACAATGATTTCAATCAATACTGAAAGTGCTACTTAATAGTATTATAGTAAAGTAATATATCACTAGAAACAATAAGTGTCTGAAATAATTTTGTAAGAATAATTTTTCAAGGAGGAGAGTCCTATTCAGGTGTCCTTGCTCTAAGACATTCCTTATAAAGATTCGTAAATTCCAAAAGGTTGTCATTTCCCTCCGGGCGTCTTGCTAATGTCATAATAATACTAAAAATCAATAGACACAAAAACGAGAAACGTAACACAACTTTTGGGGTTGTTACAAGATTAAGATTTTATGTGGCCGTATTTCCCCACGTAAGAATGTGGCTGTGAATGCATCGAAGCGATACTTCCCTCCCACGCATTGAGAGATAAAACATTAAACCGTTGGTCCAAGGATGCGATGGTGTAAATTGCACAGATAGATACAAACACTTCTATCGTAAATTGAAGAAATATGTAAATTTATTGTTTTTTTTGTAATTATACGTATAAATTATCGGTAATGGCTAAATCTTTCAACATTAGCTAATGACTCCATGTATAGATATAGCTTGTTGCTACGTAAACCACTTCAAAGCCGATCAAATCGGTTAGGAAAACGTCTCGGAAAAAGATGGGACGCAAATACTCGTATTATCGTTCACGGTTAATATTTCACAAAATACTTTGATATCGAGTCATTTAAACTATTATTGTTATTAATTAATTTAACTTCTCATAATTTTATAAGAATTTAACTTCTTTTCTTAAAATTCGTAACGTAATAAATTTAATTGTATTTATAGTTTAGTCTTTTAGTAATCTATAACATACCTGTTAAAATAACTTAAGCCCATATGGGACAGACATCGTGACGAGCAACCAAAAGAAAAAAATATCGAAAACATCTGCTCTTAAGTTAAAGCGATCCGTTATCGGCGCACCGCACCGGTGTGGGGCCCTGATCTAGGCAACCTTATCGAACTAACAAAGTATCTGCTATTCAACAGGCTACGTACATTGCCCATTGCGAAACGCTCAAGGAAAACTCGTTGTAAAATGTTCATCGGATTATTTTTATTGTTAATCGATGTGTAGGTTGTTGAATGGTTTTTTTTGTCAAATTCTATTGTTTTATTTTGTAAATAACTTGTTTGTTAACAAGTTCTTGTTTGAAGGTGACAAGGATTTGAATGGGTTATTATTACGATTTAAATGATGTCATTTCTTTAAGTTTCTGATCAATAATTTTATATTTCACGAATCCATACATATATATCTGTTGTATCTAACTCATTGGAGATTGGTTGTCTATAAAAATGAATTAAAAACATCAGTTGTTTGAAATGTTACCTACACCTCGGTTACTCCTCTTGTTTTCGTATTTCGTTTGTTTGTTCAATTCACTAGAATCTTTTAAAATGTACTTAATTTTGAATAATTTACACTAAACTGAAAGCAAAAGCTCTAAATCTTTCCGACTTTGATGATTAAGCTTGCAAGATGTTTCGAACTGTGCCACTTTTAGTTTTTTTGCCTGCTCCTCTCAACTTTCAACAGAAGCGGGTGGCGCGGAGTAGAGAGTAGCCCATGTGCAGACGCTAGGGTAACGTCAAATATTAATTTTGGAGAACAATTCCTAGGCTTCAAAGTGTTATCTTCGTTTAGACTGTTATATAGTTAAAGCTTATTATTTAGAAGTAATATTTTTGTTGTATCTAAAACGATAAATAGAATTTATGCCTATTATTTTTAATTGAATTGAATATTGTGGACATCAAGTACGCTCCAACTACGCTTGGGTATAAAACTATTATGATATCAAATGTATCGCCAATCCTCAATTATATGTAGTTGGTTCGTTCGTCGTAGTTATCAAAATGTTATAGAATTTGCGTCACTATACTAAAAAAGAAAATAAATTGAATTTATCAGGCGGTAAGCCAAACACTGTTATTTAATTTACATTATCAAAAACAAAATCAGTTTTTCATCATGATCATCAATTCATATTACTTCGGATTTGTTAACAAAGTGCACTACGATGTCCTGAAAAATTAATTGCAGCCTGGTAAAGGTAGTGAATGATAGGTAAAAGCAAACATGTGGCGTCCTCGTACGCGCTCGCTCACGCATCCGGAGATCCTGTTGCCGTGCAGTGGGGTGCGCACACAAAAATCTTTTGGAAAATACTTTTGCGGTCAACGTTCACCTCACTGCTCATTTTGATTTAAATTAAAATTAACTACGTAACGTACGTATAATTTTAACTTAATATACTCACATTATCTAAACGGCTTAATTATATTGTTACATGTTTTAAATTCGAATGCATTTATTATGAAATTCTAAAAATAGTGAGACGGGGTTACAATATCGAAATTAAGGCAATACATCAAGCTAAAGGCTGCCTGGGAATCATTTCTAATAACAAGTGATTATATATATATATATATATAATTAGTGTCCCAATATTATTATACCTTATCACAAATATTATAAGATAATAACAATAGGTGCCCATCTATTGAAAGAAATAGAACTCGTTGCCCAGGTAAGAACGAACACGTTTGATCGCCTGTTGGCATACGCTATCGTCAGCATTGTGGCGAGTTAGTAAGGGACGGAGCTAGCTGTTCACGGGGGGAGCGAGAGGGGGAGGAGATACAGGCCGGGCAGGTAAGCGACTGCAGCGTGCTTGCACTCCGTCCACGAGGATAAAGCTCTGGTATATAACACCTACACGCGTACTGTCAACAATAGTAAAGCAGCCATACAAGTCCATACCTTTCTTAACTACACGATCTTCCTTCTAAGATATTTTATATGAATGATAAAGGTTAATCGAAGCCCGCCTGTAAAAAAGTGAGAGATATTTGAAGTTATTTCTTATAACGTAGTTTCAAATATATATGTATATATATATATATGTATATATATATATATATATATATATATATATATATATGTATATATATATATATATATATAATTTTTGGCACTATAGTTGAGGATTACCAGTAACAATAACTTTGTAATGTTACATTGTTATAACGTGTATGGCTCTATCAGAGTGTTGAAATGTTGCCACAGCGCAAATCGTGTTCCTGTGTGTACGCACGCAAGTAATTAACGCGCGTAACATTAAAACAATTTTTGAATACAACTACACGGTGTGTTGTAAAGGGTTGAAGTTTTTCGCATAGTATAGGAGCCATTAAATATTCCAACGGCTGCGTGTTCGGTCATAATTGTGGGTTTGATTTGTTTGTTTTACCGACACAGTTTTTTCACAAACAAATTTCATTTGAAACATTACTATGAAGTTGTATGTTTAGATTAAAGTTTGACGTCTTGGCGCAGTATTATAACTGTAAATTAAAAATAATCTATCCGATCTTAGAAAACAAACTAAGCACAGAAATGGGCTAACTATTTTAAGTCGCAAAAGAGTATACATTTTAAACCAATATACTATATATATGTCCGGAAATATTAAAAAAAACCAGTAAAAACGTGATTCTCGCATTTGAAAACATCCTTGAGAATATGACTGGTTTCAGAAAGGAAAAGAAATACTCTGTATAATGTATGTTAAATGTCACTTAACTTACCTAGCAAAAGGTAAAAATTCGAGACCATAATTTCGAAATTGATTCAGGACATTTTTTTACTTCTGTTATTAATTAATTTGTTGATTTTGCCGTTTTTTTACCGCAAATAACTGCTGTGATAGCAATAAAAGCAAATATATTATGTATATACCAGACAATTAATTACTAGTGTCAATATAGACGATTTACTTTAAAATCTAATGTCTATTTCAGACGTAACAATGCATTTCCACTAATGTCCTTAATATGGATGTTTTATTACGAAGATACACTATCTAATAAAATATCAATCCTAGTGTATTGATTGAAAACCCTATTTTAATATTGTCCTAAAACGCCGTTAGTGCTAATGTATTCAATACGGATTCAATTATGTTACTAATTACCGGTCTGCGTATAAAACAGCCTTTCTTGCTATTAAATCCAGTTTCTATTACTTGCTTAGCGAGCGCCTTTGGTTGCGGAGGCTCGGACGCCTGTTGGATAGAGTTAGTTTAGGTCGGGACATTTAATAGGACTGTTTAACATTATTATATTAAAATTATCTCAAATATATTATGTGCCGATAATGTATTTTCAGATCTTGTATTAATTGTAAATGTTTCTTTATTAAAACTAAAAATATTCTTAAATGTACTTGTTTGTGTTGTACATAGGATGTAGACCAAATTAAAGTCCGCAATCTCTGCCTCTCCTTCTGAGTAATGGACGTGATGGTAATAACTTTATATATTACAATGCGCTCACTACTGAACCTTTTATTATTTACTCGCCTGCATTTGTGTTATAGAAGGCCAAACCTTAATAGAAGAAATTAAATTAAACTACGTGTAGCTCTACACTACAGCGCGCTTGAAAATATGACGATGATAAAAAGCTGTGTTCATACTAGCGTGTCTCGAAAACGAATGTCCTAAGTTTGCATTGCCGTGTGTACCCGCCCTAAGGCAACTGCCAGCCTTCTTTGTATATCAAAGGGAAGTCGTGGCGGTTGTACGGAGACCGTTTGAAAGGTCTTTGACCGCCTTTACACTCATTACACATGGGAATCCTGGCTCACCGCCTAACAGTAAGGTGTAATTAAAAAGGACTAACAACCGAACGATGTGAATCACAAGCGATAATGTCCTCAAAATGAGAACACATATACGGTAATAGCTTAGTAACTCTGAAAGGAAATAGAATTTTTGGCTATGAACTCATCACTATTCTACCTATATTTTATTAGTTTATTTAGAACCGCATGAATATTCATCAATGCTTTTTTAAATACTTTGTCATGTCTATATTAATATTATAAAGAAAAAAGATGTTGAATTATTTGTTTGCTAACGAATAATTAAAAAAACACTAAAAGCGGTTTTAAAAATTCTTTATCCAGTAGATCTTCTATCAGAATAACCTAAGCTTTAACTTATAGTATTGAATAATATCGAACCCAAACCCGATGTTACAACTCTCACTCTCATATTCTATCATCGAGTCCACACTGCCGAAAACATTCACATGAAATGTGTTGTTATCTCTCTCTTTCTCTGTGAAAAATCTGAGATGACAATAAGTTTTATTCGAATGTTTTCGATAGTCTGAGATCACTATATAAAGTACAATTTTCTTCTAAACAAGTCATTTTGTAATGCTTTCCAAATATCTTTCGCGACATATTAAATGAACAATTATAATATTGGCTATAAACATGTGTTCCATGCTAAAAAAGGGCAGTGTCGTCCTTTTTTTCGAGGTCGAGTGTACATTACAGCTGCAATCGAAACAGGTTAAAAAGCCAATAAGGCAAGAAAATTCTTTTAAAAACACAGGGCACGTGCTTCGAACCGCAGACGGCCAAATCAGATGCCAGGGGGCCCGAAGCGCGGCAGGTGGAGGGACAGTATTGCCAAACGATCCATAACAATGCATCGTTAAAGCAGGTAGCCCCTTCATATTTAACAATCGAAATGTTTTAGCATTCCTCCGCGTCGTGTTTTACATTACTTCGATGTATATAGCACAAACATTACATGCGAAAATTTTGAATGTGTTTATATTATGAACGTTTAGACATTAAATTTATTTGTAATATTCTAATTTATTTATGATTATTATAAAAAAAATGTGTTACTTCGCTTTTTTTTAGATTTGTAGCTTTATTTACTTTAACTTTGTAGTTACACTGCATCATCAAAAATATACCAGTTGTAACAGTAACAAGATAAAAGCTCAATGCCTTGCAGTTATGACCAGAAGACAAAGGTATTACAAACAGTTTGCAAGGGTTTGGTACACCTGTCCCGCTTCTTCCCCAAACATACATTGGTACTTACTTCTACTTGTACAAGTAGTTATCATTTAACTGCTATTCATTCTAATATTATAAATTCTTTGTAACATTAATATAACAATTTAAGCGCTCACACAATCATGTCACAATGGCTGGCAATAGTTATCAATTATATCATAATAGTTTGTCAGTGGTGTGCCATTTTTACGTCATTAAAATAGCAAAGTTGAGGGCCTTATTGATATACTGTAACGTGTATTGTAACGCTAAACAGAATCTTAAATAAATAGGGCAATTCTATTGCAATCCGTTACACAATACCGTGCATACTTCGCGGCCGGGTCGTGCTGCGTTAAATAGATTATGCAGATTCACTTACTGTTAAGTCATTACACGTAACGTTGCGTTACGCGTTAAAGTTTCACGCAAACCATTACTCACATCGACAAAATTGTTTTGTTCCCGATGCGCATTAAATTGCACTTTAATTTATTCAAGTCTTTTGTATGGGTCAGATTACAAAACAATAGATTATTGCAATACACATTATACGACAGTAAGAGCACCACAGCTTCACAAACCTCCAAGTAATATAAAATATTAAAGGTATCGGGGTAGCTAGGGAAGTCTATGCAAACTGCGTTGTGCTTTGTGAAATTACACGCCTATAGGTCTCTATAAGTCTTTATCACCCCATGTCTCGAAAAAGAGTGAATGCATTGTAGTCCTTTTCTACGATTTAAACACTAGGGCAGGGGCAGGGGTATTTGGTAGTGCGAAGTGATCTTTATAATTATATACTCGCCTACTGCATTACTTATGTTTTAATTGTTTTTTCGCGTATAAGTTAATGCATAATTCGTAATTTTTGGTTGTTTTAGAGGAAAACTGTAATCAACTCTTAATCATTTGTTATAATTTAAGTAGTAGAATTTAATATTTCAGTCTAAGTGGCGCGTAGCTTTGACCTCTTAGATCAATGATAAGTTAAATTAATGAGTTTCCTAGATTTATATTTTTTATATTAAACCGTTTTGAATTCGTTCATCTTGTATACAAAAATAAGACTCTTTGGTTAGTGTAAATTAGAAAAAAAAAGAAAGTTTTTTAAAATGTCTTATTGAATATTAACTAGTTAAATGTCGTGTCTGGTCATCGGGCACGTTGGTATATGTTATGCGGTACGACCCAAATTATATCTCCTTTCTATAACTAATGTTAATGATTTTTATTTACATTTTATAGATGTGCAATACTTATATAACAGCAACATTGTATGCTGCTAATATGCTTGAAAAACCACGTCGATTCCGTTATTTAGTTCCGCCCACTTCCATTAATTCATGATATAAGAAATTCGAAAATAAAATATAAAACGTGACTTAATTAAAAATAATTTGATATTGATCTTCCTGTTATATTCATTTCCTTAATTCTATGTACAATTGTACAGTTTAAAGTAACTATTCATGTTAGGTACAGTATAAGCATGGACATATTGTCTTATATATTATATAAATTCCGTGTTCAGGGTAACTAACACAGCGTGCGACAATCTGTCACGACCGTTATCGACATCAATTGACCGCTTGTCCAACAAACCTAAAGGCATAGTTCGGACTGAAAATGCGGATACGTCTGTTAGGCCGATTGGAGGTACGTACACTTAACTAAAAAAGTTTTATTCTTATTAATATCACTCAAAACCACATTACATTGTGAAAGTAGTAATATAAAAGGTGTAACGAACAATGTGTGAAATTGCGCAATAAAACACTTGGCAGCAACTGTACCGTTAAATGTAAACATTAACGTAAGAAACATATGTATGTACAAAACTTTAGCGGCGTCTTTTTTTAAATAAGCCACAATTCCTTTAATAAAGCCTATTCCCATTTAGTACTTGCGGTGTTTAGTTAATAGTAAACGATTATTGTATTACGGTGCATTAAAAATATATGCAAGCGTCCAAAATTTCATTACTAAAACCTTTGAAGTTTGCAACCTTTGAAGTTCATGTTTACTGCAATCAAACATTTTGGACACAGGCACACGGCCACAGAATGTAAAGTAAACTTGGTTACGGGTAAGGCCTGACAAATATCTATTCACTCTTATCTAGAATAAATCATATTGACATCATTGGGATATACTTGCAGGTAACGGATACAACGTAAGTCTCTCACCGTGATGTTAAGTTTTACGTCATTACAATAACGTCTCGCTTCGGTCGGAGCGTGACGATTACAATTCACCGTACGCGTCAATACTAGCGTCGTGGCCTACAACAAAGTGTAATACAGCAAAGTTATGGACGCACGTGTAGTATACAGTAGCTGTCGACAAAGAAAAACCTTAATATCTTTTCTGTACCTAACACGTTTCCTGCATGTTTTACCTGTCTACCCACCTGTTGTACCTATCTTTCGTACGTGTTCAAGGAGTGTCAGCGGTCCGTGTCCGCTACAAGCTAGTGTATTGCTTTGCCGACCTTTGAAGTGGTTCTCACTACAACCAATATGTTCTTTTCAATTCGAGAGACCAATTTTCATGCAATCTGAAGATAATTGTTATATACGCCATCTAGTGCAGTGCGGAGGGCAACTTTTCACACAGCTTTGATTCCTTTCACTTACGAAACTTGTTTTGTTTCCTTTTTGATCGGACTAGTACGCCAACACTTACAATCGAGTTGTTCCGCTCGATTTAGCAGTTTCCATTTTTTTAACGTCACCGTTTTGTTTTCTTTAGATTTAACGTGTAATGAAGTCACGTTTACTTTTTGTCATTTATCAATTTTTGATTCGTATTGTTCCTATTATACAACTTCATTTCGTAATTCAATTGAACTGACCCTATTGTATTGAGCACCTTCAAATTAGCTTAAATTGTTGCGTTAAATCAATATTATTATTGTCTTTTTCTATGTCGTGTCATAGAAGCAGCGGTCATAGAGAACAGGATGGTCGGTGGGTATCTATATATTTTCCAAGAACCATCAGCTCTTGCAGCGCTTATTTGAAATTTAAGTTTTGGAAATATTTTCTTTAACTTAAAAAGTCACAATAAAAAAACCCGATCTTGTCGAATTCTATAAAAGTTTTGTGTAATGCGAATAATTTTTTTAAAGAAGACAATTAACTAAGAGGCCAATTTTCGTCAAAATCCAATATTATGCAATTTAATAAAACGAACATGTATTTTAGGATATTTGCAAAGGGACATGTAGTTATGTGTATTCATTAGATCTCTTGCGATCACCAACACCGGTGCTTCAATCGCTATTGGCTTAAACCTTCATTTTGATAAAGGATTTATTCGCAGCGATGGACTTTTATTGTTTATTAAATATATTTTACTTACAACGGCCTTTTTATTACGTTATAAAACACAATTTTTGCAGAACATTCGTAATTAGTTAAAGTTGCAATAGACCAATTAGCTTAGCTTAGGCAGCCGTGGTCTATTTGTTGTCTCTTTGACAGAACCAAGTATTCCGAGAGAATTATTGAGATTGGTGTCGGTTTCAAATTCTAATTGTGTCAACTTTACCCCGTAACCAATTAAAAAAATATAAAATATAACTAAGTGATTACAACCTAAAATATCAATAAGCGAAAATTCTTACCTTAGTATTGAACCATACTCGGTCAGAGAAATCAATTACTAATTGTATTATTCTAATAAATTGACATGAAACATTGTAAAAGTTATCGGTAGCAGCTCTCACATGCAGCACGTATCCAGTGGAAGCAGTGGCTGATGTTGCCAAGTGTATCGGCTGTGCGGCGACGGCGCTCAAGCTGCAATCCGACACATTGTGCGGCCCGCATGCTCCCACGGTCTCCGCTTACAACGACCGCTAGGGTTGCGAACACTAATTACTTTTTTCACATTATAGTCATATTTTACCCCGTAACTGTAATATTTATTATAGAAATTAATAAAAAAAAACAGGAAAGATTTTAAAAGTCGGAAGGTTCGTGGAAGATAGAAGAGTTATAAGTGCGTAACAAATCTTTATTAAGTAAAGAATGGAGTACGCGGAGTAGATTGGGCATATGAAAAACGTTGCTCGCTTAAGGAAAAACGTTAGTAGGTACTACTAAAACATTCTACAACAATTCTTAATTCTGTCATAAGTATTCCCGGTCTAGCCGTCCGGTCTACAACAGCTGCGCCCACTGCCTTGCTGAATCACTGTCAAAGTCTACTTTAATTGAGACAAAAACGTAACAAAATTGGTTTAATTTATTTAGAATAATCAATAATTCAGTTTAAAAATGAACATGATACCAAATAAAGTTGTTAACCCTAAGATTTTTTTTCCACTTGTGGCTGAACATCGCTCTCTACATTAACAATGCGGAACACGTGTGTTTTCGTTGACACCTCTCGCCTAGTGGAGGATAGAGCCAGGAAAGGAACGAACAAAGTCCTATGTGCTTCGCTTACTAATGCCCTTGTAGATTACAACAAAACTCCCAACATTATAGAAGCCATCATGAGACATTTGTAGCTCGACTTGATTTAAACAAATCACTTCATTTAATAAAGAAGTTGTGCTGTGTTTAGATTCCAAACTCTACTAGTATTACAATAAACAGCAAAGGGTTTTGGAATATTAATCCACTTATAAGATGACATAGTAAATATTTAATGCGTCTGTAGTATTGAGAAATTGGGAAATTACGGATTTTAATTTTTATTGATATTAACCATAAGCTGCTTTGCCTTGAAAATAAATCCAGCCGAGGCCCGCTCACTATCTTATGCATACGCAGCCGCGGTTTGCTTGTAGACTGTTGATTAATAAAGTATATTGTTAATGTTCTATCAAACAATGCTTTGGAAACATTCTATACAAATTTAATGGTTTATTAATTCTAACATTCCCAAACTATGTACGGTCGATTTAAAATGAGAAAGAGTGCATTTTTGGATTTATTAAGTTAATCTTAAAAATGTTTATTTTTAAAAGTAATATTTGTAGAGTCGACGATAAAGTTATCGATAATTAAACTTATTAATATAATGTTTGTTTTTAGAGTCCCCACAAATAATAAAGTATGATTACTTGTATCCATTGGATACACTCGCGTGTGTCGTCACTTCATCCAGGGGGGTCGTTCCTTTAAAATATCGCTATAGTAGACACTATATATGAACTTTACAAATATATAGGATATAGGTGGCTAAGTTGTTCATGTTTTTATTTAGATTTTACATTACATACATAAAAAACTACTAGAAACTATTCCAAAACGTCTTCTACCACTTTGATGTTTTACCTACATCTTATAAACAATTATTTTGATGATAATTTTTTTCCTAATATTTTAATAAATGAGAACGATGAAAGACCTTTCTGGTGACTTAGGAAGTTGATAAAGCGTTGAGATAAAGCAAACACAAACGGCAGCCAGTTACGCAAGGGTGACCATGCTTTTGTACCGAAATTCGAACACTTTTTCTTTTATGACCCTCGAAAAATGTTCCGTTAAATCACACTTTATGCTTTGGTTGTAAATGACTTAAATTTTGAAAGAATTGATAGGTTAGGGTTCGTTTATAAATACCCTAAGCGTAAAATCCCCGAGAAGCACTTTTTTCGCATTTCTCTTTTTCTTCCTCGTTGGCACCTACAACAGCTTTCAGAATATCAAAGTATGTCAAATCATCTAGTTTATTATATCAAATTGAATTTGTGTAAAAAACGACATGTCCAAGTGCACGGCGGACAGTTGGCAGCATTGGTTTCGAAAGCGGCGCGGCGGCGCACGCGACCCCGTGTCATTGACCGCCAGCACCAGCGCCCGCGCCCGCGCCCTCGCCCGCATTCGCCTGTACCGTACAGTTTTTTTACCTTCGATAATTCTCTTACAGAACGTACTTTCCAATTTCATAACCGATTTTTAATCACTTTCTCTATTAAACCGTAGATTAGTCTACTTAAACGTTACAAGTAGCGCGTGACAAAGTTTTGTACGTAATCCAATCTGGGTTCTGCTTGGATTCTGTTTCTAGTTTATAATGACTTTAACAATAGAAACCGGAACAGGCAACGGTCGATTCATTAAAAAACAATTCGAACCGAGAGTTTCAAGATATTTTGATTTCATTCATAAAATAAATATGGAATAATTTTAATGAATCGTGACACAATTTTAGAACACAAAACCATTTGTATTTCATTTCATTCTTTTGTTTCCCGTTTAGTTCCGTTAACATCAACTTTGTGTAAAACAAATATAAAAAGATTCTTAGACCACATCAAGGGGTTAATAAATATATTTTTTTAATATAACTAAACTAGAAGAGGAGTGGGACGTTTATCGAACAGTAGGTCAGTTATATATTCTCTATAGCTCCGCATTTCTGGTCATAACCTTAAATTCAGGCGATTCAGTTGGTACTGAACAGTATAATGTGCTAAGTCTCGGCAGTCCAGTGATGTCACTAGCTTTCGGTGTTGTTTAAACCAACACAGGCATCTTAACATTACGCAACTACTCATTAGGCGCTAATACTGTAGTATCCGCCTTAAAACTATAAATGTAAAGTATAAGTAAATATTATATTCATTCAATGGTTTTACTGAAGAAAAATATATAAACTAATCTGTAAAATACATATGAGTTTAGTATCAGTATACTCATAATATATGCTTATAATTTAAGCAAATTTCCGTCTCTCTGACTTTTGGCTTATGCGTTCCGTTTATATCAGTCCGCTATAAATACGCTTGCCGATGCGTCGTTACTCCTGTGTACAAACAAAATTCCTCAATTAAAACACAGCAACGGTCAGTAGTATATGAAATACCATGGTTATTTTGCGTCTATTAATTAAAGTAAATTGAGAGCCAAATACGAATCCATTTTTTTACCTGATTTGTAGATTAAAGTAAATTATACTAGGCTTGTGCGTAGGTGTATACGTTCACGACTTTGATTTATCAAATAATTTCGTCGCACATTATGACGTACGTATAAAAATAATAATTTCATTGGATTGCGAGGGTTAAAATTGCAACGGGTAGTCCAATAACAAAACTATCATAAATTTGTAAGATGCATTTGTATTGCTATTAATATAAGTCCGTTGCTAAGCAATCGAGGCTCTCGAGGACATCGCTACAGAAGACTATAAGCTGATGATGCATTTCATTATGCTTACATTAATTGGTATGGCATTACAGCTTATTTCATGGAGTACTGACCGTCCCAATTGTCCTCATTTCCTTTCTTTGCCATCTATTTAAACATTAAATAGACCCATTGTATGTCCATTACAATCTGATTCGCTTTGTTGTCGATTTATTGACAATACGCAGGAAATCGTATCAAAAAACCTGAAGCTTCGTTTGAGCTGTTTTTTTTTATTTCAAACTACACAAAGGTCGCTGGCCTACCTGAACGAAAGCACTCCCAACGATTTCGCCATGCAGTTATATTTTATGGCAAACGTTTACTGTTCATAAATTCTAAGCTTTTAAAGTGCGTTATAAAAGAGATTTTTTATTAGGCATATTTTTATTTCTTTTTAACCAGGAAACTCCTAAGAATCTACCTGATATGATGCAAGCATGTCGGATAGCCTGCTACCCTGGTTAAAATAGTGAAATGTGAATTTCACGGGTATCCATACGTGTCTGGGAGATCTTAACAGCTAACATTTCTAGGTGGTCTTTATTTATTGCTGTGCATCCCACCATGGATAGTAGCTGCATCATCTCCTTGCTCTGTTCCCACTTTATGTGGGGTCAGCACAACATAATGTCACCTTCCAAATTCGCTCTATCATTCGTCATTTCAGCAGTCACTTATTTTTTAATCATGTCATCTTTCACGCAATCCATCCATCTCTTCTTACTCTTACCCCTCTACTGGCTCATCCCTCCACATGTCACACACATTTCTTGTCCCTTTTGATTCTTGCCTCCTCATAAAATGGCTATACCATGCGATAGCACTCGATCACAAACGTCTTTTCTTTTATAGCAATAGGTGGCAAAGGAGCAAGCGGTTCACTAGATATTAAATAACCGGGTGGCCATAGGCATCTGCAACAAGCTAATGAGTTGCATATGTGTTGCCTACCCTTATTGAAGAGAGGTTAGGGAAAACATAAAAAATGGTATTTCCTATTTATTCCCTCCTCCATCAAACTCTCCGCGTGTTCCCATCCTTATTAGAAATGGGTGGGAAGGAGAAGAGGAGCAGAATTAGGTGTCCCGCACCACACTCAATACACTGCTGAAGATAGAATATGTAGCTATATAAATTTAGTATTATTTAGAGCATATTACAGTGTGTTAAGTTGCAATGCGATGGTCAAAGCACGGCAACAGTACGTTGTTGCTACGTTTAGTATAATGACTTAAATGAGCGATTATTAATAAGATAAATAAGCGGTCGTTAAAGCTAATGCACTGAGTAAGTAGAATTAAGATCTAAAGTAGCATTCTTTTGGCTCATGCTTGCTCTTAGCTCGAATGTCTCTATTACTTCACACCGTTTATTATGGAATACTAATCTGTTTTAATCAACAAGTCTAATCATTTGACGAAGCATTGCGTGTCTCTATTGTTATTATAACCAAAAGAATTTCTGAAATAAGGTATCGTAAAATATTAAATACAATTGATAATGTTTATCTCCCAGTACAATGACTTACACCCGTTTAATGATTATTTATTTTAATTTTATGCCCATAGACTGTAGCGCATATCCGTATTGTTGGTTTCGTAATAACATATTTCTATATTGATTAATATCGATGTTTCTATATTGAGTAATATGGGCTTTGCAAGTATCTTCGGTATCGGCCTGTGCAAAATCAATCCGATTCGATTCGATCAGCGATGTTATGTAGACACGGTATTGAATGTTTCGGACGTTTACAATCAACTTTGTTGCACGAGGAAACGAACAGTATTATTGAACGTGGTTTTTGTTTATCAAGCAATTTTACAATATATTTGCCACTTGAATGTAACATAAACAGTTACACATACGCACAGAAATGTATGTATAACATCTTTCGTCTTAGTGGCGTAGTAATACAGAAATCCGGTTGCATATAGATAAAAATTCTTGCTTAAACGGCGACGGAAACTATAATTGAAACTAGTACAATAAGTACACTACTCCTTGGCGTCATTCTAACATTAGTAAGTCGACTAAATTAGATATTTTTTTCATTCTTCCATTTTTCCAGATACTGTATCGTCTTGTTTTCTAATAGTATATTTGTTGTCTATCAGTGTGCTGGGCGCTGCCGGAGGACGAGCAGCATGACGCACACGAGGGCGACGACGTTACGCTGCAGTGCCGCTTCAGCCTGCAGCCCGGCCCCGACTCCCTCACCTATTACTGGGTGCGCAACACCGCCAGCGGACACGACAACGTGGCCATCGGCAACATACCGCTAGAGACTAACTACCAGTAAGTCCCTTTATTTTGTTTCGGTACAGTGCTTAAAAAGACATCCACACATACAGATATTTTGATGACATGTATATTGTAGTGTTCACATGTATATTCTGCCCAGAGCTGCATGACATGGATACAGCATTTAAGGTTGGTATGTCAGGCGCAAGATCGACTGAATATTGAGCCCGTATCGAAGCCAATATATGATTACAAAATCCAAACGTTTTTCGGTTCGATCTTCCTACGATTGTACAATCGGTCGGCGGCGCACGACTTGAATAAATAGGCTCCTCACACGTGATGGCATGCCCAGTGCCCACGCAGACGACTCAATTACTCTATACCAAGCCACTAACAATGTTACTTGTATGCTTATACACTACGTGTGACGGCTCAGCGTACATTGAAGCTTTGTTCTCTTTAATTTTCAAATATATGCAAAAAAAACTGCCCTTTTACTTTAAAACAGTCTTCATATTTTCTCAAAGTTTCCACATTATGCAGAGACACTGCAGTAAAGTTGCTCAGAGTTTTACACACAGTTAAATAAAGCAGTTGTTTTATTCCCCATACGTTCATTTTTTCCTAAGCAGGTGATGAATTACACACCATGTATTTACTTTCGGTTTCATAAGTATATCATAACAACAGACCTCATAAAGGATCGTTAGCGTAAATCACCGCTCGAAAACAATTGCCACATTCATAGAATAGCTCTTGCCGTGTATACTTGAATATGTTTTTATTATTTCAGTTAGATCTGTTCATTAGGTATTAGGTATTTGTTATTATTTAACATATATGCTAACCGTGGGTTTGGACTGGAGTTAAATCGTGTCGGGATACGCTATATGTTTTATGTGAATGTTTTAGGCAGTGTAAGCCCATGGTAACATGAAATGATTTTATGTACATAATTATGTGTGTGTAAATAGTAAAAGAGTATTTACTAAGATCGTACAGGAACATCTTTCCACTATAATTTCTTGATTCTATTCTATCCACAATGATACATATGATCCTCATTGTTTTGTCTTTGTGTACGTTTCAATACAACGTGCATTTCCGACCTTCACCGACGTGCGGTACGTGTAGTTACGCATTAGCCAATGCCACAATAAATGTACGTGACCGTGACTGTTTGCAGATTAAAAACATAGCAGCTGTGCAAAATTATATTATTGTATTATTTTGTCCTTGAGTATTTTGGTTAAGAAATATTATAAACTATAAAACTTTTTATAGACAAATATTATCTGATCCAATAAATGTAATATCACAATTCACAAAATAAACAATTATTTAATGTTTCTAATGTATTACGTCTTATTATTTTCAACGTTTGAGACTTAAGTTTACTGTTAAGCATAAATTATTTGTTTTCCCTGTTTACCGTAAATTGTATGAGAGCTAGAGACGATAAGTTGTATATATACTGAAGAAGTGTTAACCCGGTATTATTAATATTCTCATTTATTCCCCTCAATTATATTGGCCTCATACATTTGATTGCTTATATTAAATATAATAAGGACCCATTTATCAATAAAATCCCGTAGGATATATCAATGGTTAAGTAGGCAACTTCACTTAATTCACTTGAAACTCTTCTTGATAACACAACTCATGAGTCATAAGTTAAGAATATATACATACCTTGGCTTAAATATGAATTCATTGTTACTAAGTAGGTCACACTTATTAAAATCATATTACGGTGTTAGCGGCACTTGGCGCGTAACATTTGAAAATAACTATTTAATAATTACCATATATATATATATATATATATATATATACCAAACTATGCATATAATTATAAGCATGTACTGGAGATGCATAATATTGTAAGGGTGATGTTTAACTGTGTTCTACCATAGATTCTTTCTACGCCGTAAACATAAGAAAATTGATCATACCGTATCGAAAAGTTGATTAAGTCGACATATGGTAATAGAGTTTGTTTTTCTTGTTATTTATATGTGTCAGAACATAATCCTAATTATATAACACTAGTTATTTTACCAACCAAAATAGGTCGCTGAGGCGTATAGGTGCTGTATGTGCAGTAGTAGGTGCGGACGGGTCCCAAGCTTAGAATTCAATTTATTCAATCGAGTCGATATTGTTTTAAGTGGTTTATTTGGGTACTCCATTTAACTCGACATTCAATCCCTCCGTACTCTGTATATGAAGATTGTAATTGGGAGCAACGGTTTAACAGACACATGCGACAGCAGATACAATTCAATAAAACCGTACTAGATCTTAATTGACGGGTTGACATTACAGAAACGTCTGACCCAAAATACATTATTCATGTATTATTCGTTGTAAAATTTTAATATTACGATATGCTTCAAATTTGTCGTCTTTATTAGAATGAATTTTATTGCCGCATATTATTAAGGACCGATTTTTTACTTTTGAACTACTTATATATATCATCTTACAAATCCTATATAGGGCTATTCTATCGTAAGCAAAATTATAAAGAAATTCAAATTTTCCCGCAGAATAAAATACGCACCATCCGAGGGCCGCTTCGATCTGTTGGTGTCGAACGTGACATACGAGCGTGACAACGGCCGGTTCGAGTGCAGGGTTAAAGCGGGCGGGTCGGGGCGCACACTGCACGCGCAAGGTCACGCTCTCACCGTGCTAACGCCGCCGCAGCCACCACGCCTTACTCCTGGACCTCGGGCACTCGCGCATGAGGAGCAGGAACTTCGGCTGCAGTGCTCTAGCTCCGGCGGCTCGCCTGAACCAACCATCAAGTAAGTTACAAATAATTACGATTGTAGAAAAAAATTAAAGGGTGACCTGATATGTATTATTTTTATGGAATAAGGTGGCAAACTTACCATCGGATCACCTGATGTTGAGTAAGCGCTACCCATAGACATCCGCAACAAGCACATGTGTTGCAGATGCGTAGGTCAGGTCCATTAAAGGTAGGCACCTTTAATGGACCTACGCATCGATATTTCCTTTTACCCGTTAACCCCCTCATTGTCCAATTAATTATCAAATGCAATATAGAAAGGAAGCTGACAAAAATACCATGATTTGACTTATCTTACATATAGTTGATACAGAATACAGTTTTTTTCCCTATTAAATAAAAAAGTCTTTACATATTCATATCGTCTTAAGCCACATATTTGTAGTATAACTACAGGCTTTTTATGGAAGCAACCCTAATTATTAATACAACAGGACGCTCAAAACTTAATAGTTATGCTTCCGGCATTTGAACACATTGAAAAGATGAAGAAAGAAAAAGGTCACCAAAAGGTTACCTGGCTTTAGGATATTGACCAGATTGGAAATCACACTCAAAACAAGGTCAAGTAAAGGAAATAAAGCTACCAAGCGAAAGAGTTGAAAATCCTTTGTGAACAAATCGTATACACGTACTGTGCAAGCGTGCGTTGGAATAAAAGATATACTTAGATAAATAATAAAATCTTAGTTGGTATTTCAAAGTAAGAACGAAAATAGAGCGGGATATTAACATATATAATTAGAAAAAAAATTGCAAAAACGTCTTTTTATAGACTTTATTTATACTCGTGTTATCATGCGTTACTATAACCTCGGCTATTACTCTCAGGGAAGCAGCAGGGAGTAAAAGTAACTTTACGTACTACACCATTCTCAGATTTAAAACTTTAAAGTGTTTTCTGTGACGTGGCCATAAGTATTCAAAACGCGCCATCCACTCGTTTACGAAAAAAACCTCTTACACTACTAAGCACTTCTCCATTCCACTTGGTACTGTTAATGTGACCCTCTCTGAGATAATATTGTATATACAGAGCATTTAAATCGACAATATTCGAACCCCAACGTACTCTTTAATTGCTTTACTGACAGTTATATGTAGACATTAATATCGTTGCATTTAAGTAGCATTTCGATTTATATATTTATTCTCACAACACTCTTCACGGGTCGTTGAGACTCTTGGCCTTTAGGTCTACATACTATTACTATTTAAATCTATGATTCCCATGTGATATAAAGACCGATTTTGTACATATCCCTCTACATTTTCTTTGATATTGTATAATATATAATAACGGAAGCGTCCTCTGGCCAAGAGTGGCGTTAAACCAAGAGACTTGTAAAGGATTATATTATTTGGATTAGTTAGATAATTTAACAAATTAAACCATAAACATACTTTGTCGTATTCATTGTTAGTAGAAGTTATAAAGTTATGTTAACTAATATAGTTCATCAATTTACAACAAAATCTATTTGTAGGTGTTACATTTTTAAATATTCTAATAGTAGCATCCGTAATCTGAAATACGTCGTTTAAAATTGATAAAAAATAGTTCCCTATTCACATTTACAATGCATTCGGTATCCCCATCACTCTTCTCAGTCCCCATTAGTTTTTTTTCCGAAGATGAGAGAACTTTTTATACGGAGACAGCTGCGTGTTCTGTCTGTTCATTCCATAAAACACGTGGCGCGTCTATCCCCTTCAGTTTTGTACACATGTCGTCGTTGCTCGATAGAAAATATTTTAATAGTTAAAGTGTTAAGAGTTACTTATAAAATTGATTACAACGAATATTGTTCAATTTAACCCAAGCTTGGTTTTATAATTTTTAAATTAATAGAATATAATAATAACAATATTTAACTTGTTAGTCTTGTTAATTACTATCTTATAGTTTAATACGGTTTAAGTCATGATAGCTGAAAGCTAAATCCGTACGGGCCTGAAACTTCTGGTAGTCGAGAGGGTGACCATACGTCACGACATTAACACCGTTAAAATATAATAAAACATATTAAATGACTACATTATTAATTAAATAAAAAAACACAAAAATGTAACAATTAAATAAGGTAATTGTTACAGGAATACAAATTAACACGAAACGCTTCCATAAAGTAATAATATTCTGTAATAGTAGTAATAATATTACCGTGGGTTTCCTTCTACTGGCGTAAAATAGTGTTGCGATGTAAGGTTTCTCTCTGTCTTTCTATTTGAAAAAACTGAGACGACAATATGTGTCACACATAAAACTGCCGAAAATATTCACAAATGTTTTCGGCAGTGGAAACCCACGGTTGGGTTAAATTTAAAATCTTAAATACTACAGTGTTAAGATTGCAATTGAAATATTACCTATAAATATTATTCTTCTTACTTCACTGATAGTCATACATTTAAAGCATGTAAATTTATACAGACATGTTCATAATGAACGGCATCTTGTTTCGTATTAGTTACTTGTGTGGCATACCGTCCGTACATGGCATACAGTTTAAATGAAAACCTTGAAATAACTGGTTGTTTATTATAATTACTTCAACATTCTGTAACTCATGAGCAATCACTGATCTTGTTATTGACCACTATCATCTACTAATTAAACATGTATAATTGTTCTATGAATTTTTATTTATGCATTCTCGACTAGAATAGATAACTTAGTGCATTGAATCATGCGTTGTGTTTTGCATTTGAGTAGAGAAAAATTATTAATTTTAAATGTAAATATGCTTGTATAAAATTACCACGCATGATCATGTCCAGCGTATTAGGTTTTACTTTACTTTAAGTTCACCAGATCTTACGTTTTACCTACATTTATTTGGAATTAGCAACTCACCTCGGCATTGTTCGGGTAGATTAGACTCTATACTAAGTAACATAGGCTATACCTAGGTTACTTCGATAGGAAAGTTTTGTATTAGTGAAAGAATTTCGAAAATCGGTTTGGTAGGTTTTTGAATTAATCGGGAAAACCAATCGAATCTTTTCTCTTTAAAATATTGTTGCAAGCTCGTTACTTGGCTATAAAGCCAATGATTATTTTATCTTTTATACCTAACTAAAGATTAAAGTACTTGCATGGATTATTTGAGAATTTATTTCTGGTCAGGAGATTTTGTTCTTTTGGGAGACTGACCCAGTCTACTAGGCTAGATCGTCATTGATACTGAACAAGAGTACCTAGGAGACCGTCTACAGTGACATTAATTTAGTTTGAGCACGGAAATATTAATATTTTTTATTAATTTCTTTGTTTAAAGGAAATAACTTTGTGCCCAATTAACCCTTTCTTATTTATATATTCAATGAATATGTTTGAATGTCTAAAGATTTTGAGTTATGCCTAAAGATAAACAGCTGATTATTGTTATATAACTTATTCATACGTACTTATACTTATCTACAATTAAAATAATCCATTGAAGGGTAATTTACAAAGATACTTTGTGTACAATGCACCATAAAGTTAAACGTTTGTCTGTTCGGTTTATACACGGCAAGTTAAACGAACTCTGAACAAGGCCGAGGATGTTGAAACATCTGTTGCTCTTGCGTTGCTCTCATGCCTAACAATCCTCTCGTTATTAATTAATGCTGCAGATCATCTGGGAATGCGGTCTTCTGATAACTTATGTAGGATGATATTCTACGTCATATTATTGTACAGTTGTGTTTAAAATATAATTAAAACAGACCCCTTTTTATTTATTCTTTAAATACATCTTATGCAAGTAGTATTAAGGTTCCATTGCATATACATTTGGTTTTATAAAAATAATATATTACATCTATCGTTCGTAATGAACGAAACTTAACGCGAAGTCTTAAAAACATATTAACAGTTTAAAAATCTTAAAAATATATGTAACTAACATTTTAAAACATTATATTTTAATGTACTGTACAATTACTGATCAAAACACACTAAAATTTATAATTCATATCTATGTTTTAAAGGGAAACCATAGAGCTAAACTTATTAATAAAATACATGGATATATTCTTCATTTATTCTTATCAAACCTCATTACTGGTGTGCAGATTTTTCTACGATTAACATTTTTTACTCAAGCCTAACAACGACTCCTCAATATAGCGCATTAAGCGTACAATATTATTTAAATAATTTGAATTAAATTAAACATCAACATCGCTTATAAATCTACCAAATCTTGTAGCGTACTTAAAACCATTCTAATTGTTAATGGTTAGAGTTCGGGGACTCAATAAAAGCTGATTTAATGGGCAATAAATCCTTTGTCCAAATACTCCGATAGTTACGTTTATTACGATACACTTGCCGCCGTTTAGGGACTCGTTATTTATGCAATAAATATACAAAATTACTTTAATAATAGAAAAAAACATACTTTTTATATACGAATGTTAGTCGCCGGAACTCTGAACTCTGTTGCTCATTTCAAATCTAGCAACATAGAGTTTCTTTCCTTAAAATCAGTGACCACTTAACTTTAGGCGAACTTTAAGTTCGTTTAACCTCTTATAACATGAACAGAAGACGCGATAACTAAATAAAGTATACCCCTTACGATGCTCCCATGCTCACATGCTCGTGGAACCTAATGTTTCAATGCAAAAACTACTTACTACTTGTTTTGATGACATAATTCATACTATAAGCATAACAATGGACTACCTAAAATATATAGGGTTACAGGCCACTTACATTGTCTCTAATTATTTCGGATGGGATACGTGATTTACACTTTAAATTACCCTTTCCTCATCCTATTCGAATTGGTTTTGGATCTCGAAACCGCGACTCGTCAACTCGACCTGACAATGTAGAGCACTCTACGCGGCCTTTAGTTGTCTTCATTAGTCGGTGTCGCTGCCGTATATTCAAAATTTATTCCTTTATGACTACATCAGTTCCAGCTCGTTAGTCTGTCTGTAGCGACATCTGGTGTTTGTTGTACTTTATTTTATAAATTAGTTTATCGTTAAATTATTTTCTTCGTTTTCGTAGTTCTAATTTATTTACACTATGTTGAGAAATATTCAGTTTTTCTTTAGGGAGAAACGTTTCTTTTAATTGAAGGAGAGATCATTTAACTTTAATTAGAATAACTTGTATGTATTCCGATGGTCGTACTATCTTTTTCAAACACGTCTCTTTTATTTTTCGTTCAATAATTTAAATTTATTCAGAAATAATTTCGCATAGAAGTTATTAAAGTAGTTTTCTTTATAGAAAGATCTCAGCCTTTTAACCCAATTGGGTCAGACAGATGTCAATTGCTGTTTCCCGCTAAACTTATTAGGTATGCGTAACGTAACCGATTCGCCATACAGAGGCAACAAATCTTAGTAAATAATTTATTATTCGTGCACAACCGTAATAAATTGTTTCCTGCGGCTTGCAATTGGAAGGTTAAATCCCACTTGGCCGATGGGGCCAAAGGGTTCAAGTTTGACGGCATACATCAAGCGTGGCTAAAAAACCAATGATCTAGTCAAGTTTGCAGGAGTCTATTGTTAAAGTGCCTTACTTTTGCCTACATTGAAACCCAAATTTGCCGGTAATGGAGCCAAAAGGCAAAAAAACCTTAAATAAAATGTCGTCGACTACAAACAGTTGTGTTTTTTCAGATGGTACCGCGAAGGTTCTCCCGGTGCCCTAGAGGCGTCACTGGAGCACGGGCGTACGCGCGCCGAGCCGTCGGTCGCGACGCTGGTGCTGACGCCGCGCCGCGAGGACGACGCCGCCGTCTTCCGCTGCGTGGTGTGGAACCGCGCCATGCCGGAGGGCCGGCAGTACAACGCTACCGTACAGCTAAGCGTCAATTGTAAGTAACACTTACACTTATATTTTATTAATAGCATTGTTAACAGTAATAAACCACACTATAGTGTCTAGTTATAAAACAAACCATGTAGGGACCACTCGAGTATCTTTTTGTGGCATTATTGCGGGCTAATTTTTATTCATTTTAATGTTGACAATAATATATACACAACAACAATTCTTAAAGGTGTACTACTAATTGAATGCCGAATTGTGCACATTTGTTTTCGTCTCTCACTCTAAGGTGATGCTTGCTATGCTTACAAATACGGTGTCACTCGATCAAACCCAAATCTCCGCTAGAACAGTTAACTTCTTAGGTTTGATGGATGAATGGTATAGTAAACGTAGTAAGATGCAACAAATGTGTCTAACCTTCAAATAAAATTAAATTTGTAATAAAAAAATATATTTAAGTTTAAAGTAGTGGAAATCGTGGGTTTCATTTAAATAAGGGTTGTGGGACTGATTACTTATTCTATAATTAGGAACGTAATCAAAGGAAAACGCAAAATTGTAATAAAAATTGTTGAAACGAAACATGCATCGCATGCTAATTTGTAGTTCGCTTTTGCGTTAAAATGAGCTGAACCGGTCGGCGGCAGGTGGCGGCGATCCGCTGCCTTTCGCTCGAGAAAATTATTGTAACTTAAAAATCATAAATTATCAAAACAACATTTTTTTATTACGTGGTTAAGTATAACTTTTAAATAATGAATAACACATACGGACAGACTTATATTTTTTTAATGTGTAATCCATTTAAAGCAAGCCATGCCAGCCACAGGAGAGGACGCTATGCTATCCCACTTAGAGTAACGGAACAAGAATTCTTTTTTTTTTCGTAACAGTATTCTTATGGACTATAAAAGATATAAATAACAAAATGTAGTCAATGGTAGAAACTATTTAGAAATCGAACGAATCAGATCACATATTGGATAACCTTAAATTAACTTTTACGTCTTAGTAGCTAACGAAAGAATTAACCTCTTGACTTGACCATGAGGTGGAAGTATAAAGCTATAAACTATATTTGATCACATTTAATTAGAAAAAAAAATTGGAACAAGTTGCAACAAAACTTCTCAAGAAATAAACTAAAAGAAACAACTGTCATGTTTTAATAACGATACCAAATGGTCAAATATTTATTCAATTCGCCAAAAAATATACCAACAGCGGTCTGGCGCAATCCATATGCAGGAGCATCGCTTCTCGTCGCGAGTTTGATACTGATAGCAAAACTATATTCAAACGAACATATTTCCACACAATTAAGTTAATAAAAATGGGGGAAAATAATAGCTTTCGTTATTCTTAAGCTTTTAAAACTTATATAAATGTCAATATAATCCTTTAAAGGTGTCCCCTCATGTGTATGAACAACTTTTGTGTAAGTTATGATAATGACTTACCTAGGTAGATTTTTTTTATGTTATAAGGTGGCAAACAAGCTAGCGTATCACCTGATGTTAAGTGAACGCTACCCATAGCCATCCGCAACAGGCAAATGTATTGCATATGCGTTGCCTACCTTTAACGGACAGAGGATAGACACGAAAGAGGATATTTTCTTTTCCCCTTTAACCCCCTCCTTATCCAATCCTCTTCACGTTCCCATACTATTCTAATAAAGAAAGGGTGGGAAGGGGAAGAGAATTCGAATTACGCCTCAGCACCTCATTCATCAGGCGAAACGCAGAGCACTTCTACTTCACGCCTGTTTTCTGTAAGGTCGTGTTATTTCACCGGTTGAGCCGACCCATTCGTGCCAACAGATGTTGTTGTTGCGGACTCTACCACTGTAAAAGATGTATTTACTTTAAGTATTTAAGAAACATCTCTCATTCCGAAATCCTGGAAATTTAAGTACTAAGAAGCCTATATGTGAAATGCGTTAGTAAACACTTACTACTGCAATAGACCACAACGGAAAGAAAATATTTAAATAACCTAGTCACGGCTGAATACGATGACATACCAAAATGAACACATATACTGTTCAGACTGCCGAAAACATTAACATACAACTTATTGTCATTTTATTTTTTTAAGGGAGAAAGAATATTCAAGAGTTGAGATGTTTCTTATGAATGTTTTCGGCATTGCGAACACGTTATTTCACTTTATACTTCAACCGACAACATTTTTCCTTCTTCCTTCTTAATTTGCACATACTTGGATATAATTTTTACTTGTTGCTTGAAGCTATTGTAGTAGAATCTTAACACTGATCCAGTCAAAATGGCATTGCTGGTAGCGTAAGTTTTTGCAGACATTTTTACATGAGAAAATGGTGCACATCTCTTAGCGCATCGTCGCTTTTGTTGACATGTGGGTTCAACATCCCACTCGCACTGATTAAAACCTTACGATGAGGGAAAACACCTCGACACACATAGTGTCTCGCTGACTTATTGCGAACAAAAGAACTCCCCTGGATCTGTGACAAGGAGGTCACAGGGACTAAGAAAAGCACTCTCCTGATTCTGTTGTATTGAGGTCATAGGAACTATAAAAGCGATGCTTACTCATTATTCTTTACGTTCGTGTGATAGAAATCGAAAATGTTTCGAACATATATTTTTCGAAAAATCTATTTCTTCCCAATCCCGAAACAATATTTGCGTGATTTGATACAAAAACGTCTTAATAATACGTTTCAATAACAAATAAAGTTAAATATGTCGGTTATCGTTATATCTTCAAAATTAATTAATCTATTTTTTATTTTATGTGAGAAGGTGACAAACGATCAAGCGGATCACCCGATGTTAAGTGAGCGGCTGCCCATAGACATCCGCAACAGAGAAATGTGTTGCAGATGCATTGCCTACCTTTAATGGACAAAGGAGTCTATGCCGACAAGAAAAAGGATATTACCCTTTCCCCGTTAATTCCCTCCTCATCCAATCCTCTTCCCGTTGCCGTCCTATCCTTATGAGGAAAGGGTGGGATGGGGAAGTGGACTAAAATTAGACCTCCGACACCTCACTCATCAGACGAAATGCAGAGTACTTCTACTTGACGCCTGTTTTCTGTGAGGTCGTGGATTTTCACCGGTCGAGCCGACCAATTCAGCAACAGATGTTATTGCGGGCTCCACCACTGTTATCTATGTTATTTAACGGTAGCTTATAAATAAAACAATATCGTTTATGTGAATTCGGCTTGTATTTCCTTCCCACTATTGCCGGAATAAGTCCTTAAAATCATAGATTTTATTTCAACCTATGTTACTATCACTAACTATTAGATTGCACATTTAACATCTTTATCCGATCGCTTTTTGTCCGTTCAATTTGTTTTTATTACTTCGAAAACAATTTGTGTAAATTGTTCGTTATTTAATTTCCTAAAGCAATATAAACTATCGTAATGATAAATACGGACTCGCATCTGGCCAAACTCTTCTGAGTCTTTCGTAATTTGATATTCCACGTAAGCGTATAACGAGTCGGCTAGAAAAATGTTATATGTGTTGTAATGTTTGGGATGCCATTTTTACATTCCGCGGATTGTGTGTTTAATTTATGTTTACTAACTACCATATATCTACGATAATGTAAATAAATAAATAAATATGCGCTCACGCCCGTAACCCAGAGGGGAGGGGTAGGCAGAGATCATGGATTTCCATTTGGCGCGATCGTGGCACACCTCTCTCGCTTCTTCCACATTTATAGATCTACGCATGCATGCTCGTCGGTTATGGGTGCTCCTTATATCGCCCTTTTTTAGTAAGTCATTAATCTGATCGATATAAGTTTTCCTAGGGCGTCCCCTACCAACACTGCCACTCTCTTTTGCAACATAAATTTGTTTTGTTATTCTCTCTTCATTCATCCTTTCAACATGCCTGAACCACTTAAGCATACCTTTCTCAATTCTAGTCACAACGTCCACTTTTAAGCCACACTTTTCCCTTATGACGCTATTTTTAACCCAAGTCACGCCTAACGTACTTCTTAAGGATCGCATCTCAATAATAATGTGAATTTTTAAGTTATATTAAATTGTATTGCAGTGTCACGCACACCAATTAAATGTACCTAAGAATTATAAAATCTTGTTGGTTTGTCTTACGATGAGTTCACCATCAATAAAATGAATAAAATTTAGGCTAAAATGGTTTCAAAACTGACAGAATTGTCTTTTATGTACGTATTTGCGGTGCGTCAAGTTTATAGGACAGTGATATATTATTGCTCTGCGATGAATTAAAATCATAGTTTACCCAATTACCTATTTGTAGTTTTTTTTTCGAATAAACATTGCCAGGAATTTTGTGAATAAAACACAAAAAGTAGCTACTACCATCGTTCTAAACGTAAATTTTGCTAGGCAGGTTTTCCAAATTTTTAATCTCATCTTTCTCAGTAACTTCAAAGACTTTTTGTTGATAAAACTCAAAATTGTTTAATCCTTAAACTATCACTCACAAAAGAAAGCAGATAAAAACGGGACTTATCCGGCATTTACGACACGAATGTACACTGCGCATTGCAATGTACAGACGCGCGGTAAATATTTAGATTATCCGTACTTGTGATATGCCTGTTTATTTATCCGCCAGCCTCCAGACTGGCATCAACTGACCCGAATGAAAAGCATGAACCGCTAATGAGCGCGATGTATGTTCTAAATTGGTCGCAGTTCCGACAGACATAAACACTCGGTGCTGTTGTCGGTGCACGTATCTAGAACGCCAGTACATCCGTTACTCGTAAGAATTTCTGGTTAAATGTAATCAATGAGATTGTGAAATAGTTGGGCAGGTTTTGATTTAAAGATGTTGGCGGAAGACTGCTCGGTATCATAGTACAAGTTTTATAGCTTAAGGATTGCGTGCGCTTCCGTGTTAGAACTTTTACTTTTTATTTGACCCATATTCAAAGCTGTGAAATTCTGCCTTGGGCGTTGGAAAATACCCGACCAATACCGACACATACCGGCCAGTTTCAGAGAATTAACTTGCATATAAAATTAATGCGTAATAATCTTCGCACTTAGTAATGTTTCATATAAGGCTAATTTAAGTTGTCCATAACTGTTTGAACTTAACACCAAAAGTAAGTTGACAGTTGCGCTCAACACCATGGAGGTCAAGCTAACGACATTTTTGTACGTAATCCGAGAAAAAGCATTGGATAACCGTCCGGTACTCTAGGTAAACTTAACTCATATATTTATTAGCAGACGGAGGCTTTTAAAATAAAAATATTGAAAAGTAATTCAGTAAAGTATATAATCTGTATACATCTACAGACATCGATAAAAAGAAATAAAAAACATGCTGCCTTATTCTATCCTACACTTATTCTTATACCTTCTGTTTTTGCAGATTTTCCTCGAGTGGAAATTGGCCCAGAGAACCCTCTACGCGTGGAGGTCGATGGTACCGCTACAATGGATTGCAAGGTAGATGCAAAACCCAAAGTGACCAGCGTAAGGTGGACGAGAAACGGGAAATATATCTCCAACTCCTTTACTCACACAATACAAGGAGTAGAAGTGCAAGATGCCGGCCAGTACACCTGCTCAGCGGACAACGGACTCGGCCGTCCTGGTGAAAATGAAATCACTCTAGACGTGCTATTCCCGCCCACCGTCACCATCGACTCCAAAACATACGAAGCCGAAGAAGGCGGTAATGTTGAAATTCACTGCGAAGTGTCCGCTAATCCAGAACCGACCTCCATAGAATGGACTATGGAGGGGAAACCTGAATTCAAACAGAAAGGGAAAACGCTCACCCTCTCCAGAGTAGACGCCGACGTAGCGGGAACTTACACTTGCAAAGCTGTCAATATAATTTCCGCCAGCAGTGGGAATCGTGTTGAGAGAGCGAGTAGCGCTTCCGTTGCGGTTCTGGTGCGACACAAGCCGGGACGAGCGCACATAACTCCGGAACGACCGGTGGCACAAGAGGGCGCTGGAGTCACTCTTACCTGCAGCGCCAAGCCGCCTGGATGGCCCGCGCCGCAGTACCGCTGGTTTAGAGACATCGACACTTCAGACGCGAACCCCATAGTCCTAGCGACTGGAGTGACATACAATATACCGAATGCTCATCTCGGCAGTGAAGGGGTCTACCATTGTCAAGCGACTAACGAATTGGGTCACGGCGAACTAGCATCGGTCATATTAGAAGTACATCAGCCGCCGCGATTCCAATCCAAGCTGCAGCCGCACGCAACGAAACGTTCGCGGGAACAAAATTTCTCGTTGTCTTGTAGCGCTTTCGGGAAGCCACTGCCGAACGTGAAGTGGTACAAGAACAACTCGGAGATCAAACCGGACGTGAATCTGTATGAAGTAAAGACTGACGTGACGGAGGGCCGTGACTCGGTTTACAACGTACAGAGCACGCTGCGCTTCTACGGCAAGGCGCGCCCCAACGTCAACGACCTGATACCCGAGGACAGGGGCTCCTACACGTGCGCTGTAGAAAATGAAGTCAAGAAGATTGAGTCTTCTATGCATCTTAGAATAGAGCGTAAGTATTGAACGTACTTAATGTTTAGATATACATCTTGTCATCCTCATTTAGGTTTGTGTTTGTGTTGAGAGAGGAGGAGTCTACAAAAACAATGTGATTTTTGCGGAGAAGGCTACGCCCGATAGATAACTTACTTACTTACTTCTATCGGTTACTCTACGTATTATCGTACTCCTCTCGTTTTTGCAATGTCAACTAAATAATTCACGTATAATTAAATACAAAACTTCATTACTTCCAGATGAACCAATATCGATCCGACAACAAAAGAAGGTTGCATTCGACGTGATGGAGCCCGCCGAGATATCTTGTAGAGTTCAAGCCTACCCTAAACCAGACTTCCTATGGTTCTACGGTTCTAGCAACTCTCCGCTGTCGTCATCCGATCACTATGACATCACAACAGTGACTGAAGACAACGACTCTTATTTAAGCACGCTGAAGTTAAGAAATGTAAAGCCGCAAGACTACGGCGATTACTACTGTACTGTTAAGAACACACTCGGGAGCATTCGGCCCCAGATACGATTACAGCCGAAGGGCGCTCCGGAATCCCCTCGAGGGTTGACCAGCCAGAAGGTTGGGTCGACTTACGTCACACTCAAATGGGAATCGGGTTTCGATGGTGGTCTATCAAACATCTACTACGTGTGGTACAGAAGAGTGGCGAGAGGCGCGGGCTCCGTGGAGCAGTGTGCTGGTAACCGCAACGATGTCAACGACTGGAAGGAGTATGACTGCATGCGGGCGAACCCCTGCAACGTGACGCGGTTGGACCAGCATAACACTTACTCTTTCAAGGTAATTTTATCTTAAAACTTTAATTTTTTCCTTACATGTAATTATTTTGAACTTTTTTAGATTTAACTCTTATTAACCAAAGTCTTGCCACTTAACCATTTGGTGAAATATTTCTTTTAACGTATGACGGAATATTTCTCTCGCCAATGACGAGTTACTCAAAGGGTCAATCTAATACGGTTATTTAGATTTAACAGTGCTAGCCTGCAAATTATTTCGGCACGGACACTAGTGATTTTTCAATGTACATAAATTCTCCGCGATATGAATAATCTAGATCTTAATTTATTCTGATGTATATTAGAAAAATATAAAGCGCTAATTTGTGGGTATGGTTTTAAAATATAAAATATAATAATATAAATAATAATAAATCGGCCTTTTCTAGAATGTTTCCCACTGCAGGGACACAGGCCTCCTCTCCGAGAGAGGGAATGAGCCGTAATCCACCACGCTGGCCCAGTGCGGGTTGGTGGATGTCACATGTCTTCGAATTTGATGGTTCTAAGAACATGCCGGTTTCCTCACGATGTTTTCCTTCACCGTTTTTGGAGCAGTGTTGATGAAATAAATTTACACAAAGTAAAGCGCCTGCCTGGGTTCGAACCCGCGACCTACAGTACGTAAGTCGGGGTCTAAACCGCTGAGCCACCACTGCTCCTTAAAAATATAAAATACACATGTCTTATTCAATAAATTGGTACTGGCTGAGAAAAAGGCTGCATAGTACAGTCTCACAGTATACTTCCATGCAAAATTGATTGGGTGTTATCGCTCCTTACGAGCATATGAACGCGTAAGAGTAAGTTATCTCAAATGTTTAATTGAACGTTATTTCTCGTTGTAAAAGTGACTGCGTCTTGGTTGAAAACAAAATTAGCCTTTTGAATTGACAACAATTTGTGAATTTTGAATTGAATAATGATTGAAATTAACGGTGGAAGAAATATCTTGAGGAAACCGGTATGTCTTACGACCACTAAATTCGAAGACGTGTGGCATCCACCAACCCGCACCGGGCCCGCAGGGGCCGTAATCTACCACGGATTACGGCCTTCCCTCTCTTGAAGAAGAGACCTGTGTCCCTGCAGTGGGAAAAAATAAAAAAAGGCCGATTTATTATTGATTATAAAGATTGAATGGATAATTTCAAATTGAAGAGGACGGCAAATCCAAGGGAGGTCTAAGTGTAATGGTTGTCGTCAAGTTAATAAATGACTTGTAATACATTTTCTAATATCCTTCCCTGTATTTTTAGGTGAAAGCAGTAAACACGAAGGGTCAGAGCAACTATTCGAACGAGATAACAGTGATAACGAAGGTGAACAAGATCTTACCACCAGAACAACTGACGTACGACCCGAGCACACGCGCCGTCGTGTTCAGCGTGGGCCCCACTTGTCTGGGATTAGTCGCCGTCGCTGAAGGCCTGGGCAGAGCCGGCGGATGGCAGGTTAGTAATTTAATTTATATTTTACATGTGCTTAATAGTACAGTTAAGTTATTGAAGAAGGATAGAGGTTAATTAAGGAAGAAAAGAAGGGCAAACGGTAACGGACCCTCAGATCTCAGAGGAAACGCTGATGCATACAATACCACTCCTTCAAGCCAGTCTTTATGAGGTCGTCGTACTTTTCATGTCGAGCCGGCACATTCGTACAACGGCTAACGGCTACTTCGGTGCTGTGAAACTGTACCGCTATTATAGTGTATCCGTTGAATAAATACATTTTGCACATCATCATTTCTATAATTGTCAAAACGAACATTTTACAAGACAGCGCTTAGAAGGCTTATAATCGGACGATATTTCTACTGCCTCACATACACAATGGCAGCAACGTAATCACGTTATCGCCATCAAACGTAAACCTACTTAGTTTACGTTAGTTTACGGTATTAGATTTTTTCAGGATGCCCGAGTTACGTGTGTGTTATGTCACTGTTTATATGTTTGCCTATTATCTCACCTAAACAATAATTATGCACTAAACAATATATTCACTTATTTAAAACGTATTTCGGAAATTAGGTTGTGGAAACAATACCGCTGAGCGTATCTGGGGTGAGTAGCAGTGTGCAACGTGGCACGCTAGCGGGCGCAGGCCCCACGGGGCTCGGTGCGGGTCCCCCCATGGATGAACTCAACCCCCGTCTGCGGGTGCGGCTCTGTCTGCTGCACAAGCAGGACGTCTGCAGCGAATACGTGGAAGCAGACAGTAAGTAACAAACACTTTCTAAAAGGATTTGGAATTTTGAAAGCCAGCGTATCAACTCCTCTAAGGTGACTACCGCTTTCCATAAAAATTATGAAATGGATATATGTAGCTTTATATATAATAACTCTAGCTGTTGCCCGTGGCTTCGCACGCATTTGTTTCTTATATTCCTCGCTGTAAATTTTTGTAATGTGATTTCGCGTAAAATAATTGCAATTAAAGGTAAACTTTAAGAAAAGATTATTATCGCTTAATACATTACCATGGCAACGTATGTTAATTTTTATTTTCCTATCCCTTAGAAATATTTTTTGATATGAGTGCTAAATTTCATGATGATCGGTTGAGTTGTTTAGAAGTTAAAGCGTAACGAACAAACAAACTCACATACGTATTTATTATATTAGTTAGGATAACTTTATTCTGTTTTCTAAGGTCACAGTATTTTCGTTGCCGTACGAAATACCATTATTAAACTGCTGACAAACTCTTTACGGTACTGTATTTTTATATTTTTTACAGTCGGTCCAGCGTACATAAAAGAGGCATCGGCGTTGACAACAGCAACATTGATAGCGATCGTAGTCTCCGTAATAGTCTTTGTTCTCTTCTTGTGTCTTCTATTCATCTTCTGCCGCTGCAAGCGTACCGAAAAGAAGAAAAAGGACTATGAAATGGCCTCTATTGGTCACGGCATGTCGCTCACCTCGCCCAAGAATCAGGCGCCGCCGCCATACATGGAGTACCCCAACGCCGGCATGGAGAACAAAGCTCTAGAACATTCCATGGACCTCACTATGGATGACTCGAAGAACGCTGTGTACGCCACGCAGGCGGCGTACGGATACCACATTGCTCCGCATGCAACTCCTACACACGTTGGACAAAACATGTCTAATTTGGACTGTGAGCACTTTGTATTCATATTTATATCTAAAAGACAAACATTCATCAATACAAGCCTAAACTTTAGTGTAGTATGTCAGTTTTAAGCAAATTAGAGGTTCATAGTATTGGCCAGACAGACTTCAAACTTCATTAATTTACCTTATATATAGCCTATAGATGGCACTATGGTAATATAATTTTAACATTTTGCAGGGGTGAATACAGGCTATATGGACAAAGGCTACGCGAACAGCAACAATGGTGGCAGCGTCAACTCGCAGGACTCGCTGTGGCAGATGAAGATGGCGGCGGCAAACAATACTGGCATGATGATGTTGGATCGTACCAGTAACTACGGGTACGACCCGATGCATGCGGGGTACGGCACCATTGACGACTACGCGGCGTACCAGCCGCTCCCGCACCCCCCTCACTCGGGTCACCCACCTCACTCAGGCCACACCCCACTCGCAGGCCACGCTCCTCTTGCTGGCCTCGCCCCCAGCGGCGCGGACTACATGCGCACGTCGCAAAATCCTTCGCGCCAGGACTACTGCTCTGACTCCTACGCTTCCGTGCATAAGCCCAAGAAGCGCATGGACCAGCATACGGGTAAGTTGCTCATCAAACTATTTATATACGTGTGTAAATTTAGAACACGTGACAGACTAAAATACGGGCAGTTGCTCTTTAAATAATTTACACCAAACTTATTTAATGTATGTCATGTATATACTTTTCCTATTGTTTCTTTTTTAGTAAACAACATATTAAAAAAAAAACTTTGTAGCTTTATCTCCTATGGTAATGCAACTTGGTTAAATGAATCGTGCAATTCTTAAATTAAATGATCTTGTTACTCACAAGTGCCCCGCTGAGTGCTAATTACATGTAAATCTATCTCCTACCACAGAATCTCCTTACCACGAGGTGAGCGGTCTGCCGGAAGCATATCCGGGCGGCGGGGAGGGTGGGGAAGGCGGGGCGGAGGAGAAGCCGCCGCCGCTCTCGCTCAGCTACGACGAGTCGCTCGAGTCCGGCTACTCTACGCCCAACTCGCGCGCCCGCCGCGTCATACGAGAGATCATCGTGTGAATACATACGCACAGCGAGCATTCACTCATTATTATGCATAACTCTTTATACAACGTATTGTGAATTTACATCATTTGTTTATAAAACAGAAGATGAAGCGATGTCGGCGCACTAGACCCCAAATTGCATGAAACTTGTCATCATGTTGTAATGCTCTATTACTATTGTTAACTTGTCCCGGGTTAAATTCCACTACGTATGCATCGGCAGTTACACGCAACATCGGGTCAAACAAATAATCTTAATTCATGTTCAGTTCAACATTTAAATCAATTCAAACTGTCCCAGTATATGAATCAGATTTAATCAGGTAAAACATTCACTCACTCTTGAAAATTTAAATCAGCACCCATGGATATGGGTCTACCCGTAATACCCAAATATAAAAATATAAATGTTCAATATAGTTTGCATTGAAACATTTAGTTTTATATTAGTTATTGTAGGTGTCTGTTGATCAGTGTTTGTAACACAAGGACCTTACGTAGTCTCATTTAAACCCATATCATTAAATACTCTATTGTTGGATACATAACTTTAATTCATGTATATTACAGCTATATTACTATGGCAGCTACTCACTAAGTCGTATACAAATAATAGTAAGAAATATTCTACTTGTAATTAAGTTCATAGCTCTTTGATAGATCTCAATCATACACGCTTCCAAACAACTGAGTCAAATGAGTAACAGAGTAGGAAAGGATTAGTTCATTATCTGAGGCTAAAGGTTACACCGGGATGTACTTATTGCCTTTAATATAAGGAAAAAGAGAGAGGTGTCTTAAGGACACGCGGTTAGAACGGAGTTCCTTTCGCTGTATCCCTGTACTTTAGTACTTACACCCCTTACTTACTATGAATTATAAAAATATAAAATTTTAACAAATTTATATATTAATTTATATAAACAAAAAAGGATATTTAAACGTTATATTTATTTAAAAAAGCGCTCGCTAATGGCATTCGTCTCGCCACGTGATGTTACTGTTACACTACACTGTTTGGTCTAGCCCTCAGCCCCTGCTCAGCCTTAGCAAACAGAGGATAATGTGCGATAAAGAACTCCGTCCTAACAGGACTTTTTATATTTACTATGTTTTTTTCTATGTATTCCATAAAATACATTTGGATCATCAAAATCAAGAACTTATTTTGAATAACATGGAATGCAAATTAGTTCATTGACTCTTATATATCAATCTATTCATATACAAAATAACGAATCTCGTTCTTAAACTTATAATTACAATTTTATTATAGTATAAGTCAGTCGCGGCATTTGACATTGTAAAGCTCTCACAGCCATTATATCATTAATTTTAACGCACATGTAAATATAAAGCGTTTTAGTTATAAGCTATTTAGAATATGTAATCTGTGCGGGATTGTAACATTAAAGTGCCAATAATTGAGGTATTCATAATCACCATGCTTATAATGGCCATGTGCTTTGCCTCTCTGGAATATGAACACATAGATAGTATAAGATACGACATAAGAAATTTATACCTTCATCTGTTATTTGATTAGCACCTACATAATATGTCCCTAGTGGTTTGCCGAGCTAAATCTTCGGCCAACACTGATATATGTAAACACCAAATTAGGTTGAACCTTTGCGTAACTCTCCGTTGGCGATTTTAGGGGTCACTTTTGTGTAGACGTCAAATCGAACTCGAGTCTAACATTGCGTTGTACTTTAGACTCCGTTGTAAAGATTCAGCTCGGCAACCCAACTTGTAATTTATCAATGTACATATAACCTAGGTCTTGAGCAAATAACAGATGAGGGTATCAATATCTTATGCCGTATCTTAGACCAAGACGAGCTGTGGTATTTTTTGAGTTGCAAAATGAAACCGAGCATGCGTAGCTGCATGTGTGACTTCACAAATGAATATCATATGAATGTACCCGTGGGTGTTCACTGGCGGAAATCGTGTTGCCATGCAAGCCTTCTCACTATCTTTTCCTCTAATAAAACTAAGATGATAACATGTTTTATGTGAATGTTTTCGTCAGTGTAAACTCACTCACTCACGGTAAACGTGTACATCTCACCAAATATACTGAAAATATTTCAATATTATTTGACAGCTTGGCAGTTATTAAATGCTAATTTCAATTGTTGTACTAATTTTCGGAGGCAACGTTATATTATTGATACTGTAATGTTTAGTTTAATTGTAAATTATATATAATATTGATTTAGTCTTATGAAACGGGAGCTGTCACACGCGCCACGTAATGAAATATTCCTTCTGTAAATCACTATTCTAATTGTAATCTATTCTTTTCGGCTTCTGTTTTTAAGGTCTCTCTCAATAAACTGCTATGATTCCTGTTGTGTCTACGTTCAATAGAATTGTACACAATAATAAAAACAATTAAACAGTTGAGGAAGTTATTTATAAAGCTTTTTATTGATTCAGGCCTTATTTTTTTTGTATCTAAAGTTCAATTTTCAATATTTCAACGGCGTCAGCGCGTAACATTGTATATGCAATTTTTACGCAAAAGGTTTGATATTATTCAATTGCATACAAACTTGTTGACTACTGTTACACTGATAAACGATAGAATTGAAAAAAAAAACTGTATTTACATAGATTTTGATCAACTTTGATGTTAATATTAAAACATTATGATTTAATACAATTTATTATTGTAAAAATATTTTTTGTGTCTATACGTATATGACTTGTTTCTTTTGAGTGTTAAGCGTCTTGATTCATGATTATCTGATACTATTTTATAACTAAAAAAAATAAAGGTTGTCGTTGGTTTCAATTGATATGCTGTTGAAAGTTTATTCAAATATTATTTTTCTACAACTTCTACTGTTTAAGAATTACTTTTTATTAATTCAGTCCTTTTTAAATGTCTATGTGTCTGCAAGAAATCTTTATTTTGTCTTTTTAAATTTTATTTAGCCCTTTTTTTATCTATCTGTGGGTCAAAATTCTATAGATTTATCCGAAATGTTGATAAGGCTGTAAAATTTGTCCTACGTTTATTTAGAATTAAAATCGTTACAAAAGAGTGTCATTGATTAAAGAATCAAAACGTATCATCACTCGAATTGATAGAGCAAAAATCTCAGTGACTTCTGTACACCTCTCACTTATTCCGACATCTTTAATATTCTTTGTAGCGTGTGAACTGAACATTATCGCAAATTGAGCCCACCTTTGAATAGTACTTAATCTTTGTATATTTTTCGGCGCAGCATTCGGAATCGTTGTACTTATAGAAATTATAGTAGGATATCGGGTTGTTCTCTGTAGTATCGTATTTAAGAAATTTAATTCTTTGACTAAAGTGAACAATTATAATTTGGAGTGATTGTCATACTATATTTGTAATGTGAAAATAAATATAAACACATTTTCTTTTGTAAAAAATCATTTTAAGATTAATAAGGGAATCTTTACAATGATTCTGCCGTCCAAAGTCACGACATCGTTATTTTGAACAACCCTTTTATGGTGTAAGTAATTAAAAACATAAAAATAATATTTATTTTGGATTTTTCAAATTATTTGGATGTTTAGTAGCAATTGTAGTGTGATTCATTGTGTCATTGCTATAGGCGAAGCATTACATATTTTCTTACATTTTTTAACTCATATAAGTATAATTGATGAGCAAAACGCATATATTTACTTTTTCATCCGTATGACTATTACTAATTGTATTTTATTTAATATTTTAACTTTAACTGAATTAAATTTGATTTTTGAGAATCTTGATCGTCAAATTGGTATTTGTTCTTTGCAAACATTAATTTGACATATTAAATATATCAACCATTTTATTACTATTATACATGAACTGTCCTTCCTCGTCCCAAAACATGTCGCAGGATTTTTATTTAAAAAAAAAACAAATCCAATTTGTATTTCAAAGCAATCAAAGAATTGATATTAAAAATACTTTGATGTAGAAGTGTAATATTTGTTTTGTTCATAAAAATATTGCGTCCGTCATAACCACGACACTGCCAACCCTGTTATTAAAACTTAAGTGCATGTTATGGCTTTTAATGCATCATACGACGTAAGCATTATTTGTACTGCTTTTTAAACAAATGTATATACTTAGAATACACTAAAATGCGCAGGTCGACGAATGTGTTCACAAGGCAATATAAAGTGAACTTTATTGACTTGACCAACCTTTGAATTGTCTGACACTTGGATTATAAGCATTTATAAAAGAAAGATGGCGTCTTAGACTTGCCGAGAATCTTTAAATTCTTGTAACACCATACTTGTTTATTATTTTTCGGGGTAGTTTTTTTTTCTAGCATTATGTATTAAATATAAATAAGACTAACATCGGACAACCACTACTTAATGCCATATTATTCATTTTTATTAGAACTTAAGGCGATCTACGAATTAGATATAATTCAGTTCATTTTTTTGTAAATATTCATGTAAGACTGTTCGAAAATAAAAACTTTTACAAATATTTGGGTTTTTTTATTTGAGTCACGGTTAATACAATCTACTTTACCTATGGCATAGAAGGATAAAACACAAGCAGTTCCAATGATGTAAGTTTACAACCACCACAAACTGATACCTACATAATTTAAACGCAGTAATACTACAAGAAACCGACTTCAACTCGCAAAGTCATGATTAACTTTGGAACACTCAATTTTTTTTAGTCGGCTTATAAATTTTGAAATTCTGAGGTAACAAACATAAAAATAATACAAGCGAATTGAAAAACTCCTATTTTTTTTGGAAACGGATAAAAATAAAAGAATTGCAGAAACGTTGCCACCCACATGTATAAGGAGGACATGTACAATAAGAGGTAGGATCATGAATCGCAATACACCCCTATGTATGTCTAGTACACAAATACAGGACTTTATGTGAGGCCGTGGTTACTGTCCTGGATAAGCTACAAGGTAGCTTTGCTCGATCACTGTGAAATAAAATGAAAATAAATTCTCCACTAGTGAACAAATTGAAAGACAAGATTAAACATTTAAAAAACGTGTTTGCGTACTTATGTCCTTGTCCTGTATTTAGCGTAACAAAACAAAAATAACCAAACATTTTATCCCGTGTGCCAGACTCTTTGTTGGTGAAATAAAATACATTAAAAGCAATTTATAACGGTTTAAATGACCTGGAGTTATAAGTAAATGACAAGAAGGTATTAGTTGCCATGGTAACACCATGAAGTTGATGTCGCGCATCGTAAAGGTATCCCTTTCATCATTTTTCGCAAAAGGGCCAAAAGAAGTATAACTTCAAAAAAAATGCAAGCTAAATCTAAAAAATAATAAAGCAAAGTAAATAATGGAGTGTCTCAGGACTCGTAACGTAGGAGCTAAAGATGGCATCTAGTGCCAAATGTGACAGGGATGTACATATCTGATGTCATAAACCAGAAATTGAGTAAGCCCAAAAGTATGTGTAATCTTAATTAAAGTTGGTTGTAATTGGGTGAATCAATTTTTATAAAGTCAATCTCAGATTTCTTGAAGTAAGAATACCCACATTGTGGAAACAATTTTTATATTTTAATTTTACGTGCACCAACACGTAAATTACTGTTACGTCGCTATCGAGTAATTTTTTGCACATTTGTTATAAAAAAAACAATCTAATATTTTGTCTCCATTAACAGATAATTTTATCTTTCTTATCAGAAATAATAACAGACAATAAGCGTTTTTCTTTACAATATTAGTACAGATGTGTTAAATTTACTTAAAAGTTAAAGGCGATAGTAAGCACAATAATAAATTTAAAAAGTAATAAATAGAAATCCATCATGACTAATAAAAATATGTTATGCAATTTAAGAATTGATGTAATAGAAAATATCTATTAAATATATTCTTAATTCTAATGAGCAGTGTATATTCTATAATGACAAATTTTATATTATACCTGTCATGTATTGTAGGTACCATTCAAATTGCGTGTAACAATAACTATGGCTACTACTAGCTTTGCCACTATTTCGGTCGCTGTTTCAGGACGTACCCGAATTCGGAACAAACTTAAAGTGCCCCCAAAGTAAGCAAATGCAATCTTGTCTAAACCCTATTTGTCTAAGGACTGTATTATTACATATATTGTAGGTAATGTGTCAACTTTTCTTCATTCCAATTCAAAAAGCTTATAAACCTACTTTAATTATTGGATTACCAATACGTCCTACAGTTGTGTAGCAAAGTGCGCAAACGCCGAACGGCTGCTGATTTTGTATTTCAAATCCTGTGTAGCACCTTATTGTCATGGGGTATAATGTAACCGTAAGGGGAAAACCATCGTGAGATTAAACGCAAGGCGTATCTTTTTGGTGACTGTACGACGAAGAATATTTAATAGGTTGTTGGAGGTTGTTTTGGTCCTCCTTATGATATTAATGAAAGTATTTTCATAAATATCCGTATTATCTCTATAGGCAATGTCCTTTTTTCGCCGAGATTTTTTTTCGGGCGTCTCGGCATGTAATCCGCCTATTAAATATTTACTAATAGATCTATACCAACCATTGTAAACAACAAGAATGTACAAAGACTGGTTTGCTTGAACGTCCTGTTAATGGTGATCATTAAAAGCGACACTTACGCCATCTATTTATATAAAAAACTTTCGCTTACTACAAAAACAAATATGTACTGTACGATATTTTTTAATTTAAAAATCGTTATGAGATATTGACAAAGAATGATTTTTATATTAGTTATCTTAATATTCTATGCTTTTTTTTAAACTAGGCAAGATGTTTTAGTATTGATTTAGCCGTTCGTTAGCACATGCGCGATGGCGCAAGTCAGTCCAGAAGATCGCAGATGAATTCTAAGGGCTGTGACATTGTTTCTATTACATTTATATTTTCTATTAGATATTGTAACATGTTTAACTTGGTTTTTATACTAAATTGTTTATTTATTTTATTCATATCGTATTAGTGAATCAATTCAGAAGCTCAAAAATGGGTAACACCCATACAAATGACAAACAGTCGAAAGCTGGGAAGTCGCCAGCTAAAGGCAAACATTTTATGAGGAATTTGAACAGGAAAGGATCGCTCAAGGACGGTAAGAAACGAGCGAGAAGAAAGAGCAACGCGAAACGAGAGGCGTTCGACAGGGAGGCCGATAAAACGCCAGATTCCGATAACAATGAAGCGATCGAAGCATCCGATAACGATACGGCCGAGTGCGTGTTCAAAACATCATGCCGAGGTGCAGGGGACGGCGCGGCGGGCGCGGGGAGCGCGGAGACGAGCAGCGTGCAGTCGGAGGTAACGGGGTCCAGGTGCTCCGCGCGCATGGAGCGGCGGTCACCGACCCGCGACCGCACGGAGCCGGCCCCCGCGCCCGACGACTCCAACTCCGAGTCAGTGTTCACGGACCCCCTCACGCCGCTCGCCGTCGAGCTCAACCAGTGCTACTACTCCGCGGAGAGCGACAGCGCGCACGACGAGCCCTTGCGCGCCCTCTCGCCCCCACCTGTCGATGTCTCAGTCGACACTTCGCCGGAGAACGGCTGGCCGGTTGTAAACATGCCGCACGCGGACGCCGCCGCGACGCCGACGCTCGAAACAGAAAAAGAAATCACAACTGACGTATTCGATGAAAACTGCGAGACGGGTGACAGCGTAATCACGATGGGTGGTATACTGCCAAGGTCGAAACAGGATTTGGAGCCGAACGAATGCAGCCATGACTTCCTCGAGAACCGGCTGAAGGCCTGCCCAGGGCAGACCGCGTTCACGGTGTCCAAGCACCGCAAGGTGGAGCTGCCACCGGTGAGCGCGCCCGACACAGCCCTCGCTGTCATCGATAACGGTCAGTCAATACTTGTTATCTAAGATAAACACGCAATCTGAACACATATGAAGTTTTTCATGGATTTCTTTACAATTTTTACAACATGAACTCTCTCTTTAAGCGCGAATTGCTGGCCGACACAATTATAAATAATATTTACGTGGATTTATCAATTAGCATAAATAACGTCTTACGATAATTACACAAACGAAACATACAATTGACATGACAAACAAAATGTTGGTTTCGTAGAGTACGTACTCTTTGTTGAACGAACCACAACAAAATTAAACGACCGTTACATTTCATATAGACTTAACCAGTTGTACATTTTAGTGTTGCACCTGCTATACACCTGTAACCTAAATATTTACTGATACTGGTACTTTGCTGTACATTAAACAAGCGTATTGAATTAAGTCACTTTAAGTAAGCAAGGTAATAAAATCCTATCCACTTGCATTGAAAATGCAACGAAATATTCACAACTTTTATTTTGTAATTTTATGGTGTCACACGCAACGCCGTAAAGTAATTCAAGGGAGTTTAAAAGTAGATAATGATATTTCTTTGTGAATATTAATTGCTCACATATTACTGTTCATCTGTATTGAGATTATTTCTAGTAAGAAACTTTGGACTATTGATAGGCTATTTATTTTATCATCACGCCATTATAAACAAACATAAATAAGTATGAAGAAAACTTAGAATTTATTGAGCATGGAAATTAATATTTTGCATTATTTATAATCTGTTATCACTATTTGAAATGGAATTATATATTTGTAATTCTATCTCGAATAGTGTTTCGTACACACATGGTAGTCGAATACAATTAATATAGATAAATACAATGTCTTGTCATACTTTCTATTAGTACATGTATTTGCTAATGCTACAACAAAGAAACATTGTTTATGTTGTTATACGTTGATATTGTCTACAGAAGTACTACAATGATTTTTCCTGGTCGAGTTAAATTCAAAATTAAATAAGCTATGGTAAAGCACACCATATCCTAATACTGATACAGTCAGTATCTGTATGTATGTGTGATTGTATGTTCGTTTCATTTATTACAACTTCTTCGAAAGGAGACGAAGTGAAAGTTAGGAAACAAATAGTGCGTTAGCAACATAATCCCTCGCTGCAACGCAACAGACTCGGCGCAATGTGTAATCTCACGTACTGTGTGCGTATTATTGTTTTCAAGGTATCATGAAAAAATGTATTATTAATAATAGATGTAGTTTGTTCCACATGAAGATATAATTTTTATAAACAAACAAACGCTACTTCACCATAAATGGCGGCCACTACACTTTTTATACATTCATCGGAAATATTGTGTGTAAATTTTGTGGAAATCGTGAGATAAAGTGAAGCAAAATTTTTTAAAACACGTATATACGCAATGTTATGAGGTAATGTGAGAAAAAGTTGTTTTTCGGAAATATTTTGTTTTTTTTTATTTTTGAAACATAAAAGGTAAGGTAATCTTTGTTCAGACAAATTCCATCTTGATATGGGACAAACTATTGTCGTTTAATGTTTTAAGTAAGTCCTTTTCTCTGTGGTTGCAGTCTTGACAGACTGGTTGTGGCCACCACGTAATTGTAGCGATCTGCTTCACTAGGCGCCTCAACTCCTCCCTAACAGTTGGCTGACGCTGTGACCTGATATGTCCATCTCAAGGGTGAATTACCTCGAGCCCTGGTGCCCTCCACTTTTCCCTGCACTACTAAATGCTCAATGAAAGAAAGTACGCTCTGACTGGAACTGTCCACCTCAAGGGTGATTAGAGGTACGCAGCTGTGACTGGTGTTGCTTAAATGATCGTTTTCACACCGAGAAATACAGGTACAGGGAAACACCAGGAACTGACAGAATAGCGGCATGATGTAGAGTTATTTTATACATATAACTTTTGATATAATGCGGGAGGTACTGGAGGCCAAATCGTTTCCCCTTCACATCTCTTACACTTCTAATTCTATTCATCCATTCTCTTCTTCTGCCTACATCAAGGCTGGCAATCTGCAACTCAACTGGTTATTATGGAGGTCTGTGCATTGTGGTGGTCTTTAACATGAGATGAACCGCTTGCTTGTATAAAAACGACCTAAAATTAGATATCAAATTGATTATTTTTCAGAAAATGATCGACGACATTCGAGTCTTAGCGATGCGCCTGTGGCAGAATCGAACGTTCTGAGGAAGGTGGCTTCGCTTACCCTGGATAAGTTGACAGATGCCAAGGTGACGCGGCCCAAGTTTGTGCCGGAGAAGTTAGACTTCCAGCTGTACGAAAAGTTTGAAGGTGAGTTCTTAGGTGGTTTTTCCATACGTAGAAGATATGTATATTTGGATATTAAATATCACTGTAGTGTTATAGTTGGTTGCGCGTCTACAAATGACTTCCGTCCATCGAATAACCACTTCTACATCCCACTTACTATTTCGACCGATATATATTTATATATATACATATATATGAATTCATAAAATTAGAAAGACGAGCTTATATCGCTTAGGAATTTGACCTTAAAGAGACATGTAATGAATCTTTAACGTGACACTCGTTAAATCTACAGCGACAATGATAATACTCAATACGTAGCAACGCTATCTAAAAGTAATTTGTTTACCGTATAAATTACGCACATATTAACATCAAATCTCGAAGGCGACTAGCGCTATCGCCAACCAAACAAAATATGAATGAGCGAAACGATAAAGACATTATCAGTTATGAACAATTAGATAGACAGGTAGATGTAAGGCGCTAATTCTTATCCGTAATCACTCCAGTCTCAACGGCGATACCGCGAAATGCGAAGTGTGTACGTGACTTTACGTGAAGTGCAAATTTGCCAATATGCAACTGGCAACGAATCGAGTGAATTTCACAAACTCCTCCATAGCACAGTACAACTATGTGAAATTATTGAACAAGCACAACTCCGCCGAGAGAGGCGTCCAAAATATCCTCACCGTGCTGGGACTGCATTCGGATGATTTTGCTCTAGTCGATTTTAACACCAAAGGGAGACGTGCTAGAAGAAAACTATTCCGTAAAACCCCACCATTGGGAAGTGAACGAACGCTAGTGCCGTACGCTCGCAAGACTATGACAATAAACATGGATCGTACCGTAGAGTGGTTTCGAATTGTTATATTCAATACGAAAAGAAAGTTCAATGAGACGTCAGTGGAGTGGGACCTGAGATCGGGTGTAATTACAGTGGCGATACGGCAAGATTGTGAGCATAAATGTTTATACGATGTGAAAATATCGTTCTTGTTTAAACGCACTCTTCTAGATAATAGTATTGAACACAATATAGGTAATTCGCTTTCATTTTTCTAAACTTACTAGAGAAACTTACGCGAGAATGATCAAAATGTTTTTAATTTATATATATATTTAATTTGATTTTCCATTCTTGACTAAAACAACGTCATGTATCTATAACAACTGTCTAACGGTATACTTATACACTATTCATAGATAAATATGATTGTGTCAGTATAATTTTATAAAGACTGTAATTGTCCAATTTAATAAGATAAGAATCAATGATAACGATATGCCGTAATAACCAAGTGACTAGTATGTATGCATACAAAAACATTGACTGGCGTGGATTCAATTCCAACGATTGTAAGCTATCTAACCATGGGTTCACACTGCTGAAAACATTTACCTAGACATATTGTCGTCTCAGTTTTTTCAGAGAGAAAGATAGACCTTATATAGAGACAAGTGTATACTCCAGTGGAAACCCAGAGTAAGACAAGGACAAAACACACGCATTTTGTAACAAAATAAAACCGTTATTTTACATCTAAAAGATTAAATGGGGTTCAACATTTACGAGATCATTGCTTAAAACGGCTTAGAAGGACATAATTTCAAATTTTATTTACATTCATATTTAAATATAGCGTCGGCCGTTGAACTAAAAACTCGGTATCACTTTTAGTTTCCAAGAACTGCTCCAAAACGGTGAAGGAAACCATCATGAGAAAACCGGCATGTCCTAGAACCACCATATTCGAAGACATGGGGCATTCACCAACCCGCACAGGGTCAGAGTGGTGAATTACGATGCCTACCCTTTTTCGGAGGGAAGGCCTGTGTCCTTGTAATGAGGAAAAATACGAAAAAAATCGATTTGTTATTATTATTATGTTATTAATATTACCTACTACTACTACTGTGCACAAGACGTCACTTAAACCACCTTACAGGTGGCTGTTTTCCATGTCCAACTAACCTCAATATGTAATATTAACGTATGAATATAAGCAGTTCAGCATTAGCTTTTATAAACTTTATTTCAAATCAATTCAATTTTATCATACACAACAAGGAAATTTTGACTTTAATTGAGCGCAAAACATACAACAATAAAATAAATATAATTAATTAACACGGGCAAATTATTGTGAACAAACTAAATGAGGTTCACATGCTAGCAACATTTTAACTTAAATTACAAAGAAATGTCACATTGTGTGTGACAAGTTTTGTTTGTGAGATTTCTCGTGATTTTTTTTTATAAACCAAATTTTTTGTTTACATTTATACATTCCCTTTATTAGAGTTAGTTGTTAAATTTACGATTTCAGGGCAGATGCTACTTAATTGGTTCGTGTCATCGATTGCGGAAAACGGTCACTTTAAAAGCTTGTTAAGTACTCAAGATCTGAAAAATATTGGGACACAATATTGCACGCATCTCTTAGCAGCAGGAGTTCTACGACAAATATCGGATAAAGATGCACCCACAGAAAACATATTTAAGGTACGATTGAGAAAATTGATATATTTAACATCAACCAAAATTCACATTCATTAAAGTTGCTTACTTCCGTAAACCCTTTAGGATATGTATTACCTTTTGTTTTTCTTTACTAGCCCCGTAAATACTATATTTACATGCTAGTCTATAATTGAAAGGCAAGAATATTATTTTAACTTTTTTTATTTTTTTTTTTGATTATTAAACTTTTGCAAAATTATGAACTTATTAAACAATAGTGATAGAGCCTCAACCACTACATCTTTTGTACGAATGGGCTGGTTAGACCAGTGAAATACCACAACCTCACAGAAAACAGGCTTGAAGTTGAAGACTCTGCGTATTGTCTGATTGATTGTTCTGATAAGTGGGGTGCCAGAGGCCTAATTTCAGACCTCTTCCCATGCCTACACTCCTTCCCCATAATGATAGGATGGGAACGAGAATAGGATTCAATGTGTAGGGGGTTATTAGGAAATATCCTTTTACCTGCCTATGCCCTCTTCTGTCTATCAAAGGCAATGCATTTTTTGCTATGGATGCCTATGGGTAGCGCTCACTTAAAATCAGGTACTCCACTTGCTTGATTGCTACCTTCATCCATAAAAAAATAAAAAGGGGTTTCTAAATTAATTCTGATATATTAAGCTTACTAATTTGTATTAAAAAACACTATTATGTATTTTGAAATAATTAGAGTAAGATGTTTTAATGACGAAAATATTCAATCTAAATAGATTGTATATTATGAACAAAATTACAATAGGAGGTTGTTAGGGTTGATAAAATTATTCATTACACTTTTTCTAATTTCAATTGCTCCATATTTGATATAAAATGATTTAGCTAATATATGCCATCTTCATAATGAAAAATTAAGATAAAAGCATAACTAAGCCCAGCTCCTTATTACATGATTAATATATATCACTCATTATGATTTGTTGACACATTGTTTTCACCATTGATTCCAAGGAAATGTGTGCAACAAATGTGTTACCGGGTGTTAATTCCTATAAGTAGGAATTTCACATGCAGTGAGACAAAAAAGACTTACAATATAGTAAGAACTTGACTTCCATTTTTCTCTATTTTTCCATTGTCACTGCCTTGTTAATCATGTAACTCCATTGTCAATCCATTTCTTCTTAGGCCTACCTGTACCAACATACCCCTCCACATTCATATCTAAAACTCTCCTTGTCACATGCCATTCTTAGTTCTTTTGTTCTTGTTTCATACCTTATCCATTCATGTTACCTCATACATCCATCCCAACATTACATACAAAATTTCCCTTTTATTTTAAGGGAAGCTTGGGGCTGGATATTAACCATTTCATCCATATGTATTGTTTTATATATCATCTTAAACATGTGTAAAATTATTAATGGCAATAATTAATCAAAAACTGTAATTTAGATAAAAAAAAGTTAAATAAAACAAAACTTTATTTTTTTTCCAGCCTAGTCTAATGTATTATTGGGCACACATGGAGGCACCAGTTTCACAACCAGTTACTCCAGGAAAGTTACACACTAGCTCATGGCCCCCTGACAAAGAAATTAATCAAGTTACTCAAGATATAGCATTATACACTGCTATGGACAACAATCTATTCTTCAGCTGCAACAATAATGATGAAGCAATTGATATTCAAGAGGCAAAAGCTGTTATCAAGCAATTAAAAAAGAAGTTGCAAGAGGCCGAGTATCTGCTACAAAAAGTAAAAATTACTAATCAAATTGGAATGTTAAATAGGAATTTACCAAAAAGCTTTATATCATTGCAAGATAGTAATTTAATAAAAGATAAAGTTGAGTTATTAGTTGACAAAGAAGTTCAGACTTCAATGACATTTAATGAAGTGAATAAATTAACTAACAGGCCTGTGATAAGTACACCTAAATATGATAGCCCAATAAGATCAAATAGTAATGATGATGATAGCACAATAGAAATAAGTAGGTTATTTTATAAAAATGAAACGGGTGATATTGAGGATCAAAGTGAAAAAAGATCTGAAAGAATCGAGAATTATTGTAAATTAAATAAAAGTAGAGAATATAATAAACCATTACATAAAGATGGTTTCCTTGATAACAATAACCTAGTTATTGATGATGATTCGACAAGTCCCCCAGACAAGGATTCTGAACCTCAACAAGATATTAAATACGAAACATCCTCTGACTCCTCATTTGCGAGTACTTACACCTCAAGCAAATTGATAGATGAGAAAAGTAACCATGAACATATATGGAACAAAAATGAAACAATTGTTCAAAATGTAACATGTTCAAATAATGTATCTGCCACAAATATTTTATTTTCTAAAGTGGATCAGTATGTTACCTCGGAGCTGAGTCAATCTTCTCTAGATCAGTCACAAAAATCTGCAGACAATAAAAGTGAAAGTTCAGCTAGTTATGTTAATGCTTCAACATCAGAGGAAAATTGCACTCGCATAGAAACATGTAGTGACACCCAAATACAACCCACAATACTGGATTCATCTGAGTCTAGTACTGAGTTGAACCAAACATCAACTTCACTGCCGCCACCTCTCCCCGGGAAGACTCCTTCTCCACCACCTGCACCCGGAACACAATCAATAGCACCTGAACTAATGACTCCCGCACCATACATAAATCCAACACAATCAAAATCTTTACCAATATCAATGTCTTATGTTCCATCACTCCCCATATTATCTGAAAAGAGAGAATTAAAAGCTGAAGAAGAAACCATTCATGATTTTATTACGTCATCCCCAGCAACTAACGTTCCTGTCTCAAGTACAGAAAGGTCTACACCAGTGTCAAGTACAGAAACCTCTACAACTGTGTCAAGTACAGAAATGCCTACTCCTTTGCTAGATACAGGACATCAAAAACCTGAGGAGTCAAAACGTCTATTGCCTGTCTCTGAACAATCTGAAACAATGACCTTGAAAAATTCTAAATTAGAAATAATATTACCCCCTCCAGTTTTGGATAAAATTCCAAACACCATACAAATCAAAACAAGTATAGTGCCTCCTTCACTTTCCCCTTGTGAAGTTCCTACACCACCTCCATTACCCGGAACGATGCCCTCCCCGCCTCCGATGCCTGAAATGACGCCACTTCCACCTCCAATGCCAGTAATAGCACCTCCTCCACCTCCCATGCCTGGAATGTCGCCACCACCGCCTCCCATGCCTGGAATGGCGCCACCACCGCCTCCCATGCCTGGAATGGCGCCACCTCCGCCTCCAATGCCTGGAATGGCGCCACCTCCGCCTCCAATGCCTGGAATGGGGCCACCTCCACCACCCATGCCTGGGACATGGCCACATCCACCTCCAATGCCTGGTACAGCACCACCTCCACCTCCTATGTCTGGGATGGGGCCACCTCCACCGCCTATGCCTGGAACTGGAGAGTCCAACCCACCGCCACCCCCACCACTAAATATTGCCGGTCCAGCTGCACATCAGGCCCCTGGGCCCCTACCTTTCCCCGCACCGCCTGTGGGCGGGTGGAACGTTCAACGAGCCAGTAAGTACGGGTAAAATATATTTTTTTGAAAATTTAACATGTTTGTAAATAAATCTATTCTAACCCAAGTTTCTTGATGGTAAAAATTTAATATAATTTATTAAGAGAAGAACATGCAAGCGAAATTTATTGGAATATTTGATCTAAATAAGCTGTTTTTATATTATTTTACAATAGTTTTCAATTAGATTGGGCAAGTTAATATTGATGACTTAATTTGATGTTATGAAATTAAATTTACAGTTTAGATTTATTTTGCAGCGATGAGAAAAACCCCCATAAAACCTGTTGCACCTATGAAACCATTATATTGGACACGGATTTTGGCAACGCCATCGCAACCAGCTTACCAAGGAGATTCAGATTCGAGCAAATTAAAGCCATTGTGGCTGGAAATTGATGAAGCAAAATTGGATAATATTGATGAATTTGCGAATCTGTTCTCACGACAAGTGGTCAAAGCACCCGTGAAGAAGAAAATGGAGGTGAAAGCAAAAATAAAACCAGTTAAGTTGCTTGACAGTAAGAGGTCACAAAATGTCGGGATATTGGCACAAAGTTTGCATGTGGAATTCTCAGAAATTGAAAATGCAATATATCATTTTGACACATCTGTTGTGAGTTTGGAGTCATTACAACAGATTTACGATTCGGTGAGAAATGTTCGTTTCATAATTTTTCCTTTATATTTTCTTTTATTTTAATTCTTAATTTTTTTAGCGAGCAAGCGACGAGGAATTGATGCTAATAAAAGAACACTTGAAAAATAAACCTGAAATCCCTCTGGATAAACCTGAAAGTTTCTTGCACGATTTATCTGGAATACCGAATTTCGCAGAACGAATATCGTGCTTTATGTTTCAAGCAGAATTTGAAGATGGAGTGAATACAACTATGCACAAGTTAGATAACTTAAAACACACATGCGAGGTGGGTGGATGTATTCGGCTTAAAACCAAATACTTGTAATCCTGACCTATTAGATATGTTTTATAAAATGTTAATTGTTTTTAATTATAGTTCCTGACTACAAGTGAGCCATTGAAGCAGTTATTTGCAATAATCTTGACTCTGGGCAACTACATGAATGGTGGCAATGGCCAGAGAGGACAGGCGGATGGGTTCGGCTTAGAAATACTTGCTAAACTGAAAGATGTCAAGGTATGCTTAAGTATCGTACTTGAACCTTGTTTAAAAACTTAACAAAATTGTATTTATTTTTGTATTGATTATGTAAAGCTTACAAAATAATTAAATAACCTACTGTTTTTGTAAGTTCTGGTAGGATTTCGCTAGTTTTTTTAATAGTTTTGATAGGATAACAGGATTTTGATAAACCTTGTTCACAACCCCAACTGATATCAAGTGATGATGATGTGATCCTGTGGAGGTACGGATCATAAAACCTTGTAATTGGTCAGAAACACTGATGCTGTCAACATGTTAATGTATGTTTATTGTATATATAATATTGGGTGAGTGTATTTGTGTAGTCGAAGCACTCGCAAGTGACTCTGCTGCACTTCATCGTGCGCACGTACATGCGCGCGCAGGGCGGCGCGCTGGCGGCCGCGTGCGCGTTGCCCGTGCCCGAGCCGGGCGACGTGGTGCGCGCCGCCACGCTCGACTTCGCCGAAGTCGCCGCGCACCTCAAGGAGCTCGATAAAAGATTACAAGGTACAAGTTTGTTGCTATATAGGCTCAACGGTACTAAAGATGCGGTTAAGTGGTATACAAGAAATATAAGATTACCTGCTATATATTTTATTTTATTATATATACCAGGTATACCGGTATGAAGTGAGCGTCAAGATACAAATGTCTCGATAGGGAACATTTGTTTAGAACGAGCCTTTATTTTGTTTTGTTTGTTTGCTATGACATCCGTGAAACATATTCAGTCTACATCAAGTCATTGAACAGACATCATATTTTTTCATCGAGTTAAAAATGTCGAATTTTGTACGTGAAAGTGATGATTTGCGGAAAGCATTAATTTATTGTTTTCATTTGAAGAAAAGTGCTGCAGAGTCGCATCGAATGCTTGGCGAGGCATATGGTGATCATGCTCTATCAGAAGCAACATCAGAAATAATGATTTTGATGTGAGAAATGAAGAACGTGGAGGACCACCAAAAAAGTTAGAAGACGCCGAATTGCAAACGATATTGGATGGAGATGACACTTTGAATCAAAATCAAATGGCAGAAATGTTAAGTGTTGCACAACAAACAATTTCTGACCGTTTAAAAGATATGGGAAAGATCCAAAAGTGTGGAAAATGGGTGCCACATGAATTGAATGAAAGACAGATGGAAAACCGTAAAAACACTTGTGAAATTTTGCTTCAAAGACACGAAAGAAAATCGGTTTGCATCGGATTGTTACTGGCGATGAAAAATGGATTCATTTTGAGAATCCTAAACGGAAAAAATCATGAGTTAATCCGGGACAACCATCAACATCGACTGCAAAACCAGATCGATTCGGCAAGAAGACAATGCTGTGTGCTGTTGGTGGGACCAGAAAGGTGTGGTGTACCACGAGCTCCTAAAACCTGGTGAAACCGTTAATACTGATCGCTACCGACAACAAATGATCAATGTGAACCATGCATTGATCGAGAAACGACCAGAATGGGCCAGAAGACACGGCAAGGTAATTTTACTCCATGACAATGCACCTGCACACAAAGCAAAACCGGTTCAGGATACAGTCAAAACACTTGGCTGGGAGTTGCTACCCCACCCGCCGTATTCACCAGACTTGGCTCCTTCCGACTACCATTTGTTTTCATCGATGGGACACGCATTGGCTGAGCAGCACTTTGATTCCTACGAGGAGGTCGAAAATTGGGTGTCTGGTTGGTTTGCTTTAAAAGACGAACAATTTTATTGGCGTGGTATCCACAAATTGCCAGAAAGGTGGTCAAAATGTGTAGAAAACAATGGCCAATACTTTGAATGAAATGGTTTTTACTTTCCCGTTAATAATTAGTGTTTTATTTTCACAAAAAAACGCTCATTTCATTCCGGTATACCTAATATGTGAAGATAAATGTTGCTCACTTTACATAGTGTTTTAAAATTTACAAATTTTATCATGAAATTTATCCAATTTTAAATTGTCTACATTAAATAATGCTATACTTACCTTTTATAAATACGTGTAGTTTTAACTAGATTTTGGTTAATGCTTTTTATATATAGACACCTACGATTCACCATTCACATTGCAAGAATTTGAGTTGGTTGTTCTAATTATTTTTCGCAGATTGTAGAGAGAAAACAAAGAAAGTAATAGAATGTGATGCTCAAAGAGACGAAGACTGTGTGTCCTCGTCGGGCGACAACACAAGAAGATTGGAAGTGTTCAAAGAGAAGATGAAAACGTTCCTTGAGGCGGCCGAGGAGAAACTTAACACTGAGAACGATAACTTGGAGGAGTGTCGCTCGAAGTTCGTCGCCACCGTGAGGTTTTACCAGTACACGCCCAAGTGCGGCAAGATCGAAGACTGCGAGCCCAAGGAATTCTTCTCGCTTTGGACTTCGTTCTGTAGTGATTTTAAAGATATCTTCAAGAAGGAAGAACAGATTGCCATAAAAGAAAAGTAAGTGTTCGCAACATATATTTAATGTCATTTTTAATGGAATTTAAATGTTGGAGTTTCAAAGCATACTTTTTTTTACACAAAAATACTCTTTCATCCTATAATTCCACCTTTTGAACCTCAGAGTAGGTTCTTAAACTGAAGCCACAACAGTCGTTGCATGAATGCACTGATTCTAGTACGAAGTACTACGATCGTTCTACGTTCTAACACGTGACGTACCAGAGGCGTAATACCTCGCCCCTGGGTAAGGGTTGGCGACGCATTTGATTATTGCCAACTTGTTTTAAGCAAATAATTTCGGCTAGAAATCTTTTAAAAGCCCTGCTGCGATCGCCGAATACAAATTTATTAAGCGAAATAAATTAGCACCAAAGGGTAGTGTAAAATATTTCTTTAAACGGTAAGAGAGGAAATAAAGTAGTTTTTTTATATATTACAGATTAAAAGAAACCAAAAAACTTCAAGAAGAAAGAAAATCTTTGACGCAACCTAAAAAAGAAGGTGGGTTAAAGGCTCGTCTTCAAAAATTGTCAGGTACAAGGAGATAAGGGCTTGACCCGGAGAGCTTGGAATCCGCCATACAAACACGCGGCAGCACAATTCTTATTAATTTATATGAAGTACAAAAAAGAATTTGCTGTCAAAATCTCACAAAATGTACCTGTGTCAATTATTTCTATTGTTTCGTGACATTTTAATGTGATGCATTTAATTGTATGACACTGCATTGTTTATATCTTTCTATGATAGGTGCTACTACGCTTATAACTGTAATGTAATCATTTCAAAACAAAGCAATCTCATTGATGAAGCAATTACATTCCAACACGATACGTTCGTCATGTTTTTATTTAAACATTCAATCAAAAAATCCAACAAACTTTAAACATTTTTCCGCTGGTAATAAAAAGAATATATTATATATGATTAACAAGATCAACAAACATTAAATATTGATCAGAAGTTTAAAAAAATTAATAAAACAATAGCAACAGAATTTATATGAGATAATAAAATGAATGTACTACATGTCTCTTACATCAAGTTTTTGACATGGTATTGGTTTAAAATATGGCATAAGATATTTTTACCCTCATCTGTTATATGATCAAGATGTTGGTACTGATGTAAAATCAAATTATGTTGAACCCTCGTTAGCTGCTAGGCAACCCACTTGATATAGGTCCTGATCAATTGACACTGTAGATATAAATTCCTTGTGCCGTTTTATACTATATGTAATTTGTAAAATCCCAAACATTAAAAAAAAGTTATAAAGGAAGTGTTAACTATTTCATTATTTATTATTTTTCATATTAATAGGCATAATAATTATTATTCAATGTGTTGTCCGTCTGTTTAAATCCAATCAGTAATACATTTGATATGAAAATTGTTAAATGGAGTCATTTTCCACAGCATTGTGAGGTAGAAAATTACTCCATACCAACTATACCAGCTATAGTTAAAGTTGCCATCTTAAAATATGCAACATTCCGTTGAAGGTGTATATTGTTTTATAACAATGAGGGAAAATGTCAAACAAATTTTTGTAATTTATGAAAATAATTTGCAGAGGATTGTGAAGTTGATTTTTACAAGAGTTGTTTAGCTGTTTTATATTTGGATGTAATATAATTAATAAAAAATGTTAACATAATGAGACTTCATTTATTATTTGTCAATCCATTCATATCTGGAATCATGTTGAGTTGCTTGTGCTCACAAACTATACTTTTTTCGTTAAACTAAAGGTCTTCACATGACGTGTGTGTTGTTGTTGTGCGCGCAGACACGTGCGTTTTTATGAGCGCGCCTAAGCGCGTTTGTGGCGATACAATGTCAACGCCTCCACAGTTTTACGTTCACTAGGCCTTTGCTAGGCCTACTTCCTAATCGCGTTCAACGCGGCGTCGTCCGCGCGCACAAAATACGTGTGCAAAGGCCCTAACTAATCAATATTAAAATATGGAAAATAAGACACAAAAATGTAATATAAAATTATGTATTCAATAAAAGTATGGGTTACTATCTATCATGTATCTATATTTTTATTTTAAATTGGTTATTATAATCAATATACATCTTCTAAATGAGATTTCATATTCACCATTCTTTCAAAGTCTAGTTGAATCCAACATCTCAAGAGATGAGACAGATCAAGGGTTCGGTTTGAGCCCATATTTTAATTCGTTAATATGAGAGGTCCCAGATATAAATTATCATGAATGGATTTATAAAGTTCTACCCCTTGATCAGCTTTTTAAACAAGTCATTTATCATTGAATTAGAATCTGGGAAAAATTGTCTGTTATGTACTCTCTACCTAGAACAAAAATGATGATGACTCCTTGCTTAAAATTTAGCTGCAGTCTACACATTTCTTTTTCCATATTTGCAAGAATTTCTTTTGAATTTTCCTGTTATTACTAAGAGTGTCATCACAAAGATTGAGTAATGATGTTTTCAAAGCTTGCCATTGCATAAAAGTCAACTGATTAGTTAAAGACATTGTATTCTGTCCAAATCTATATGTTTCTTCCTTATTTACAAACTCTATTAAAGTTTTAATGTTTGTTACTCTATCTAAGGAATGATAGTAAGACTCCTTCTTTGTCTTAACTTCGTTCTGAGGTTGCTCAAAGAAGCTTTTAAAGCTTTCTCTAGATATGGCTTCCCCTTTATCTACATATTTCTCTGTAGTGTAAACCGGTGTCTCATTAATGGGTTCACACTGAGGCTGCAGTTTAGTTACTATTTGGTCATTGTCCTTATTTATTTCACTTATGTACATCATTAAACTATCCAATGTATTACTTTCAGAATCTTTAATTAAACTTGGATCAACTTCAATAATTTTTTTGGAAGACCACTGGAAGCGGCCAAAGTTTTCATGATTTTTTAAATCTAGCCATTCTCCCAAATTGTTGGGTAGTTCATATCCATCTGGTAGAAATGGCAAACCTTTGAGTTGCAATTTTTCTAAATATGGATACATCTGTGAATACCAACTGCAAGAATGCTGGAGTAAAACATTACTTAGTGACCACATGCGGCTTAGTAGTGCATATGGCATTAATGACATCCAATGAGCTTCTCCTCTTTTTATTCTGTTAAGATAAAAAACGGCTGCTTGTTTGCAACAAACTGATACTCTCAACATAAGTTTGGATAGGGACACCAATCTCACCAGTACATACTGTAACATCTGCCGGGTTGGCAAGGACTCATCAGTTTCATTAGGCATAGCTGATACAAAATTCTCGATGTCTTTTATGATATTTAACATTAAATATCTACGAAGAGTGGTATTTATTTTTTTAAATATTCTATACCCAATATCATTACGAAACTTTTTATCGTATTTATATAAAAATCTCGAAAGTAGAGCGCTTTCTTTGTGTAATGGAGATTGCTTGGATAAAATATTTACTGCTATAGTGCACGCCCGCTTCAAATATCTTGAATCTGTAATAATTCATTAACATGAATCAAAATAATCAATAAAAGATCATGACAATACAAATATGTAATGTAAATGAATATTTATTTTTACCAATATTCTTGTCGGAAAGACACGTTTGAACTGGTGGCGGTAAAAGATTTTTATTATTCCATGGTTCCAACATTTTATCGGTGGCTGGTACACAGTACAGTACACATTTACGTTCCCTTCTGTTATAGGGAAATTAGCTAACAGCAAAAATATAGTTTACTTTATATTTTTGTAGGTTATAGGGGACACTTCAAAACTGAAAGTATAACTTTTTTTTATTAGACATTTTGACTTGACGGACACATATGATGTAGACACTAGAGTGGACACTAGTATACAATACTTACAACAGCAGTAGTCTAGTCTTTGATGGACACGACACACACATGTTTGTGGGTTTCAAAGAGCAGTACATAATACATATAGTCATTAGTCATATACATACGCCAAAGATAATATAATTAATACTAACGGAGTTTGCTGTTTGTCTTACCGTACGTTTCTTCTTTCAAAAACATTCACTTAAAATATATTGTCATCTCAGTTTTTTTTAGAGAAGAGAGAAAGCTTGTATCGCGTATGAAAAGTGTTCTCATTTCAAAGTTAAGGTAATGGTTGATTAGATTATTAGGTCTATGAAAGTTACGTCTTATATGGATCGCCACAGTCAAAGCGAGTTAACCACAATTAAAAAAATCATATAGATTTATAATAAATTCCTATGATTCGTAGATTCCTCATGATCATCCCAATGCTTGAGCAGTCATAATCTTTATCGTCGCTTTCATACTCGCTACTGCTTTCCCATAAAAAAATATTCAGGCCATTAAAATATTCCATTGATTGATATTTGAAAGAAATAAAAACCTATTTTTTTTCATAAAAGTTAAATTTATAGTTGACCTAGTAAATCTTATTTTATTTCTGACTGCACTCAAATTTTCCAGAAAATTATGTAGGTGTTTATTGTATTAAAAAAGATAACATAATCTAATCATAACTTTTCAAATTATGTTCACTAAAAAAATACGTAATAACATTTTGGTTGCTGTCTGTATTTTTCTAGGGATCTTGGACGAATCAAAGTTATTGTAGTCAATTGTCTTGCACATTCTTATTTGCAACGCTCTGTACTTATACTTACCATACCAATACTTACTCTTTGATAACGTATAACTATAAATATAAAAGCAAAATTAGATTGGACGTTACGAGACTCACATGAGAAGTGTTTACTGTGTATTTGAAGCGTATGCATTTTATAAAACTTAGTAAGTTTATACGTGTAACATAATTTCGCGAAGCGATTCTACTACTGTTAAGAAATAAGGACGTTTGAAACGTAAAATGCCTAAAAATAAGAAGAAGCAAGAAAGTTCGAGTAGCGACAGCGATGATGGTCCAGTTGATGTAAGCTTAATTTTTATATACATTGTGACAAGTTCTTTATTTATTAATTTGTCGACGAAATTAGTAAATTTTATTCGTTGAAATTTGATCTCTGTCCGAGCTAAAATGTAAAATGGACTATATAAACATTAAAATGATCGGTCAACAACACCGGTAACCTATCAAAATAAAATAACATTCGCTTAAATTTAAGTAATTTCAAAAATTTTATCACGATATTCGTAATAACTTAATTGGTCCACGTCAGCAATCGTTGTGTGATTGGCTTGATTGTAGAAGTACTTGTACATCTGCGTTTTATCTGAAGCATAAGGTGCTGTAAGGCTGATGACTAGCTTTCTCCTTTTCCTCCTAAAATATATAATATTTTCTATACACAAGGGTACTAACACAAGCAACCAATAGCAGTGGCTACATTCATTCGTTTACATTTACCATACAAAATCTCTTAAATTGGCTTGTTTATTCACATTTACTCTCTCTGTCCTTTTCACATTTTTTTTTTATTTGGAGTTGGCACAAGACAGCCAAAGTCTATACTGTAATAGGATTAACTGTTTTTATTTTTTTGACTGGCCGCTTCTCTGATGGCAACGCTCCTCAGGCATTTATATGAAATATTAGTAGTGTATCAAAATAATTTACTAATATTTCTTTTAACCCATAGTATGTATTTATGTACCTCCAGATGCTGCTTTCCATACAAATTGAACATTCCAAAATGAAGCTCAATTTCTGCCACAAATGTTTATCAGAATAAACATAATTATATAAATACAAATTAAATTACAAAGCATATTTTAACACTTTTTCATCTACAGTCTTTTATATTTAGTTGTATTTTTAGGGTAAATATAATTTTGTGATGTAGTTGACAACACTAACATGCTAAGGCGTGGAATTCTCATTGTTAAAATGTTATATTTAGTTGTGTATTTTGTTCAGGATACATCATAAAATTAATTAATTACTTGTGAAATATGATTTTTGAACACTTTCTTTGAGTTTTTATACAATTTCATAGCACAAGCCATCATTTTTTAAATTACAAATATGGATATTTTGTATTTGTGTAGCGGAAAATTTATAACTGAGCTAGATTTTAAGAAGTTCACTTTTGGGTCCTGGATGCTTCATCTGGAGGTATGTGACATCTTTGTTTTACCCATTCCCAACCAAGCTTGTTGGAAATGACAAGTTAATTGACAGAGTTTAACCCACATCACGGTTGTGTTGCTCAGTTAGTACCCTTAACCATTAGGCTGTTGGCACCTTATATATTCACAATTCAAAAAGTATATAATATTCACATTAATATGAGACTGAAAACTGGGTTTCATTTATTTCCAACATAGCTGTATCTAAAGCAGCCATGTTTTATTTTATAGAGAAATCCACCAGCAGAAAAGAAAGCAAAAATGGGTTCTAGGACTGAAGATAAGGAACCCACTTGGGTGCTGCAAGGTAAAAAGTTAGTCAAGGTCCGAGAGTTCAAAGGAAAAGTATACGTAGATGTAAGAGAATTCTATGAGAAAAATGGAGATTTGCTGCCGGGCAAGAAAGGCATCAGCTTAACACCCGAGCAGTGGAGAAAACTGTTGTCTTTGGGTGATGAAATTAATGAAACTATTAGTTCTCTTGGATAAGTAACTTTGATTTATTACTTTAATAAAGATTTTTCATTGTATGTCAATTTGTATAATTCTATTTATGTACCTTTTGACAGAATACCATCTTAATCAGACTGATCGGTTTAAATGATGAATGCTTCTTTGATGTCTTAATTGTTCTTTGAATTACATAAGTAATAATTTAACTGCCTATTTTTAACCACTTTGGGAAAGAAAGATTTAAAATATTGTACATGTTATTGGCTGGAGATACTTGGATACTTTAATGTTGATGCAAAAAAATCACTAGACAGGTTGAATAGAGGGGTCGGCAACCTCTTGGCAGGTAGAGATATCTATTACTGTCTAAAATAATTTTATAAATTTATGACTTATTTACAAGACAATCACGGCAGCAAATAGGACATCAGCAGGCAGCGTTTTGCCGACCGCTGGTCTAAAATACACTGATACATAGGTTTTCGGCGGTGATAAATGTTGGTAACAATAAAACATTATATTTTATTTTTTTAGGTTTTTAATGACCATAATTTTTTTAAGAACGTCTTGTTCCTTACATTTATTTATATGAATTATAAACTGATTGATGTTTGACACTACCATTTAATGAGATAGATGTAGATAATCTAATATTAAAATTGTACTGATGCTACTAGTACAGACCTTCATATGTATTATTTGCTTACACCAAATCTTTGCGTGATTGTAGTAAACTACAATACATTAAATACTTTTGTTTCTATTAGTATATATACAGTGGTTATTTTCGCAGTAATTAAAGCAGAGGCAATTTAGCAGGGCACATGTACAGCTGCAGTGCACTACCCATACAGACTAAACTCAAATAAGACCACACTTTTAGTTGTGCCTTTACTTTACTTCACTGGCTTGCCTTTAATCTAGTGTAATATTGATTGAAAAGCTTTAGGAAATAAGTATTTCGTAAGGAGTGAGCGAGACGAACATACACTACAAGGAAAGCATCATGTGGGTGAATAGTTTTAAGCTACTGGGCAGACATATTTGGCTTCTTTCAGACAAAGTTTTGTTGGAATAAAACTAATTTATGGATTTTATCGCGTCTAATTTTCGTTAACTGGGGTATTGCTGCTACTATGCACTATGCATACCTTGGCAAGTGTTTTAAAAACTGCCCACAACAAAAAATATATTCAATAACATTTTACAAAGTAAACTGTTTTACAAAATGTAAAAATTGTCATTATGTTTATACCTTTACTGATAAAAAAATAAATGCTATTAATTCCTCGCATTGATCAAAAATACGTAATATTATAAAAAATAAATGCGTAGTGTAAGTGGATATTTATTACAACAACTTAAGAGCATATGAAATAATTATACTATTTTTTGTAACTGAAAATATTTTTTGGGTCAAGGTTATATATGGAACTGCCTCTATGTTCAAGGTCCTATTCCACTGTTGAATTTGCTGCTTTTATATGTAGTTAATTGAATTCAGATTTCTTAATGTCAGTCAGTCAGTCAGTCATTAATTTTATTCTAAAGGTACAGTTTATTAGTGCTAAATGAAAAAAAAACTACTATTAATGTAATTTTACTATCCAAATGCAATCTTGTGTGTTTTTTATTCGTTAATGTTTGTTTACAAGATTTATCTAAGATATAAATTAAATACATTCTATGAGACATCACAAATTCATACAAAATATAGTTTAAACCTTAGCTTTTGGCAACAATTATCCAGGAACATAATAATCTTATAGGCTATATTTAAAAGTAGTAAAGTTGTTGCCTAAACCAGACCTGGACGTAGCTTTTCTTTCTAGATGCCAGATGCAATACTGAGTCCAAATGCAAAGAAACATAAAACTACAGGGTTACCATATTCTGTCGCAAATTTGTCAAATGCATTTTTGTGTCGCAAACAAATTTTAGTATTAAGAAATAAATGCATAAAATATAAATAAAACTTATAACAACCAGATTAGGTTATTAAAAGGACGATATAATATCGTTAATTGAGAAGCAGCATGTATTCAAAGATATATAGATAGAATGTAGAAGCGAGACGGTGTGCCACGTGCTACATGGAAATCCACAATCTCTGCCTACCCCTCCGAGTGAGTATTTTTTTATTATTATTTGTTGATAAAGTTAAGAAAATAATAGAAAGTTGGATAAGTTCGAAGATGGGCTATAAATTTAAAATATTAGGAGCGCTTGTAGACGTCCGTTTTTTTTCACCAGACGACGCACCGATAACAATAGGGCGGCGGTGCATTCGGCGTGATTTGGTCGCCGGACCAGTATCCGGTGCATGTACACAAATTCATTGTCAACCATATACCGCAAGTCCGATGAAAGTCTAGAAGCGCTCTAATACCAATTAATGATATCACTAAATATGGCATTTAACTACAAAAAATATGTAAATATCATTTAGTATGAAATATATTAAATACTACCAATATTGTAAAGTGTATGGCAAAATTGGAACATTTTTACATTCCATGTTTTCGTTTCCAAAAATGTGCTTGGAAATTTAAAAAAAAACGATTGTATTTTAGTGAAATAATATATCTCAATTGAAACAATTGGAAGCACTTCATCAAACATCGAACATCTCAGATGTTTAAAAATGGCTCCAAAAAAGTTTAAACTATTTAAAAAAATCTAGAATATGTTACAAACAAACTAATATACAAATATTGCCACCTGATACATCACAAGTATTACTTTGCTAATAAAATATACATCAAAAATTAATCCGCTATGTTGATATTTTGAGATGGAAATACGTTTAAATATTACAAATTTAATATCCTATACATAGTTTTATTGATGTAACCTAGACATCTCAGTTGACTAGCCTATGAGCAAAATTTCTAATTTAAAATAATTTATACAATACAAGACTATTAACGTGAACATTTACACGAGTGACTTATCCAAGTAATGTTTCGCTTGGAAAATATAAGACTATGGAATCCATTGATTTTTTATTTACAAAGACGAAAGGAACACGGAAAACGTTTCTTTTCCGTAAAGACACAAAGCTCACGATGTTAAAGTGAACATTGTTCTGTGGCAAAACATCACAATAAATATTAAATAAACCAACGTCAATGTAAACCAACGTCAATGAGCAACGAATATTTTTCAGTGTGGAATGTTCACCTGTATTGTAATTAAAATATTCAAGTACCAATAACAATGTCAAGTTTGAAAGGTTTTTTACTTCAAATTCGGACTTTTACAAATAAATCTCAGCATTTTGCAAATAAAATTTGTTTTTTTTTTCGAATTCGAAGTTAAAAAGTACTTCATATTTTAAATTAATTCAACACCTTTCTATATTAAACAGATTTATGACAAGCATATACAGATCTTTGGAAATATCCACAAACTCTCTGCAATAATTTTATTATAGATTTTAGAGAGTTTAAAATAACACTTATTTAAATAATAAAATAAATAACGACCAACTTTGTTAGGAATTAATTTGATGCTGGCAACATTTTGCAACTCTATTTTATCTTTGGTTTGATATGGAAGCACGCAATCTTGAAATGTTCACACATCTCCTGGACCTGGAAGAAAATGGTATGTATAATTATTATTTAAACGGAATAAAACACTTCTACAGCTCACCTGTTTACTTTAGAAATGAATTGTGAATATGCATTAACAAGGGTTAAAATTTGACTCGCATATAATAGTACCGTTAAAAATAGTTTCGCCAGTGAACGGCTTTATTACCTTTATCTAATACAGCAATTTAATGTTTTAATTCGAATCAATGGACTGAAATGTTTTGCTTGATGCAATGATTCATGGTTCCTTAAGACAAATAAAAAGTAAAGTCTAAGATGGACCTATGATCTGGTCCACCGAAACGAACGGTGACTCACAACTTTAGTGGCATAGTAGACGTGTGCAGCGGTGGCGGCGGCGCACAGCGCGGCCAGTAGGAGTAGCTCGGAGGCGGGCGAGACGTGCGCGCACAGCACCAGCGCCACGCTCAGCGCATACGGCACCAACAAGCCGTTGAAAGCCTCGCAGCGCGTGTCGCTCATTTGCGATACTATCAGACGACACTGTGGACATATACATTAACTTAGTACCGTCAACTGTTAACGTATTCGTGAGTCAACCAAGATTCAAGCGGCATCGAAAAATATGAAATAATGTTTTAATATGTGTAGGAAACGGAAGGTGTCGGCGATGAAAAGAAGATGACGGTTTTCGTCCACTGGTAATTCTATTAAGTGATTATTATATATAATTACCGAATTTACCTTTTATATAGAAGAAAACTAACTCGGAATACCTCTATTTCACGCCTGTCTTCTGTGGGGTCGTGGTATTCCACCGGTCGAGCAACAGATGTTGTTACTGGCTCCACCACTAGACAAATCTAACCTAAAGTTTTTGCAAGACTAGTGATCAATAACTATGTATAAATATTCTAACGTTACTAGTCTGTATAAGAACTTACGTTGATATTAGAGAAAATGGTGCCGGTGAGGATATAGAACAGTCTGGGGCCGCGGTTGATGATGTCGTTGGGCGAGTACAGCGCCCACGCGGTGCTCAGCGCGAAGAACGCCGCGAGAGGCACTAGAGGTCGTACCGCCTCTAGGAACGGACGCTTCTTGCCCGTGCCGTCACGGTAAGACCTGACCAACCAAATATTATTATACGTAGAAGTATATAGAACTGTGCGCCCATTGCTTATTTGAGTGGTTCAGTTCTCGCTACATGAATCGCCACTATTATCCTCATCCAGTGGACCGTCGCAGCCTTGACCAGATCATCACCCTATCTCGTGGGAGGTCTACCTATACTTCCTCGACCTGTAAGTGGCTGCCGTTTCAGAATTTTTTGGCCTTAAAAGCTCTATGCCAGCTATGTATGTATATATTAAACAGTTCTAAAAGATACGTCAGAACGTCAAAGAAAAGAGAAATCCGTTAGCACATAACCGTCGTACATCGAGCCTTTTAGCTTGTTGCACATGCAACAACATTCTACTCTCAGCTACATAGCTGAGAGTAGAATGTTCACACAGTCTGCTTGAATAAGACCTACTTGTATATATTCCAGAGTATGACCGTCTGGCTGGTGAGTATGGCGGAGAAGTAGAGCACCAGCTCGAAGAGGAAGCCGGGCGAGAGGCCACCGGGCAGCGGCACGTGCCACGCGCGCGGCCCTACCACCGACGTCACCAGTAGCAGTATGCATGAACCCTGCAAGATATGAGCATTACAATGATAGTATCACCACCTCACAGATGACAGGCGTCAAGAAGTATTCATACTATCTGTATACATTAGAAGAGACAAATATATATGCCCATATATGTCTGTCTCTTCTTTACTCCTCCCCACTCCGTTAAAAAGGCAAGGAACGGGTCCTTAACTTTGATATTTGAGGATAGAGAAGGGTAGCGTTAGCATCATAACATCAGGCGACCTATTGGCTCGTTTTGGAGAAGTCGATCTCACCTTCGAATCAATGATTGTATGTGTGTTACAAAAAAACTTTAAAAAAAATTACTTATTCAATAAACTAGTAAGCCGCCTTCTAAGAAGTACGTAATATCATAATGAACGACATACACCTTGCCCATGAATCACTGTCTATTTTTGAAAACTATATAAAAATCTGATAAACGGTTTTTAAGTTTGTCGCTTCAGACAGGTTTCATGAGAGGTATTTGTTTTATAACATGTAGTACTATTTTGAGGTGAGTACTAACGATCATGGTGAAGTCGTAGCCCCAGGGCAGGAACATGACGCCGGTGTTGTACTTCTCCCAGTGCGTGAGGTAGAAGTTGATGAAGATGTTCCATATCACAAAGAAGAAACGCAGAGGACTCAGCTCGTCTCTAATAGAATAAAATTACACGAAAATGTTAAGAGCTTGATTCGTCTTAGTTTGTTCAGACAGTAAGAGAGAGATAACATGTTTTATGTGAATAATTGCGTCAGTGTGAACACGGTGTTAGGATATCGCCGCTACCATCAAATTATTACAATAAAAATAAGACTGATTAAATTGTCGATATACTCGTAGCTCGCAAAATAACATAAAGGATAAAATGGCGAACCTTACTATAAATTAAAAATCAAAATGTTTGGTAAGCGAACCTATGCATATGTTGTTTTGTACTTTTAGTAGACAATTCCGTAAACCTTCAACAGTTCACCGTTAACCTTCAATTAGACTTATGTGTAGTTAATCTTGTAGTATTGGACGTACATAGATAATGTTACAAATCGTACTAATTACGTAGCGTACTAATATAATTACAGATAATAAAAAACAACTCATTATATTCAATAGATACATGTTGTCGCACACAACTTAACTGTGACAATATTTTAAGAAAACTACCATGTAACCTTGTTAATATAAATCTTCTTTCTGATAATCTGTTAAATAAGTTATAACGAAGTGCAAACTGCAATTTGATACTGAACACCAATAAAGAGGGTACCTATTCAATCCTCCAAACACCCAAGGTTTCTCTTCAATACTAAGTTGAAAAGGGACTTGCCGCCTTTTTGTTTATTTTTTACGGTAGAAGGTGACTAACGAGCAGGCGGTTAACCAAATATTAAGTGACCGATAACGATCTGCAACGAGCTGCGATGCAGATACGTTGCTTACCTTTAACCAACAGAGTAGGATAAATATATTTCCTTTTCCTATCTAAGCCATCCTCCGTCAAATCCTCTTCACCTTCTTACCATACCTTTATGCCAAGGACCAGGATTAGAAGTCCTTATCCAACGAAACGCTAAATACTTCTACATCACGCATGTCTTCTGTAAGGTCGCAGACACCGGGCGTGCAATAGTTGTTGCTCTACCACTGTTTATTTTTTGAGATATTAGCGCCGATTAACTTTGAAATCGTAAGGGTTTACCTTCCGAATATGCTATAAAGGCAGGTGGGTATGAGCACCGCCGAGTACGAGTCCAGGCCGTGGTCGAAGAGCTCGCCCAGTGGCCCACTGGTGCCCGTGCGACGAGCTTGCTTCCCGTCGATACCATCTGAAAAACGAATCTCAAATTATATATGAATTTACTTATTTAATATGTAATATTAACACATATCTATCAGATGAACATCCTGTATAGTGCGCAGGAAGTCTTTAAGCAACACATATAATACGACAAGGCATATGCATCATATCTTTTACTTAAATATGTAAATAAATTTGCAGTAAAACCACAACATGATGTCACTCCTAAAGAGAGTAATTAAGCCCAAGGCGCCGGTGAGAAGCGCATTCATTAATATCACATCAGTATAGCTTGAGTCTGTACGTGGCTTGGCTTCTATGCGACATGGAATAAAGCCTCTCGATCATGTAGCTTTCGAGCGATATCGGACTTGTCCGAGAACAACGAAGGCATGGTGCGTAACAAATGTATGTTGAACTAAGGCTGTTTCAGAAACGTGTATTGCGCTCGACGTTATTGATGATGTACAACGCATAACAACCGAACGGTGATATTTTAAGGCGTTATCCGTATTAACATAAAAGAAGAAACTGACTGACTGATATCGACGCAAAACCCAAACTACTGGGCCTAGAGATTTGAAATTTCACACATTATTACTTAGGCGAGTGAGAAGTCTTTTTTTTAATTCACCATTAACGGTCTAAAGTATGGGATGAAAGTATGTTTTGGGAAATAATTAGAATGTAAGTTGGCTTCAAATCTATACGGTCAAACACATTAAATAGGGTTCAGCTTAGGTCGAACTCGGTCGGATAAATTAAATTTCATGGCGGGAGATACCGCGGGGCTCAGCTAGTTATGCATATTTATGAATTATTTCGAAACAGCTTTGTACCGATGAACCGGGTATAATTTATCGGTCTGTGATACGAGCGCGGGGTCACAATGATCACAAATGGCAGACATTAGATTTTGACTAAATCCTATTTCCACAGGCACTCAAGTCATTTAAACTAAATCGTAGTAGTCTTCTAGTAATCTGATCGCATTTAAACGAACTTATTGGATACCTAATACGAAACTTAGATATAACCATTAGTAATCAATAAAAAACAAATATTTTATTTCCTCTGAGAACAAACACACCACACCACACGGCCTCACATTTATATTTGCATTTGCAAAATATAATTTCGAAGAGGACCATTAAATTTAACCGTCGAATTTTGTTTATTTTACAAGGTTTTTACGACTACCGAGCAGTAGTGCGAGTCAAAGGTCAAGGTTTATTGTAAATAGCTATGTCATATTTTCTAATATCATTTTAACTTACTTTAGCATGACTTTTAAATCTAGTACGCACTATGTCATGGTATTCCCGAAACTCTGATGAAAATGCTATCTAAAAAAACATTTCTTTGTCTCTTCTTAACTTATTATAACTCTTGTAGACAATATGCTTCATTCTTTATTTTATAACCTTGGTTGGAAGAAAGCAAGGTTAATGACAATTTGTAAATTAATCATGCCTGAAATGACCTTAGACGCCCTAAGGTTTCAATTAAGGACAGTGTTTCATGTACATTTCATATGTTAATCCTAAAAAAATACGATAATATTATATAATTTAAATTAATGTGAGCTTTAAATGATTAAATTGTTCTTGTACTATATTTAATACAGTAGATTTCGGTTAACAACGATGAATTATACACATACAATATACATTATAATTAATGCCGCCATAGTCCGAGGTCGTTGATTGTATAGGTAATGATTATTTAATTATTTAACTGTGTATAAATAAACACGTATTACCAACGAATGGTGACCACGGTGTTGTAAACAAAAGAGAACGCATAATGAACTTGTGTTTATTTACTCGGTCGCTATATCCCGCAAGCGATTTCTTTCAAGGGAACTTGTTGCGAATAGTTCATTAAAACTAGTTGCTTTACCCGAAATAGTGATTGTATAACTTTAACCAAATAATTAATTTAAAGTATACTCATAAGTGTTACGTCGTTATATACTAACCGTGAGTTCACACTGCCGAAAATATTCGCATAAAACATTCGCATATAGCCGAGGTCGGTAAAGTGAAATCCAGTGTAATTGAATATATTTTAGTTGTAGTTGAATATAATAAAGTTACAAGTAGATATGGTTTCATTATTTAAACGTTGACGAGCGTTGCCATTTGTCATTGTTACAGGCACAAATTAATCTGCCACAAAAATCAGATAAAAACAAAACGTATTTTAGCTTTAACGTAAACAAGTTTCTAAAACGAATAATGAAATGTTAGTATGATTAGACAATTTTTTAGTCGGTCATGCAAAGTAGTCGGGAGTGCAAAAGGGCTCTTTATTGTTAAACAATCAATGTCGCATTAACATTCAAACTATAAAAAAATGCTTGCACTTGTATTGCTGCAATAGAAGATCGAATTTATTTTAAAAAATAAATAAAAAATTACAATATTTTTTCAAAATTTTTACTACCTACTACTACCGTTTTAGGAGACTTCCAATTTTATGAATGGACGGTGAGCGTGCTCTTTATGGTTAGATAGCTTGGATTCGGATAGTGTGCAGTTACATGTGGCGGCTGCGTGTGATGTGTATGTACCAGTGTCAACTATAAATGATAACATAATTGGTACGATAAGGAAATATTAAACGCTCACCTAATAATAACAATATCCTGGCACATTATTTCTCCAGCAAAAGAACTAAATACCGGTTAACCTGTCCAGGAACCTGGAGCTTCTTTGTTAGCGCTTGCTCATTTCAATACTTAAAAGTGCGTCACTGTTAGTCAGTTCTTGTGGACTTTTAATGGCAGACTTATGAAGGTAATGGTATATAGGTATATAGCTATTTTTAAAGATAAAACAAAATCTTTCTAAATTTACAACAAAAAAGTTAATTTAAAAAAAAAAAAACTGACTGACTGGAAAAAGAATTTTGTCAAAAAATATAAAGACTCGACTGTCTTTATATTGTTGGCAGGAATGGTTTACGACTGTGTCACCCTGGAGAAGAATAAGCATGTAATAATTTTGAAGAGTGAGGTCTTACAAATCGTCTCTCTTTAAATTCGGTCAAGCCGTTTAGGTTTTACTAGGTTACAATGGAACGGACTTGCATACTTTTGTATGTATGTATGCTGCGATACATTGCACATATGTACATATACATACACACGTGCGCGAGAAAACATTACTAGGTCGAGTCGGGTGACAAGAGAAGTATTTAAGTGACTATTTATAAAGCGCACAGTTGTAACTGTTAGCATTTTATCTAAGCGTAAGTAACATTAGATAACAAAGGGCAATATGAAAGATAGATCTATTAACTACGTCGATACCATGCATAGTGCCTTTGTTGTACTAAGCAAATGATCTCTCACTTTCTTATAACAATTGGAGTAGTAAGAGAAAGAGAAGAGAATTAGATTTTATAACTAGACAACTTTTAGTCAGTAATGCAAAGAAGGCGGAAGTGGAAAAGGTCTCTTAGATGTAAAACAACTGGCGGCTTTCAATAACGACCGAACTAATAAAAATTACAGATAAGCTGCATATGATTTGCAGACGTTTTGCCACGACACAAGAGGTTAAGAAAAAGAGAAGAAGGGATGGAAAGATTTTTTTAATGGGAGAAGATGGCAAACAAACAATCGGTTCACTTGATATTAAGTGAGCGTTACTAAAGGACATCCCGCCTCAAGTAAATAAATTAGTGGAGCTTGACAGGAAAAAAGTCATTTCCTTTTTCTATTCATCACATCCACGTCTATCCTTTCTTTATTGGGAAAGAATGTAAAGAAGAGGACTGAAATTAGACCTTGAGCGCCTCACTCCTCAGATGAAACGCAGAAGCATACTACTTCACGCCTGGTATATATAAGGTTACATCAGAATTCCACCAATGCTAACAGTCTACGGGCCTCTGTTAGAATTGCAATTTTAAATGTTTCTTAGGCTATACCTCTCACTTGTGTAATGAGGTTGACTTTTTTTAGTTAAACCACTACTCCGGCCCAGACTCTAAAAGTGACCTTTGAAACACACAAAAGAACGCAAAAATCTCAAGCAATTTCCATTTTGTTGTTTTTTTTGTTATAGTTTATGGTGGCAACAAGCAGGTTTTATAGTCAGATCATCCGAAATATAAAACCTGCTTGTTAATAACATAATTGAGGTATGCTACTCAAAGTCTCACACAATTTCCATTTCGTTGTTTGTCGTAAGAATTGGCGTATTCTTCTATATAGTGTGTTTATGATATGTTTATTAATAAATGTAAAGACGATTTGAATTTTACATCCTGAAACACCTATTTAGGTTTCCAAACATAAATATACAGGCAAAGTTTTTATTATATTATTTGGAGTGCTTCTATTTTCTTATGGTCTTTTCGAGTGATTTTTTTATCTTTATGTTCATACAATAGACACATAAATTATCTTAACGACAATGATGTTTCGTTGGGTTATTATGATAAATTGTGAATATAATTTATAAGTTTTCTAAATTGTAAAAAAAAACAAATACCCTTAGCAATTTGAATTATTATACTACCATTGGTTATAGTTAATTCTAGCCAAGTACAGATTAGTAACATGTCAAGAACATTAGAAGTCTAACCGTCTTATCAAAGTAACTGCATGAAACTTGATAATAAAAATGTATTAGCATTGATAATTCATACGCATAAATAAAATAACTTTTTATGTAGGTAATATAAGTGATATGATTGCAGGCGTTAGACTAAACAGAGTTCTAAACTTTATTTAATTTATCTACTAGCTGACATAAACTTCTTTATTTATATTCGCGCGTTACTTTTATTTTGCGATAACTCCTAAGCATTGACTTATAAAAAGAGTAGGACGGATTCCCGCCAACAAAAAACTGTCACTGGAGTCAGCCAGCTCGTTGTACGTATAGGCTACATACACAAATTAGCCAGCCATTACCGGCCTTTACGCGTGAAAACGTCAATGTTGTCAATATTCACGTGTGTAAATTGCCCTAAATATAGGAAATATAAACATTGACCGGCTCGAAGGGTGAAATACCACGACCTCACAGAAGACTGGCGTGAAGTAGATTATTCTGCGTTTCGCCTGATGAGTGAGGTGCTGGAGTCCTAATTATGGTCCTCTTTCCTTTCCTATTCTTCGATAATAAGGAAAGGATGGGAAGGGGAAGAGGACTTGACTGTAGAGGGCGTGAATAGGAAATAACCATTTTCTGTTTATCCCTTCCTCTGTCCATTAAAAGTAGGCGGCAACGCGTCTGCTACTCTTGTTGCGGATGCTTATGGGTAGCGATCACTTGATATTGACTTCAGGTGAACGTTTGCCACCTTCTATCATAAAAAAAAATCAAACTAGTGTTTTGTTAGACTACTAGCTGGCCCGGCGAACTTCGCTCCGCCCTATAATTAATAGTTGGTTCACTATTTTGGCTTTCGGAGTCTATAGGTCCATAGGGAACATACATATTTCGCTTTTTACATACAATTTTGTTTCATAAAAAGTCCTATGTTACTTCTAATACCTTCAAGAATATGTGTACAACCATTCAAGATGATCGGTTGAGTAGTTTTCGCGAGAAAGCGTAACAAACAAACTTACATTCACATTTATAATATTATTAGGGATAGCATATGTGTTATTTGGATGTATGAGCTGTTTTATTGTACAGTTTCATTAAAATCCATTCAGTAGTTTTTCCGTGAAAGAGTGATAAACGTCCATACATGCAAACCTTCGCATTTATAATATTAAGTAGGACTAGCTGATCCGGAAAACTTCGTTCCGCCTCATTTATTTTGCGATAAAATCCACGATATTAATTTAACTGATATGTTGTGAAGGATGTTAAATCGTAAAAACCAAATTAGGGTAACACTTGCCTTGTTAGTCCCAGATTCAACTCGGCAAAAAAGTTGTGATTTAATAATGTACATATAATTTAACATCTAGGTCCTGATCAAATAACAGATGAGGGTATAAATTTCTTATGTCGTATCTTATACTATTTAATACGATACGTAATCAATAAATATATAATAATTCAGTCCGAGTTTAATATGTAATGTTACGCAAACATAAATTCACGTATTCGTGGAATTATTACCAATGTTGCTGCGAGTTAAGAAAATGTAAATTATTATTCCATTGCCGGGGACCTTGGATTCGATCTCGTGTATATTGCTACCTACCAATTAAGTCTTTTTAATACGGCAGTTATCATTTTCATAATTCCAAGATTGGATAATAAAAAAAGTAAAATGTAACCTGCGCAGCTCATTTATGACATACAGAAGAACAGCTTGTTGCGCACGGCATCGTCATTTTGGATTTGAATAAAGCTAAAATAAAACTTGATAACTTTTTTTTTGTCTTTGTTCACTTTTGCATAATGCATATGGGCATTAAAATTATTGCAAATAGTCACCCTTAATCACCTCCTAACGGGAATGTGTCATAATATACATCGTCAGAAATACGTAATAATTACCAATAACATTGTATCGATAGCTTGAAAATTAGTTTCTTAATATATTTTTCTTTGTTTACTCATCACAATATCTCAGATTCAAGGCAATGATCAAAAGAAATATATTAAACATTCGACAGGATAACTTTTCTCGGGTTAAGTAATAAAAATGTGGTAAGATTCTATAGCAAGAAATAATATGATGTATGAACTCGCCTCCACGGAGGTATACCAATTAAAAAACAAAACGACGGAATAAAGTGTCGTCATGCATAAACACGTGACATACAGCCGGCTAGACGACACCCGAACAATGCCGTACTTTTAAAACTTGAGACCTTAAGATCTGTTACACACTAACATACTGTCCGTCATACTATTATTTCCACGTATTTTTTTTATTAGCAGAATAAGTCCAAGTTTGCAATATTTTAAGCAATAAAGAGTTAGATCAAGCAACAATAATGTTTAGTCAGAGCTCAGTAACAGATCGACACTTAAAAGCAGTTGTCCTATGAGTGGGATTGTCGGGATCTGGTAGAATTACACAGTACATTTTTAATATGTACTCAATCATTTTCGGCTGTTAAAGATAAGCGCACATAAAAATTACACCGGAATAAGAAAAAAACCGATATTATAAGTTGAGATAGTTTGGGCATCAGCTCTAATAGGTTGTTAAAAAGATTTAAAATATTGAAAGAATAAATTGACCGTCACGGGACGCCCGGGAAATCTAAAACAATACCGTGATTATTCGAATTTTAATGAATAAAAACAAATAATAAATATACAGTAAAAAAATAAGATAGAATAGTTTCGTAATAAAACCAAAATATTTTACTTGTAATAAGTATATCTATATTTATCATATAGAAAGTACTTATTTATAAATAGAAATTAATATGGGTGTGCGCACACCCACATACTTAAGAGAGTCGGTGAAGTTGAAGGGGCGTAACGCCATTTGAGCGTCACGCCGTTCGGCGTAAAGGAATTAATTTTACTGCCATGGCGCGCCGATTTTATGTTTTAAATCAAAAACGATTTACGGAAAGCATACTTCACTGGTCCATGAGATTTAAAAAACTTTAAGCCATAATGGAGGCTATGAAATATTCTATGTTTAAAAGGCAAAATACTTCAAATACCTATATGAAGTATTTTGCCTTTGGTAGCACACATATTCATAAACATAAACAATATCACCAATGCACACATACAACACTGAGCTGTTACCAACATAAAAAGTAACTACTAACTATTCTATATAAGAAATTAAACATCTCCGCACCTGGATAGTATTAATAGTAAAGTTACTTGGAACCGAACAAGTTTCTGATATATAAACAATTTACATTACGGGTACAAGATATAACTCAATAAAAAAGAAAATGTTATGTAAAATGCTGAGTGGCAAAGGCCTGTTCTTTACAATACTATGAAATAAATGTACTCACCTAATGTGTAAGCCACAAATAAGTTGATAGCAGTGATGGCCCACACCCAGCTAGGAATATGGTCATTGGTGATATTCTCCTCAGTTAGGGCATGGAATCCATAGTCATAGTAAGAGAATAATAGGAAATTAAGGACCGTCAGTAGGAAGCCAGTGAATGTTAGCAGGTTTGGTGCCACCCACACCGGACAAAACTGCAAACATGTTATTAAATGTTAGATGGAGCATTACAATCAACAAAAATAGTTAATACATTCCAGACTTACTGCAGTTTCTTTTAATAAAAATATCAAATTGTCTTGCTAAAAGGCACCAAGGGACCTAATTGGCAATTCCTAAAAGAGGCCAACTTTTAAATGGATGGCCTAAAGCTGATGGCACTACCTTTGTTGTAATTTTTAATTTGCTATATATTTATTAATAGTATAAGTACAGAACTTTGTATTTCTAAGTAATTTTTACAGCATTAATTAAGCTGTAAAAGTACAGGTCAGCATAAGGAAATCTCAGGAGTAAAAAGTTATGGGTGTGGAAGAAATAAGGGAGAATGTGTCGCTGGATAATTTTTGTTTAAAATTCCCTATCTTCTTAGCTCTCTAGGTCATAGAAGTCATTTATTTAATTAAGTATCATTAATTGATTTGTTAATTGTAGTATTGTAATTTCGGTATAAATGAGCAAAAATAATTAAATTCTCATAATGCACTTTTCACAAACTATTTAAAAATCATAATTGTGTTAAAACATAAAGCAATTGCTAATAATTTGTTTAATTAAACTTTTTGGCTATATATTTAGATTAGAGGAGAGCTGTGTCCATGCACTAACATTAATATACTAAAAATGGATGTTTTTTATTATTATATATAAATTACATACAAAAATTTACCCAATAAAACATAATAAGTCATTTTATAACATTCTGACCTGAACACACCAGTCCCAAAATGGATGCATAACATAATTGCTGAGTATACTGGTGTCCACTGAGTTGTACTGAAATGAAAACAAGATTACTATTTACATTCTTACTTAATATCTTAACTTAAATATTGCATATATTGTTTTATGAATGTTAAAGTATATCGGAAATAGTCTGGCCAATATATTTATATATATAATTTTGTTATTTTTTAATGATTACCTTGTATTTTTCAAATCCTTCTAATTCTTCCTTTGATAGAAATCGTGACATTTTGAATATAATAACCAAGCTCGGTTATTTATTTAACAATTAAAATAAGTTCATACTTTGAAAAAAACTGATATTATGGATGTAACGTTACTTCTTTCGTAATTGATTCTCGTAAGAACACAATTATCACACACCATTTACACATATGCCAAATCGGCCCGACGATCGATTGAAGATTTGAATTGGATTTGAAGTTTGAATTCACTCAAGCAGAATGTGTAAAATAAAATCCTTATAAGATCACAGACAGACAACTGAACAATTACAGAGAGGCAACCCAACTGACAACTCTGCTGCTACCTGCAACCAATGACCAAAGAGTACAACGTATAATCCGATCATCCGATCCGACTTATCTGTTAGACGCACTGGTTTGGTAGGATCCACATATTCCATAAAAAAAAACGATAAATATCATCGTTAGTTTGAGCTGGTTTTAACCTCCATAAATCCTTATCGATATTTACTTTCGAGTATCGATTCGATATATTTCACGCAGTTCACTACACTTGGGAACTAGAGACTGTCTTGCCATCGGAATAGTTCAAATTTAGAGCACCAGAATCCAGAATGCATACACCTGCAGACTTTAGTTATTAGTACAGGTGAACACATTAAACAAAGTGTTTTCCTGACATCCTTATCTGACGAATATTGGTTTAATTAAGTAAAATATTTATTTTATGTAAAGATATAGTTTGTTTTGGGATAACTTTTAGGTCGCTACAGTACACGCCTTTACCTTTTACCAGTAAGAACGATATTTTTTACTCGAAAATAATCGATACCGCTTAAAAGTATAAATCCGATATAAATCGGTAATTTTTTTTCGCCTACATCGGTTATGAGTTGCCACAATATCGTGAATTTAAACATTCTTTTTAAAAACTGACGTTTTAAAAGCTATACGTAAAGGTTATGTTAATAAAACATTTATTCATATATTGCGTGACACATGTGGCACTTCATTAAAACTCAAGACATATTCTATAGATATATATTTTTTATTAACTATGTAATGCTAGGTCCAAATAAAGTTAGGTACAGTGACACTCGACTCCGACTCTTATAAGGATACGCGATGGACTACCAATTGCCTAATGACAATTACCAAATATTTTAATTCATTCATTAAACATTTTTTATGGTAGAAGGTGGTAAACGAGCAAGCGGGTCGCCTGATGTTAAGTGATCGCCCAGAGGCATCCGTAAACCAGTCGCAGATGCGTTGCCTACCTTTTGTAAATATGAATAAACTAGCGCTTCACCATGAACCCACTTGATGTTAAGAAACGATGCGGTCGAAAGATCGTATGCGCTAATTTAGAGTAATAGTCTTTTCACTCTTCTCTTGAAGGTACCCGGACGGAAACACTGATGCTGGCGACATGTTCTAATCCTTTGCCATGCGCACGATGAACGAAGATTCGAATTGCTCCGTACGAACGCGCGCTGTATCTACTATAAAAGGATGGAGACCAGTTGTGAGTCTAAAAGTCCGATGGTTAAAAAGGGGAATGAACGCGTGTAATTCCTGCGTACACTCCCCAAAATACAATCTGTAGTACACCGAAATGCTAGCCACTTTGCGTGTATGCTCAAGGCTGACTAAATTAAGGTCCTTATCACCGATCAACTTCCTGGACCGCCGCCACCAAATCTAATGCCGCAAGTTGGTATTTGGCTGCACCTGCCCAGGTATGACAGCAGTACTCCATACACGGTCCTTTAATGAACAGAGCATAGAGATAGAGAGGAAAAAGTATATTTCCTTTTGCTGTCCATCCACTTTACGTCCCCTTCCCATTCCATTCTTACTAGGAAAGGTTAAGAAAGGAAAGAGGACTGAAATGTATAAAAAACCACTTCTTTTCACTCAATTATCCGAATTTTCGATTATCCTAATGGTTAACCGAGACAACCAACACAATTAGTCCATTTAACCGAGTTTCTACTATATATAAGTATGTGCTATTATGAAACTTGAGAATAAAATTTCGTTTATAATTTTTTACTGCAACTTTTGTGAAGAACAAAATATGCAAGTTAAATGTTTAGATACATTTTGTAGTTCAGACTAAGGCTATTTTTGATGATGAACGGCGGCTTAAGATAAAAAAAAGCCCAATAAATTATGGAGTAAAAAATCTGAATCCGCCAAAGCTGGTGCTATTACTTAGAGAAAGAGGATATACAAAATGGTCATGTTCGTGTTGTTTAGCGCCTGTAGTAAGAATATATCAAATATGTCCCCTTATTAATAGTTGCGGCTGCAACACCAAAAAACGTTTCACTTGAAACACATTATGTAAGATATTTTATTTAAGATTAGATTTTGAAGGCAGTAACTGAAAATTTCATGATGGTGGCTTTTTTTAAATTCTGACAGCAGAAACGGATTTAAGAACCACTCGGTCTCCTAGACATCGTATTTAAAGGCAATCGGTTCATTATTTTACATTTTTGCTATGAGTATTCTGGTACACCTATCCTCGCTTTTACCTTTTTATTTCTATATATAATAATAATAATCCACCAGGTTTTCTTGCCAAAAGCTTGCCAGTCTCTCCGGTTATGGGTCATCCTCCGGCAAGTAATACCAGCTACTTTTCTTATTTCTTCTCTTTAAAATAACTATTTTCATGCCTGCTGTTTATGATTCCGGTGACAGCTTACCGCGATGTCTGTTATTTATGTAATATAAGTTTCCATTTGTCCTAACCATCCGGACTACGCTAAGGATACATTAATTAGCGTAATATGAGATAACGAGTCGATGATAGACTTCGGTTTGCTAATGACGTGGTCATAATGGCTGAATCGCTGGAAGATCTCAGTCGAATGCTCAACGATCCCAATGCTGCTTCCCGATGCGTGGGGCGGGGCTACAGATGAACTTCGATGAGACGAAAGTCATGTTCAAGCAGTGTATCGTCCCTGACCCAGTTACTATCGGGAATGCAGTTATTGAAGAGAACTAAAGTAGACGACATAATGCATTTTGATCCGGAATTTAGTAATGTTTACATACCCTGTGGTAGATGAAATGATGACGGTGCCCTAGGCAAGCATTGGCACACTTCCTTTTTATTAAAAATTTCTGCGTCTAAATTTTTTCCTGGCAAAATTGTCAATAACACCATGATCGTTTAAAAATAACAATAATTTTATCCAATATGTATTACTAACGAATTACATCTTCGATCCGTCATGGTAGACATAAGATAATTTTTGACTTGGTGCACTGCACTGCAATTGGTTACTGCGGTGGTGTATAATAAAAATAGTTTTAAGACTACATCGATGTTTGGATAAATTGTTCCCCTTTTCTCAGAAGCTACTGCGTAATTTGGCCAGGACACAAGTATGTAGGTGTAATCAAGTCAAGAAGCGTAATCCGAAAGTTATAGAGAAAGTATATTATTTTAGATCTAGAAAAGGCCTATGATAAAGTTAAAAGAGATGATCTGTGTGACCTTGGTTGAGTTTGGATTGAACAGTGACCTAATACAAGCGTTAAAGTCTCTTTATAAAGATTCTACTGCTTGTGTTAGGATAAACGGGGCGTACTCAGACTGGTTTAGCATCTATAAAGGTGTAAGACAGGGCTGTGTAGCATCCCCGTGGCTGTTCAATCTCTTTATGGATGATTGTTTGAAATCTTTGAAAGACGAAGATTGTGGATTAAGAATGGGTGAGTTAGTTGTAAAATGTCTCTTGTACGCTGATGACCAGGTTGTGTTTGCGTCATCAGCGGAGGACTTACAACTTATGCTGAATGTAGTGAATGATTCACTAGATGGCAAAGGTATGAATATGAATGTGGATAAGACGAAAGTAATGGTGTTTGAAAGAGAACAAAGTAAGACAGTAATTGAAATAAAGATTAACGGAAATGTAGTGGAACAGGTGGAAGAGTTCGTGTATTAGGGGTGAATGTTTAGTAGAGATGGTAGGCATGTTAAAGATTTTGAACGACGAGTGAGTGCGGAAAATAAAATGAATGGGTACAGTAGGTACAGTAGTGAGGAGTCAGAATGTGTCTATGAAGGCTCGTCTGGCAATACACAATGCTCTACTAGTCCCTACTTTAATGTATGGAAGTGAGAGCTGGGTTTGGCAGGAAAAGCATGCTAGTAGAGTTAATGCCGTTGAGATGCGATCCTTAAGAAGTATGTTAGGCGTGACTCTGTATGATAGGGTTAAAAATAGCGTTATAAGGGAAAAGTGTGGCTTAAAAGTGGACGTTGTGACTAGAATTGAGAAAGGTATGCTTCGGTGGTTCAGGCATGTTGAAAGGATGAATGAAGAGAAAATAATAAAACAAATTTATGTTGCAAAAGTGAGTGGCAGTGTTGGTAGGGGACGCCCTAGGAGAACTTATATCGATCAGATTAATGACTTACTAAAAAAGGGCGATATAAGGAGCCCCCATAACCGACGAGCATGCATGCGTAGATGTATGAATGTGGAAGAAGCGAGAGAGGTGTGCCAGGATCGCGCCAAATGGAAATTTATGATCTCTGCCTACCTCTTTGGGTTACGGGCGTGAGCGCATATTTATTTATTTATATTATTTTAAGTAGTTACTTTTTGTCAATAAATTGCGCCTAGGCATGTCCCTAGTATACCATGAATATTCCGCCACTGTACATACCCACTTCTGTTTATTGTTATTGTGATAAAAGATACAAGATCCTGCAGTATTTTTTATTATCTTGTAGTATTTAAGTGGACCGCACTGCTGCATATTATCGTGAGCAGCGTACTTTTCCAATGTCCCATTTCTATATATCAATTTATTTACTTACTGTTTATTTTTTCAACTTAAGTATTTCCTAACGTGTTATCGTATGCAGGGGTATTGAATATTGATTTGATTTGTTTATTCTTTGTCAATAGAATATTACTCACCAACCATAAAAGTAGAATCTTAGCAAAATGTCAGCTACCAACTTTTGGTGTTTATTTATTAATTGACAAAAAACTAAATGAAACTGTAGTATGTGTATCATTTAAATTAAAAATATATTTACATTTAAGTCTATCTTGCCTGTTTTAATTTGTCAGGCGTTGACGATGATAATGATTTTCTAACGGCAATGGTGAGTATAATAATTCTTGTTTACTTTTAAATTATAGTAATCAAACGAGTTGATACTACGAAAAATAAACTTGACTTTTTGTGAGTTATATGTACAAACATTAACCGTTTAAGCATTTCGTACTGCCAATGGCAGTTCTACCTAAGTCTTTACGTTAAGCATTCTGTAGGGTCGAGAGTATGATTCTTAGTTTGTACATTTTCTCTACTCGTTTTTATCAAAAAGTTAATAAAAATATTCCCATGATGTGGTGGTAATAATTGATCATGTACACCTTTTACACTCTTGGGAGTTAAATGTACTTATTACTCAAATTGGGTTAAGAGTTAGATGAAATAAATATAAATACCTGCTAATAAATACTAATACATATAATAGTATGTATCGGAGTGTTGGACGATTAAAGGAGCGGGTGAAAAGAAAGAGCATGCGATAGAAATGCGAATGTTGAGATGGATGTGTCAGGTAACTAACACGAATGGATAAGGTACGAAATGAGTATATTAGAGGAAGCTGGAAAGTAGTACCGATAGTTGAAAAGTTAAGGACCAAAAGGTTAATATGATATGGGAAGTGAACAATTGCATGTGACAAAGAAAGTTTTAGACATGACTGCAGAGGAATATGTCGGTAGGGGTAGGCCTAATAAAAGATGGATGGATTGCGTAAATGGTAATATAATTAAGAAGGAAGTGACGACTGAAATGACGGATAATACACCGAGGCGGAGGTCGAAAACCTGTTATGCCAACGCCACATAAAGCGGGAAAAGAGCAGGGAGAAGATAATGAACCTACTTATAAATAGCATTTTAAAATAGCTGATTTTTAAAAGTATCGGACACTTCGGAGCATTTACTAGTTGTGGTAGGTTCCGACGAGAGCATGGAGCAGTACAGCGCTATACTTTTGCTCATGATTCACCTCGTTCAAAGGAGGAACCAGAAGAGATTTTTTGATTTAGGACTAATGTAACTAATGTCTTCAGAAAGTGTGATGAACTTGATCGTAATTTAGCAAGGACCGTATCTAGTTGAATATCAATTGAATAAGACGACGTTAAATATAGAGGACAAACTTCATTGCTTCATTTTGTTCATTGTTAGATGTAACATGTCCATGTTCTGATATCGTATTCTGTCCCCCTTCAGCCTGACAGACATGGTCTAAGATACGGCATAAGAAATTTATACACTCATCTGTTATTTGCTCAGCACCTAGATTATACGTGTTATATTAAATGTACATTGATAATTCACTAGTGGGTTGCCGAGATAAGTCTGGAGCCAATTGGTAAGTTGTAATAACCAAATTAAATTGAACCCTTGTGGATCTCGACGTTAGCGATTCTAGGGGTCAAGTTATTTTTGAAGCACAAAGTTCGATTTCACCGCGTGTTATAAATCACATTTGCGATTTATCAAATGTAACTTGTGATCTATCTAATGTACATATAATCTAAGTCCTGATGAAATAGATCAGAGTATACATTTCTTATGCCGTATCTTGTACCACCAGTTTTTGTCGCGTAGCACGATGATTCCGTTATGTATTTGCAACTTTGCGTCCGGTGCCCGCGTCTCTAGGACGACTACAACTTATGAGAAACCCGTTTAGGATGCCTCCCAGGAGTTAGTGTTGTACACGAGACTCTTAAGGACTATGCCTTTTATAGAATGCCAACAATGGTCACATGTCTCATAAAGTTACTGAGATGAACAGAGATAGATATGACAGATAGATAGATGCTATTGCTATCGCTGCATTTTACCATTAGCAGTTCTTAAATAAGTCTTAAATAAGCCTGTCAATATAGATCGAGAATCGAATCGAAGACGATTCATTCAATTTTTTAATAAAGGGTAACAAACATGTATTTGCGATTTTGGTAGAAAAACGCAAGTATAAATGTTGGAGCGGCAAAGCAGCGTTAAATATTATTGATAAACTTAATACATATGCTTAATTTCCGAAGATTGACCGGTAGATGACATGAAAAGGCAAGAAAGCGCCAATTTGTATAATCTTCTAGCATTATATGTCACCGATGTAGGCGTGTGTAGATAGCTAGAAAGCACTTTTAGCACAACGCACGGCAATTAAACAACGTAATGGTCCATTATAATCGTTTATAGATAAAACGTCACTAAGATATTAATGTTTTGCCAAGGAACTCCAGTCGGGACGTCAGTTAAACGCAAACATATAGTTCACCAACACGCTTCTCGAGAAGCGGATCGATTATATTTTTATTAAGTTTATCGTTTTTTTTAATAAAGATAAAAATAAAATGTCACATAGAGTTGCGGCTTTTCGAACGAAGAGCCATTTGGTGAGACAGTTATCGGTTTCGACTTCTAAGGTATGCAGTTTTTCTTAAGATTTAAAATAAGTTTATTAAAATAACAATGCAATGCTGCATATTAAAATATATTATTAAAAATCAAAAGTGTGCGCCGAATTTTTTTTATTTTGTTTAACTTCTTAAGAATAAATAAATATTATGCTCACCCCCGTAACCCAGAGGGGTAGGCAGAGATAATGGATTTCCATTTGGTGCGATCCTGGCACACCTCTCTCTCTTCTACATCCATACAAACTTTTTTTAAATTCAGCGTAATTTAATAACATAAAATTAATTTATTGATAATCAATTTAAAAGATTGATAACAATATATTTACATGAAAATAAAGTAGAAAACTTAAAACGATAAATAAATTTTGATAAAGATTAAAAAAAACATTTTTAATTTATGACTAATGACCCACAAAATAGACATATTTAATTTTACGTGAAGTAAACTATTTATTTGTTTTTTTTTTATTTAAGACGGAAATATTTGCACAGGTAATTAAATAAAAAGGTCTATCTATCTATATAATTAAACATTACAGGTACATTTTATAGATAGTACATCTATATAATGTACCTGTAATGTATTAAAAATACTTTATGTTTGTAGGAATCAGACAAAATATTTATTTTGCCTTAGCCTTTGCAATACCATTTATGGATTACCAGTTTACCGTAACTGTCGATATCAGAACCGTATATAGTTAAACAGAGGGACAACATGTTCATTTCAGTACTAAATGCAACCAGTTTATTGTGAACGTGCTTTTCTTATGCAAAATGTAATAAAACGTTGCCACAAAAAGTTGAAACGAGTACGTGATTAAAAAAAAACCTCTACTCTTTGTACGATTAACTTCTATCGTCACATCACAAAAATCATTTTTAATTTATGACTAATGACCCACAAAATAGACATTTTTAATTTTACGTGGAGTAAACTATTTTGTATGTTTTTTTTATTAACGTATGGCGCTCCGGGAGAATGCGAATCTAGTGATGAACAAAATAGGTCAAGCCGTTTATTTCTTTAACTTGTGGGTACCATGATTTTACAAATGTTTTGAACTTCCTTTTAAGCAAACATTTGCTTGTGTTAGGAAATTCCGCTCTTCCTTAACATTATAAAATGAAAGTACCTTAACAATTTAAAACTACATATACTTTACTAAACTTCACATTTTATTAATTTTTAAGAATTTACAAGAGAATGAAAACATATAAAAAAAATTAAGATTTTGCCGAGAGATTTTGTTCCTTTGTGTGCATGCGTGTGTTTGTTTGTTTTTGTGATTAGGTCCGCTCTGAATATGCTACTGTCCGCATAAATTAAAGCCTTGCATTATTTCTCCTGCGCATTTCGGTATAGCTAAAAACGTTTGTGCAAACACCTGACTGACCTATTGTGAACTTCATTAGTTTATAATTTCAGATCAGATCAGATCCTCACAAAAGCTTAAAACCATTAAAGATGTAGAAAATAAATAAAAAAAAACGACGACCGTATAACAAAAAAGTAGTAGTTAGTCCACTCGCAGGATATTACAATTATAGTAACGAAAGCTCGATTTTTAAGGGAAAATTATATCTGTCAAATGTCCGTCCACTCTTTTTATTTCGGAAACTGAGATTGTATCGACTTGAGGGATAAATAGAGGGTTAATTGGATAACAAATCGACACTCCTTTGACTTAGCTTAGCTCCTTTGACATAGCTTAATAAGAATAAAATATTTTTAATTTTTATCGCACGTAACAATCTAAACTACCAAATGTACAGAACATTTTACATAAAATAAAACAAGAAAATTAAGTAAATATAGAATTATCAATTATTGTTTCTATAATTTTATATAATAAACTATGTGTCCGTAGCCTAATGTTCTAATATAGTTTTAGTATATCTTAGTCATATAATATGTAAAAACCAACTGTTAAAGTTTACTTCTGCTCCTTGTGTTAGATTAGTGAAAGCTATTGTCAGGAACTTACCATAAATATTGTGAAACAATTTCTGGCGTATACTCTTTTATAACTATTGATTAACTAAGAAATCTTATCGTTGTACATTAAGGAAAAAACACAATGTTTGTGTGTGTGGACAAACACAATGTTTGTGTGTGTGGACAAACAATCGTAATGACAAATAACTTAAGTTACGATAATCATGTTTTGGACAACTATCGACAATATACATACACTGAATATTTTCCATAACTATTATCAAGTATTACGCTCGATAGCGCGCGTTACCATGGAAACAATCCGTTATCTTATTCGTCATTTTTGTTTATTGTTTAGCACTCACCTCACCTCTATTTATGATTCTATCGTGAGAGTTGCATTTAGCAATGCTATCGAGTAAATGTTGGTTTAATTTAATTTGCTTTGCACTTGTTGAAATCATTCAATTAATTGCACATTTCCTTGACAAGAAACCTGCGGATTGTATGTATGTAAATTAAAAGACAAATCAAGAAATAGTAAAATATATAAACAAATAACTGTCAGTCCTCGTCGGTATTGCCAAACCAATACGACTTAGGGTCCTTCAAGAAGCGAGCCTATCTTTTTCTCCGAGGCCGGCAACGCATCTGCAACTGCAAACTTCTCTGGTGTTGCAGGTGTCCATGGGCGTCCTCACCATTCGTTTGCCCCCTTCTGCATCTAAAAAAATACGAAAGGCAGATAAGAAAAATGTACATACCTTTTCGTTTAACAAGGCTCAGCTTTTTTTAACGTTCTTTCAGTGCGTTAACTGATTACGACTCTCCATTAAAGTTCTTTCAATTTTGATTAAAGAATATGACGAAGCATTTAAACAAGGAAGCAACGTTTCCAAACCAACTACTACCAAGAGGAATTTAAAACACCCTACCCGTAACGTACCGTGTGCTAGAGATGTAAGAATGTGAAAATAGGAACGTGTTTTTTCGTACCCTATAGGAATACGTAATTTTTATTTCCTTTGCTTTATCATTGACAGAGAATAAGAAACTTGCATTTAAAAAGCATTTTTATATTGTTAGATATCATTGAAGTCTATCTCGGACGTTCTTCGCCGGATTATAGGGAAATTTACATTAAAAAGCAACGGAGATTTTTTTCAATTAAAAAACGTAACAGACGAATCCACCAATAGCGAGATGTATAAGGTAACATGCCCACAATAAGATTGACTTAATTCTTAGCAAGGCTACCAAGTAAATCAGAACTATTTCTGTTAGTATTTAAACCCAATTTTCAGTTGGCTTTACGATTGCACAAGTTATTAATATAAATAATAATATTGGTCAATATTTTAGCCTCGTCGAGTGATAGCCATAAGAAGGGAAGACCAGACAGTATGGGAAAGACGCGCGCCCTTCTCTCCCGCAAACGTCAGTCGACTGGTGCGGCAGGGTGTCAAAGTTATAGTGCAGCCTTCAAACAGGCGTGCATACCCAATGCAGGTAATTATGTGATAATAGTATTTTATATTTTATTCTAGTGCAATTAACTTTAACAGACGTCCAGCTTAGATTAAACCTCATTAAATTTGAACTTGATCAAATAGATCAGAGATCAACTTATATTGGATTATTGTTATATCTCCTGAAATACTTTCAACTCCTACTTTAAAACTTTAAAATGGATCAATTTTGAAAAAACCTTTCTTAGTACTCGGCTACGTAATAACAGATATCTCTGTGCAAAATTGTATAAAAAGAAAAAATTATACAAGATTGTATAAAAAGAAGTGTTAAATTTAGGTCAAGTTATTGAGCGTCGCATTCATTACTGGTACAGACTGCTGGCTTAAGAATTAGTAAATCTAGAAAATATTATACGACTTATTTGAAGAATTAATTTTTGAAACGTTATAGCACTTATACTAGGCAACTTGCGGGAACTAGGACCCTGTACAATTCCGGACAACCTGTATAATTAAATGTTTTAGTCTTTTTTATAGAATTTAAGGTGGTAAACGACCATAGGCATCTGCAACAAGCTAATGAGTTGTAGATATGTTGCCTTTCATGGATAGAGGAGGGGATAAAACAGAAAAAAGGATATTCATAGTCCAGTTTGCAAGCTATTTCAGTTCTAACCACTTGTATTAAAAAAAGAAGAATATAGTGCGACTTCTTATACCTTTTTAGAAAAATATAAGCTTTTATTTCTCTCTTTTAGTCATATTTGAACGCAGGCGCGATAATTCAAGAGGACATCAGTGAAGCGAGTGTGATATTTGGAGTAAAACAGACTCCAATCGATCTTCTCATACCAAACAAGACTTACTGCTTCTTTTCGCACACTATCAAAGCGCAGGAAGCTAACATGCCTATGTTGGATGCTATTTTGGCTAAGGTAGGTGAAAAATAGAAACATCGTATATAATACAAATGGTAGCAAATAATAATAATTGTCCAATGGTTCATGAATCCATTCCAAATGGAGAATCAACTTAAGAGGAAGCTATATGATGCAAATCACCTTTGAGTTTTTTTTTTATTTATTATTTTATGGAAGAAGGCGGCAAACGAGCAAGCGAATTACCCGATGAACATCATTAATGATAAAATAACTTTATTTTTAGAATATCCGTCTGATAGATTACGAGAAGCTGATGGATGATGCAGGCAATAGAGTAGTGGCATTTGGGAAATATGCAGGAGTCGCCGGTATGATCAACATCTTGCACGGCCTCGGTCTGCGACTGCTCGCATTGGGACACCACACGCCTTTCATGGTAAAGTATGAAGTATTAAACAAACCATTATTAAAATGGTAATTTAAAAACAAATAGCCGTTTCTTGCCCAGTCTTTGGGCCCCTTCCCTGCTGGGGCGTGTTGCTTTAGTTGATGCAACAGCCTTGTTTGTCTTTTGTTTAATTTATGACGATGAAATGGATACAAATTTTTGATTAAATAGTAACAAACACCCTTTTCAATCGAGAAAAAAAAACTGTTTTATGACGGGGTCTTAAGAAAATATAGTTGCCTCAGGCTATTATCTATTCGATTCTTGATTTGAGAATAAAGATGTGAGGGGTCCGCCAAAGCCGAAAATTTAAAACAATATACTATCACGCATTTATGAGAAATAATGCGTATAGTGTTTCTATCCACCACAAAATTCATTATCGCCCTACCCGTTTCCTTCCTATGTGAATTCGGCACAGCACGTATTTAACTTCCATATACCTTCCATATTCTATATATCAGCCGGTCGTATCTATATTACATTCTTATACACATCATCTTTCAAACAGTTAATCCACACTTTTATCGGTCTTCCGCAACCATCCCTACGCATTCTCATTACTTTTGCTAAAACTAACGCTAACCTCTCGCTCCTCAATTTCTCTGTCACTGGCGCATCATATTTCCTGTGTACCAACAATTATATTTGTTTTAATCAGCACGTGGGGCCAGCGCACAACTACAGAAACTCAAGCATGGCGCGACAAGCGATCCGAGATGCAGGCTACGAAGTCGCCCTCGGCATGATGCCAAAGTCTCTCGGACCATTGACATTTGTTTTCACTGGTTCAGGAAATGTGTCTCAGGTAAGCATTCTTATACGATAATATAGGAAAATGCAACATCTTGGAAACTAACAATTCTTTTCATTTGTAGGGAAGCCAGGAAATTTTCCAAGAACTACCCCACGAATACGTACCGCCCGAAATGTTAAGAAAAGTAGCAGAACATGGAAGTATGTACACATTTTTGTATTATAAATCGATTATTTGTTTATATGTATATTGTATTTTTCACTTTTTATTCGCATTTCAAATTTAGTATTTTAAAAATAATTCGACGTGCAAAACTACGAATTTGATTTACAAAATGCTGACTTTGAATTGTAACAAGAAAATGATGCTTGATCACTCACCCATTGTTCAAGGACGATGTGATACCATGTTGGTCGGGTCGATTTGCTACATGCGTTAACAACAAAGAATAAGATGTTACTATGATGATAATCCATTTAATCGGTCCGGTGGCAGATACTAATTGATTAGCGATTATCTCAAAACAAAAACTACACATTTTTGGAGATGTTACTATTCTGTCTGTTACGTTTTAATAATGTGTTGACAAATAAATATTTAAGAGGTTTAATATCAATGAATTATTTGAGGTCCAAATAAAATCTATGGCTGCGAAGTACGTCGTCGGCATCACCTCGTCAGGAAGAATGGAGGCGGCTACGACCATCAGGAGTACGAAGAACATCCGGAACGATATATTTCTACATTTGCGCAAACGGTAGGAAATTTGATAGGACAGTACTATCACAAATATCGACTTTGACAAATTGATTATGGCGTAAAATTTGGTAGTTTGGTTAATGTCCTTTAGAATACTTATTATGAATAAAGGTCTGTGGTCGAACTACGTCTTAGGACACTGTCGTACTAACACTGTTGTCAAATTTTCTGGAGTCTTATTTTTGATTTCTTCTTTAATGTAACGCAAAGAAACGACCGCTAATCTTATCAAATTCTTATTATTGAGTTAGTACTACGTGTAAATTACGAGCTAATTATTATTTTATCAGCTTATCGTTTAAGGCAACTCAATGAGGGGTATATTTTTGATAAAATTTTTAAAAAGATAAAATTTTAAGAAGACTTTAGGTATCAGAATGAAGAATATAAACATTACATTAGTTTATTCATGATTGTGTTTTGCGAGATATTTTTTTTAATTTAGTATATTTATAGTTTAACTATATACCTATCCAGCACGAGCAGTCTCTCTCCATACAAACTTTTATAACACTAACAGACGAGCATGCGTGCGTAGATATACGAATTAAGAACAAGGTGAAGGTCCAGGACCGGGCCAAATGGATCTCCATGATCTCTGCCTACCCCCTGGGTTACAGGCATGAGCACATATTTATTTATTTTGTTTTTCTTGCCCTATTAGACCTAGACCTAGACATTTAGCGGTTGATTTCAGAAAAAAAATCTTAGCGCCCGCCTAATAACAGAGATCTCTCTGCAAAATTTTAAGTCTATTTTTAATGTTAAATTTCTCCAGATGTTTGCTCATGTATATATGTATATTTGAATATATTATAATTTAAGGTTAATAATAATTCATAACAATGTGTAACACAGATAGCGCCATACACATCAGTCCTTGTGAACTGTATCTACTGGGCGGTGGACAGTCCGAAGCTGCTCACCATTCCTGACGCCAAGCACCTGTTCTTACCCTCGCACACCCCGTGGCTACCGAAGAGTGTTGGAGCTCCCGCCTTACCGCACAGGTTACTACATAAATACTACGCATTTCTTGCTAAACATGCCTCACAAATATTTTATGTGGGGTCGGCAGAGTACGACGGTAGTCAATACTGTTATAGGTTTTAGTAGTTTTTCTACTAAAAATAAAGGTAGTTAACTTTATAAGTTCTTTGAGACTCGGGTACACATTTAAAACAAATCGATTTAAGAGAAAGAACAGTAGAATATGGTCATCAATGTGTCTTTGTAATTCGGTTTACTTGAAACAAAATATAATTTAAAAGGCAATATGTGTAAAAAGGATTAGTTCATACCTTGGTTTTGTTTTGTAATTGTTTTGCAAACATTCCTGACCCCGTTCGACTTCTTATCGGATTTTCTGTGAGCAGCAGTGACAATAGTCACGAACTATTTCCGTTTGTTTAAAATAATGAAAGATAGACATATACTAAATACGTTCAATATAAAAAATGATATAATGTAGCATCCCGATTGCAAATGCGCATTCATTTAATGTTAAGTTCTAGATTCTCAGTCACAATATATTAAAAAGTACGGGAGTAGTGGTATTCAATAAAAGCGTTTAGTTTAAAATAGTGCGGCGTGTAAAACGCGGGACATAGCTAGTATATTATACGGTCACATTGGCAACTAATCGATGTCAATATTGTTCAACAACTGTTGTGTTTGCGCTGCAATATCTTCGAACTCATAACTAACAGATTCATTAATCACTTTGATAGGTCACTTATTTATAAAACTTTATGAGTGCTTAAAATAAAATAATTTAATACTTTGTCATACTGTGTATTCTGTTTTACTTGTAGTTGCTTTGCTGTTACACAAGTTAGTTACCTATAACTGTAATTATCATTTATTATAGATATCTTACTTGTCGGTCACTCGGGTCACGTAAAAAAAGGGGGATTAAAAATATCAATGTTATCTCTACATTTTCGCATGTCTAAGGCGTAGTTGTTACGCCTTAATATGTGAAGAGCGGAAGAGAAATATTATCAATTCGTAAAAAAATTATAAGGTCATTATAGATAAATATGGATAAGATAAATAAAAAACATGTCTATCACTAAAAAAGTAGGTTTTGACCTAATACGGAAACGTTCAGTTTGGTTGCGATCGGATCAACAAAATTAAAGCTACCCGGGCCAAGCCGGGGTTGGTCACTAGCACCAGTAAATCTGTATTTCTATTCCAATATTATGCCAATCCAATATATTTTCTAACAATGTAACTATAATTATACTTGTATTATAATTACTTCCTATTCTATTACCGTTTATCTGTATACAATAGCATATTGCATTGAATGATAAGGTTTCAAGGTAAGCAAGAACACGGGCAGTCCTACTTATGTGTGTATTTACTTTTGTTGCAGAATGCTGGCTATCTGCGACATATCTGCGGACCCCGGCGGCTCGATCGAGTTCATGAACGAATGCACTACTATAGATACGCCGTTCTGTCTCTACGACGCCGACAGAAACAAGGATACGAAAAGGTTTAATTAATATTTATGAATAATGTATGTATATCTATACCAATGTTATAAATATGAATGTAAGTTTGTTTGTTACGCTTTCACGCGAAAAATACTCAGCCGATCATCATGAAACTTTGTACACATATTCTTGGAGGTACTAGAAGTAACATAGGATACTTTTTATGAAAAAAAATAGTATGTAAAAAGCGAAGTATTTATGTTCCCTATAGACTTATAGACTTCGAAACGACTGGACCGATTTCGATGAAATTTACAGGGATTGTCCAGATTGGCATATTTTTATGTTTGGTAGCGATCGGATCAACATAATTAGTGATACCCGGGCGAAGCCGGGGCGGGTCACTAGTTGTTCTATAAAAGAATAAGTATAGTGTCACAAAACGGCAAAACATATGGAATTATAGTTTTCAAAACGTAATTAATATAAAGTCGAATTTTTACTACCCTCCGACGATGTGTACCTATGCTATGCCTTTTGCGTAAGTGTACTTTTATATTTTGTTATTCCTCGTATCTCTTATTTCTTGGGTTAACCTCTTATAAATATTATTATATTTTTTGAGTTTTAATAGACTATAACTATCTCTGTTTGTAGTTAAACACTGCCGTGTAACATTTTAATTTCAGTTTCAAAGGTCCCGGCGTCCTGGTGTGCTCTATCGACAACATGCCGACACAGCTGCCCCGCGAGTCGACCGACTTCTTCGGCGACCTCCTGTACCCCTACTCGGACGACATCATGAGCTCTGACGCGACCAAGCCCCTAGAAGCACATAATTTTTCACCTGTAGTTCAAGGCGTATGTAATTTTGATAATTTTTTTTAAAAATTATATCACTCTATTGTTTGTTTGGTTTGGTTTGGTCAACCATTTGGCAGTCAACCGTTAGGCAACCTATGCTTACATGCAGAGTAGAGGAATGGTTGTAATAAATATTATGAAGAAAGTTTGTTTGTTACGCTGATGATGACATTTTTCACTTCATTACATGCACAAGCGCGGGCCCACGCTCCCTTTACATATTTAGCTTTGAAAAACAATGGTCTACTCTATACAAAATCATTTATTTTCAACTACGCACATAAGTAAAACATACACATATAAGGAACACCTATTTCAATATTGGTGAACAGTGTGTTCTAATTCAAATATTATATTTCAGGCCATTATTACAAGCAATGGAAAATTAACGCCATCGTTTGAGTACATCAATGATTTGCGGATGACAAATAATACGTAAGTTTACGTCATTTACTGATATCATATCGCATATCGTAACAAGTGATTCGTTTCTGTAATATAAGGCGGTGAACAAACAAACTGTCCGTCCGACTTTAAGTGAATGCCAAGCGCTATAAGCTAACGACTTGCTGATGAGACAACCAGAAAAAATGTTACTTTCTTTTACTATTTATCGCCTCACTGATCAAATACTCTTCTAAATAGAATTAGGCCTCCGGAACCTCACTCATTAGGCGCCGCGCAGAATACTTCTACTTGACGCCTGTCTTCTGTGAGGTCGTAGTATTTAATCGGTCGAGCCGGTCCATTCAAGCAACAGATGTTGTGGGCTACGACTAGGTAAAACTTTCCGTATCATGTTTGAGTACATATTTTAAATATTTGTTACTTAGACCAGTGTCTTGAAAGAAATTCTCTTTATTCAGAAGGTAATATCGTATCTATTATCTACTTTTAAAAATTAAAAAAAAGACAATCGCTGAGGACAGGATTCGAACCTGCGCGGGTATAACCCATTGGATTTCAAGTCCAACTCCTTAACCACTCGGACACCTCAGCTGTGATAGGTTCATCAAAAATTACAATCAGATACCCGTAGCATTATGATTCCAGTCGCTGAATATCATTATACTACATCTCGGGAGAACCTTAAATAGCATTCGCTTTGTCATTTGCTATTTCGGAGTACGTTTAATGCAACTTGTCGCCAACAGAACTTGTGGAATGATCTATTGTTACCAGTATTTCCAAACTTAAAGTATCCTTTGTTGCGAATATTTTAGGGTTTTGAACTCTTTAACAACAATAAGGTGAATGGTTAAGGCGATGTTTTCTAGAGTTTGTATTATTTTCAGGCGATCTCGGCACAAGGTAGAGGGCAACGAACAGCAGACACCTGTACTTATCCTGGGCAGCGGGCTGGTCTCCGCGCCAGTCGTCGAATACTTGGCGAGGGATAAGAACGTCGCTGTCACTGTTGGTACGTTGTGACGTCATTGCTATATAGCTTTTTTTGGGAAATGTTCCAGTGACTAGTGATGCTGGTTTGTTGCTCAATGCTACCAGCATTTTGTATGTATTTTGATTCTCCCATCTACATTCTATCATCAGATGTGAAGCTGCAATCTTCTCGTAGTAATACCTCAATTTCAAAAGGAAATGTTTTGGTCCTTTGTTATACCGCGGAACGCAAAAGACTGGAAGAAGCTGCTGTTAGAATTTCCGTTGTATTACGTTATGCTTCGATATGAGTTAAGCTGGGTTAAGATGCTCTCTAAGTTTTTCCACAGTTCCTTGTATCTTGGTGGTGTCACGTTTGTATAATCTCTTTTTTGATAGCGTCTCAAGTGCGAGAAGAAGCGGACGCTCTGGCGGAGCGGTACGGCGTTCGTGCGGAGTACATTGAGGCGAACGACGACGGTGCGTTGCGTACGCTGGCATCAGGCTCACGGCTTGTGGTCTCCCTGCTACCGTACGACCTGCACGGGCCGGTGGCACGCGCCTGCGTCAGCGCCGGCGTACATATGGTCACCGCCTCATACGTCAGGCCCGAAGTACAAGAATTGCATGAGGCGTATGTATATCTTAAGCATATATTATAAACTTGTTATATATGTATTATATCGACGAAATTCATATTAATCGTATGTAATAATTGAATACATTATAATAATAACACGGTTTCGTTTACTTTAATATATACATATAAAAAGTAATACTATAATATATAAGATAAATTAATATGTATTCCTTCTGGCCTAGGATTAGGGGGAAAGGGCGAGAAATAATTCGGGCGGTGTAGAGAAGTACCGCTTTTAGCATTTGACTTATTTATTATTATAATATATTATTTCGTTTTCTTATATGTATACTGTAATAATCTAATACGCCTACTATCAAAATATTTGATAGTCATGAATTTCTATTTATTATCTCTAACATTAAATATTTATCTTATTCCTGAAAAAATCCAGATTAGAGTTTTTTTGTTATCATCACATGAAATAGTAACGCACTTGTGATATTAAATCTAATATCAAAAAGCATGATTAATAATAAAAAAATATAAAGTAATAAAACTTTTAATAGATAAAAGACGCCTACATATTTATCTGTGTAATAATGAATCGAATTAATCTTTTTTTACGAATAATTATTACGTTACTTCTTTTTGCGTGCGTTTATTACGTTGCAATAATGTTAATTAATTGTTGTTAAAATAAAAATAAAACAGAACGAAAGAAAACCCTTCACTAGAGTTATTTTCTTAAAATATCTTTTAATATAAGATGCGACACAAATACCCTTATTTAGCTCGGCAACCCACTTGTGATTTATCAATGTACGTACAATCTAGGTCTCGATCGAATATCAGATGAGGTAATAAATGTCTTCTACTAATGTAAGAGTCAGGACTCTTACCACGATTAGCCTTTTTGAGCTCTCGATATTTGGGAACAAAAAATAAAATCAAGTGCGGACATAGCGTGCAGTGAAAAATCTAATAGTAGTAGTGGTCGCAGAATTAGAAAAAAGGTAGATCGATACGGCTACATACCTATAACATTTTTTCTCACTACCGCATAACTCCAGTCAGCCCGTGACCATGGCAAATGCGACTGTGCCGAAATATCAGTAGCTGAAAAAGGCTAATCGTGGTAAGAATCTCTTACTAACCTTATATTTATAAATGTTTTATGTTGTATCTTAGATCATTTATAACATAAAAAGAAAGAAACGGAAATAAATAAATGTTTAATATATGAATATAAAATATATACAACTGGACTATCACTTATTGTAATTTTAAAACATTCCTTGGTTAATTTGTTCGTAGCGCTAAAGAAGCGGGGGTTACGCTGCTAAATGAAGTAGGTCTCGACCCTGGCATCGATCACCTGCTGGCTCTGGAGTGCATACACGACATCCAGAACCACGGCGGCCGCATAGACTCCTTCGTCTCGTACTGTGGAGGTAACTGAATGTTGTCTATCTATACAAAGAGGAAACTGACGGACTGGCTGATATATCAACGCAAGTAACTAATTGGTTTTTTTTATACACCCCCTAAAGGTCAAAGTATAGAATAAATAAAAGTTTGTATGGAGTATACAAAATATAGGAGAATACGTGTGATCCAATGTCACTTGACTTCAGAACTATATGATCAATCATAATAAATAGAGTTCTGCTTAGGCTGGACAGTTGTCACTTAAATTAAATTACACTGCGAGTAAGTTTCTCATTTAAAAAAAAACAAGTAGTGTATATTCGTCACTACAATCAAATGCGATAGTGAACAATACAACAAGACTACTGGCTTATAATGTATCTAAAAAGAATTTCTCTGAAACACATCTCTTAATATAACAAAATTCCAGATTGAAAATGAAAAGGTCGTTTGTCAATCGCTGCATTACGAAAGGCAATACAGCATGTTACATATGCTGTGCCTAATGATACGGTACAAACAGCTACTTTGAAGATTAATTTCAAAGAAGCTACGAAATCCACACACCTATGATGGGACAAAAATTGCACGTCTCGACCACGTTTTCGGCACGCGGTAGCCATGTATCTGGCATTCGACTCTTTGTAGTAAGATAATTGGATGTTTAATTATAATAATACAATACTGATTATTTCTATTGATTATTGTGGCAACTATTTTACGCAGTAAATCCAGTAATGATAACGTTTTAAGCTAACGTATTAATAATTTGTATGTGTAGGATTGTATTGATTTATGGTATATAAAAAACAATCTATTAAATATCTAATAAAAAATAGTAAGCATATATTTAAAAGTCATCTCCCTGCCCTTTTCCCGCTCATGAAGTACAAAGTATGAGTAGTTCATACTGTATAAGGTTTGGTTACAGTGTTTACAGGCGCTCGCTTGCTTGACGCAACTCTCTTCGGCAATAATAAGAGATTGTGCTTGAATTGTTTTATCAGTGTGATCAAAGACAGTTCCATGTGTAGACAGTAGCTGAGGTAGCCAAATATCACGAAGACTGTTATTGGCCAGGCACATCCCTTCTCGCCAGGTTCGTCATGAGCTGATCGGCATTCATACTCTGTGATTGTGTAGTGATTATTATCACTTATGTGATGAGTAAAGATAAAGATTACTACACCATAGAAAGGCAACGATACGCGTAAAAGACGAACGAAAATCTGTTATCTCTGCCTACCCCCTGTACCATGGGCGTGCTAACTTATTTTTTTTCTAGGTCTACCAGCTCCAGAATTCAGCGACAATGCACTACGTTACAAGTTCTCGTGGAATCCTCGCGGCGTACTTCTGAACACAATCTCCAGCGCCAAATATCTGAGCAGGGGTCAGGTAAGGTCTTGCTGAGGTACTAACAAAAAAAAAATTGGAAGACTTAAATCGGCAGCTGATTTTGGAGAGGGAGGGATTGGAAGACGGAATTTCCGCTTCCACCCAACACCAAACTAATTGAGAGGATCCTAAGGAGAGTCCTAAGGAATATAAGACAGAAATTTTGTAAACATAATGCTGACAAAAGCAAAATCTTAATACTTGTATTTGTTGTTGAGTGATGCTTATTGATGATACACGATCAGATCGTGGAAGTGCTGAGTGGCGGCGAACTGATGTCGGTGGCGCGCGAGCTGGACTTCCTGCCGGGCTTCGCGTTCGAAGGCTTCCCCAACAGAGACAGCACCAAGTACTCCGAGCTCTACGGCATTGAAGACGCTCATACTATGTTCCGAGGAACTATCCGTTATAAAGGTAATTCAACGTAATTGTATATTTTGATCAGATAATGAGCGTAGTGGAGTTTAGGGTACCTATTCTTATGTTTGCTGTCCCACGCGTACAAAGGTTTTTTTTAATGATTCTACTCGTCCAGATCGATATATTTCAAATTTGGTAAAACCATAGACTAACAAACATCTTTCCATATAATTATTATTACCGTAACGTGTTTTACGACTTCATCATCAACGTTAACGATGCAATTTTTTTCAAAAATTTCACAGGCCTAAGATATTTTTATTTTTTGTGTATTTTTTGGATTGCAGGTTTTGCGGAGACAATGAAGGCAATGCAGTTATTTGGTTTAATAGATCCGAACCCACACCCATCATTGCATCCTGAAGGACCCTCCATTACTTGGGTATGTCGAAATTTTCATTTCATATATCGTAATATATCAGCGCACAGACCAAAATACTAGGTAAATAATAATAAAAGTTTCCGTTGCTTCGTAGGCGAGCAATAAGAACGAATTTTCTAAATTTATACCCTAAAAGTCTAAACTAGGAGATGAAACCTTGTAAGGATAAATATTTTTAAGCTGACCTCAGATCTATATGGCCATTCATATTAAATAGGGTATATCCAGCATAGGCTGGACAGTAATTAAATCACACAGCAGGCCAGGAAAAGGCTGAGGAGATGATGATTTACAAAAAAGCCAAAGCTTCTTCCAGAACAATATGATAAATTGTAAGCAGTTGGTATCGAGCTTTTCATTTATTCACAGCGTCAATTTGCATGCGAACTGCTCGGCCTTCTCGACACGTCGATCTTCTATGAGAATCTCAAGACGCGTCTTTCGGAGCGGCTCGGCATATCTGGTGCGCAGGCGCTGGAGTCCCTGGGCCTGCTGAGCGACGACACAGTAGTCAAGCGCGGCACGCCACTCGACACCATCAGCCATTACCTCACCAAACGGCTTCAATTGGGTACGTGTGTTTACAATTAGCATATACATACACAGTGTAATTTTAGAATACCCATACAAATATTATCAGATAGAAGAAGGTTTCGACGTCAAGTCATATAAGGGCATAAAGTGTTTGTGTGATTGAAACCAGGCTTTGGCAGTTGTTTGTGTTATACAAATGATATTTATTGAGTAGAGGCGTTACCATAGTATATTTGTCAAAAAGTGTATCTTACACTGGTAGTCCTTGGTCTAGCAGGCTGATATTCTTCGCTGAAATACATTGCGTGGGCATAACGTGGGGTACGAGCAGCAACTAAACACTTTTAAATAACTATTAAGTTACACTTTCACAAGTACTCTGTACAACGAGCCGTGATAGTTCCTAGACGAACCATTCGCCATGCGGTTTGCAGAGAGGTAAGCCTCAATTATGCGAAAAACCCGCATGAATTTCTACTGCCCAGACCCTGTCGAAGCGTGACCTTTAACCTTGTGTCGCTTGCGTGCTGTTGTCAACCACAGTTTGTCGCTGTCAACATTATCAAATCAATATCCGTTCTATTGACATCTACACAATCGCAATGGAATTCTTCACCAAATAAACTTACGTCCATTGTTAATTAAAATATTAATAAATTCAAGACGGTATTTTGCAATTTCCAGAAAAAGACGAGACCGACTTCGTGGTGTTACGTCATGAGCTGGGTGTGACATGGAGTGATGGGCGGCGGGAGCGGCGCGAAGTGACGATGACGGTGCGCGGCGACCCCGCGCACCACACCGCCATGGCCAGGACGGTCGGCTTGCCCACTGCCATCGCCGCTAAGATGGTGTTAGATGGTGATTATTGTTCTCCAAAAATATGATAATATAGTAACCTACACCGTACTTTGTTATCGAGTTGTATTGATGATTAAAGATGTTATACATAAATAAGATAATTGAAGGGATTTGTATCCCTTAAATTTGCGATAATCGGTATTATTGTAAAAATTTCAAATTCGTTCTTGATAGGCTAATCAAGTACTTTGAATTCTTGATGGATAAATTATTCGATTAAATCATTTTTAATTTCACAAAAGTATAAGGATTTAGGCAATTAATATAGATTATAAAAAACAATTATAAAGCAGAAGTATTGATCTCACTCAATACAAACGCAAATAGTCATTTACATTACAATCCATTCTAACTAAAATGATTCTTTGGTGTTTCATATATCCAGTAATAGCTTTCAGCATTGGTGATCCGCCTTTTATTGTTAATTGATAAAACGTTGCGAAGTCTTGAGTATTAACGATTAAATTTTATATTCTTATTCAGGTGAAATACAAGATCGTGGAGTGGTGCTACCGTTTTCTCCGACTGTTTACAAATCTCTATTGTCAAGGCTGAGGGCGGACGGCATCACCGCCAAAGAAGTCATACGACCACTAAATTAAATACCCCAATTACAAATACAATAAAATTTGACCATAGAAATATATAGAACCGGTCTTTGCGGCTGATGATGATGAATGATGGTCGATTCATTTTGTGTGTTCATTCATTGTGTATTTTTATATACTCGTATTTAAGCAATCTTTATATTTATTAAATCTTAAATATTTCTTCTAATTATTTTACAAAATTTTATTTTAATCTGATTGTTACTTAATTAGTTTTAATATGGAACTAAACTATTATATTAATATCATTCATGTATTGGTAAAACTAAGAGCTAACTACTAAGAAACTACCCTAATAATTAACGGTGTGGACTGCGAACCATATACAACATGGCTGTGGGTTCGAATCCACCATTTGACTTCTGTCGTGAACCATTTCCAACCAAGTGTAAGCTTGGTTGGGAATTATTAGTAAATTATTTTGATAATCTACAAATGTTTCATAAACATGAACGAGGAGCGTTGGCGTTAGGCAGGCGGCCGATTACAGTATGTACTAAGGTCGTTACTGTGCCAACCCCGCATAAACAAGAGGGAATAGGGCAGGGAGAAGAAGATGGAGTGGTAAAGCTCTACTTAAAGATTTAGGTTACTTAGTAGCAAGTTGTATAAATAATGAGGAATATTGATGTTTTGGCTGCCTGGCTCGTGGGGGAATGGTAAATGTATTTGTTACATTTCATCTTTTAAAATATACAATATACGGATTTTATTATAAGGTAATCTGTTTTATTTGCGTGGAAATCAAACAAATACTCTTATCATTTTAAAAACAAATTTCAATTATATACTTTGTAAATATAAATACGTATGTACTTTTTGATTGTAATGTTATAGTAATCTTTTTATTTTTTTAACGTTATTAAATAAAACATTTAAATGTAAATCGTGTATTATTAATATTCGATGTTAAAAACAAATGGAAGTGCGTGGTACTTTGGATATGACTATAAAATTAAATGTCTTCAAAATTGTTGGTGCCCATGCTGAGGAACTAGAAGTACGATGTGTAATATCTTTGTATTCTATCTACCTACAAACAGTTTATTCTACCTACCTACCTACATATTAATTTTCAATGTACCTACGTACTAAATGTGAACTGTTCATCAGTTATCTAAAGTCGGAGATAATAATAATTATCCCAGTTTTAGAATAAATCATTCCCTTTGGAAATTCTGATAGTAATTACTTCGTACACTCAGAATTTTTCAGAAGGTTTGTGAGTGTGAGTGTCTGCTATACATTACTAACAGGTTCAAAATACTATTGTATCGGAATTATCCTTGTGGAAGGCAAGCTAGGATAAAATAAAACATCGTTGACGTCGAACTTTACCAGGTAAAATGGTAGAATTTGTAAAATTATAGGACTTCGACTTATCCAAACTTTTTCCAAGAGCAAAAACAAACGCACGCTTACGTTGGAAAAAATGAAAGTAAATTTTTGTGACGTCTACAAGGCAACCGCACTGAAAATGAAAATATTGTTGTTCAGTAACGTCATCTGGAAGAAAAAGGTTTGACATGAACGTCATTCACGTACCATTTTTTTGCTAACCTAAAATGTTTTATCAAATGACTTGATCTCGCTGTTTTTACTAATTTTTTTACGCATATTTTTCACAAATTTACGAAACCAAATCTCGATTGTATCGCGACACGACTCGTTTTGCGTTCGACGTATTATTTAACGTGTGACAATTTTTTTTAATGATAACAATGCGTTAGAGAAGTTAAAACATGGACACCGACCCGAATAACACTGTAAGTTAACATTCAAAGTAACGTCCGACGGATTTCTTGTCCGTGTTATTTTTTTGTAAATGGGATTTTGTCGCACTATCTCAGAACAAAGTTGTAAACAATTATTTAATCGTCCATTTATTATATATATTATATTTTTTAATTTATATACAATGAAGGCAATTAGAAAACCGATAAACATTAACCCGGCTACTAGATGTTTTAAATAGGTTTCGGAACAATTTGTTACAAAAAAAAACTTTGTTGCCTTGACCATGAATGCAATCTACAGTCCACAGTATTCCCCACACACGAATTTATCGATATCAATAGGAAGCTAATAAAATACTCCAGTAAACATAAGTCCCTTTCATACCAAAGAAGTTAAAAGAGAGGACAAATACTTTGTATTATCGCAGCTTTTTTAACGAGAAAAAACCAAGCAAGCGGTTCCCTTGATGTTAAGAAATTGCAAGCTTATAAATATTAAAAGGTACGATAAGGTTGAGTCTGTTGGACAATAAATCAAATGCAAAATTTAGATAACAAAAATTCATCAACAACTGCAATAGTTGTAGGGACGTTGATAGCTTTAATGCAAGGAAGTGGGGCCAGGAGTGGAAAGAACGCTATGGGCGAGAATTGTACCTCCTGTTTGTATAATAGGATTCTCGCCAGATTACTTTGAACCTGGTTTCTGTAGAGTTGTGATACTTACGAGAGGTCAATGGTTTGTATGTTTTGTGATGCTATGTGGGTTGGTCAGACGGCGGGTCGCGAGACGGGGCGGTGCATGTCCGTGGCGGCCATGCAAGCGCTGCACCGGCTGCGTGAATGCCGGCTGCTGTGCGACGCCGTGGTGCGCGCGGACGACGGCGCCGCCTTCCCAGTACACCGCGCCATACTTTCCGCCTGCAGCCCTTACTTTTTGTTAGTCTTTATACATTGATGATCATTTTGTTTTATATAGAAGGAGGAAAACAGAGCAAGCGGTTCTCTTGATGTTGAATTTATCGCTATCCATAGATACCGCACCAATCAAATAAGTTGCACAACTTTTTCCAGGGTTTATATTAGTATAGCCAATAAATAACGAACAACAGAGCAGTTAGATAAATAGATCTACAGAAACACGAAATACCTCTATTTCATGTTTGAATTCCGTGAGGTCGTGGTAGTCAGTCAAGCTGGTCCCTTCATGTAACGTCAGTCCACTGCGAGCTCCCGACTTCCTTATAGATGAAATAAATAAATAAAATGTCACGGCGTAGTAGTAGTAAGATTCAGCTTTCTTATACTCAAGTGCTCGCGCTCTGCCAATGAAACTGTCGACTGCTATTTTAAGATTGATATGATTTTATTAGGGCGCTATTCACCACGACGCTGCATTCGCGCGAGCAGAGTGACGTGCTGATATCGGGCGTGCGCTCGGAGATCTTGCTGCTGCTGATAGAGTACGCGTACCTGCGCCGCATCGACGTCACCGACGGCAATGTGCACGAGCTGCTCATGACCGCCGACTACCTGGCCTTCCTCGGCGTGCTGCAGCTCTGCTGCGACCACCTGCGCCTCGCACTCAGCCCCAGGAACTGCCTCGGCATCATGATGTTTGCCAGGTCACACAGCATGTAGTCATACATTTTATAACAGATTATTTTCATTCACTTCTTTTATGATTATCCCGGTCAAACTGGGCCATTTATTATACATATTAACTTGCAATCGTACTTCATAATAATTATTCAATGACTACAAACCTGATTGCTAACATCATGCAGCCCAAATATACTAATATTTTCGTTAATTGTTAAAAACCGCAAAAATCCGAACTAGTTTAGGACACGAACTACGAAGCTTGAGGATAATTATAAATATTCAAATCGTTTATTGAGATCAATCTCCACGCACAATGATTTAAAATAATGTTAGTACAATATATTAACAATTTTATATTATTAACTTGAGCGCTTAAATCTTGATGAGACGTATTTGTAGGCGCGTCTTTTGCTACAAACTGGAAGCAGACGCGCGGCGCTACTTGCTAAGGTACTTCGTGACGGTGGCGACACAGAGCGACGAGTTCTTGCACCTGCCGCTGGACGAGCTCAACGCGATCATCCTGGAGGACGAGCTGAACGTGAAGAGCGAGGAGGCGGTGTGGGACGCCGTGTTGCGCTGGGTCAACTACGAGCCTGATCAGCGCTGGCAGCACACCGTCAAACTAATGGGCAGCATTCGCCTTGGACTGCTGGACACACAAGTAAGTACAGCTAAACATATTAATAAGAAACACACACTCAGAGCAGTTTTCAATTTGGCACGGTCCTGGCACACCTCTCTCACTTCTGCTTAATACATCCATGTGTGCTCTCCAAAATCCATACCAAATATATTTTCTATGCGATCAAATCTTTCTGTGTACATTCCATCCTTTAATAGGGCAACGGAAGGCTTTTGCCGGTCTCTTGATGACCGAACACAAAATACCCTGGTAGTAACTGTTTTGGTTAACAATCGTTGAACGATTAGCCCTAAATAGCAAAGGTTTGGATGTATCTTTTTTAAGGTATTTAAAAAATGTCGCAAGATATCATTTAAATACTTATTCCGGTTCTTTTTATACTATTCATATTTTAAAATAAAATTTGTCATAAGTTTTTTCTAGAGAACGTTAAGGACCATCCTTACGTGACGGGCAACGAGGGTTCGCGTCCGATCATCATTGAGACCTTGAAATTCCTCTATGACCTGGAGATGATCGCGCAGAGAGACGGAGAGGTCGCCACGCCGGAGATCGCTCGCCCGCGAGTGCCTCACGAGGTGCGGGACTCATACTCGTATATGTAACAGTAACATGTCAAAATTCAGAAATAGAAAACTCTGGTAGAGCCCGCAACAAAATATCTGTTGCACGTACGGCCCGGCTCAACCGGTGAAATACCATGACCTCACAGAAGAAAGGCGTGAAGTAGAGTATTCTGCGTTTCGTCTGATGAGTGAGGTGCTGGAGGCCTAATTTTAGTTCTCTACCCCTTCCCACCCTTTTCTTACAAGGAAAGGATGGAAAGGGGAAAAGAACTTGACGGTGGTATGACGGTGTTCTATAGAAATTGTAAATAACCTTTTCTGTTCGTTCCCTCCTCTTTCCATTAAAGGTGGGCAACGCATCCGCAACTCATTAGTTAGTTGCAGATGTCTTTGGGTAGCGATCACTTGACATCGGGTGAACCGCTTGCTCGTTTGCCACCTAGTAGTATAAAAAAAAGAAAAGAAATATCACAGTAGACATTATTACATTTCATTCATATCACAAATATTATGAAAAACTTCTTCTAAAGAACTTGAAACGTTGAGAATGTACTTAATAGTCATTACATTAGTACATTTAACAGTCGTAGTGCCCGCGGCAGTAAAATCTGTTGCAATATTCGTGAATATTCGGGCATATGCCCGACCGTTATTTTTTGTGACATCTTGGCGAGTCGAGACGAGCTTTTAGGAGCGACTGCCGTCTTGTCTTGTCTCGAGACGAGACCTCGGCTTGGGCTGTCACTCATTACGCGTTTAACATTCCGGTTCAAGGGTTGAGAGGACCGAGCCTTGCTTAACTTAAGCCGACCCGTTGCTCATGCCCATCCTATAAGAAAAATGGGTACTGCGAATACTAATTATGTATTACTGTTATGTGCTTCAGGTATTGTTCGCTATCGGTGGCTGGAGCGGTGGCTCGCCCACGGCCTTCATTGAGACATACGACACGCGCGCAGACCGTTGGATTAAGGTACAAATTTTTACAAGGAACTTTAGCAAACAACAGTTGATACGTCTATTGTTTCAATTTCTTTCATCTTTGAAACTGCTTGCTTGAATACTTATTCAAGGTTTCAGTGTGAAACACCTCGATTGAAGATTAGCCGTCTTCAGTCTTTATATGTTGAATAATTCGTCGTTGTAAATTATTACTTATTTTTTACGATACTTCAGAGGTTCCAAATATTCTTGTGCATACTACATTGGTTAATATATTGTCATTTGGTTCGAATACAACCTTGAAATATGTTGTCATGAATAAGGTCGAGGAGGTAGATCCTGCAGGACCTCGAGCGTACCACGGCACCGCTGTCCTGGGGTATTGCATCTACGTCATCGGCGGCTTCGACGGCATGGATTACTTCAACTCGTGTCGCTGTTTCGATGCTGTTAACAAGACTTGGCGAGAGGTACGTTGTGTTTAATAATCATGTACAAATCATTTTATTGACATTTGACATTCGATGATCTTACAATTTTAGAATTTTTAGTCCTTACGAAAAACATCTATCTTTTATGAGAAAACGTACAAGTAATAGCTTAGTAATTAGTTTGTTAATTTAGTATTAGTTATTAGTATCCTTGTTACTATATATAGGTTAGGGTTTAATGGAAAAAGATTGCAGGTGCAGAAAAGCCATCCGATGCAACTAATGGACATAATTCCTGCTCTGTCAATTCAAGTCGGTTTCGATTAGCTTACGAAGTCTTGTAATCTCCCAGGTTGCACCGATGAACGCGCGGCGTTGCTATGTTTCTGTGGCAGTGTTAGGGGAGACGATATACGCGATGGGCGGCTACGACGGGCATCATCGACAGAACACCGCCGAGCGGTTCAACCATCGCACCAACCAATGGTCGCTGGTGGCACCCATGAACGCCCAGCGGTCGGACGCCAGCGCTGCAGCGCTTGATAGTGAGTTCTCTATTTACTACCCGTTTTATTGATTACGATACTCTTGATGTAGTTGAATAAACGCGGTATTATAAAACTTTTTTTGTTATGTTTATGGATAGCTCGTGTAAATAATTCCTTGTAATTCGAAGCATGTTGATAAAGTTGAAGAGGTCCTTGAAAGATAGAGGGAAAAGTTTGATATGTCATTCAAAAATTCTCTGCATCCATTTTCCGCTTTATTCTGTACACAGTTTGCTTGACACTATTATCATTAAATGACACGCAATCATACATTTGTGGCAATTAAATTTATATAGCATAACTAGCTGTGCTCCACGGTTTCTGACGAAAGTCTAAGCTGAACCCTATATGATATGATTGAAAATATAGATCTGAGGTCAACTTAAATTGGATGGTAAATATTTATCCTTACAAACTCTCATCCTTTACATCTTTAAGGGATTTATTAAGAAAATCCTATTGTAGTGGTCATCTAATTAAGTAAGTAATTCGAGTAATTACTTAAATCGTACATTTGAAAAAAAAACTAGTAGCTGTACAGAAGAAGATAGCTTCAAATGGTTAGGTTTTTAATACTATCATATGTCTATCAAATCAATCATGTTATCGCCGCTATCACTACCATCGTCATCTGTACCAATCGGAAGAGTTACAAATAAGGAGAGAAATACATGAGAAAACGGAGAGGAAAAGGACGAGTTGGAAAAGAACGGAAGTGAATGAGACGCACTAATCAATTTATATTGTTTAAAGTGCGATTACTTAATTTGTTATTTGCGCGTTGTCCTTGCAGACAAGATTTTCATCACTGGCGGCTTCAACGGGCAGGAGTGCATGAACAGCGTCGAGGTGTACGACCCCGACACCAACCAGTGGACCAACCTGGCGCCGATGCGCTCGCGCCGCTCCGGAGTCTCTTGCATCGCTTACCACAACAAGGTATCTAGGTACATCCGTTGTTGTTGTCATCTTATATCCAACAGTTATATTATTATCTAATAATACCGCTACTTTTCAAAGTATTTGTTACACCGACAAACAGATAAATTAGAGCATATCGATAATTTATATCTTATTTTCTTAACTAAACAAGGCTGAACAATCCTATAGCTTTGGTCAAAATATTCCCTATAGAAAATACTTATTACTTTTCTGACTAATCATCGTTTTTTAGTCCCGATAGGTTATTCTTTATCAATCTTGATTTATTTTTAACACGAAAGAGAAAGCATTTCTTAACCTTATAAGGGCGAAAAGAAGCAATCCATATACTATACTTCTAAAATATGACGAGTATCCGCGAGCTCAAAACCTCAACGGAATTATTTATACAAGAAAAGAAGATTAGAAACTAAAACCTGACTAGGAATCAAACTCCGACGGTGAGGCAGTTTTTATTCGATGACGTCATTTTTAGGCAGTTTATTGCTATAGATCTACGTGATAGGCGGCTTCAACGGCATCTCGCGCATGTGCAGCGGCGAGGTGTACGACCCCGCGGCCAACACTTGGGCGCCCGTGCCTGACATGTACAACCCGCGGAGTAATTTCGCCATTGAGGTCATTGACGACATGATCTTCGCCATCGGCGGCTTCAACGGCGTCACTACCATCTATCACGTCGAGTGCTATGACGAGAAGACCAATGAATGGTATAGAAATATAATCTTTTATGACATAATGCCCGTACTACGTAAAAGATTCAGAAAACTCTCCCACAAGATAGAGCGATGATCTGGTCAAGATTGAGAAATTACATTGGGTGAGCGCAAGTCAAGTTATAAAAACTTTGTGACCATCCTTGGGGTGGTGATGGCGGGGTGGTATAATTTATAATATAATTACTTATCAGATTTTGGTGATTGTAGATAGATTATATATAGTACTCAGTTTGCTGTTTACAATAGTAAGGTTGTGAAGAATTAAAGGTGTATTTGTAAATGTTCAGGTACGAGGCGACAGACATGAATATTTATCGGTCCGCCCTGTCGGCGTGCGTGATCATGGGCCTGCCGAACGTGTACGACTACATCCACAAGCATCGCGAGCGCCTCATGGAGGAAAAGCGGCAGAAGATCCTGCTGTCGGAGACGGCGCGCCACGGCCAACACCGCACCGCTCTGCCCGATGTTAGTCTATTGCTTTGTTCGGATTGATAACACCAGCCAGTAAGCGTTCTTTTATCGCACATTTAAAAAAAAATATTCTAAGAAACAACCTGTGTTTCGATGATTGGTTGGTCTGCATCCTTTTGTCGTACACCTCGCGATCCAACGACGCGACTTAAACTTTTTTATTGTGCGTATCGCTAAGGATTGGGACAAGGAGCTGGCGTGAGTGTTCCGTCCAGTTATGATGTGGGCAGGCTGATACTAAACTAGCCTGTCTACACTTGCCTTAGGCGTAACTAAACCGTCAACATAATTTAATATAAAGTTTTTGAAGCATATTTGACTGTTTTTATAGGTATATGTTTATTATATAATGGATATCAATCTCTTAAGGTTATTGGTGTCATTAATCTCTTTTAATAAGTTTGTTTTCAACGGCACGTATGAGTCTGCGATTATATTATCTGTCAATTATAAAATATTCTGATCCGCGACCTTAAAAATGAACTTGGTCATGACATATTGTATTACAGATTTTGTTAATTAACTTTGAGATTGCATAATGTATAATTAAACACAATATATATACTCTACTATTAGTGTTGCTCCTTCTGATCGCAAGTCTCTTCCATTCAATGCGTGAAAGACTAATTTTAAAAGACGTATACAAACGTTTTGCACTTACTTTCATATCAATAAGCGACGGTTACCCCTACTATCGAAACTAGCTATCCGTCATCGGGAGCACAGACAGACACGCTCATACAAATCGTGCTTACCTGCATTTCAATAAGAGTTTCAAGTTACTCTCGGATAGACGATGCTATCTCTACTAACGTCATTTGTCATGATCTCTTATAGTCGGCCGGTAACGTTGCATTTTGAAAAGAATTGAAGCATTGCTTCATCTTTAGAAATAGGTCGCCTTTGTGCACTGAAAAAATAGGTCTATCCATGGTCTATCAACATTTGCATACAATGTAAAATAAATTATTAACAATGTACTTCTTTTTATATCACTTATAAAATGCAAACTTGAACAGAAAATTATATAATGCGTTATTGAAATAAATATAAATAATAACAAATTGATAACAAGCTTCAAATTCAACAGTCAAAACGTTTCGTTTAATTCTTGGTTTTTGTTAAAATATATCATAATAAAATGGTAAATAACCACAATTATTATGTTGCGAAATAAAAACATATTTTTGTATCGATACTCAGTTTGTCCTAAAAAATAATTTATTATTGTATTTGATATATTAATGTAATAAAAATATGACAAGTCTTGAGGGTGACATTGTTTCGTGGTTATAATAAAACGAAACGTTTGAAGAAAGTTAGATAGGTGAGGGAAAAAGTAATCTATCATTAGTTATAGAAAGATATAGTGTCATCCTTGATTGTAAAACGCAAGCTAAAGATAAGCTCTGGCGGCAGAAAACGGCAGTTTACCGATCAAAACGAACAGACATTTCCGGGAGAAAGTGAGGGGTGGCAAAATATACCCTAATATCGGTTGTCATGATAAGGGACCAAACGTAATCGTAGTTTTGGCATTTACAATTATTTTGCCATATTTATCTGAAAATTTTTGTAAGTAGGTAAACATTTCCAGCAAGGAAAATAAGGAATGCGTGCGAAGCTGCGAGCAACAGCTTGTTGAGTAATAAATAATACGGACTTACATTCGTCTGTACAATAATCATATCTACGCAATTTAATAAGAGTAAACTGCCGTGTTCCAAACCGACTTGTATTTTAGATGTTTTATATTATCAGTCGGTGTTTGACTTGCGTAATGGAATTGTATCAAATGTTATCATGAACTGTTTAAGTTAAATACAAATATATTTATGTTTAATTCGCTTCAAAGTAAATTGCGAATTTCGAACATGTTTTGACGAATAACTATTTTATAGATAACCACTGTTCTATCTTTCTGTTAAAGATAGTCAGAGAGGTTTCAGCTGTGCGTTGATAGATATAGGCTGCCAACACACAGCTGAAACTACACAACGCTGCCTTTTAATCTTTCAATCAAAAGCGTTTTTAATCTTTTAAAAAAACAGACGCAGCAGGCAGCAGATGCTATTAATATTCAGAGCTTGATATTTTTTTGGTTGCCAATGGTTAGCAACTTATAAACTCTGGGAAAAATCGTTTTTTGTTCACTATCGTCATCTCGACCCCGGTCATTGCTCGTTATTATCTTAATATTATATCTATCGTGTCTATACGTGTTTGTCACCAGCTCCTCCTAAACGGCTGAATGAAATTTTGTACGTATATTTGTACTTTGGATTGGACCAGGAAGGTGGCGCTGTCACCAGGTAGCAGGACATTTTTAACGAATGACCAAGAAACCGAACCAGCTAATAGCAAGCAAGCCAGCGCTCATGCTAGACATCTGCTGGATCCACTCGTACCGACGAGTAGGTATATATATATTGCTGCTGCTTGCTGCACTTCGTCTTCTTTGACTTCGTCTATTGGTGATAAGGTTTTAACAGATGTTGAACACTATTTTATTAAATAAACATATTATAAAGATTTCAATTTGTAAGGTCCACTTGATGGAGGATAACGATGACATGCTGGAGCAGCTGGGGCTGATGGAACACCAGGCGAACAATAACCTGGCGATACCGCCGCCGCCGCCTCCTCCCCTTCCGCCACAGCCCATGGAGCAAGACAGAAACTGAATTCATGCCTCACCAACACTAATATTCCCCGGTAACATACATTACAACATTACATTACATTACCATAAACATAATATGTTTCTAAATAAGCCATAGATATAGACAATAACCAAAAATGTTACAAGAGGGATAGCAGCAGGATTTACAGGACCCAGAAAACTCTCGATATAAAAGGATCGGAATGAGAATAAATTAGTTTTTCTGTCTAATTAACGGTGAAAAAACAAGCAGCAGCTGTACACAAAAGTGCAGCCTTGAGCGGGGAATATTATTGACACGACCGTACAGAAGACAGGCGTGAAGGAAAATATATTTCTGCGTCTCTTCTAATAAGATGAGTGAGGTCCCAGAGGCACAATTTCAGTCCTCTTCCCGTTCCTTTAATTTCCTTATAAAGTTATAATGGCAGGCATGAATTGGAAGCATGCTTCTACGTGTCGTCACAAGTAAAAGTAAGAAAAGCAAGTATAGAGGTACAATTTCAGTCCTCTGCCCCTTCCAGTCATTACCCTTATAAGGATAGAATGGGAACTTTTACTGTCTATACAACTTATTTTCATATTGCGGATTCCTATAGGTAGAGGTCAGTTATCAGGTGATACGTTTGCTCGTTTGCCACCTCGGTTAGACATCGATATCGAGTTACACTTATATTTATTACGTACCTCTTTTTATTTAGGTGTGTACTGAAACAGCAAATATCTAGATCTAGTAAAACAGGCTTAGTTTTAGACCTTTAAACTGCATTATCATTGAATGTTTTCTTGCAGGTAATGTACACAGTTCAGAAGTACGTATGCTGTTATAAGCCATCTAATAAGACGGAAAGTATTTATACAAAAGTAAGATACAATATAGACAAGTTATTAGTTTTGTAAAATTATACCGTAACTGGCATTTATTTTTAAAATGTTTACATTTGTTTTAAACGTTTCTGGCATATTTATAATGTGATATTTCGTAATGCGAATCATTTCTGTATTTTTGGATCATTTTTGACGATTGTATAAATTTTTTCTGAGAAATATATGCTATAAGAATTTTCATTTTTTTTATTTTAATAACCTCGTTTTATTATTTTGAGGTATATAATAAAACGATTATAATGTATTATATACATAAAGATGCTACGGACAGATTGTGAATTTCGTTAGAGCATAATCGGACTAGATAAATTTGAAACTGTCAGCAAAGTGTGACACTGCACAAGTCAACAGTCAAATCGTAAATTGATAATTTGTTTACGCTATTATATTAAAGTTTAAGTTAGAATTGAAGATTTTTAGTTTTTATATCATTATGAGGTAACATACATTAAAAAACATACAGACGAATTGATTTCCTCCTCCTTTTTGAAGTCGGTTAAAAATAGCAGAGATGTTACATACATCCAGATGGAGCATTCGGGGCCCAAAATTGAACCCACCTTAAGTTGCCGATTGGCGACTTCGTAAGATCCAGCGCAATAATTTCGTTTCCCGCGTCACGAATAAAAAATATCCGTGTTTGTTCTTTAAAAAATGACTAAACTATGCATTAAAGAAAGATAAACGAACGAAATCACATTTCACAAGTAAGTAATTATTGATTTATCCTAAATTATACACAACTTAATTTTTTTTAAAACAACTATGCGACGCCATAACATGTTGAGTACAGTTGTCAACTATACATTACAATATTATATTTAACCTTAAAAAATTAAACCAAAGGACGAAAGTCCGAATGAATAAAAAAATATTAATAAAATAGTAAAAGTAAATAGTAGTTTTGTAATTTAATTTAATTTTGATTAATATTTTCTTTTTAGTATGTCTTTTCAAGGCCGTTTGAATAGTCCTATGAATAAATTAAATTTTGAGGACCTCGAAAAATACTCCCCATTTTGGGAATATCACCGACACGCTGGCATACATTAGTGGCAAAAATATAGCTTCACTTTTGTATGTTAAACTTGTATACTATTGTATGATCCGGTATCTGGAGGTATATGAATCTATGAAAAATAGTATCTTAAACAATAATCAAATAAAAAATAATCAAAAATAGGTTTGTTGCGTTTGACATGATACGTCAAATTATCAATGATACGTTCAATTTCAAATTGAGGATCTAGAAGTTAGCGTGGTTTAAGCACGTTATGCGGAGGGATGAAGGAACTATAGAGCAGACAGAAATGAGAATGAACGTGGATGGTACCAAGAGTAGAGGAAGACCGAAAAGAGTAGGTATGGATGGAATGTGTGAAATATGATATGTGTAAGAAAGGTGTAACTTCAGATATGACTGCTGATAGATGGATACTGAAGAGGAGAGCATACTGTGCCGACCCCATATAGATGGAAAAAGGGCAAGGAAAGGAAAGGATGTTCATTTGACTATTAGCTTACAGTTTATAATAATCCTATTCCGATTATAATTCACAATCAGTCGGTAACAGAACGGTCGGTCTACATGACGAATATACTTATACACATTCACATATTAATAGTATAACCACAAATATAACATACAACCAGTGTTAAAAATACTGTTTGATAATTAAAACAAGAAGTTCGTAGTCTTCTTTTTATTTGGCGTGTAATAAATGGTGTTACCATGATATGCTACGCTATAGCTATTCACTACTATGCCTTACTATACCTTTGCGGACTTCTAAATAAAAAAAAAATATATAAATTACTCGCGTGATAAGTCTCACTTTATGGAATATTGTTTTTATTTATTTTCATCGTGATACGGTTGTTATAATAAATAATTAATTATATTTAATATTGTCACAATTAAGTCTTGAATTTTGCTCTAGCTTTACCTTTTTTTAGCATTCATAGAAACTTGTCATAGGTTCACATATCACAAATATAGTCGGGTTCGTGTAACACCGTGTCACTAATCACCGCGGCCTGCGCCAATTTTTTGACAGCTGTATCCGATGTAAAGTGTTGCCACGCTCTCTCCGTCCATACCACTGCAGAAAAACAGGCGCCATTGCTTATAAATGCACGCAAAGTTACCGCTCCGAGGCCCCGCCCCATGCAGCGCCAGCCTTCACTCTGTATCGACTTTAGGAAACAGTCCCAGGCGCCCAAATATCGTCCGATAGTATCACCTTGTATTCTGGACTTAACGACGTCGATCGGATAAAGTAAAACCCACGATAGAGCTCCCGCCACGCCTCCAGCTGTAAATACCCTCAAAGCCGACTGGTTGCTTCTAGTCATCGCCTCATAAGATGTGAAATAAATGGCAAACGCGGGGCTGTCACGAGCCGCAGTTATACTCAGGCCGCGGAAAAGGGCTTTAAAACCTCCGAGTCGTAAAATATGTCGAGCACCCGCCCACGCCCCCTTGGGCATGCCTTCTCCGACAAGTTGCTGTCGGGTCTTTACGAGTTCCACTGGCGCGCAAATGATGCTTTGCATCAGCCCAGCCGCAGCACCAGCCATGGCGTGAGTTGTCAGCGAATCAGGATTGGGGAGTGCTCTTCTCGTGTTTCCATATGCCCCGAATACTATCGCGTTTACTGCTGCTATTCCTCCCAATGGAGCCCATACGCCGCGGTACGCTGTCGATAATGTCCCTCCTTTTAAAAGTGCCTTCGTACATTCTAATGCGCTTCCTCGGCCCGACTGTATGTGTACTTTTAGAGTGTCCAACGGGTGTCCGACTATAATGCCGGCACTACCTGAAACGGATAGACCGGCATATATTAAAAGTGGTTTACGCTTTCGCATCGCATATTTAATCTGTCAGAAGTCAGACGTACCTCCGATACATCCAGCTATAAAGTCCAGAGCCATACTTATAGATCACCTACGAAGTCAATTACGTTCTGCAACACAAATAATTCTGTTTATTTCCTCGTTTTTTTTTACATCCAACAAAAGTAAATAATATTTTCTATACAATTATTATAATTCGAAACAAACTTTCTCAAGTGTAAACATTATGGGATCGGATCACGCACGGCCGTCATGTCTATAGCAGTCTGTGTGCCAAGAGTAGCGTTGTGGACTGTTGAACTATCGATGTAATGTTTTATTATTTATTAACATTCCGATAGACAGGTGGCACAGCTGACCTGCGATAACACAAAATTACAAAAAAATCTTACCTCTATTATTCAAATCAAATAATCGTAGTGCGAGTTAACGTTGCCACCACTCGACGTGATGCCAATGAACATGTTGCTGCTGGATGTGGCGAGGCGGTCCTCTGTGTACTTCACTACTGGCAGTGTTGACGGTCTCCTAAGACAGCAGTCACCGTCCGTCTCCCGCGCCTGCCCGCTCGAGACTCTTCCACACTTTATCACCTTGGGGTCACCCTTATCGTCGGGGCCATAATGCGTCTTGGTTCAACTCCCACTTCTAGCTACTTTATGAATGTTTTACTATATTTTTCTTTGTTAGTTTCAACGATATTACATAGCTTTAAAATAGTTGGTTAATAGTTTTGGTTTTTTTAAAATAACGAACATTATTTAGAAAAAAACTAACTTTTGTTACAATAACATAGCTTACGGTGTTATTGTAACCTGTCGAAACGATATTCGTTATTCACAACCTACCTAGATTATGTTAGGATTATTAATAGTTACAGCATTTATATTTCTTACACAGGCGAAAGTTCATACAACTTCCTATTTAATTATGCAGATATTATTTACATCTCAAGGAAACACCTTGTACTTTTATATATGTGCTCAGCTACACGTAAATATATACACGGTACATAATATAGACGCTTTTTAACAGTGGTAGAGCCCGAAACAACATCTGTTGCACGTATGGGAATGCTCGACCTTTGAAATACCACGACCTTATAGAAGACTGATGAAGTAGTAGTATTCGCTTCGTTCGAACGCGCCGTATCTCTACTATGAAAGGATGGAGGTCAGCGGTATGTCTAAACCTCCGATGTTAGAATGGAGATGGGAGAATGAAATCGTGTAATTCCTTCCCATCTTCCCCTAATACACACAGGGGAGACGAATGGATAGGAGAAGGAAATAGGCTTTTTCCTGTCTAGCCCTCCTCTGTCCATGCAAGGTAGGGAACTCATCATGTTAATGGGTAGCGCTCGCTTAACATCACGCATCGTTAGATACTTTCTTCCATAAAAAGATGCAATGATTTTAATGTTAATTCGGTGGCATTAAGTGTGGCTTTTGTCAAGCGTCCAATCTCATATTAGAGACCCATATACATATCCTGTATATGTATATAAATATCAGGATCTTTGTCGTTTGATAACGACTTTAAATACTTTCTGCCATTTTGTATCAATGTCTTTGCATTATTTATTTCCATTTTCTTATTATTTCCGCCATCCTACCCGCCATGCTAAATAACGACATTAGAATATATACTTTTCCCTGTTCTTTCAATGACTATGACGGCAGTCCAAGCTGAATACAGACCAATGGAAGAATATAACTCGGCCATAAACCAATTAATTAATCACCGGCCAAGGTCACTACAGGTAGGTCTACAGATAAAAAACTGAACTTATGTACGCATGTAAGAACTTATACTTCTTACATGCGTAACTAAACAAAAATAAATTATTCCTTTGCGGTAGGCCAGTTTTCTTTTTTGTAAAACAAAAAGACATACAATCAACAATAACGGCTTAATTAAACATCTTGAAATTAAAGGTAAATATCAAAAAGTAATTGTTGGTTTTTAGGTGTCGCTCATAGAGAAAATTCACTCTCATAATTTTTCCCAATCGCGCAAAAGAAGTGTAATTTCAAAAATTAACTGAATTTTAGCTAATGTCATAGTATTATACATATAAAGGTTAGCCATTGTAATCTTATTGTTGAACAGAAATTTATCGTTTTCGGGTGCGACCCTACAGTGTTGGTCATTAACCCTACTACTACTACCGCACCACCCACTGATCTTACGAGAGTGTAAGTGACAATGAAAGCTTACTTATGGCACGCGGATCCATTATTTGTTAAGTACCATCAACGTGCGAGGATTTTTATTATATTACTATCGAAAAAAAAACTATTTTTTCCCGCTTATTTCTTCAAAAGCGTATCGTAGCAGTAACAGACAATCATGACGGTTGGTCCTTCAGTTCAACAGTTCTTACTATTCTTTACTAATTTAATTATTAATTTATCAATTCACGGTATTTCCAAGCCAATACGACTCAGGGGCGTTTTGGAATTTAAACTACCACCTAGGGGCGTTTCGGAATGTAATCTCAGTTAGAGAATAACTGTGTATAGTTTAAGTTAGTGAAATACAATTTGGAGCCTTAAGCTCCGTTAAACGCGTAAAACGAACTAATCGTGTTTATTTACAACGGTGAAATCTTGCTTAAGAAGAGAGTCTACTAATTCTTAAAGGCCTGTAAAGCATCTGCAGTGCCTCTGATGTTGCAGTTATTAACAGGCGTCCAGGATCAATTGCTATTAGGCGATCCGCGGCTCGTTTATTTTTTTTTTTTTTTGACTGAAAGGTCACTGTTTGCCTTGAGGAGGCATTTACAGCTACACCGGGCTCGAGGCGGCAGGGCGCAGAGGGCGCCTAGCCTAAGCCTTTATAAGAGTAACTTAGCTCGAGGGCTCCCTCCGTAGGGGGAGCCTCGGCTCGGGCCGTTACCTTACTAGTATTACCGGATTGGGAGGCCGCCGAGCTCTTAGGTCGCTTCGGCGGACGCTCCATGGAGTGACTGGGCTCAAGGGACCCCGAGAGGGGACCTCGGCTTGGGCTCTCACTCAATACGCGTTTAGCTTTCCGATTCGAGGGTGCCCGAGAGGGCCGAGCCTCGGCTCGATCGGTAGCTATTGTCTGTCTAATATAGCGCGGCTCGTTTGCAACCGTATGTTATAAAAAAATCTAGAACTCATTTTGTTCTCATGGATGTCCACGGATTGAAGTATTGACTGAATGTCAGATGAACTGCATTCTTGTTTGAGTTTTTCGGTTTAAAAAAAACTCTCTAGTTGTGTAAACGTATCAGCATAATTAAGATAACTTCAAGAAATGGCATCCTGCAACTCTTATGCATACTTGGCCCGCTAACCTTTCTTACCAAGAAACTCGTTATCTTTAAAAAAAACTTATCACATTTTTAGTCTTTAAAATGCTTATATAATTAATTTCGATTTCATAGTCACAACTAGATTAAAAGTTAAATTGATAAAAAAAACATAAGCTAACGATGACAAAGTTTTTTTTATTATTTTGTAGTCTCTTCTCATACCTTAGTAGTCTGAGTCTACTGCTGATTATTTTTATAGCTTACTAGTCTTGCACTTTCGGATCTTTAGTTGATACTGTTAAATTTTGGAAATGTTTTTATTTAAACCTCACAAATTCTCCTTGATAGGTCACAAATCACATTTCCAAACACATCAAAGCGTTACAGCTTGCTAGTTAGCAAACCACCTAATATGCACCTTCATCCCGCCAGCCATGTCCTCTTTGAATTAATAGTAGATAAAAGATATTATGTTTTTTTTAATTTAAAGATATGTGCGTGCCTGTGCGCTGCGTTATCTGCAGTAAACTAACCGCCAGATAGTTATTTTAACCTTTCACCTTTAGTATCGGAGATTGTGATGAAATTGTTTTTCACAGTGGAAATACGCGAACGCAAGTTTCGCTTTGTCCTTTTGGTCACTGACACCCGTATTAAAAAAAAATAGAGGCTCTCACATTTAACAACCCAATTGGCGTAAAGTATAGTAATAGTTGGCCACTGCCAGATTTCTACTAAATTAATTTACTCTGAAATCGTACAATTTAAGTAATAATCTATGTATAAAAGACAAAAAACTGATTGACTGATATATCCACACACTGCCCAAACAAGAGACTCAGATAGGGCTAGAGCAGTAAAAAAGATTTTTCTATATTCATCAAAAGTCTAGTTAGGTTAGTCTAAAGTAGGAGATAAAAGTTTGTATGGAGAAACTACCCGTGCGAAGCCAGAGCGGGTTGCTAATCTGAAAATAAAAACAGAAAGCTCAAAGAGAAATGTGTCGTGAATTCAGATATGACGATTAGTATGGAACAGAAGTAGGTACACATTGTGCCGACCGCACATAGGTGGAAAAAGGGCTGCAAGATGATGATGAAAAACGGTTATATAATTGTTACTACTTCCCGCCTAAATTTAACTAGCGAACATTTTTACTAAATAGGATGTAGAATTCAGAGACCAAAACGATTTACGAGGGGATTCTTACCCGACCCATGAATTTATTGGGAAGTTCCATGACTATCAAACCATTAAGTGGTGGCTATTCAAATATCATTCATTACATTGCCACCGTTTTTTTGGAAGGCTTTATATGCTGCAACGTAACAATGAATTGTAGGAGTAAAATAATTCTGTTCAGGACGGTCAGGGGGTCGCTTATTGAAAGAGAGAGGTAAAATCGAACGAATGGCAGTGGTTAAAACCTCTCTTTTTTATTTTATGTCGCTCGATTTCAAAAATACCATTTCTAATCTACATTAAAATCGTTTTTGCTAGTTTTCGAGTTAAAATATGTTATCATAAATTGACCCCCGAGTGCTGTCGACCAATTCTTACAGCGACTGACATTAAAAAAATTACCAATTATTAACGCTGTATATTTATTGAATATTATATGTTTACCACAAATGAATGAAATGATGATCGGTTGTTAATTTTTATCATAATAATATCACGACACGGTGTTTCATTTGAAATAATATTTGCCTTACATTCATTACTATGAATGATATTATTAAGCTTACAAAGTTATTAGTGAATCTACTTATGTACATAATGTTATTTATAAGACGGTATGCGGTTATTACATAACAATCAGTATGTAGATTTATGAATGTTTTCTATTTGCATTTCAACCTTGCGAGCGTAAAGATTACGAGAAGGGGGAAGGGACAACGATAGATGGCAGAGATAAAAGCTGTATAAAGATTCGTTTACACAGACCGATTCGTCGCATTCGTCGCATGTAATTTCTATTTATTTTCTAATAGAAGGTGCCTAAAGATTAAGCAGTTCACAGACACACGCACAGACCGGCACCCATATTTACCGTTCCTTATTAGAAATGGAAGGCAAGGGGAAGAGGAGTAGATTTAGGACTCTGTGACCTCACTAATCAGAGAAAAGCACAATACTTCTACTTCACGCCTGTCTTTTGTGAGGTCGTGGTATTTCACCGGTCGAGCCAGTACATTCGTGCAACAGATTTTGTTGCGGGCTCTACCACTGTTTATACTTCTCTGCCATTCTGCGTTAGTCAATGGATGATAACTTAATACTGATTAAGACTTTTCCAGATGTTTGGTAAAAATCGTCGTCATCTTTGAAGCCCTCTAGCACCCAAAGCAACTAAGCAACTTTGGATATAGGTATGTTGGGGGCTAAGTCGTCATATTTTCGGCCAGGGAATCTGTGGTTTGTCGTTGTACGCGTTATTTACAGATATCCCATATAATAATAAATACAACTATAATATTTAAAAACGTTGTTACGTTTAACATGATATGTAGTAGTTCAAATTTAGTGCCCAATTTGCTGAAGGCTTATTATAAGTATGTTATACAATTAAAAACTGACGAAGTCCACAATCACTCGCTGACATATATAAAGCTGTATCTCTTAAATATCCGAAACATTTCTTTTATTTCACATGATGGTAATTGCTCATTATTTATTCTTTGACACAATGTATTTATTTTATAAACTTCTGGTACTTTTTAGACAATACAAGTTTTTGATGCGTACTATCATATTTCGTGTCAGATTGCCATTCGTATAAACATCCGTAGCCATTTCAATTATTTTAACCAAGTCGATCATGATTTCTGTGTTTGGCTTATCTTACCTTTATAATTTATCTTATATTCAAATAAATCGACATTGCCGAAAATTATATATTTAATTCCCGTCAATGATATTATAATACAAAGACTAGTAGTACAAAATATCGTTGATGCCAGCAAACAAAGGATTTTTTTAAATGCAATTTTAATGTTGTCTTCTTATTTAAAGTTGTGAAAACATCTATTCGTAATTCGCAATGATTTAAGAATATATATAATAGTAATCGTAATTCGTAACTGGTGATGTCAGTCAAAATCAAAACTCAAAACGTCAAACCTTGCGGAGCCAAGAAAAAGACAAAAAGCGTCAAATTAAGAAAGCAATCAATGTCAAACTGAAATTGTTTACCTACCTTACTAAGGGTAATGTAATCTGCTTTTCAAATGGATATATAAAAACATTACTAATAGTTGAGGTATATGTTTCTAATTTTATTCATTTGGATTTGCGAAATATACAAATAAGAGTATGTTGTGTTCATCCAGATATAAAAAGGATGAAAGAAAAAGCGAGATGGCTGCAGAATTAAGAAAAAGATAAGTGAAATTATATCCCAAATAATATAATAATTCAAGAGTCTATATTTAATAAATAAATATAAAATGCTTCTTTACGTGTAATAATTATGGAGTCTGTGAATAAACAGGGATTTAGTCCAAAGAAAAAAAACATTAGAGTAAATAAAAATTTGAATGTAATGTTTATACAAGATGAGAACGAAGACTTAGCTGGCTCCTTAGATATCACGTACGAAGATGAAATAAATGAAAAAATTAATTCCACTGACTTTAAGGTTGAACATCTGTGTCGAATATGTTTGTTACCTCAGGAATTTTTAATTTCACCATTATCTGACACACATAAAGATCTGTCCGATATGTATTTGGCTGTAACATCAATAGTGGTGAGTGAATATGTTATCTTACACTGCTATATTATACTGCAGTAAGACAAATATTTCCAACCCAATATGACTTGGAATCCTTTAAGTGAGGAGTATACTCCTTAAAGTATTGTACACCTTCAATTCCTCTGAAGATATAATAGATCATAGACAGTGGTAGTCTCTTAACATTAGGCAACTTCTTCTGTTCTAATGCTCTGTAGTGTGTTGGAACTTCTACAAGCCTTCTGACACAATGTAGTGTGTTACACGGGAATATTGTTATGGAGATACGCTGACTGAAATTTTAATAAATTGCTGTTTAAATTTGCAGGTGAATTCAGAAATGCAAGATGCTTTACAGATCTGTGAATCTTGTAAAAATGATCTCACTTTCTGTTATAACTTTAAAATTAAATGTCAGAAATCTGATTTACTTTTTAAAACCTTACTTGGTGGACTAAGACCAAATGAAGAAGATGATGCAACAAGGTACTAACTTTAATATGAGTGTCATGTTGTCCGAGATAGTAATAACAGATAGGGAAAGGAAATATTGATGTCATGGCTACCTATATTAAGTCTAGAGTGCCTTCTTACCACCTAGAGCTCATCCATTGCCAAGTCAACACCTAAATATTATAAAACAAACAAATGTTATTTACCTTGTCAACTAATTATGGTATTTAATGTTACTATATATGGCAGCCATTACAATTTGTATATTTTCATCACAAATGTTGTAATTTTGTGGAAATTGTAATTATATATTATGAAGAGCTAATGTTATTCAGTATTTTAGAATTATCAACTTTTAGTGTAAAAACCTTCTGTTTACATTATTTCAGCTTTCACTCCACCGTATAAATAATAGATAGTTGTTGTAGAATGTATTTTGCGGTTATGTTATGTACATATGTTCATCCCATTGGGACATCCTGTAGCCTAAATAACTTGACCGATTTTGAAGAGTGAAGTGTCATTTGATTTTTATTCTTCTCAGGCGCATCATTAGGTTACAATTAGTTGGGTTTATTGTTTATTTTTATTTAACTATAGCTTGTTATTATATTTAAATAGAAAAAGTCTTTATTCCTTTTTAGAAATATATCAACTTCTATAAAAATTGAAAATGGCGAGGGAGAATTAAAAGAAGAGACATATGAGCATGAAGGTATACTTTTTTAATGTTTACGTTAACAGATTTGGGACATTCTCGTAATATTTAATAGCAAGATATTAGATTCAATATCTTCATAACCATAGTCTGATAAGTTATATGCTTTAGATACTTGCAACACTAAAATATATAATGTAATATAATGTATAAGTATAATACAATACAATGGTATAATACCTATATTATATTGCTGACAATCCTTTATACAGAGCATTAATAGAGAATGAAGAAACTGCATCCCATATCATGGTAAAATGCCATGCAGTTTTAGTATATGGCGTTAAATATCTCGGCTCATAGATACCGCTGCCAGAGATTGCACGGAATATCAAAGGGTTTCATTCTTTGAGGAGCTGGGTTGGCTCTATTTATCCATTTACCACACACAGGCAAAATACGTGCTAGTCGTGGAGTTGCGGAAAATGGCCCTAATAACTAAGTACAATAAAATTGCTTGGCTATAGTAATTACCTGCTGATTAAAAAGATAGTTTATATAGTCATTCGATACCTACTAAAATTAAATAGGTACATATCATACATCATATGGATACTGGGAGCCTATACTATACCAAAGTTGTACAGAACCTAACAGTGAGTTTACTCTAACGAAAACATTCACATGAAAAATATTGTCATTTCAGTATTTTCAGAGAGGAAGAGACAGATAAGAACATATTTTATGTGAATGTATTAAGCAGTGTGAACATGGTGTAAGCACAGACCATAAAAATTAATTCTCCCCTTCTCTCATCATATGGCCCTGTGGGGTCACTCTAAGTTCTCATTCTTTTACCTTATTGGCTGTTCTAATCTTAAATTTGTTTATTTATTTCAGATGTGCAATATTTAGAGGACAGCTTGGATTATGATATATTGGATAATCATACAGCGCAACAAACTGTGCAGTGAGTTAAATTACCTAAATATTTTTCAGCTAAATTAATTTAACAGATATTGTAATACATCTTTCTCTTTCATAGGAATAAGGCAAAAGTTTTTGACTCAGGTGAGATAAAATGCAACACAAATATTGTATACATGCCTAATTTTAATTTATAACGTAATAAATATTTTATCTATAGATTCAAAAAGTCGCCGAAAAATAAGTAAGACAAGGCAAAGGTATCATTTCTGTGCAATGTGTCCAAAGGTAAATACAACTTTATATATTTCTTCTGTGCATGTTTGCATGTGACAGAATTCCTTTGAAACAGTTGGACAGCTGTTACAATGCCCTTGTACCAAATACCACCATTGTACCAAATTTCCCAAATAGACGTGAACAGTTAATAGCAATTGTTTTAATTAAACTAATGTTACGGGACATAATATGATGACTAACATCCGTAAACTTAGTTTGATTTCAATGTGTTCGCTTGAATTAATATAACAAACAATTATTAATAGTATTTGTTACTGTTAACTCCCTTTAATAAAGACTTGGGGGAGGGTAGATTTATTTGTGTTGGAATAACTAACTCATTCCATGTATTGACTTCTGTCATATTAATTTCCCCTAAGAATTAATTATTTGGCAAATAAAAAGAATAAAATGAAATCATATGGAACTGGTTCTCATTAATATTGACGGAATTATTATTTTTCTTGTATCATTTGCGGTTGTTAACGATATTCTTGTAACATCAGCTGTCAGCTGGTGACTGATTGAATGCCGTCTTGTACAGAAAAAAATAAGTACAAGCCCTTGTTTATTTCAGAGATTCCTCAAGGCTAAGACACTCAAAGTACATATGAAAAGTGAACATTGGGTACATCAGCTGTCTCACAGCTGCAGCCATTGCAAGAAGTCATTCTCTTCTGAACATGACTTGCATCTCCATTTGCCAATACATTCCAAAACTGATGCTTGGACTTGTATCGAATGTCACAAAAAGTTTAAAGGTGAGAAAAAAAATGTCACCTTTTCAAAGTTAAATCCATCCATTCGCGTGACTTGACAAATAACGTAACGTAACGTGACGATTGTTATTTCTTGACGTGTCCAGTGACAGGATTTGGGTCGTGCGGTTTGCTTTCAATTGTTTGTAATGAAATAGGTATGAATTAACGTTTGTTTTGATTCCTTTCATGACAAATTATGCGAGATGTGTTCGCGCACGTCACAGCTATAGGTACAATAAATCGAATCCCCGTCTATTAAGATCTACTTCTAAAATATCTAACATTTATTTTGCAGAGAAGAGCCAGTTCAGACGTCATATCGAGCGGCACATGGAAATTAAACGGCATGCGTGCGCCTCTTGCGGCAAAATGTTTGCAGAGCTCTACTCCCTGCGGCGGCACGAGCGTGTTCACACAGGCGAGACGCCGGACAAGCCATATGCCTGCCACCAGTGCGACAAACGGTGAGCTGATGAACGAATGAAAGATGGTGTAAGAAGGGATACTTTCTTATATGGCTTAGTAGTGTGGTATAGAAAGAGTTATTTGTTATAAAAGTGGTACAGTCAATATATACATTATATATAATACACATTTGTCGGACACTAAACGAAAGGGGTGTGTTACACCGGTAGTCCTCGATCGAGCAGGCCAGGCGAGCATGTAATGCGTGCGTCCCGTTGTCAAGTTAACAATGTCAACGACACCATTGACATCTTATACACATCGGTGCATCGGAGCTCAGATAAGCTTCGCTCTACTAAAGATCTCATAATTTTAACAGTGAATGTACCTACCTACCAGGCATACATGAAATGTTTTTTGTAGGATTTATTTACGAATGGATCTATGTGAATTGTTTGAACAATTAAAGCGTTTTTGTGTTGTCGTAGGTACAGGTACCGCGCACTGCTGGCTGCGCACATGTTGCAGCACACGGGGGCGCGGCCGTGCGCGTGCGCCGTGTGCGGCAAGGCATTCGCGTCGCCACGCCTGCTCGCCTCGCACAGCCTCGTGCACACCGACCACAAGCCGCACAAGTGCCGCTACTGCGACAAGACGTACGGCACAACACACTAGCTTTATATCAATCATCATCTAACAAAACATCATTTTGTTACTACGCTACTGGTCGTAGTTTTTTTATAAGGGGGTTATCACCATTGTGTCCAAGCAAAAATGTATTAAATCGCGAGATGATTCCCGAAGTAGGTTGGCGTGAGACAGGCGGCCGTAGAAACTGTAGCCAAAAACAAGATTATGAACTACGGTCATACAGTGCCAAGGCTGACTCCGCATAACGTGCGAAAAGAGCAGGGAGATGACAATATCTTAGGACTTGCAAGTAGGAACGAAGAGAATGCAACATAAAAAAGAAATGTTGAGACGACTGGAAATTACTTCACCGATAGGAGTGAGGCCGTGTTACCGTCGTCATGTTTCTTTTTAGGACATTAACAAACCGTAGTAAATATTGCCTTGCAGTTTCCGTCACGAGTCGACGCGCAACACCCACCACCGCACGCACACGGGGGAGAAGCCGCACGTGTGCGCGCGCTGCGGCAACACATTCATACAGCGCTCCAATCTCATACGTCACATGCGCACGCACACCGGTAGTTATTTGTAACTGCTATCGGCATGTTAGACGATTTTTGTACTGTAGTTTGACCGCAATCGCGCACATAGCTAAGACGTGGTACAGCGGTTTCCATCAAACAAAAGTAAATACTTATACGCTATATTACTTATATATTATATGATACACAAACAAAAGTAATGGTTTGTCAAATAGATGTGATTGGGTATTTTAAGGATGTGATATCTAATTGTTGGTTCTAAATGTAAGCAATCTGTGTGCGCTACGCAGGAGAGAGGCCGTACACTTGCGAGGTGTGCGAACGCAAGTTCGGTTGCGGCTCGTCTCTGAAGAACCACATGCGTATCCACACCGGCGACAAGCCCTACCACTGCTCTGTGTGCAACAAAAGGTAAAATAAACTATAACCAATACAGTCTAACGATTTGTAACCCTAATGGATTGAGTTTACAGCCGTTGCATCTATGTATAAAAAAGCGATGTTTGTATGTATGTTTCGAAAAGACTGGGCCGATTTCGATTAAATCTTCAGATTGGCTTAAGGAGTGATCCTGTGAAGTTTGTTAGCAATCGAATCAAAATAATTAGTGCCACTTGCGCGAAGACTGATTGATCTTTCACAATGCCTTTATTAGTCGCTTAGGTATCTATACCTACTACTACTCCAAGGATAAGACCAGTGTCTACATATACGGAAATATATTATAATGTACATTGCACTTGTATGCTTGTAGGTTTGCCCGTATAGATATGCGCGCGCACATGGCGCAGCACACTGGCGAGCGGCCGCACGCGTGCACCGTGTGCGGCAAGCGGTTCGCAAGGGCATGGCGCCTGCGCGAGCACTGCCGCATGCACACAGGTTGTAAACGCACATGCCAAGTACACAAGCATTACGTACATCCCTTGTGGAAGTTTAGGCTAAGCGCTCCGAGTGCTTAATTAGAATCCAGTATTAACAAAATAAATTTCAAAGTTACGAACTACTGTTGCATAATTATTTCAGTTTAATATGCCTATAAAAAAGTACGCTGTCACCGCATACCTGGCAAATGGGTAACTTCACTGTGAAGATTCGAATTTCTGGTAAATAAATACTAAATATACAGCAAAAAAATGAAATCGAACAGACTTTAATAGTATAATATACTGATTTATAAATAGTAATTAGTATGGTCGCGCACCCACAAGCAAGGGAGATCGACAGTGGCATCGTAGAAAGGGCATCATGGTATTCAAATAAGCATGTTGCTGATGCGTGTTGCTAATGCAGGTTGAGCATATTATTTACGCGAACCGTTCTTTACATTTGTTTGGGGAAAATCTTGTCTAAAAAAGTGTAACGCGGCCAGAGCAGTTTTCATTTCAAAAATTAAAGTCTACTGAGATAACTAGTTGATTTTCATCAAACTTGTTAAGGTCCCAAGGTTTAACACAAAGAGCACACCAGTTTTGAAACCAAAATTTTGTGTTTTGTTAAAACCATTTAAATGTAAATTGGCATTTGTATATTTTATAATAAAATATCTATGTTTTTAGGTGAAAAACCGTTCGAATGCGCAAATTGTAATGACAAGTTTGCCACCAAGCCCCAACTGATGAAACACTTTAAGATCCATCAAAAAGAAAAGAAATCAGTCGAGAAAGGGGTTATCGTCCTACGACCAGTTGAAGTGCCAAAACCGTATGTGCTACCTGACAAAATAATATTCTCTGATGATAAAAATGACAACACCGAAGACCAAAACACTGTTTACACTGAAGATTCAAAAATTGTCAATCCTGATGATATGCCACTAGAAGTGACGGAGGAAGTTGTTTTACAAGACGATAGTGACAAGACAGACATGATGCCCTCTGAAACTAGTCAATATTTTATTAATTATAGTTCAAGAGATACCAGAGAGAATTATGACAGTGAAAGTCATAAAAGTAATGAAAATTATATAGAGATGATAGAAGGTGAGGTTAATATCTCTTCGACTGCCATGTTAGAGGGTGGCACGATTAAACTGTGCCAGTTGGACCAAAGTCTGGTCCACATGCACAGGTCAGGCAGGAGGTTAACTGTACGTAAAGTAACCAGTAAGATGACGAATTTTTAAGACAAAATAATTGAATTATTAATTAATAATGTGAAATAAACTTGTTTTTTTTTTTTTAAACTATCATTTTGGGACTAAAAGGAATAGCAATCTTGGAAACAACTACACAACATTGATAAGTCTTCTACTAAATAGAACAATTATGTAGGGTTGGCTGAGTCTACTATATAAGATAATTGTACTCATCCAACGGACTGACTAGATTATCGGTTTGTAGGTGACCTACTAATGCTGAGTTGGCCTGTATGTGGCCGATATGACGGGGTATTTCGGGTCTATTGTCTATCCGTTCTATGAGCAATGGGGCCTATTGCCACTTAAAGGATTGCAATTCTTTGGGCAATGCTACTGTGGATTTCTGATGCAAACTGCACTGTATGTAGAAGTAAATATAAGTCTTTTTGGCTTACTAGTGAAATTCCTTTGTTGTAGTCTCAGGTAACATTGATTAAGGTATTAGTTCTGTTGATGAAAAAGACAGACAAACCCAGTTTTTAACATCACAATTTATTTCACAGCAGAAACATTCACAACATCTAAATCTATTCTCATTCCAAAAATATTCATACAAACTTAAAACCAAGCTTCCTTCTTTGATGCTTTATATTTTTCAATATTAACAAGCATTGAATTGTAGATTTCGTTTGCATTTCTATTCTGACCATAGTAATCTACAAACTCTCCATCTGGATCCACTAGATAAATTATAATTGTATGATCCACCTGCAACAGTCATATATTAAGTTACAGATATATTTTAGATACATACATACATAATAAACATTTAATCAGTGAATAAAAATACTATGTAATGAAATATATAGAAACAGTAAAATTGCATTGAAAATTGAAATATACTTACAATGTAATCATTTTCTACATCTTGTGGCCCTGCACTGAAGTAAACACGGTAGGACTTGCATGCTTGCTGTACTTGCTCTTCACTTCCGGTTAAGCCAAGGAATCGTGGCGAAAATTCCTTGCAGTATCTACAAATTAAGCAGAGTTTTTTAATGTAGCACACCTACAAGAGCAACACCTTTCTGTTTGTAAGTAATGGCAACACCCTAATAAAATATTTAAAAATTGACATAAAGTTAAATAAAAACTTACTTTCCCACTATTTCTGGACTGTCTCTTTTTGGATCAACTGAAATAAATACTGGCTGCAGAGGCGGTGAAGATGGAGCATTATCTGGAAGGAAAGGTAATTACAGCAGAAAATAATGGTTCTAAATATAATAAGAAAAATGATGTATACAAAAAATTAAGGAATCCAACCATAGCTGCTAAATAAAAGGGTATGAGGTTGTTGGACATCATATTTGTAAAAAAAAAATGGATTTTTTTTGTAAATATAATAATTAAAAATTTGTAAACTAATTTATAATTATTATATCTATGAATTACTTAGTAACTTATGTATTAAACCTAAAGTTCATTAGCAGGATAGTGATGCGACATCACTTCACATATTTCAAATATTAAAATTTAAGGGTAGTCATAGTGCATACATATAAAGGAATGAATTAATATCTCACCATGTAATTTTACAACTTCTGCTAACTTTTCCAATTCGTCAGGACAAATGTCTGGGCAATGTGTGAATCCAAAGTAAATCAGCAGCCATTTGCCTAATAAATCGGCACTCTTTACTAATTTCCCCTGAAATGAAATAAAAGCATATAATTTACACTTTTCACCGATTATCTGATGGTATATTATTAATTGTAGCAAAAAATACTTCTTTCACCATTTTCAGATGTGATAGTGCAGTGTAAAGTGAAAGATATTAATAAGAACTAAGTAAAGTTAGTGTGAATGTTTTCAGCATGTAAACCTATGTTTAAACTGACAAGGATTAATGAAGATTTAAATGTGTGTCTTTTGGTTTGAGAATATAAATCACAGTAGTATCTGCCAATCACTCTCTATATGATGAGTATGTCATTTAAATAATATAATAATAACAAATCAGCCCTTTTTTTTAGAATGTGTCCCACTGCAGGGACAAAGGCATCTCAAAGAGAGGGAATGAGCCATAATCCACCAGGCCCAATATGTGTTGGTGGATGTCACATGTCTTTGAATTTGGCGATTCTAAGAACATGTTGGTTTCCTCACTATACACACACTATACTCACTATATACACCTTCATCGTTTTTGGAGCAGTGGTAATGAAGTAAATTACACAAAGTAAAGCGCCTGTCTGAGTTTGAATCCGCAACCTACAGTACGAAGTCGGGGCCTAAGCCGCTGAGCCACTGCTCCGTATACCATATATTTTCTATTTATTATTATCCATTTTCGGCACTTTCTCTAGGATTTTCCTTACATGACGTAATATTAAGATATTTTTACAATTGTCGAAATAAATGTATTTAAAATATAAATTGTGTCAAAACATTTAAAGATGAACATATTTTACCTCAGGATCCAAAAGCTCAAACGCTCCTCCGATTTTTGCTTTACCCAGCTGTCGTTTCCTTTCTTTATCAATTGCTTGTTGTTTTTCTCTTCTTACGTACATCATGAAAGCCGTTAATCCACCTCCTACGACGGCAGTTGCTGCCATCGATTTCCATGTAATAGGTCCAAAAAACTTTTTCGGCTTAGCTTTAGGTGGCTGTGGTGGTGCAGTTGCACGTTTTATACTTGTAGTTGTAAATGCACGACATGCTGACATATATCTATTTCTTATAATAGAGTTCATTTTGAGTTTTTAAGCTGCACGTTGTTATTAATAAAAATCCTTATAACATCAATTATCATATCAACATCAGTTTATCATAATATCATGTTCGTGCGATCTACGAATCCGGCAGTTTTGCTTTTGACAATGACTGTGACAGTTCCAGTTTTGTAGTGTAGTGGTGTGGAAGAGTATATTAGTTTTGGTTTCGTGCGTACCCATTTGCTATGATATTGACATTTAATGGTCTCTGGTGTGTTATGGAATGAGAAGGACGTACCCGAACGGACTTTTTTACAATTTATTTGTGAAAAACTAAAAAAAGTGAAACTTTAACGAAGAAAAAAATATTCGACGTCTTTTTCTTTCCTAGCAGAGTTTGTATATTGCAATTTCGTTCATACACATGACGTCAATGGCATGGCAAATCCAGATAATGTTATCCAGAATGTAATGTAAGTATAATGTAATCCAGAAAATACTTGATCCTAGTGTTAAACATATTCTATTTTTGCTGCTAAATGTAAAACGTAACAATATTCCTAAACCATCTTGATACTATATATCTTTGATAATTTTCTTCTCTTGTCACTGTGATTGAAAATCTTAATTATTTTTAAATTCATGGCAAGAGGTCCAAAAGCAACTCTAAGTCATTTGAATTAAAGACGTAAAATTTTCGTAATTTCTCTTCTCGTCTCAGGAACAGTGCGTTTTCTTTCAATAGGAATGTTGTTGGGAGGAAATAGGAAACCAACCAACAAAAAACCAAATGCCGAGATGTAAAAGTCTACCGGGAATTTTTCCTAAAGCGTATAATCATAAGCCGCATTAAGTAACCTAATGGAAACCAATAGTCCCTAATAACATACTTCTCTTCAACTAGCAATCCACTGCTGAATATAGAACAATGCGTGCCAGTGGGCTGCCACAAGTTTGACCAGATTAGCGGTTCATCTATTGGGAGACATACGTACGTCCGTCAACCTGTCCGTGGCCACCAAGACTTTTCGACCTCATCGACCAAACGTTCTAAGAGCAATATGTTAACTAGTTAACATTAATTAATATACTAAAAAATGTTACTCTCCCTTTGCTTCTTTTATATATCCTTTAACCGTTATAACGCTGTAACCCATGTTTTACTTCTCTAGTACCTTTCAGCATTGACGGCTCCTATATAGCAACAAGAGAATAATATGAACTTTTGTTCTCGGAATATGAATATCAAACAAAACCCGTAAGATAGTAGTAATATATCTTGCTATTATCAGTGTAACAGTTAACTCTCTGCTTGACATGTTTACATTCATTGTAATTGAAGATCAGCTATTGTCAACATGATAATATAGCGTCATACTTTGAAATGTAAACCAGAAAGCATACAAAATTAATATCAATATTCCGTATCACAATTTCGTTCCGTTACATTAAACTCTCAGTTGAACGTCTTTCTTTGTGCAGTGTTGTTGTGGTGTTTGTGGTTAGAGCACAAGTTGGCACAATGAGGAGCATTTTACTTTTAAGTTTTGTTTTATTTTTATGTCTATCTACGTGTTACGGTCGGGATCTTCTTCTTGGTACTACGTATAATACGCGTTTAGTTTGGCAACAAAAGGCCGAATACATGGGCATCCCGTTTCGGAAACGAGTGAAAGAGGTGTTCTACTCCGATCCAGCCATGCAAGTTATAAAGGTACATATTAAATATAAAATAATTTTTGTTCACCAGAATTAATTAAATAAGGTAATTGATAGATTCCTTATTATTTTTATATATGTTTTGTGTAAATTATAACGGATGACTATATTACGTAGACATTCAAACGCGATAAAAAAGGGTCAAACGCGATGCTATCGTGAATGAATGGAATTAATATTATTACTGCACTCCTTTGATTGTTATTTGTAGTTCTATTAACTAACTTTTTAAATAAAAGAATACTGAGGGTATTCGTGAATTCCAAATACTTACTACGGGAATCAATAATACGAATTTTTAGTTTTTGAGATAAATGTTTTTTCGTATGCCAATAACTAGATGATTTTCGATCGGACTTCAAAACGTAAGGTGCAAGGTTCGTTTCGATTATTTGATTACAGTTAATACACTAGTACTGTACAGCTTTATAACTGGCTGATGACCCGGCAAACTTCGTTCAAATTTATGAGTTACTTTGCTGTATTAATTTTGAATATACCTCTTATACGTAAAGATTAATAGAATTGTAAATGCGGCAGATTTCAAACCTATGATCGTATATGAAAAAGTATGAATAGTTTTGAGTAATATTCTCTTAGACTTCTTACACGGCATCGAAATTTTAGATACATTGGAGTTTAGATCTCGATATTATTGGAATAACATAGATAAAGTGCGCAAATCACCTCTTAATCGTATTGAAAGTGGAAGTATCGAATGAAATTCGTCACGTAGTGAATATCCTCTAGAGAAGTCTCGCGTTAATTCAAGCTTTATTCAAATAGTAGTGACTCGGCCCGGGTACCACTAATCATGTTGATCCGATCGCTACCAAACACAGTAATGTGCCAGTCTAGACAATCCCTATAAATTTCATCGAAATCGGTTCAGCCATTTCCGAGTCTATAGGTCTATAGGGAATATACATACTTCGCTTTTTATATACTATTTTTTTGTATAAAAAGTATCCTATGTACTTCTTATAACTTCCAAGAATATGTGCACAAAGTGTCATGATGATCGGTTGAGTAGTTTTCGCGTGAAAGCGTAACAAATAAACTTACATTAACATTTATAATATAGTAGGGACTGGGATGGTCTTTAACGCTTTTTATAGCACGCCGTAATAAGTCAATATATCATTGAAAGGAATCGGGAGTCTTGATACTATTTGGTACTTAACTAATACGAACGAATTGCTGCCAACGTATCTGACGTTGGCAGCTTATCTGCAGGGAGAGTGGATAAAGACACCTAAAGCCAGAATGAAGCAATGGTTTCTAGCAACCGCTGCTGCTGGTATTTGTTCTGCAGCAGCAACGCCTACTCAAGCATTATTTTGAAACAGTTAAAGACGTACCCGGATCGATTAGTTGTGTACTTATTCTTCTTACCCAGACCCAGGAGGGTTTTGTTCACGCGTAGTACTGTTCTCAAATATGGAACTCACAGTATGAAGTCTACATAAACAGACTTACAATATACATGCAATGCTTTAGATGGCAATTATGAAGCCCGATGCAGAAGATATCCCTTTTTACCGCTAAACTTAAGTCGTGAAGTTGCTGATATAACTTTATATGCCAAATTAAGTTAGTTTTTTGTTTTTTTGAAAATTGAGCTATAATTGTATTCCGAAAGAAACATTAAGTGGTACTCTTATTTCCAGGGCATAGTCGCAAGGGACCTGGACCACACGGAGGGCATAGCTACGGTGACAGCAGGCGGTGTCGGCTTCTCTTTCGTTAACGTCAGGCTGAAGAGTGAGCGCGGTAGTGGTTTGAACTATCAAATAGAATTTTACGTGTGATCCCTTTTTATTTCAGGATTTGATGTGGAAGAAATCATTGATCACATAATTGACTTGATAATGTTTCGTATTTTGTTCCATAATAACTTATTTATCATTGTAGTTTTAAAAACAAAAATTGTGGTAAATACATTAAATGCTTTGATTAAATAATGCATTTTTCGTACTTCATTATTTAAAATATATCAAAGTTAAATTGATAATTAACCTAATGAGATTGACTCCTGGTTTAGTTTTTTAATTTTCAACATTTCAATGCACAGAAAAAAGTTTCAGTTAGTCTCTCCTCGCGTCACAACTAAATATGATAAACAAATAGAATTCATACTGTAGAAAATATTCGCATGGTTAGGTTAGGTTTGTCAGATAACGAAAACAATTCACTCGGATTTCCGGTAAACAACTGAGGGTATTTACCGGACGCATTTATTGAGGAAAACCGTATTATGAAAGTAGATATGACTCCGCTGAAGAGTACCTACTGATCAAAAGTAACCTAGTGTCTATATCAAAGTTGTCTATGTATAAAATTCCACAAGTATTGTTCATGTTCTTAATGGATAATTCAATCGATGGTCACTAATTTTGAAGCCGATGATCAATCGGCTGTCATAAGGTACAGTGGTAAAGGATGTTGTTGTTGCGGGCTGTAATGCGCCGACGCAACCAGTGAAATGCCATGACCTCACAGAAGACTAGCGTGAACTACAAGTATGCTTCTGCGTTTCGTCTGATGAGTGAGGTGCCGGAGGCCCAAATTCAAGTCTCTTCCCTTGTCATCCTATCCTTATTAGGAACGGATGGGAAGGAGTCTTCTCCTTCCAATAGAGACTTGGACGTAGAAGAAATGAATGGGAAAAGGCAATAATGTTTTTCCTATTTCCCTTCCTTTATTCATTAAAGGTAGGCAACGCATCTGTTGCTAATGTCTATAGGTGGCGATCACTTGATATCAGGTGAAGCGCTTGTTCGTTTGCCGCCTTCTTCAATAAAAAAGGGCAAATTTAGTAACTCTTTTATATATAAGTAATTATCACAGGTCATTGGCTTATATACACATTTATCTGCTGTTTTACATTATCGGTGACCTCTTATTCAACGTCCCAGTAGAACTTATATAGATAAGATTAGTGAAGTACTAAAAAAATAGATACAAGGAGTTCCCCTAACCGACGAGCATATATTCGTAGGTGTATGTAAATGAAGCGAAAGAGGACCAGAATAACTCCGAATGGTCTCTGCTTACCCTTCTGGGTTATGGACATATATTACCAAGATAAAAAATAAAACATCGTATTTAAATATTCACTGGCGCTATTGGTTAATACCCAACAAACATCTACATCGAGCATGCCTTATATTAGAAAGGCGTAGCAAAATTGTTAAATTTTAGTTACGCAGCAGAGTTATACGACGATATCGAAAAACTATATTGTTTTCTTTGTTTCTTATCAAATTAAAACATCGTGAGTAGCGTTATGGTAAATATTTATGGTTTCTGAGCAGAAACTAATATTGACAACACTGACAATATTATATCACATTGTAAGAAATATTTATTGTGAACAAATAATCATTCTTGCACAGTAAAATATTACTTTATGCAGTTTAACGTAAAGTTCTCATGTCTTGTATAAAATAATGCTTTACTATTAAGTACGTACTCGGCATCAACGTCAACGGTCAGTACATCACCCACCCGCGATTTGCTGATGACATTGAAGTCATGAGACCATGGAGGGCTTCGGTACAATGCTGGTTGACCTTAACAGAGCCTCCGAACGAGTGGATCTCAAAATGAACATGGACAAAACGAATATCCACCTAGGACAAACTGGTCAATTAGGTCCAACTTCGAGAAGGAGGTCGATCGCCGAATAAGACGAAAGTCTAAGAACAGCGTGTGTTGTAAGCGATGTGTTACGGTACTAGCACGGCGCCGCTCACTGCTAGCGCCATTAGACGGCTCAAGCGTGCGCGTTAGGCGAGCTTACGAGTATTCTTATTCTCAATAACAAAAGAAGTGAAATTAAATAACAAACCTTGTTACAATCATCCAAAACTCTATTTTAATTGCGATCAAAATCTGCGATGGACGGACCCTAAAGGCCGGCAACGCGTCTGCAGTTCATCTGGTGTTGCGGATGTTCATGTGCGCCGGTGATCAATTTTATATTTAGCGACCCGCTGCTCGTTTGTCGCCTTATGATAAATATTATTTTATTTAAATGTGAGGTTCCACGAGGCGTCAACCATTTTAGTTTAAAATAATATTATAAATCAGCCTTCTGTTCAAAGCACATTAAATCATTATGATTCATGGGATAGGTTATTTTCTTTTCTATGGTACTTAAGTTATTTTTTTTAAATACGACAGTAAAATACACTATACTATCAATTTCGTTTATATAAGGATAACAATAAATACCTAAATAATTATTATTTAACACCGTTTTCAACTTAACCTATATTTTAAGACAATTTTAGATAGAACTGGTATTATTGATGTAAATAATTCTAGCCTTACGATTGTAGCCGCGTTCTGACTGTTGCCGATGATGATGGGTAACGGTCGTCAACTGGTTAGCCGCTGACTTGTAAGCCATATTATATATTTTGATTTTCAACATGTTACTTTCCACTCATAATTATGTTGCACTAATACCAGTCAAAAAGACCGAGATGGTATCTGGTGACAATTTCACAAAAATATTTGAGTAGTCTATGGTACACAATCTAAGTGGTATGCAGGATGTCTATGGTCTGGTCTGGCCAATGCACGCGGCGATGCGTGCTGCTGGATTCAAAGCCCAGGTTGTCGAACGAGTGGTAGTCTTTCTGCATGCTCATCTCTGCGAGGTTACGATATCTAGAATTTTTGTTTAATATATAATTGAACATAAATATTGAGGAATTAAAGGTATATTTATATAGAAATTATATAAAACAGATTCCAATAGCTGACAAATCTTACTCTACTATCACCGCACTCCTAGCCAATTATTTTTAAATATCAAAACAAAAATGTTCAACAGACAAAAAGTTATTTTTGAGATTCACAGTAATTATCATTTATTTTTTACTTATTAAAACAAAACAATATGTATACTGCGAATATAGTTTTACGTACAAATAGTGTAAAGACGCTTTGTCTCATATATTAAAAGGAAAACCAACTTTGATCATTCTATGGTTTAAACTCTGGGTTGGTTAAAATATGTGTTTATGTTACTATACTAATTTTATTACACATTAAGTTTGGTTATAATGTTACCTCTTAACTAACACGCAGCAGCCGAGGAGCAGCAGGATCTGCACGGCGAGCCAGACCAGCGCCAGCGACACCAGAAGTAGCTCGTGGATGCAAACCAGCGATCTGTCGCCTTCATTCTCATCCTCTGCAAAATTATAATATTTGCACACGACTATTTTACCTAGTTAACCAGCTTTTGTGAAGGAGATGTATTGCATGTAATAGAATCCACTCTTTGTCAACTTTTTTTAGAGTTAAAAATTAAAAGATAATTCTAGACGATAAACATACGTGTAGCAGACCGGTGATCAGCTCGAACAAGTGTGTCTGCAGAGATTATATCCCTCGACCCAACCACCATCTCTAACTCCAGCGGGACTCTACCGGGCTGTGAGTCTACGCACGCGGGGGATCCGCCCTGCGCCACCACGCCAGTGGCGCGCGGTGGATCCCAAGACAAGTCCTGTCTCACCGCCGCTGGGACGCCGGTATCGTTGTTCCAATTTTGCGTAGATATATTGGTTTGCCGCGACGTTCTGATTTGTTGCGAGCTGCAAATTACCTGGAATCAAATTAGACTAATTTATGAGAACTTCAGAAATGCTATGAAATAATAACTTTTTTATCTCTACTAATCACAGACTTTATCTACAAAGGGCCTTGGTACTATACCGCGATCTCTGTTGCTCTCTCATCTTACTGAAGGCATTTGCTAGCTCAAAAAATCACTAATAAAAAGAGACAGAGAGATAGAGAGAGAGAGAGAGAGAGAAAGTGATAAATTGAAGCAAGTAACATATAAGTAAAGATATAAATTGTTTGATTCATTATCAAAATAACCTTTTTCTTTAAATAAAATCTAATCACACCGTCCCAAAAGCAGTTTCACATCAAAAAACTTGAATAAAACACATTTTTCGACTCGAACTTTACTGATGAAATTTTCCTACTACTCAGTACACACCTTTAAGTAACCATATTAAAGAAGATACGAATTGAAATCGACATTAACCATTTGTTCTGCGACAGAATTCCAGCCTTTTTACCTTCAAGACAGTAACTTAGTATATACTCACGGGTTTGCATTTGCGTTGACAGAAGCGCACCATGAGCGCGAAACGTACGACGTGCGAGTTGGGGAAGCGGAAGGCCTTGAACCGCGCGGACAGGCGCTGCGTGCCGCCGAGCCACGTACGAATGAACGCGGGGAAGTCCACCTGAAAGAAAAATTTATAAACAAACAAGGAAATCTTTCTTTTACTCGCCCAGCCTTCACAAGGATAGCTAGATGATCACATACGCAATATATGTTCTGTCCTAATGTTTTACAGCCTATTATGTTTTCCACATCATTTTCATATTTCAGCAAATTTACACGAATTCTTAGTTAATATATTACCTCACCTTTCATAATAAGAAACTCCATCTATTGATAAAATCTTTACAAAAAAAATCGTTTAGTACCCAACCGTAGTAGCTAGTAGGGTCATAAGAGCCGAAGCGGGGCAGAGCTCGCGTCTAACGTGCTGCACGAACACTTTTGACTCCGTACATTGTGTTTAACTAACCTGACCCGTGGAGCAGCCCCTGCTGTCCAGCAACAAAACCGAACTGTCCCCGAGCCGGGACGATGCCACGAGGTGGTACGCCTCGATCTCCGTCTCCTCTGAAATTGTTGAAAATCTAAGTTGGTAATAGCTCTCCAGTATTTAGTCTAAGGTACAGAGAAAAGCTTAGAGTTAGCGTAATTAAAAGTACATATAGTTTGAATATATTTTTATAAATTATTCGAACGTTTTCGTATTTATAAACAGATGGCGTTACAAACGAATATTATATTTGCCATGAAAAAAAATCGATTTAGCAGGGAATACAATCTTTAAAATGACAATTATTTCGGATCAACAATTGTGACGTTGACACAAAGACACCTTTTAAAAATAATATATGTTATCGATGGTATTATTCGTATTATTTTAATGACATCAACGTCATAAGATGTACTACTTTCTATTATATTTAAAACAGAAGAATTGAGTAAATTTAGAGTAGAAAAAAGTGACAAAGTATCATACACTGTCATGACTAAAGCATCGGCTTTCTTGTACCTACATAATTACCGCCATCAGCGTTCAACGCGATTGCTGTTGCAATCATAAAATGTCTATGTCTATTGTTTCAGTGTACCCGCAATATGTCAAGGTCTGGCCGAATGTAACGTTTATCTTTTGTTTCCATTACAGATGACATAATTTGCCATTTTAATAAAACTGATTGCTAAATTACTAGTAACTGGTTAATATTTAGTAAATAATGAATTTAATTTTGAAAATGGAATTTTTATTTAAAATATTAAACTTCCACATTGCACCCTAATGGTGTGATCAGAAGCAAGTTCAAAAACGACATATCCATAACATATTATATATAGTTCAAGTATATAAATATTACTGAAGTTGATTGACTGCGTGCGGAAAAACTGTGACGTTTTTGTCTAGCTTGTGCCGCCCGTCTTATTCCCGGTATATGGTGATAAAATTGCCTTGCCACACGGATATATATCCGCAGCATTAATTGATGTATACGTACGTGATAAGATGTCAATATTTTTTCAAAAAATAATTGAATTTATTGTGAGTTATTTAATTCATTGAAAATTTTAATAATTTAAGATCATTATGGAGTATGTACCCAGTCTAAACAACTTAAGTATCTTCTGTAATCGGAAAAATTTAGTAGTGACGTCATTGTGGTACACTCCACCTGTGGTTTCGATGCGTAGCTCTAGCAGTTCACCAAGTGCTACCGCCGGCGTGGGGCCGGCGTCCTGGGCGCGCACCACGTACATGGTGAGCGGTGCCGTGCTCGACCCGTACACCGCACTCGCACCCGTCTGTGCTGACTCACTCGCCTGGGATGGTTTTCTACAATCATATCGTTAAAATAGATTAAGATGATAAGGATACAAAGAATACATATACTATATTACCACCGCAAGTTGGAACCTTGTCAAATTTACATCCAAGTGACGTCATCGGTAACTAAATAGCTAGCTATACAGGTAACAGAATAATTCGAATCGTGAATTTAATTTAATAATAATTATGGAATTATTATTGTCAATAACATAGGAACTTTTGTATTAAAATTGTATAGATATATATTAAAATAAAACCAACCCAGTTAAATTAGTAAGTGTATTTTTATCATCCGATGTTGATTCCAATCCTTTAATAACCCCTACCTATAGTAATACATTTTAGTCACTTTCATTCATATCAATATGTTCTGTTTATCAACTGATGACATTAACCAAGTCTTCTTCAAGACTTGGAACAGAACAATTAAACTACATCACCATAAAAATTTTAGACGCTCAAAAACATATGTGCGCTTCATAAGAATTAGGCTCCGTATGTAAATTAAGTTGAAACATGTGACACCGAAAGCCAAGATCAATGGACCATCATCGGACATTTATAGCAGAAAATATAAAACGGGAATGATATACCCCGTGTCCTTCACAGCAACAGTGGCGTCGACCTTCGTGTAGGCGCGAGCCCCACCCCGCGGCGAGCAGCCAACACGCACCCAGCGGTCGCCCGCAGTTTGGATGATCGGGTTGTTCTGGATCATCACCATGGCGTACGCCATAGTCCTGTAATAACAGTAAGCACACTGTTTACAAGTTTGTCTGTATTTAATCAATCCGCAAGACCTGCATAACAAGGTCAAGTCTTTATCAGTGTGTATCTAGTATTTTTATAAAACTTAAAAAAGAAGACAAATAGTGACAGATAAGAACACTGAAACATTGAAAAAATATGTCTGACCTTAAAAAAGTACAATGAATAGTAAATAGTATTTTTTGATAAAGTTTTGTTTCATTTCTTTTCTATAAAAAAAGACATATTATTATTTTTTTATGAAATTACGCGGCAAACAAGCATGCGGATCACGCGCTACCCATAGACACACAAGTAAACATGTTGCAGATGCAGATCCACCTTTATTGGAGAGGGGAGATAGACAGGAAAAAGGAAATTTCCTTTTCCCCTTTAACCCCTCCCAGTTCAATACCTTTCCCGTTCCCATCCTATCCTTATGAGGAAAGCTTGGAAAGGGGAAGAGGACTGAAATTAGGCCCGGCACCTCACTCATCGGACGAAACGCAAGTACTTCTACTTCGCGTCTGTTTTCTGTGAGGTTGTGGTATTTCACCGGTCTTACTAACTAACCTGTTAACAACTCCGCCCGGACCATTGGAGATCGCATACGCATAGTTGACGTCGCAGTCGCCACGCAGGGGGAGCGTGAGCTGCACCGGGTCTGGCCCCGCTCCCCTCGCGCCGCACGCCTCCCCGCGCCCCGGCACGTATACTCGCCCCTTAAACACGCCACGCGGACGGAATGTCACCATCATATTGTTGTCTTGGCATTCCACGCTGACTGTTGGCAACACAAAGGAATTTGGGCACTTTATTACAATAAAAATATTTTTGACATGTGGAAAAAATGAGAAGGGTAGGATAGGGGAAAGAGATTAAGATTGGCCTGGGTAAGCCAACAAGACTTTTTTTTATATTCATAGACTTTCTTTTGATAGGATAACGACTAAGGCGTACATCGAGTAGTCTTAACTTAAGTGATCAGAGGTGCTAATGAACATCCACGGCGGCAATACTTTACAACTCTAGATGCGTTACCAGGCTTTAAGAAAAGACTACGGTCTTTGAGCCTTGAAGGATCTTAAGTCGTATAGCTTACTATTGAGACAGATGACACGACGGTAATAAGTGGCGGTGATTGAGCGGCGCAGCAGCCAGGAGCCCGCTGTGACCAGATCCTCGCTGTGCAGGTCGCAGAGACCACGCGGCGCCGCGGTCCTACCCCCACTGGACTGCGTGGTCCAAGTGAAGCCGCGACACACGAAACGATCCTCTACCTCACAGGCTGTCTTACACTAAAAAAAATGGATTTATTACATTTTAACTAGTCGTGAACCGACTTTCTTTGTGTTAATTGTTAATTACTTCCAGTAGCATTGACTTTTTTGTCTATCTCTATGCTCTACATTTTCATTAAAACCTACAGTTACTATGATAATAAAGAAATAATTTACGTGAATCACCAATTTAGTAGGTACCAATGATAAAAGTAATAATTAAAAAAATCTACGTTATTTACCGAAAGCATAAATATGACTATTGCTTCCCTATTTTGCTAGCAAACATCAAATAAGTCGAAACACATAGTTAGTTTGGCATGCTATCGGTAACTCACAACCTCGTAAGCACACTTAACCCACTTGAAACGATAAACTTGCTGAAAACTTCATAGTAACAAAATTATAGTTAAATCCCGAACTACAAGTATATTATTCTAAACTGGCCATTACAAGTAAAAGAAGGTTATATAATTTTACTTTTAAATTTCGATTTTTTACATATGTTTTCTTTTTAATAACAAACGTAGTATGCTGATTATATTGCACATATCAAGACATTATCAATAGCGAATACATTCTGTATTTAAATAACTCCATTTACGCATAACAGGAGCTATTACCTCTTACCTCATCTGTGGTGATATTATTTATTGTAAAATCAACATGCTTCAGAGTCTGGTTGTAATATTCTTCGTAAGAACATCGGTCTATTCTTTTCGGATCTGAAATTAAAGTTACAATTTGTTATGTTTTACGACATACAATTACACTAAAATATCACAGGAGTTGTAGCCTGCCTTACTGTGAGATCACACTGTCGAAAACGTTCACATAAACATATTGTCATCTATACAGGTTTTTTCAGAGAGAATGCATGCAACATGTTTTAAGTGAATATTTTTGTAAGTTAACGAATATTTTGACTCTGGGTAATCGAAACTGGGATCTGTAAACATTGCAGAGGAGTGTCTCAATGGGGCAGGGCTATTTCCAAAAATATGTGATATAACAAAAATTATTGATAGTACTCTACAGAAGTAGTACTTCCAATTAATAATTTTTATGCATAGAGATATGAATAGAATAGTTATTAGTACCAGTAGTAGTAGTACTTGTCGATACGTAGGTAACTCAAAAAGCGATGACTTTCAGACGTAGTTATTATGTGACGTACTTAAGTTATTAAAATGACATAAAGCAGATTACCTCCGGCACGGCAACTCACGTGTAATACATATACTTAAAGTAATTACTTGGAATACAAATAAATATCTTGTATCGTTTTTGTTATTATGGACAGTCAGAAAAACCTCAGTATACAAATGTCATATCACATACTTCCACTCCTGGTCGTAAGCCTCCCTGTGACAGCGGCCATACTAGATATGATAAGCTGTGCCCCGCGGATTCACCCGCCGTGCAATTTAATTTAATCGACATAGTACAACCTGAACGCTATGATTCATATACTAGTAGATCTCAGGTTAACTTACATTGGTATACATATATCTACAAACTTTAATCCCCTACTTTAAGCCATTAGGGGATGAATTTCGAAAAATCTCTTTTTAGTGCCTCGGCTACTTAATAACTGAAATCTCTGTGCCAAATTTCAAATCTCTGGGCTCAGTAGTTTGGGCTGTGCGTTTATATATCAGTTTCTTCTTTTATATAAATATATGGAAAGAAGAATGGACCTGCCCATTCTTCTTTAACAAGGAATCGTTAATACGTAGGGAAATGGGAAACGCAAAAATAATATTTAATTTTCCTTACAGTCATGGTCGCACTGATTCTCGATGTAGAAGGTGTAATAGTTGGACACCCGGTAGGACTCGGGCTCCGTGAACTTGTTCTCGCCGATCAGGATGCAGTTGCCTTCGTTACTAGTCATAGTTTCAAACGTAATAGAGTTGCTTTCAGGCACTATCCATTGCGCAGAACTGCAAAGAAAATTAAATAGATGTTCCATTTTTTTTAATGAAGACAGATATTTTACTGTTTATCGTGATTATCTTGTAATCGGGAATTCGACTGGCTTGTAAAACAATTAGAGTAAGCAGGTGATGCAATACGACACGGGAGAGATTCTGACGGAATTGCATGGAGAAAGTTTATATACCAAGGTGTGCTGTGCCGACCCCACATATGTGGGAAATGGCTAGGATGATGATCATACTATCGTAATCAGCTTGTGTCGGCGCACTGATGGATCTATGATAGGCGGTCACTATTTTGTTTAGTGTAATGCATGTTGTTTTATATCAAAGGGAGGTAAACGAGCAGCAGGTCCCCTATTATAAAAGTGATCACCGACGAAATACCGCAGGCGACAGATCATTCCACACCGCGGTTGTGTATGCATACATGTCGAAGCTGTTTTTCCCCAGTTTGCCGACGATCAAGCTGATCTGTCGCCAATGACAACTTACGGACTGTAACACCGAGTATTCTGCGATTGTTGTTGCTGGCTGCTTAGATCATAGCGTGAAGTATATAGGTTGATTGAATTTGAACATTGAAGGAAGTTTGTTCGTTATTTCTTCACTACAATGTACCGGTATGTCTTTGTGTTGTCTGCTGCAAGTAGGGCCTCATAGCATTGCTGCTCGGTGACATTGGATTTGGTCTCTCCGGCGGACGTCGACTGGAGGTAGTAGCTCGGAGTACTCTCTAACGCCCACCATCGCCGCTCGCATTCCGTTGGTACTGCAATAAACATTTTCTAAGAGAAATTGAAAGTTGATTGGAAATGAAAAATGTAAAATTCCCACCTTTGTTCAATACGCAATACGGAATTACGCTTTCATTCATAGTTCACATTGTGTATTGATTGTATGGGCTATACTATACTAATAAAACCATTTATTTGTCCAATAAGGACAAACAACAGTGATATTTTTTTAATAAATATAAAACCAGCCAAATATGTAATCTGTTTACTTCTTTAGATTTTACCCACTAAAATATTTGGTGTCAAAAACAAAAAAAATAGGTGCCAAAATAATCAAAACGCTTAGACCTATGACAGAGTAAACAGAGATATCGGATTATCAATTTGACTTTAAACCTTCTGTCTCGTTTCTTCATCATATTACATAAATTCTAGTCTAATATGGTACTCCTAATATGACATGAAACTCTTAGCTGTCAATTCCAAACAATGTTGAGAATATTAAAAACATTCGATAAATTTTATGAGCACACGGCGCTGTCAACGCGTTGCGAAACTGGGACGCGATAAGTTTTCCGAACACTTTCGTTCGCGTACTAATGTGCCAACTTTGTTTATGAACAATGTTATATTCAAAGGTTTAACCGTTCGCAAGCCCACAGACTTAAATGTTACTATATGAACCATCTACTAAAAACGGTATCAACGGTTCATTTTTGTTTTCATTGTAGTAAAATAAAAATAAATGAGAGTCGAGATTTTTTTATAGCATAAGGTGGCAAGTTCGGATTCGGTTATTAAGTGACTGCTACCTATAAGCATCTAAAGGAAGTTAATGAGTTACAGATGCGTTGCCAACCTTTAATTTTAACCAACCTTTGGCAGGCGAGAGGGGGATGACCACCATCCTATCCATCCCCTTCACCGTCAAATCGAAGAGGATTTCTCCCTTGCCCATCCTTTCCATATTAGAAAACGATAGGAACGGAAAAAAATTAGGATTAGGCCTCCGCCACCTCATTCACCAAAAGCAAAGCAAAATACTTCCACTTCACGCCTGGTATTCTGTAAAATCGTGATATTTCACTGATCGAGCCGGCCCATTCATGCAACAGATTTGGTCGGAACAGGTTGTGGGCTCAACCACTGTTAGATAGTTTTATAATTAATTAAATATAACATACATTTCAAACAAGTCTTGCTGAAGTAAGCAACATCATTCTCCACGTGTAGTTTTCCTGCAGCACTGTTCACGCCGTGGCAGCCTCCCTTCCCGTACTCCACTACAACCGCAGCGCAGTCGATCAGCTCTCGACATCGCGACAGGCACACCCCCGGCAACGAGTCCTCCTCGCCACTGGCGGAATACATGAAGACAGGGGCGGTACGATCCGGGGTTACCCCCGACCATCGTATGAACGACAGACTCTCTCCTGCCTTGCATTGGGCATTGCTACCTTTAAAAAAAGAATGAAGAATCGGTAAATTCTTTTTTTATGAAATAAAATTAATCTTGATTTTTATTTAATTATATTTATATGCAAACTTATTGTCAATTTACAAAGCGAATAATTGCTTAAAGAAAATTAAGTAGATTTTCTTATTTTGTTAACCCTTGTATTATATGTCAAGAAAAGCAAGAAAATTACAAAATGTATTATATTAAAAAACAACTTTTTTATTATCTTATCTTAAAATAATTAATGAAATCAACTGAATCAGATTTTGTCCCAATTTGTTCGAATTTCACAAAATCTGTAGAATTTTAAGCGTCTAAGAAATTTGAAATTGGTAAAAATCTGTATGATTAGAGAATAAAAAAAATATTTTAATTAATATAATATAACATTACAAGCAAGGTTCGGCAAAGATCGGGGTCAAAGTTTGGAGGACTAATAAAGTAATGAAGCTACTCGTCACGTATGGAAAACAGGTTTTTGTACGCTTGTTTACCTCTACCGAGCTTAATGCCGTTCACAAAGTTATCGAGTAAATATCGATAACAAAAATCGATTTCTTATTCGCAAATTGCCTTTTTCACCTAATGATCGCTGATAGAAGTGATTAAGATGTTTCTATGGATGTTATCAGGTGCCAGTGCAAAATGCAATAGCACGTATTGCAATTTACGGTAATAGATATACTCGTTCAAATTTATGACAAAAGCTTTACCTTGAATCGTAACATGGTTAGGCTTATTAGTTTGGTAGTTCCAATCGAATCCATTTACAAAGAAAACGCTAATGTGTGAGGTTGAAATGGCGTTGCTACCTAGCCGCCTCCGAACACACTTAGACACTAGGTATCGGTAAGACTTAAGTCTGTTAAGTCCTCTAACTCCTTTTTAAGGACTCTGGGCATTTTGTTCCTAATTTAATTTCCAAAAACGACGTTGCTATATGTTACGTGTTATAATATCTAAGGCCCCAAGTTATTAAGCCGATTGGAGTGGGAATATGTAGAGAACAATCTCCAATAGGTATTCTCTTCGTTCATGAAATCTTGAACATAATTTTGTATATTTTTTTATTAACGATATATCGATATAAAATCGATCAAAATAATCACGTTGAGAATCGATTATAAAAAACTGTTTTGGTGCTCACGCCTTAACAGCCAGCCTTAACTTTGACGTTCAGTGAGTCTTTGCGATTCAAAGGTCTTTCGTGTTTTAAACTTAAATAGTGTTAAAAGTAAAAAAAGAAAAGAATTAAAAATGGTAAGTTAAAGGAACTACTGCAGCAGCAGATAATTTAAGCAATACGCTTTGAAATCGAACTAAATTGCTGCTTACAGCATTTATTTTTTTCATTGAAATATTTTTATTCAGAGAGTACTCACTCTTCCATCAAAAGTCAAATAGAAAAATCATAGTTTCAATTTCAAATCAAATCAAGACTTTCCAAACGTAGGCTTCCCTAGAGTTTGGCAGGCGATCTGGTAGACCAGACCAAATCTGGTAGTCATTGCCTGGTAGACCACAACCTAAAGGTTTTGTCTACCAGTTTTGTTTTTTTTTAATTTTTATTTTTACCAGAATTCTGTCCAATGTAGTAATGACTTGCATCGTTATTGTTCCATTTTTAATTGATATTCATAATTAAGCATTTTCACATTACGTCTCGTCGTTTGTATTATATAGAATAACTATTCATCCTCCTTAACCCAAAGTAGATGGTCAGAAGTAGGTAAAGTTTCTTGGTCTAAACCTATTCACTAATACGACTAACTCAATTTCGTGTCAAACATAATAATGTAAGAAGCGCCAATAGATAAGGCTACGGCTACGTGTTGAGAAGGTAAGGTCGCGGGTTCGAATCCACCATTCTACCATCAACATTAATTATGACGTAACCGCAACGCATAATTTGGGATAATAGCAGGAAAAAAATTGGTTAACAAAATGATATGTAACTTAAAACTTAACATTATTTTTGTATCCATTTTTGTTCTAATGTGTAACACCTTTTTCAGATTGGCAACATACGTGTTTATGTGCTAGTATTTTTAATAATTCTAGCATATTCACTAATATTGGTGCAAGCGGGAGTTATACCAGGATCGGAGTATGTGAGATGTCCAACGAGTACCATTAGAATTAAACTTGGGTTCGGAAGTTATTGCCCGAAAAATACTACTAATAATGATTCTTAATTATATTTTAAATGTTTTCGTATGATATAGACTTTGCTCATTTATTTTAATATTATAATGTTTATTTTTATTTAATTACAACATTGTCTCATAAATCATATAAACCTTTACTAAAAAAGTAAATGTATGTTTGTATCTACAATAAATAAAGACACATCCGCGCGATAACAAGAACACCATTAGAACATATTAATGTTATGATATTAATCCGTAATTAAATTACACAGCACTAAGAGCTGCTAAATAAATAATTTTGTATTTTCTGGCATCAGAGGCTATCGCCGTCAAAGTGAACGCAATACTTTGGCCCGGGACTGGGCTATATGACACCCCAAGACTTATTCTCGTGGGTCTAACCAATAACCCAGAACATCGCTAACATTCAGGCGGATTGATGTGGCAAAGCTGTACACAAATGTGGAGAGTTGTATCACTATGATTCGAGCCAATTTGTGAAGCCAGGCCATTAATTTTCTTTTAGGTTACTTTTGAAAACCCTTTTTTTTATATGTTACAAAGTGGCAAACGAGCGAGCGGCCCCTGGAAATAAGTACCGCTACCCATAGGCATCCGCAACAAGCTAATGAGTTGCAGATGCGTTGCCTACCTTCATGGACAAACAGAAAAAAGGATAATTCCAATCCCTGTCCATCCCCTCCTCATCCGTCAAATCCTCTTCCTCTTCCCATCCTTTCCTTATTCGAAAAGGGTAGGAGGGGGAAGAGGACTACAATTAGGCCTCCGGCACGTCACTCATCAAACGAAACGCATAATACTTCTACTTCACGCCTGTCTTCTGTGACGTCGTGGTATTTCACCGGTCGAGCCGGCCCATTCGTGCAAAAGATGTTGTTATTGCGGGCTCTACCACTGTATATACCCTATTCAATATTGTCTCTAACCTAATTTTTTTCTAACCCAATGTTTACGTAAACGAAACATGTGAAGTATGAAGATATGTAGGTACACACGCCAATACATAAATGCGGGTGAACTGATTACTTAGTACATTCAGCACAAAACGTAGTTATCATTTATTTATTTATTATATAACAGAAGCGTCAATGAAGAACTAGCTGGGGCAGTGGTTCCCAAACTTGACTGGGCTCCGACCCATCTAACAAGAATTCCCAATCTTCGGACCCACCTCTTGGCTGTCTTACAAAAATGGGTAGATATAGCCACAAACTAGAATTTCCTTACGTTAACACTGTGACCGTCTTCGGTCGTTGGCTCGGTTACTCGAGTCCTACATTAGGGCCTACTGAATATTCGCATTAAAAAGAGTTCAATATTGATGCTAAAATTGTATCGAACCGAAATCAAATCCTTCTTATGACTCAGGTGATACGAGCGAAGGAGAACGCTTACACAATCTGTCTCAACGTTATATACCCGATAACTAACTACAAGCGTAGCTTTTCTCTCAAAAAATTGTTACAAGACTGCTAAATGCAACTTATTCTAAAGAACATCTAAATAAGATGATTTTTTTTTATTGTAGCAAAGATTTGTTTTCCTGTCATTACATCATCCCGACATTCTTAGTAGAGGTTTGCTCGGGTTGTCATAAGCGGTGGGGGTATTCTGGAATATTGAACATGAAACAATCCTTTACATACCGAAAGAAATTTAGACTCCACTAGTGCATAATAATATAGAATAATATGAGTATTGCTCTCATTTTATTAGATAACGTAACGCTGCTCAGCTAGTAAAGTATTGATACAGAATTTTTACAGACAGTAATCAAGCTATACCATGCTCGTCAATGTCGTAACGTCGTTACATTGCTGCGCGAGGTAGCCTTCAAAGTGAATCTGTGAGGTCTTCTGACTTGTCCTAAGGTTATTAACGGAGGGATAGTCTCTGCCTTAAAACAGTTAATACAGTGATTTACCATTAGTTTGTAGGCCAGCGTTATTAGTGTACTAACCACACGATTCATATATTTCAATGTGTACCAACGCTGTGCTACCAAGGATTTTGTATTTACAAAACCTATTTATTGATTCAAAACTATAACAAATATGTTTTAGTTTAGCATCAAAGTCCTGCAATAGTTATAACTGAGTAAATGGATTGTTAATGTTATACTATGATATGCTAGAGTCGCTACGGAGCTGTGGCTTGACGATCAATTAACACAAATGCAGGGGTTTAGAACTGCGGCCCGCGGATTGAAATTGATTGTTAAGTTATTGAAACATTGTTGTGTGAATAATGTTCCGTACTTAATTATACATTGTTTTAATTTCTTTTATTCACGTTGTTTTTTGAAATAATTTCTTATTTTATAGCAAAAAATATTTAAAACACTAGCTGAACTTGAGCGAGAGGTCATAATCGCGTCTTATTTTCCTCCGTGATTAGCCGTTGCCTGTGTCACAGTTATTCAAGAAAAAATATTGCAATAAACTTAAAGAGATAACTAATATATTTTAAAGAGCGACTCCTACTTTGCAAACATGCGACAATAATGACAAACGTGTAGAAACAATAAAATCAACTATTACATTACATATTGGATAAAAAAGCCTTGTGAAATAAAATAACGTATTTAGTATTGGTTTGGTTAATAATTTAAAAAAAACTAAGAATATAATATGGTATAGAGAAATGGAAGTCGATATTAACTTTCCACAAAGCGTTTTTAGATCACAAGCATGACAGGAACCCCTGTCCCAGGCTCCATCGGACTATACGAATCGAACCTTAGACCTAAGACCACAAGCCGGATTTCTAGCCACTTAGTTATTATTGCTGATATAAATTATATTCGTAATAACGATCCTGGTTTCTCAATAAAAAGCCAAGAATGCAGTGACATCTGTGAATTAAAAAATATTGTCTAAAAATTTATTACAAATACATAATAAAATAACTTACTTTGTATCAGTCCAAATGTAACAAAAATTGTTAAAGTCCCGTATGAATTCATTGTATTACGTCGTCTGATATACATAGTTCACAATTTTTTCTCTCATCAACAATTCCCGATGACCACCAAGAATTGACATCGGATATTACAATTTAAAAAACCAAATAAAATACAGTTTTCAATTAAAAACACTAAAACTAAAGATTCCATAGGTGCTGTTAAACTGCACGTCCTCTAAAATCGATCCAGACCACGGTGACTGAACAAACTGTGTTTTACTGGTATTGTCCCACTACACCTGACCAAACAAACATAAATATATTCACTCTACGTCATTCTTTCAATTCCGGTAGCACTGTTTGGGTTCATTTTTAAAACTATAACAATTTAAGTAACCAGCCTCAATGTTTGAGATGGATTTACAGACAAGAGAACACGATCGTCTCTTTACAGGTTGACAACTAAAGACTGAAGGCGCAAAATGCATCAGCTGTGCCCCCACTACTAACCGATGACCTTGAAGTTTATTATGGTTGTACGGACTGTAATTTACAATAGAACAAGCGTCGAACGAGAGTGAAAATGGTATGGTATGGTCCTTCCACAACAACGCGTTATATTTTGTAACTGTAGCCCATGCGGGTATAGATTACGAAAATTTTAAATGATATAGCTATAAGGTATAATTTACTAAGCGACAATTTTTATATGCGTTGCGACGTCGTCCGTAGATTGCGTCACACCTAATAATTTGAGTAACTTGTCAAGGAAACAGTTGAGTGATGATATCCAGGACGTCTGCGTACCAGCAACTCTAAGTATAGGCTATGCTATTTTCGTTTGTAACCAATACTATAAGAATCAAAAGTATCATACGGTAGGTTTAGGTATCACATAATTTTCAATTAAAGTAAATTAAGTATTTAAATTCCCTCTCCCGGAGAGGGAGTCCCTGCAGAGGGAACATCCTAAAAATGGCCGATTTATTAAGTATTTAAAAATATACAATACTGTTCAATTTTTGATTTGATGTCTAGTCTAGTATAGACTACTACATACATACCTATCTACTGTTTATGTCGTTGAAAAGTTAACTCACAGACATGTGAGATAAGAACCCATTGTCCCCAGTCTACCATCAAATGTGATAGGGGTGATGAGCCTATTGCTACACATTTATGGTTTTTGGAAAACACAGAGTGCTTGAGTCAGGTGGAAATCGCAACCAGTCGATATTTCACAACATCTTGAAACAATTTGCTATGGTACGAGCAATTTATTTTCTAACCAAAATATAAACGATACTGGACATATTTTAATTATACTACAAGCATATTCAAGACTTCTTAGCTGAACTGAGTAAAAAATGAGTAGCACGTTTTTGTTTGCTATTCTGTCTGTCCTCAGTTTATTATATAGCGACCTAAAAAGGCGATCTGTTATGTTAATTCAAATTCATTCACTCTATTGTGATGCAAATACATCAACAAAAAAGGTACGTTTGTGAATCGCGTGAGTAGCCATGCCGAATACTTTAAAGGACGACTGCTGATTGTGCCTGACCAATGTCGTATAAATTGCCTTTTCGAATTTACATTTTTCTTATTGCTTGATACATAATCAAGTATCGCAAATACTGTGAACTATTTCCAATATTTTAATTTTAAGCATAACAAACTGAATAATCTATGTAATAAAGCTGAGGAATTTGCTTGAACGCACTAATCTCTAGAAATACTAATTTGGAAAATGCTTCTTGCATTTGACAACTCAATTATTAAAAAAGGGTATAGGATATTTAACATCACGCTGCGATCCTTAGGAGATTAGCAGAAAGAAAATAACTAAGCGAGAAAGAGAAACTGCGGGACACAGCTATCCTGTATGTTTTTGTTAGTTTTTTCGGAATATTCGTTACAGATGAGTTGCGGCCATTAAAGTAGGAAAGTGGAAGAGAGCAGGCAACGAGATGAACAGATGGAGAAATGCCAAGCTGGGAAGTTGACACGTTCAGACAAAATGCGGTACAAATATCAATACATCGCGCTGGTAGTACTTAGTGAGGTTGCGAGTTTCCCGACCGAGTCGGCAAATTAGTTTAACTAGTAATACCTGCTAATACTTCTATCTCTACAACTATTTAGTAAAATGGTAATTAGATATTATATTTGATAGGAATTGAATTCAAAGTTCATAAATATGTTTATTACCAAAATTCCTGTTTACGTGTTTTTGGATCTGTTTGTATTCCAAATATGGCGTACGGAAAATACGTGTTTTCTGTAGAATTAAGAAGGCTCTCTTAAATTTGCTTAATAAAAAATAATTCAAAAGTACGATTTCCTACCAACTTACCCTGCCTAAGATTTTTGATATACAATAGTTTATCATGCGTTATGTAACTGCAAGGTCAAATTGTATATTTATCTATGTAATAACAGTTAACAAAGGATGTGTTAATATATTTCTCATGTGATTCTTAACACTACCAATACTTCCGCCTACTTTATATACGTATCATGTACTTAGTGTATTAACAAACCGTTTTAGGATGGAGAAAATAAAAATTGCTACTTTTTATGGAACGATGCGATAAATTTGAACGGGATTCACCCGAACCCATCAGAGAAATGAGAGATTTATATAAAATAAGAACTAAACAACTTAAAATCCAAACTAGAATGGTCACAATAGACCTTAAGACTACTAGCGCCATCTATTACCCTAAAAATATACTAATTTCAGCGAATTAGTGATACCTGATGAGATTTTTCCGTTACAGAAATTGCCATTTCCATTAGAGTAGAAAAGAAAAAAAAACATTTTGTTACAAGCATATAATTTAATAACACAATAATCACGACTTAATAAACTTGTGCGCTGACTACAGGTTGGTGCTAATCTATAGATGCCCACACATTAAAAATATTATCATGTGTACAACACGTGCGCAATAACATGAGACACATGTGGGGCGACGCACACGCCCTCTCCCGTCACACTCTCTTGCGCGCCCCTTGTTCCTACAACGAGCGACGAAGCTACACCATGTTGATTAGTCTTATTAGATGATTTTACGACTTAAACTCTTTTGTACACTGGACTAGTACCCCATGTGACGTCATTGGACACGGGCCTCATGTTATTGTTCCCGAGTGGTATAATAAAAAATAATCCTGCATTTAAAACTGTCAACGCAATTTCTTAGGTATTAATTTCAATTTGTTTATGCTATATTTAATAGCTAATAAGCAAGTTGCTATATCTGCTATATGCTTTTTTGTACTTTTTAATAGCTTCCCTATGGCTAACGCCATATATAAATATAAAATAATATAAAATCTGAAACATGAAACATTGAAATATTTAAAATTGTATAACAATATTATTGTTTTACATTGAAAGCTTGATATTTTTTGCACTTTATTTAAGGCATACTGTTACCAAAATGTTATTATCTGTTAAATTTAACAAACGTAGTCACGTGATGACAATTGCAATGCTGCAAAGCAAGGCAATTCCATACCATCATTAAATATTTAAAGTAAATTTATAAATATTAAGTGAATATTATTTATTAATGATTAAACGTTATAAAATGTGTTAATCCGAGATACATTTAATTTTATATAATATCACACAAAAATACAGCAATTTGTTTTATTCATTAAAATTTTGGCAACATGCTTTTTGTTATCGCGTTATGTAATACTTTCACTTCCTTAATATTAGATACAGATAAAAAACATGTTAACAAAAATATTATATTGTTGACAAAATTGGAATGAACCGTTATATGTCGAGTAACCCAAGGCGTTTAGTATTACAGTAAATAAATAAAAATAGTTTTTTTTATCATAAAATTAATCATATTTTGTAACTTTAGCATTAATAGTGTTAGAGACCAAGCGAGCTTAACGCAAAGCCAAAATAAACTGTTTTGTTATTATTTATCAAATTTCATTATTAATAACAAAATTATTTTATATGGAATAATTTATTAACTAATTTATAAAATATCCACGATATAGTTCAATAAATTATTTTCTGTAAATCATGATTTTTCAGATAGTCATTAATCAACTCGTAAAGATCAATATTGCTAGTGCAAAAAAATATAAGGTTTGTGGTAATTTATATCCTCAATATTATTATTGCTATTTGAATTCTAGTTTCCTGGCAACTACTATAAAAATATAGTATGTAGTATATATATGTATATGTATATATATATATATATATATATATATAGTATATAGTAATAATTTTGTCCATCTGAACCTGTTTGGTCTAGACGTTTCTAGTTTTTGTTACAACAGACCAATCAAACCAATGTTTTACTATAATCTTTAACACAATAACAATCCCATCACAACAATATGTAGAAATACATCGCAAACTTTCACATATCAAAAGCAATATTGACTATTTCTATTTCGTGTTAAATTTGTAATCATTTTTGTGAATTGACAATATAGGTTACTAGTGATCCGCCCCGACTTCGCCTGGATACCACAAATTATGTTGATCCGATTGTTACGAAACTTCACAGGAGATTACATTATCAGGAAACGTTGGGCCCACCCCCTGGGCCAATCTGTACATTTCCTGAAAATTTCATCGAAATCGGTCTATTCGTTCTGTATTATAAAGGGAACATACATACACATAGCCTTTTATATAGATATAGATAGATAGTGTATGAACGTTAGTGACTAGGTACCAATATTTTTGTATTTTATAACATTTATCATACAAATACTATCATTTTTATTGTTTTATAAAATGTAGCTATCATTGGCATATAAGAAAAAATTTGCTTTGCAGCATCCATTACATCTGACATAGGCCTCTAACACTAAAAAAAATATTTCCGTCGTTTTAAATTACATACCTCCCCCAATTTAATAACTCACAACCAATAATGTATCTTACCCTAAGATTGTAAACAAATGGTCAACATTTTAATTTTCAAATAAATAATACACGAAAATCTAATCAATAACAACAACAAAAAATAACAAAGTATAATGACGCTATAATAAACAAATCAAAGGTGGATATCAGGTACAAACAAAAAACCTTTGGCGTAAATAGGTTGCATTAAATATGGCAACACTGAGCTCATTCATAGATAATATAAATACATAAATTAGCTATATTTTATAGTAAAGCACGTCGCCCGTGTACTTGAATAGGCAAGCATTGACAATGTAATTTTTCTCTTAGATAAATTGTTGTTTAGATTTAATTGTTGGGAATGCGGTCCCTAAGGTAGGACAGCAAGCTTGCTGTGCCTTTCGCCAGTATGGCATGGCGCGGTTGTCGGAAGCAATTGCCCATTAACTCGAGAGCCCTGCAAATTGACACATTTATTTTTATTCAGACATTTACATTACTATAGAGAAGTAGTTTTTCCCTAGTAGTGCTTTTCGGTTTATTACACATGAATAATAAAATAAGACATGAATCTGGTGACGTCACAAAAGCGTTCACGCAGTTTACAGACATAGTATGGCTCTGTCAATTGCTGTACAAACAATGGTGCATGTAGGTGTAACGTGGTGCACGGTTATGACGAAGGAGTAACCTGTTAATGTGCACATTTGGAGTGGTACTTCCATATTACTATTTTTTATTGACTATGCATCCGAAACAAACGATTGAAATGTAGATGCGTACAGAAAAAAAGATATTTACTTTTCCTATCATCCCCTCCCCCATCGAATCCCCTACTCCTTACCATCCTTTCCTGATTAGAAAAGGATAAGGGAATAAGCACTTGAATTAGGGCTCTGGTACCAAACTCATGATACAAAACCCAGAAAGCTTCTACTTGACACCTGTCTTCTCTGAGGTGGTGGTATTTCACCAGTCGATACAGCCCACCTTTGAAACAGATCTTGTTGCTACTGGCTCTACCACTTTTAAAACTTAGGTAAAACATCAAAGAAACCAAAGCTTTCATTTGAAAAATCTAATAGCTATTGAAATGAGTTCTTACCTCAAGTTTGTGAAGTTCCCTAACTCGGGCGGTACTGTTATAATACTGTTATTGGTCAAGTCGAGGACTGCTAGTTTCTTCAGTTTGGGCAAGGCGTCAGAGGAAACGTTAATTTCCGAGATTTTATTTTCTCCAGCCAATAGTATCTCCAAATTGTCCATTTCATATACACACCGTGGTATCTTGGTAAATCTGAATAAGTAAATATGAATTATTCGTCAGCATCTTATCTTAAAATGAATAAGCAGGAAAGCCCTTTACTTGTTTTAACTATATCTAACCAGATAAAGATTGAAACTGTTACCCGTTTTATAGGTTTCAAATGACAGGAGCAACTGCATCGTTATGTACGTTGTAAATTTAAGACGAATGTATCCGGCATGAAGGACCATAAAATATTAGTTTTATGAATTATAAAGGCAATACTTGAATTAAACAAAAAAATTCGTTCAGATTATAAATTCATATTATAAATAACTACATCTTACCGTACAAATGACTAAGAATATCGCACATTTAGTATTTAAAAACATACGCTGCTTTTATTTATGCTCCTTGTTCATTAAAAGCCTAAGTGCACGGTGTCTATTTGATTCGTAAGATAAGAACGAAGTTACGGACTGGACATGAATGGAGCAAAGCGCCACAATTAACACATATATACTTACAATTAATATAATATATAACACAAATATACTACAATTTATCTTCAATACTCCAATAAACAACATACAAAATTACTATTACTAACTTACTTGTTGCACGAAATTACTAATTCCCTCATGTTCTTCAATTCGCCTAATTCCAGTGGTAGATCCATTAAGCAGTTCTTACCCAAGTCGAGAAATTGCAAATGAGTGCAACTGCTTATTTCACTTGGAACGCGTTCAATATTATTGGAGGAGAGTATCAATTGTGCCAGCGTATTTTTTATTTGACATATTCTGTGTAGAAAATTAAAATTATATTTAATTAAGGCCTTAAAACTCAGTTTAAGCAAATGTTCAGTGAATGCTGCAAACTATGCTTGGCTAGCTAATGATGTAAATACTGCAGTAGTAGATTCTCCTTTTACAATGTGAGGTGTGTTGATGTGTTTAGAAATTAGTCATATTAAGTACTTCCTTCTTATTTTAATACTTCTAGGTATTCATTGAAGTTTACATATATATGAAGTTTATATATGTGCATTATATTGCCACTTTGTAACTTGGAAGTTGATATTTTTGACTTATTGTTTAATCTATATACATAAAAGAAGAATCTGTCTGACTGATATATCATAGGCCAGCACTAAAAATATTTTTTTCTAAATTCATAAAGGTAGGGGATGAAAGTTTGTATGAAGTAAAAGTAATAATCCGATGTAAGTTGACCTGAGATCTATACGATCAATCATTGTAAATAGGATACAAATAAGAGTGGACAATTGTGGGTTAAATTAAATTGCACGGCGGCTCAGCTCTTTACAAATGAAACTGTGTTTTATCAGTGCATGTAACATTACTAACCCCAAGGGCACTTCCTTTAATTTATTCTTTGATATGTCGACGATATGCACTTCAACGCTGGCGGCCGTGGAGAACACTTCCTCGGGCACTGCCGATATATCTTTTCCGGGTAACATAAGTGCTTGGCTTTTTTTCAGTGTAAATCTAAAAAACAGTTTATATATTACTAGAGGCTTCAATCACGTTGATGTTATAACATGTTATGTATTTTTAATTTTTGGCAAAAGACTATCTCTTAGTGTAGTCCACGGACCTGCTGGGTTGTCTCAGTGGGCGGAGGTGAATTCCGACGTGGCGCGTTCCCGGGTGGTGGATAGGGGAATGCTCCAGCCTGGTGCGAGTTGGAGTAGGGCGAAAGCCCCGCGAACCAAACACCAAGGCTCGGTTGCGGGCGACCCGATCCGGCGGGCCCACTTGTGGGCTGGCAGGAGTTGGCCGGCCCTTGGTTAAGGGCTGGCCCCAGGAGGTCGCTCGGGGTGGACTCTTTGAGTCCGCCCTTTGTAACGAATTGCGAGGATTATGGGGTCCCGCATTAGTGGTGGTTGAGTCGCGGAGGAGGAGGAGTGTTGGTATTTCGGTGCGCCACTTTACCTATCCTCCGCGACTCGGCGGAGTCCGCACCGCGTCTGCGACGGCAGTGGGGCTGCGGGGGGAGGGGTTTCTCCGACCCCTTGCGGCCGGGTTGCGCGCGTAATCCTGGCGAAGACGCTGGAGCCGCGGGCCCTTGTCTTTTTCAAGACGGGGGCCATAAGGAGTGAACCTCTATAAAAAACTCAAGGCGGCACCAGCAGGGGAGGGCGGGGATTCCCGAACCTGCATTGCACTGGTGTCGTCTCCTCAGGAGGAGCCGGAAACGGCTAGCGCTGGCGGGGCCGCGGAGGTTGGGCGAAAGCGTTCCCGTAGCCCCTCCGATATACGCATGCGAGATACATCGTCAGGTTTTAGTCGGTTCGAGTCCGACATAATCCGAACTTGTCCCCGCGAGGGAGGATATGCGTGGGCACTTCCTGACGTAAAAAAACAATCTCTTAGTGTAGTAGGACCGTATATTGCTGTAACCCTTGCAATGAGTGTACAATCTTCAAGACTAGTGATTTTTCTTTTTGCAAAAAAGCAAGCAGTTCACCAGATATTGACCGCTACCCATAGACAACAAGCTAATGAGTTGCAGATGCGTTAATTGATAACATATTTTTATATGTTACTTTTAATCCCCACCCTTACTAAAAACTCCTCCCCTTCTCATCGTTTCGTTATTAGAATTGGATAGGAAGGGAAATAATAAGGCCTACGTCACCTCAGATGCAACGCAGAATACTTCTACTTCGTGCCCATCTTCTGAGAGGTAGGCAGGACTTTGAAAAAATTTAACATGAGTGTTACTATACTTTCAATTTCTATGCCAATCGCATAATTGTTAGCAATACAAATGTATGAACAGTAAATGTATCGTTAATTCACATTTGTATCGCCCCTGTGTGAAAAGCGGCCTCGTGTTTATGCATTATGATAATAATCACAGTTTTTAAGTCATGTATGTATGTATGTATTTATTATGCATGACTTTTGATTTGCGATTAAATACTTTCTATAATGGATTTACTTATACGTTGTTGCAAGAAATATAGTTATCATAAATCTTTTCATAACAATTGGTACAATAATTCCGAAAAAATACTGTTCTCAGACAAAAACTAACCTTATCGTCAAAAAAGGAAGGCTACTATTAAGTTGTAGCGCATTGTTTAGCTTAATTTGCCTAAATTCGTTAAATTACGAGTTACTTGACACTCACTTGTCCGGCCACTCGTTGTGCAGAATTTTCGAATCGCTGTCGACTTCTTCCGCGATGCGATCTCGTAAATACTTCATCATCCTATCAGTCCCCCCTCTAATGATATCCTGTCTGACGCACGACAGTTTGTTCCCATCCATGTTTATGCTTTGAAGCTGGGATAGCAGACCTAGGTTTCTAGGTAACCTTTAAAAAAAAATTTATTAGTGGTAAAATATTTAAATTAGAAAGTAACTGAATGCCATAGATAAGGAGGAACTTACTTATTTAAATTATTATTTGTAAGGTCAAGTCTCTTCAGTCTTTGTAGCAATGATATGTTTTCCGGTAACAATTCTATTTTATTGTCTCTTATATTTAAAACATTTAAATTTTGCATTTGATCACAGAATTCTTCTGTTATCTCCTGAAATGTGTGTAACTTATTTTGACAAAAAATAATTAGTTATAAGTAAAAAATACTACATAGTAAGTCCGTTGCAAACATACATAAAATATATATCATGTAGCAGACAGTGAATTGACTCAATATTACAGTTGTTATTCTTCCCTTTGCAAGAAAATTATTTTAATAATAAAATCATCCCCAATTTTCTGTATTTAATAATTAATAATAGAATATCATATAATATATAAAATATACCTTAATAAAGTTATTGGCAATATATATTTCTTTCAAAGCTGTGCAGCCGTAGAAATCAGGTAATTTTTCAATATCATTATGATTTGCATCCAAAATTTCCATTTTCCTGAGCTCCCCCATTGCAGGCAGTTTCTTCAAACAATTATGGCTGATGTTCATTTTTCTTAATTCTAGAATTTATAGGTTTAGTAACTTAGTACTTAAAAGTACTTACAACTTAAATAAATATATAATAATGTTTACCTCTTAAATTTACAATGTCAGGAGGCAACTCCGTCAGTTCACTATGGGATAAATTTAAATCCACCAATCGAACTAAATATCCCATACCTGGTGGGAGCTCTGTTAGTTTGTTATGTGAAAGATCCTAAAGAATAAAATGCTTGGCAATTTAAAGTAACACATATTAATAAACAGAAACAACCATTATTGCTATTGCCAACTTCAAATTATAAATACATTCATTTAAAATACTCTAATATTCACTGCAAACAAAATACCTTGCTATTAAAAAGTTTTCCAATTTATTAACTGAGTACACAATAAACTTTTTAAACAATACATTGATTTAGTATTATTGCTTATTTACAATAAAATAACAAATTATTTTCAACTTTTTCTTAGCTACCCGTTATTGTCAGCCTTAGCTCCTACTTATCTAATTATCGAAAATAAGATTAAGGATAGAGGTTGAAAATGGTAGCTCAAAAACACTTTTTAATAATGCAAAAATGAAATTTGCTTTAAAAGTAATAATGTAATTCATACCAAAAATGTCAACATCACTAGATCCCCAAATTCAGGTTCAATTTTCTTCAGCTCATTGTGAGACATACTAAGCCATCTAAGTTCAGTTAAGTGATAAAATTCTCTTGGCAACTCCACTATTTTGTTACGGTCCAAACTTAAGTTGGCTAAGTTTTTCAGTTCGCCAAATTCAGCTGGTAATTTCGTCAAAGCGTTATCATGAAGCTAGATAGAAAAAAGTCAAAATTCTGATATAATAAAACAATGTGTGGTACATAGAAATGTTTTAAATATTATAAAAAACAGACTGTATGACTACAAATCCTGGTATTCTTGTGTGAGTTACATACTTGCATGTGTCTTCCTGGGAGAATTTTTTTTGCACAGTAGCAAAAATTATTACTATATGTTATGTGTTACACAATTTCTTCTTGTATCTAATATTGAGTGTTATTGTTAAGATACAAGTGTTTGATTTTAAGGTGAGAAGTGGAGTGCAAGACTGGGTGAGTGCCTGAGTCGAATTGAATGTTGATTTAGAAACACTAAGAATTGTTTTTTATAAATTCATTGTTTGCATTTTTTTTTAACACTATGTGGCTGGCAATTGATACTTCAGCTTAATCAGCGTAAAATACACGATGGCTATCAATATGTAGTTTTTTATTCATTTATTTACCTTGAGAGTAACAAGTTGCTGCAGTAGCTTTACGTCCGGCGATATTGTTTTTATAACATTGGAACTGAGGTCGAGAGTTTTCAAAGGTACATCATTCCACCAGTTATTATTGTCCGACCTTGCAAAGTCTACTTCTTTGGTTTCTTCTAACACCAATTCATCAATTTTCCACACATTCTCAGGCACTAAAATACATTGTCATAGAAAAATATTGCGTTGAAGGTGAGGAAAACAAAGTAAATTTTGAAAATAAAAAGTCATACCTGTACCCAAACCTCTGTTACAAAGACTTAACTGGCCCGTGCGTTTGGCTGATTTAATTAATCCATTTGATAATTCATTTGCATCTGCATTTTTATCTTGAAGATTAAAAACAGATTTGTTACAAACATTAATTCTTGATTTAATGTGTGTTCGGCGAGACATCGTTAAATTTAATAATGTATTCGAGATATTATTCAAAATTCTTATAGAAGAACATAGTTATTCAATACAGTAATCATAATTAATTAAATAACACTTTACACTGCCCGTTACTATTACATCTATAAAGATACTACGTAATCGTACAGTAATTGTACTCGCGTCGCGATAAGCTAGCCGCGAGCCCCGACCCCGCACTCCTCCAAACGCGCTTATCCTCCCGCGCACACCCTTCCCTTTCCCTTTACCGTCAAATTTAACTTGACGACAGATGACAGATATAAGACATGACTGCTATTGTATTGCCATTATAAAAGTCGTAATTTCATCATTAGTTTTATGCATTGATTAAGGAATATTATATTTATTATTACTCTATTCTTTAGTCATTGGAATTATGATGTTAAGAGAAATCGATAAAAAAAATTATGAGAAAATACAAGTTTCTTAAATGATATTTAATTGTATACCTAAATGCCAGCAATGGCGAGTTTATTGTAAATAAAGGTGAATATTTAAAATATTTTCCTTGTTATTTCTCGAATTTCATAAAAATGTACCACCGATTGCTATTTTTTGTATATTAAATGTATTAAGGCATCATATAATGATGATATATAATAACCTAAGTATTCAACGAAATGATCTTGTCACTTGTATTACAAAATATTTTGGCCAAAACTTTGTTACCGAAAAATCCATTGCAGAATAGTACAATTCGTCGATCTTCCAATGCTTCATTGTTGTCTTCTTGCATATCCCTCTGTAATCATGTTACTAATATTTATTCAATACATTTATAATATATCCCTTTTTCCCAAGAACGTCGTGAAATGACAATAAATAGGAGGCTGCACCAGTGCGGGTGGATGTCACATGTCTTCGAATTTAGTGGTTCTAAGACATGCCGGTTTCCTCACGATGTTTTCCTTCATACAGTACCTTACCTACAGTAACCTAACCTACTTACATTACGTAAGTCGGGGCCTAAAAAGCTGAAACCACATTCGTATATATATTATTAATTTCAGAAGTGAATAAATAGATGTGGATGACTGGGGTACTTATAGTCTACAGCAAGCAAGGATGGTCTACGGATTAGAAATAATATATTCATACCTTTATTGTTGCGGGGAAAAATACTTCATGTGCCAAATAATATGCTTAATGTTATTCTAGTTGTTATATATTGCATTCAGGTTGAGATAGATTGGCAAAGTTAAAATAGTAAAATATGGATTGGATTATTGGTAAGTCATAAAAATGTCATTAATATGTCATTATTTACTTTTTACGTATACTAAGACATCGCGCTAACGTTTTTGCGCATAGCTCCCTTGCATAATACAGCTCTTTTACGGTCTTATCATTTAGTCGGCGCATGAGAGAAAATAATTGGCTTTGGAGTTGTAAATATCAGATTAGACACCAGCTGCGGATTTACTTAGAATTAAAAAGTTCTGAAAAAAGCTTACGTGACATATTATTATTTCAATGTAAATAAAAGGTGGCGTTGTGTTAGTCTTAAAATAAAATTATTTTTTTATCCTAATGATCCTATTTAAAACATTTTTTTTAATTATAAAGTTATGAAAAAAGTATTGTCATCGGTCCATCATAAGTATGCAAATTTTCAATTTAATCTGACGTTATGAAGAGGTAGACAATAAAGATTAAAAGAGTATGTTACATATGTATACATAACCAGCGAGCTATAATATAAGCGTTTTCAAAAAGTTTTATTCTATTTCACAACAGTTCTAAAATATCAGTCATTATATATAATAATACTAATACTTATATAATAATACTTCGTGCGTTAGTTGTTTGTTAGATATTTAATATAAAAAATGTCTTATTATAATAGGTTACACGGTTACACGACACATCAAGTCCTCTTGGTTGATTAGGTGTCTATGGTAACACCCAATTACAATTAGGGAAGCCGGGCACAAGATTGCCATTACTATCATCGTTTCACCGAGCTTATTATCCAAATCTGATAGAAAGAATACAGGATTTTAATTCAGTTTTGAAGTTTAAAATAGGTTTTAGGGGCTAATGATACATTAAGATTAATTACGTTACAATAAATACAAATAATGTTATTTTAATAAGAACGTTTATGAACACGTCCGGAGAACTGAATCTGTAGGAATGGCAGCGATTGCTTGGTATTAATTCGACAGCGCGTATCGCATTGTAAGACTTTGCTTCTAAAATCTCGAGAGTATCACTTTTCACTTCGCGGGCACATTCTTCGTTGCTTCTCCAATATATTGTAGCCAATGTAGCCAGACACTGAAATATAGAATTAGGCATAAATTAAAAAAAAATATGTTGCACAAATGGGTCAGCTTGACTGGTGAAATACCATGACCTCAAAAAAGACACGCGTCAACCAGAAGTATTCTGTGTTTTGTCATAAGAGTGACGTGCCTGCGGACTAATTCTAGTCCATTTCCCCCTTCTTTTTTTCCCCTTCTGTCAAAGAGATTAGAAAAGAGAAATATCCTTTTTCATGATTATATATAATATAACGCAACGTTGTTGCAGATGGCATCGGTCACCTAATATCGTGAACTGCTTGCGCAATGGCCACATTGGTTGCCATGAACGACCTCGAAAAATGACGATAAATTTACATGTAAAAAGTTCTCTGAACTAGTGACCTACTTTTCAGGTTTCGTCTGGTTAATAACGTTACGAAATTTCAATTAGATGTCTGGTTCTACGTAGCCTATAGAAACAATCTTAGTGTGCAGTAGTTCTCAACAAAGTTTTTACTTAGATCAAGAAGTCGGCGACTTATTATTATTATTTGTACCAACCACACAACAACATGTAACAGTAGATACGAACGGTATCGTATGATTTATTAAAAGAAATTCATTTTATAAAAATAAATTCAATTAAATCATCATTCTGGCCCTGTGTCAAAATTAGGGTCTACAAGATATTTTCTTTCACGCTTTTGTAACATCCGTCATCTCAGATGTCATAACAGAATTAAATGAAAGGAATTATTGATTTAATTAACATATATACCTTTATTTTAAGTCCACCATTAACAAAATGTCGCTTATTGATTTTGAAAGATAAAGCCAGGCTTGTGGTTTCGTAATCCTCGAGGTCCCTGTATATTTCTGGTGACGTCACAGTGCTGAATGGAGCAGGTTCACCATTGACGTACCACGTCAGTCGTATTGCCGGTCTCGACCGGCCTGATGTACAGTTAACGTTGAGCTGGTCCTCTATCTGATAGCATGGTCTGAACCCTACTATTACAGGGCCGTATTCTGGCAGAACTAAAAATATAGAAAGAAAGAAATAGTTATGTGGGAGTGACCGATATTTAAACTTACGTTTGATATTCTATACAATTCTCTATACAGTAAAGTTTAGACGAATACCTTACTCTATTAATAACGAACAATGAGTTGTTGTGATATGTAAAAATTCTAAAGTACGTAAAGTACATTATAGTAGTGGAATTAGGAACTTTTGATACGTTAGTACTGAGATTAGTAGGATGCACTTGGTGTTTCGGTGCGCCTTTCTGGAGGAAAATTGGACAGTTTTGTCCTCAGAGACGGAGCTGCCTCGGCAGTTGGCGCCTGCGCCAGGCCGCGGATATGTGCGAGAGAGTTCCCGTAGGCCCACCGATATGCAGGCGTGATTGCGAGATTTTAGTCAGTCTGACGTCCGACATAAGCACTTGCTGGGGCAAGAGCGGTATGCGAAGGCATTTCCTCGCGAAGACATTAGAAAAGTAGGTTAGTACTGAACTTACTAAGTTACTACTTAAAGAACTTAAGGCACGTTGGTACTTAATTTACTTTAGGTATAGATAATGTTTTACCAACGACTTTCATGTTCGCGTGCTCGGAGACGGTGGGGAAGAGCGGCCGCTCGCCGGACACCTCGCACCTGTAGCGACCCTCAGTCTCCAGAGTAGCGTGCGATAGCGTTATGTTCGACGCCAGCTCATCGGATCTCTAACAGATAACATTTTATACTTATGATTGCCAGCCGATATTTGCATGGTCTGTTTACTCGGTACTGATACAGTTTGAAAGCTTACCTCGCCGTAGCTGTATGTTAATAAATTAAAAAGTAAAACAGTGTCAAATAAAACTGAAGAATTTATAATATTCTTACATTAACTTTAACTCCCGGTAAGTAAAACTTCCTGTGGGGTTCCGGGTCGCGCGGTACATGACGGAAGAACTCTTGGCCGTCTTTGTACCACTTGACAGAATAGAGCACATCTTGAGCGCCCAGCTCCCAGCGGCAACTCAGTTCCGGCTGAGATCCAAGCTTGACATAAACTGGTACTCGCAACTCTAGTAGTTTTAATGTCATCATGCAATCTGAAAGGGAAATGAAAGATAATGCCAAAGAATTTACTAATAGTAGATCTTTAATTAAATAAAATTACGTTTTTATTCAAATAAACAAATAAAATGTTCTATGTACTAGTTCGAGAGGCTCAGTCTCTGTTATTTGATCAGGACCTAGATTTAATGTTAGGTATTATGTGCACTGATAAATCACAAGTGTAATTTATATGACATATAATCTAGGTCCTGCCGCTTTGCCGAAATTAGTATTTGACCCATGTAAATTATTGAACGTGATTTTTAACAGTTTATGAAAATTTGAAGTCAGCAATAATGCCATTTTATGATGGCCTACGTAAGAGCTGTCGATTTATATCTTTCCATTCTGAACACGCCGCAGCTTTTCCCTTGTTAAAATGAATTCTCGCTACCGCATGTTATTGTACTCAACTATAAACTTTTTGTGATATTACTTATATATTCTGTAAGCGTGTTATTATTGTTTTCGAATTGTATTATAAAATAACCGCTTCCAAGAGAATAATGGTTCTGTAACAGACACAATGCGAATTATAAAGTGTTTATATTATATTTCGAACGTACGAGACCTTCGCCTGACGGCAAGCGATTCGTGTACTTAAACTAGGCAGGCAACAGGCGGATTGCGGAAGGTCGAAACTCGGACCGCCAAATTTTCAATAATAGTCGCAGATATAATATATTTTTTAAATCATAAGCAAATTAAAAAAAATCACGAGCATTGTATTGAACCTTTGGAAGTTTGAAATTCCAACATAGCGTAAGTTTGTGCTAAGAGATGGTTTACGCTAACATTAAATTCTGTCATTTAATTTGGATTCAAGCCCGAGTTCTCGTCTTTCGCAGTCCACCCTCTAAACTATTGGGCTATTGTGGCCTCAACGAAGCGCATGATAGTAGTAAAACTTACCAAAAGTAAGTACAAAAGCATAGAGCACTATTGTGTATCTTGAACTCGACATGATTTTAATAACAACGTCCACAAATCTCTAATGTTAAAACCTTGAACGTTTTCATTATTATCTGTGAAAAAAATACATGGGTTTATTCCAGTACGGGTCAAATCCAAATATATATGGGTTAATTCCAGCGCTGATTGGCTTTTTGTTAGCCTCTTTCTCTTCTTAATTTAAGCCAGCTCTTATCTGAAATAAGCTTCTAGAATTATGGACAACGAAAAACATTGAGACTCTCTCACTGGAATTACTACGAAAAGATTAGATTTTTTGTTTTTCCTGATTTTAACATGTTATTTAATATAAGAATCCATTTGAAGTCATTAGTTAAATAAGATTGCAGTCGAATCGCTTGGGTTAGATTCCTATATTATGCCTTGACTAGACTAGTTACTGCATATAAATAAAACGGGCCATAAGTTCCAACGATTTTATGGCAGTTCTTTCTATTCTTCCTTATTTATATTTCTTGGAATTCGTGGAAAGGATTTAAAATTGTATCGAAGACTTTTTATGTTGCCCAACTACCACTAAAAAGATCATCCGTGTAAAAGAGACTTAAAGATTCTTGTATAAAATGGAACTAAAGTTTACGATAATGTGACGCAACGAAGATATTCTCGGATTATTCTATCGACGCTTTAAAAATTAAGATCGTCCCTAATCGGATCATGAAAGCGAACGATGATAAATACTTCATTAAATAACTTTACGTTTATAGCGAAATGTATTACATCTCGTCCTAAAAGGTTTTATAAGTGTTCCTTAATTGTGCAATAAAGAGGGGCCTCACAATAAAATGTTATTGCATCTTTTAATTGATTGCTTAGTGTGATCGCTCCGGTAGTTTTTGATTCAATTTACATAGTAACGTAGGGCCGTCAGATAAACGAGGATTTGCTACCACTAGGTAGGTAAAAATAATGTAGAACTTTATTTTTTTATATACTTAAACCTTGAATAATGTGGATGTTGTAACTATAACTGAGAAAGGTACGCTTCGGTGGTTCGTATCTACAAAGGATGAATGAAGAGAGAGGAAAAGGGAAAATTTATGCATAAGTGAGTGTAATTTGTACCTTAACGATCAGATTAGAGACATAATAAAAAAGGCTAAAGAGTACCCGTAACCGACGAGCCATGTATGGGTCTAGAAGAAGCAAGAGAGGTGTGCCAGGATCGAGTCAAATGAAAATCCGTCATCTCTGCCTACACGCCTGGGCTATAAGCGTGAGCGCGTATTTATAAAACTTTCTTAGTGATAGATGAAGTCGAATGACCACGGAAATACGGTCTCAGAAGTATATTTTTTAAGTGTCTAACAATGAAACCTTCATGCTTATTACAAATAAATTATCCGATGTAACGAAATACATCCTGGCTTACCATTAGAAGTGAGTGACCTTATGCCGAATAGTGGAACGTAGCAAATGTCGAGTGCAAGACAAAGTTCTTTGATGACATTTTATAACACACAAGAGAATTGACATTTAATATCCGCTTAGTAAATAAAATACATTTATGAAGTCGCGACGCTGTAACTGTCGTGATGCGATATAACGTTTTTTTTATACCTACTATAATTGAAAGAGGTCGCCGTATGTTAAATTACCATTTACTTTCTTCCTTCCATTCAGCCCATTGTCGTCTACTGCTAAATGTAGGCCTCTCCCATTGATGCTACTCATCAACATGATAAAATGAATGTGACCTGACTTTTCGAAAGGGGTGTCAACAAGAGACAAAAGGAGAAGGGAGAAAAGGAGAAATAGACATGCGTCACCTCACTCATCCGAGGAGGCGAAGAAGCCTTAGGATACTTAGGCATAGATACCTCAAAGAATATAGGTCACTCCAGTGTTTTGTGTGGTCTTACTTCTCCTCTAAGTGTCCCATCATGAAAAACACTTAAAACTCTTTAAATCGCTGATCATTAATGGCAATCGAGAGTGGTCACCGAGAGGTTCTCTTGCAGCAGATCTCATAATCTTGCTTCTAAAGTGGAAAATTGAACCTTTCATGCAAGGTTATCTATACTTTAACCCCTACACACTCAAAACGGACAACCAGATTTAGCTAACAGTAGATAATATCCACATCAAATAAAATAATAAAAATACAAAAAAAATTACATGCTTACCTCAAGTTATTTTCACTTCGTTTTATCTCATATCACAGCGCACAGTTAAAATTATAATATAATTTGTATACAATTCTTTTTAACACCACTAAAATGTTTTCCCGCGCAACCAACAGATGCAATTCCGTGGCGTGCGTGCTGCTTTTACAAGCATCGCTTTTCAAATAACGCACCAGTGTGCCGCTCAACTCTTCGAAACGTCTGAAAGCATTGAAAATGTATCATACCATGAGGAATTTATTTAATTCGTAAACTTCTTATATATTATTAGGTATTATTTTAATCGATCATAACAACTAAATACAGATGAACTATATAATAATAAAGGGATAAAAAGTGATAGCCTTTTTCTTTCAGCTTATTTGCTATCAAATATAACGGTAATTTTAATATGTTAACATTCAAAAACGGGAAATTATCATATAACACATAATTCAAAGGATATGTACTGCGATTTAAACAGCGATAGAGCCATCAGCAGTAATTCATCCCTTAAAAAAAGATACTTAAATGTAATAAGACTCTTAATTATTATAATACATATAAGGTGTTGGAATATATAACAAGACACTGAAAGGTGGTATTATAGCAGTATATTGTTATATACCTATTAGTTATACATATATACAGTCGCACATATAGAAAAAATAAACTAACTTATGTCCATCTAAGAACGTATTGTATGTCTACTTGTAACTGACAGGCGCTCAAACATTTAACTCGCAAAGATACAATCTCAACTGATGGCCGATGACATGTTCCTAGCATGTAAGTTGTTTATGATTTTGTATTTAAGCTTACTCCATTCGCATAGTAAAATTAATTAAAAAAATACAATTAAAGACTAAGTGTAATACGTAACAAATATAGCTTATTTAAGCTTTACCTTAATAAAATAAATTGCATTGAATAAATAATGACAAAATTTGTTTTATGGCCCATTTAAGTGATAGAATAACTATATAGACGTAAATATTAATATAATATACCTAACCGTGGGTTTCCACTGGTGTATAAACTTGTCGCGATACAAGGTTTCTCTCTATCTTTCTCTCTGAAAAAAAACTGAGACAATATGATTTTTTTTCATATGAATGTTTTCGGCAATGTAAGAATGGGGAAATAAAGACAAGCTGTACAGAGGACTCACGCCAAGTAAAACTTTCGTGACAAGGTTTCCACCACCGCACCTTACCCTCTTATCTTCGGCATTGACTAAGATGAAAGTGCTCTTTCATTCTAGGGACGCATTGCATCATTTTATTATATTTCTAGCATAAGCTAGTATTAGTGTAGCTAACTTAGCTAGTTGATATTAAAGTAGATAGATTACTTATCTTGACGAACTCATGGATTAACGCATAAAGCAATAAAACCGTAGAGCGACCCATTGTCCGGCTAAACACGGCGCGGGCTCGGCATACTTACGTCACGGACTTATCACCCGTTCCCATAAACGTATTCACACTGCAAATTGATCTGGGCACAATGCACGGGAGCACAGATACTGGGAGGGTTACCATGGTTGTGGCATACGAAGGGAATTTCAAAAGAAGAAATTCTGTAGAAAGTGGCAAACGAGTAAGCGGTTCACCCGATATTAAGTGACTGCAAATGTCCAGAAGATATTTAATTTTATACTAACAAATAATGCGGGTAGACATAGATAATGCATTTTAGTTTGCCATGACATCTTTCGCGTCTTTTATATCCATGCATCCACGTATTCATCTTTGTCGGTACAGGGTACTCTGCTTTAAAAAGTAATCTGTAAATGAAAAACAAATGAAAGGGGCAAAATGCTGGAGTTGTTGAATTAATTTAATATGTTAATTCATTCATAATTTCCTGGTACTTTTAAAGGGATCTTAAAATACAAAATTTTGCTCAACAATACGTCTACATTCGTTATTTTCTTACAGAAATATAAATGCAGGGGTATCTAATCGGCTTCTTGCAGGCCATTTACTATAGTATATCATACTATATTTTTGTATCTTTACTAGTCAAGTTACACTAAGAAAGTTATGCTTTAACTTTAATTAATTTTAAATAACATATTTATGTGCCTTCGGATAAAGTGTCCGCATTTTTATCGCGCACAGTGTAGAGAGCCTCGTTGCCAGATTGAGCTGAACTTTTAGGTCCAACAAGAGATATTGTTAACTTTATGGTTTCAACATTATAACACTATAAACCTTATTTAAATAAATCTGTGCTATGAAATTTCTATTCTCAGTAATAAATAGTGACACAAGCGATAAATATAATGAACTATTGAAATAGCCGAAAACATTATTGTAAGATCGATTGTGATTAATGGTCCTTTTCAAAGACGATTATGGACCATCCATCCTAAAGAAAGCGCGCATTTCTACTAGCTTATATGTAGTTCGTTGCACGTAATGGCATCCAGATAAAACTGCAAAATTACATCAACACTTTGTTAATAGATGGTTTCTTTGCCAAGGACGATTGGCAACAAGCCCCCTGCATAACCCCGATTAAAAATTAAGCCGGCTGTAAACCCTGTAGCGAAAACAAACCGTCAAGTCCACATTTCTCATGTTAAAGTCCATTATAATTCATGACACATAATAAAATCGAGGTTTCGAGTGTTTATTTGTATTTAAATCAGCATCAGTTGTTCCGCCCGAGGTTTGCGTGCGGTTAACAAATATGGCTGATTACAATCTCTTTAAAATTGTAGCAAAAGACGAATGGCCACCAAGTTGTTTGCTTTAAAAGGGTAGCCTTTGTGACTCACAGTCGTACAACAGTTATTCTCAGAACTAAACTTTTATATTGAATTTTCAAAAAAAGTAGTAATGTATTTAATAATTAAGACTTAAACCTGGTCACGCATGTTTTTTTATGGAAGATGTTGGTAGACGAGTAAGCGAATTACCCGATGTTAAGTGACGGCTACCCGTAGACATACGCGACAAGCAAATGAGTTAAAAAGCGTAAAAAGATAAAGCTACTGTCAATTCTATTTAGCTTTATACCGCCTAAAAAAGTTCTTATACTGATAAATGATAAATTTTTAACGAAACGTATTTTACAATGGTAGCTAAAGTAGAAAATATTTACCTTCAAGTCTTTCAATTTCTGGCAAGTCAGTTCAAACGATATTTTTCTGAAGACTAAATAATATTTTTATTATTATTTCAAAACAGTGTCATATAGTACAGGTAGTTTCTCCATATAAATTTTAATATTTTATGATGAGATGTAAAAAAAATGTTTTTCAATCTAAGTAATAAACGAAAATTCTGGGCAAAATTTCAAGTTTCTAGATCCTCTAGTTTGGGCTGCGCGTTGATATATCAGTCAGTTCCTTCTTTTAATTTCATACTAGCTGTTTCCCGCGGTTTCACCCGCCGTGCATTTCAGTTTAAACAGAATCGTTTTACAAATACGTGACAGTTCCTTTGTTAAGAAAATATGTTTCTAAAAACAATTCTATGCCAGTTTTCGTTTTTTTAATTATTAAATCGATATTTATCCAACAAATTACGCTCGAACTGTCAAACGCGTGAAGTTAATATTGTTGTTAGGTTTATTTTTAATTTATATTTCCGCGCAACTTTGTTTATTTTTTTCTTTCACATGAACCTTCCTCTTGCGAAATCGGTCCAGCCGTTTACGCGTGATGCCATGACCAAAGGAAATATGGGTTCATTTTTATATATAAAAATCACAATGTTGGAAGAAAAAATCTCGGAATACTTTTACCATGTTATTTATATGCGATGAGGTGATAAGACGAAAAAACAGAGTGTACAATTAGTTTAAATTTAGATATATCTGAGTAATAAAATACATACTCATGGGACAGATCGTCATCAAATGGGGCGATATTTTCCGCGCCAACGAGTTTACAAGTTCTTGGGATGTCGTAATTTTTCTTTAAATAAGCACAATTTTTTAATATATAAAATGGTGAAATTCTAATTCCAACTATGAATTTATGTTTTGAACTTAAATATTCTAAGCGAAACGGGATGACAAACTCAGCAATATTGAAATTCTGAGATTAATTAATTGTTGAATTTAACATAACTTTATTCCTACCAAATTAAATCTGTAATTCAATGTAGGTACTAAGTTAAACATTTCTCAGGATATTGAAATAGAGTTGTTGGCTTATTCTAGAACGATTAAATTAGAATATCAAAGGAAGGAAGTAGATGGCAGATTCAATATGATTAGGGTGAAAAATTGAAAAAAAAGACTAGAATGTCCCGGGACAACGTCTTATAAATCGGTAATGCTATACTCATTGTCCCGTTACGATCGGTGTCCCGTTACGCTCGAGCCGAGAGTAACCGAATCAAGCCGAGCGTGCTCTACGCAGGCATGTCGTCGCAGTATTAGGAAACGTTGTCACGAATTTAACGTCCGAGCGCCTTGCGCCCAGACACATGGGATTATTTTCAAAAGCTTTTATTTTCTTTAGTTACGCCTTTTTTGTTTCCTAAGAATAGACTAGCGACGCATTTGTTAAAAAATGATCTGATTCGAATGCTTATATATATAATAATGTATAGATATACTAGCTACTAGCGACACGCCCGGGCTTCTGGCACTGGCACGCCCCGGCACAGGTAGTTCCTCCATTTAAACTTTAGAACTTTACGGGAATCGCCTACGTAATACCAGAAATGTCTGAGCTAAATATCAAGTCTTTAGACCCAGTACTTTGATGTGTGCGGTGATATATCAGTCAGTTTCTTTCTTTATATATATAAAACTAGCTGAGCCCCGCGGTTCACCCGTATATTTAATACAACTTATCAATCGGCCTCAGATCTATATGACAATATAGATCTGAGGTCAACTTACCTTGGATTTTCCATACAAACCTTCATCCGCTACTTTAGACTCTTTGTAATGCATTTAGAAACATCTCTAGGTAGTACTCGTTAACCTAACAACAGATATCTCTGTGCTAATTTTATGTCCCTGGGCCCTATAGTTTTAGCTGAACGTTGATATATCAGTCAGTCAGTTCTCTAGATATAGCGGGGGACAATCATTAACAATAGGTGCACCGCTTGATCGTTTGACTTTCATTAAAAACCCTGAGGATTTCTATAATGAAACGTATAAGAATACAATCTACGTCCCCCAAACCCTTCGTTGGTTAATGATTTAATAAAAACCGAGACATCGTAATCACATATCACTATTCCGTTTATGTTTCTAAAGTATTTACTAGACCAAGTAACTTCATGCTCAAAATGAATATTCCAAAATTATACTAAGCGGCTATTTGTTTTGTTTTTTTAATGTGAAGTCGTAGAACAAATGGCTTGTGCACTGCCTTGACGCGAACTGAAGTGGAAGAAATGTTCTGACGTCTTCATTTCAGCTTAATAAAAGCGCAGGTCAGATCGCAGATTCGTTAGACCATCTTGAGACTTTCAACAAGGTTTGCAATACAAAAACACTCTTTAATTTACTTTGTTTGCTTATCCTAGCCTAGCATTTAGTAGTACTTAGTACTTACTGTAAGACTGTGGATTTTAGATTCGATATGCCAAATAGTCCAAGTAAATTATTTATCTAAAGAATTAGATATTTGTTTTCGTGTCTGCATAAAATGGAAGATGACCAACGTTAAAACCACGTGATAGCAATACCTTTCTTGGCGATGTCGAATTAAAAAGCTCGTCTTTTATTTTTTTTCAGATGTTGAATAAGCATGTTATTTATGGCCTCGCTACGGTGTTCTGCTTCTGGTGGGTTATGATGTGTGTGAACGCATCAAACTTCCGTTGTAAGCTGAAGCGTTACTCACACAAAGCCATGCAGACCGACCTGAATGGACGACGATGCTGGGATGAGGTGAAGATTGGTTCCTGCTGGGGATACTGCTTGTCCTATGAGGTAACAGATTTCTACTGCTAATCTTCGAATTGTTAGTTAATGAGATAATGTTCGGATCCTTGCCCCTTGAATGTTAATGACATTTGTAGATGCAAATACGCACTTTAAGAACATTTTCAATTTCTTTAAATTAAAACTTTAATTTTGAAAATTTTATTGAATACCATTTAAATAGAGTTCTTTTTTTTGTAAAATACACTTTCATTAATCAATTAAGCAATCCTCTTAACGACTTACGACTTGACTTAACGAAAAAACGAACACCACTTTAATATATTTATTCTAATATGTTACACAACATTGTAAAATATTGTGCGACGTAAGATTGTAATATAAGATGTATTTTGTAACATCGCGCTTGTACTCGTCACTCCAAAGCATAAAATGATTGTGCTATGATATCCCTAAATAACCTTACCCAACTAGATACAATATATCTCGGATCGATATCAGTTTTCCCAAAACTGTAGCCGTATATAAACTAGTTATCACCGCGCCGTATATAAACGAGTTCACACCGCAGTGAAGTACACTTAAACGGTTTCCTTGCAGGGGAGGTATTAGTCAGACAATAGTTGCCGATCGACCCGAGGCTCGGCTCTCCTAGGCACACTCGAATTGGAATGCTAAGCGCGTATTGAGTGACAGCCCAAGCCGGAGTCCCCTCTCGTAGTTCCTTGAGCCCAGTCACTTCATGGAGCGTCCGGCGTCTCGGCGGCCTCCCAATCCGTTTCTACTAATAAAGTAACGGCCCGAGCCGAGGCTCCCGAGGGAGCCCTCGAGCTTAGTTACTGCAAAGAGGTTCAGCCTAAGCGCCCTCAGCGCTCTGCCGCCTCAAACCCGGTGAATCTGTAAAAGCCTCCTCCAGGCTGACAGTGACAAGTCAGTCACAAGAAAAAAAGGGGATGAACCCTATGTAAGCCCTTCGATAAATTCATAGGGGTATTTTTCATTTATCAGAGCAGCTGACTACTAATCAAGCAACTAACCTAATAGTTTATTGCATAAATAAATTGGTTACAGATTTCTCACTGGCAGTTTCCATACAAAGAATCTCACCATCCGGTCTGCGTGCACGGCGAACGCCGCCCCGCCTCCGTCAAGCTACAAAATTGTGACCCTGGAGTACAGCCTGGAACCGATATCTACCACTTCGTCGAAGCCGTTAACTGCAAATGCCAGGTTAAAAATGGTTTTTATGGTTAACCCATGTTTACGGTTCATCGCCTTGCATTTATTATAAAATATATACTTACTAAGTTTTTCGAATATAACAATTGACATTTAAGATGGATAGTGAATAAATTCAAAATAAAAACCCAGTTAGGACTTAAAAGTAATATATAACTTAAAAATAATCATTTCACATCTGTGTGAATGAAATGATTACATTTTCCGGTATGTTGTTTATATAAAATTACGTAAAATCTAACATTTAGTGTAATAACTGTGTAAATCTTTAAAAAAAACGAGCTTACTTAACGTACTTACTTGTAGTGTAACCGACCTTATTAGGAAAGTAGATCCAGAGAAAATTTTCTTATATTTTTTTACTGGTCTTAATATAAGTAAACAGCGCACCAACTATCATTTATGTCATGACAAAAATGCGAATAGACATCGGAACTTCAGAAATAGCCCGGGTTTTCCATGTGTCCACCAAATATCTCTTGTTGGCGCGGAAAAAAAATAACTCAATATTGTCCTTTCTAGGTGTGTTCGTCTGAAGATACAAGTTGCGAGTGGCTACCTCCTGACTCTTCCCTGCTCGACGGACTTATCCTACGAGAAGAATTAGCTGAAGAACTAGAATAAATAAATCATGAAAACCTTAGTTGGCTTACTAAACTATGGATGAAACTTAATATGGCTTGTAGTTGTTTACATTATTTGTAAGTTACACTTTTCAATAAAAACTTTGCTCTAACAATACATACATTTCTTTTTTTCATTGCCCTTTAATACCTCAGAAAAAAATCTGGAATTCCCAAAATCAAAACTGGATAAAGTTTTACTTCATCTATGCGGTCTGCAACTGTATGTAGTTTCAGAACTATTAACTTTTGTTACCTTACGTTAGATATCCGCCCTAACCCAGAGGGGTAAGCAGAGATTACTGGATTTCCATTGGATTTCCATTTGGCGCGATCCTAGCCCTCTCGCTTCCTCCACTCGTTTATCTACGCAAACATGCTCATGTCGGTTACGGGTATTATTAGCCTTATATCGCCTTTCTTTAGTATGTCACTAATCTTATTGATATAAGTTCTCCTTGGACGTCCCCTGCCAAACCTGCCACTCACTTTTGCACAAATTTGTTTCGTTACTCGTTATTCATTATTCCTTTTAACATGCCCGAATCACCGAAACATACCTTTCTCAATCTTAGTCACAACATCCACTTATAACTTACGCTTTTCACTTATAAGGTTATTTGTTACAACATTGTGTCGTTATTGCCAGACGTGCCTTCATAGACACATGCTGGCTCCTCTATCGTACTAAAAGCCCCATTCATTTTATTTCCCGTATTCACTCCTCGTTCAAAATCTTTAACGTCTACTACATACATCCTGAAGTCACGAACTCTTTTACCCGTTCAACTGCTTTACCGTTAACATTTATATATTTATGTACTGTTACTGTTATTTTTTTCGTTTTGTCTACATTCATCTTCATACCTCTACCTTCTAATGAATCATTCATTACATTCAGCATAAATTGTAAGTCCTCCACCTGTGATGCAAATACGACCGGGCTATCGGCGTACAAGAGACATTTTACAAGTAGCTCATCCATCTTTAATGCACAATATTCGTCTTTCAAGGCTTTCAAACAATCATCAATAAAGAGCCACAGCCATGTAGTGATACTAAATTCTTAATTTCATAATTTTTCACAAATTCACTGGAATTTAGTATGTTATTTCCAGACAAATAATTTATTATTGAGCACCAGTATCACCAAGCACCACTACTTCTGTCTTCAAGCAAATGAGTTTTAAAATGAAATTAAAAAAATAACTTTGCTGTGGCTATGATCATCTGTCGTCCGTCAGGGTTACTAATTTAGGGGTTTCCCCCAATTTTTTGACATAAGGGCAAAAATCTAGGCACCATTTATTATTCATATTTTTTTTGGTTATTTTTGACTGGAGTTGTCCAAGCAAATATTTTTAAAAGTCGGTAACACAGTCGTCCGTCATCAAGTTGTCGTTGTACTCGTCTGTACTCTTTGGTCGTCTGCTGAAACAATTTGTGGAAAGAGTATTGTGTTACTCGGTCTTGTAATTCAATTAAATTTTAATAACAATTAAGCAAAATAATACTTGTTCTCTATACAGTGTTTTGTAATAAATTTATGAACTACATAGTTATCATGTGATTCATACACAAGAGAAAGCTTTGAAAATAAGTGTTATGGAAAACATCAGTCATGTATATCTTTTGTGCGATTATTGCTTTCTGCTTTTTACGTGAAAGTTGTACATTGAATACCGATAAAACCGACTCAGTTCCAATAATAAAGAGAAACTTAACACCAGAGCGAAAAGGATGGAATATAAATCTTAATATTTATTTTACAAAAACACTTCCGTCAATAATACGAAAACCACCAGGTACAGATGTCCGACTCAGATGTGAAGCTATAATGAATTTCACTAAAGTGGAGACTTTCACGAAGTACAAGGAAGGCATTGAGACGTCGTTAAAAGAAGCTCCTCCTGACTACATACAACAAAGACTAATGAAAAATTTAAAAGCTTATTGGCTTAAAGACAACCGAATGCTCTTAAAAAACGAAAGAATGAATATTTCAACAATTATAGATAAAACAAATGGCACAATAGGAACAAGTATTAAATTGAAAAATATAGATTTCACTGATGAAGGTAACTATTCCTGTGTTATAAAACAAAATCATGAAAAAAAATTGACAACAAAATTAGAAATTAAAAAGAAAATGGGTGATGTTCAAAACTATGAATTGCCTACTTATACACCTTTATTTTCCAACATTGGGGTAAGCGATGAGTTTGAAATAACTATTAAAACTACTCCAGAGCTGAAGTTTGAAGATATGACTGTTGACAGCAGCTCAAAGCCCCAAAATTTATCTGTTCCTCGGAAGCTAGAGGCATTGTGTCAAGAATATGTTGGTACTGTTTGCCAAGCACATTTAAAAGATCAGTTTGTGTACATCCCTTATGATACAACACAGGCTATCCTAGAAGACAAATTATCAAAAGCCATAAAAGTCACCAAGTTTTCAAAAGATATAAGTTCACATTGTGAAGGGTATGCTGTGCCAAGTCTCTGTTACTCAACATTTCCAATCTGTAGAGACCCTGCAACTATAAATAAATATTTCATTGAAGAAGCAAGAAAATTGTTAAATTTACCAAGTGATCATGAAGCTGTTGATTTGCCAGAAATAGTATTTGAGAATTTGCCTAAAGGTTTTGTACCAAATGCAAAATCTAGTAAGAATTCAACATCTAATATTTTTAATTACCGTTATAATTCCACAGTACTTAGAAGGGTTTGTAAACAAGACTGTGAAATATTAGAAAATGAGCTGTGTCAAACTGAATATGCTATTGCTAAAAGACATCCACACATTGGTCAACAGTTGATGCTGGAAGAGTGCCAGGACTTGCCAGAAGATGACCCTGACTGCTTGAAAATTGATATAGGTACAATGATGGCATCTGATGATGAATGCTACTGGGAAGATGGTAGTGGATATTTAGGGAGAGTAAATGTTGCTGGTAATGGAATGCCATGTGTAGAATGGTCCATGCAGCTACGTGTAAAACTCTCCGACTACCCTGAACTCACTGGAAAACATAGTTATTGCAGAAACCCAGGTAGCCTTAATACTCAACCTTGGTGTGTTGTGGATAAAGGTGACAAAAAGACAGATGTACAAATCTGTGACATACCCAAATGTGCACATAAAATATGGATATATATTGTAGTTATATTTTTACTTGCGACTTTGATAATTATCGGATTTGTTGCCTGTCTCTGCTATAGACATAAAAATAAAGGCAATGCAGCAACAATTAGAGATATTAATCTACCAAATGCTGATAAAAATATTTATGGTAACTCCAGATTAAATTCTCCTATTGAAATGAATGAACTATTGAATAATCAAAATATTAATAATCAGCCACATTTGACCAGGAGTGTGAGGGGCAATGGTGTTCTACGCGTTCCTCAATATTCTTTATCACAAATTAAGTTTTTGGAAGAACTTGGTGAGGGAGCTTTCGGTAAAGTTTATAAAGGAGCTTTGAAGAAAAATGGGGAAACACAGTATGTTGCTGTAAAGGCTTTAAAAGAAAATGCTTCAGCAAAAACACAAGCAGACTTTAGACGTGAGATTGATTTGATTTCAGAACTTAGCCATGAAAATATTGTCTGTATAGTTGGTGTTGCACTTAGGGAAGAACCGTTGTGTATGCTATTTGAGTTTATGGCTCGAGGGGACCTTCATGAATTTCTTATGGGCAGAGCTCCTCCATCTGGGAAGGGATTGCCACCTATGAGATTATTAAATATTGCGTTTAACATTGCGTCAGGCATGCAATATCTTGCCTCACATCACTACGTCCATAGAGACTTAGCAGCTAGGAATTGTTTGGTCTCTGATGATTTTATAGTGAAAATATCTGATTTTGGTCTTTCAAGAGATATTTATAGTTCAGATTATTATAGAGTAAGTAGTTTAGTCATTATCTTTTTTTATCTTATATCTTTCAATTTATGAGATGATTCATTAAACCACTCCCACATTCTTTGCTTTTAAATATTAATATCTTATAATTTGTAATGTTTATCATTATTTTGTTGTATTTTTTTAGGTACAGTCTAAAAGTCTCTTGCCAGTTAGATGGATGCCACCAGAATCAATATTGTATGGAAAATTCACAACAGAAAGTGATATATGGTCTTATGGAGTAGTGCTATGGGAAATATACAGTTATGGGCTCCAACCTTATTATGGGTAAGGGGTAAAATAATGAATGTGTAAAGATTTGTGGTTTATATTTGAGACTAATATTTTAATTTGGTATGTGCACAATATAACTTGGCTTACTATATCACATAATAATCTTTGTGACAGTCCTTAGTGGAGGCCTGGGGCCAACAGGGGATGTCGTGTAGCTGATAATAATTATGATATCAATCTCAGTACCAGCTCTTCGATTTTTAATAAGGAATGGATGGGGGGGGGAATGGGTAGTAAAAATCCTGGCAATACAACTGCAACTCATTTGCTTGATGCTGGGTGCCTGTAGGTAGCTATCACTTAACATCAGCTGAAATGCAAAAAAAAACGTCCAAAAGTAGTATCATTATTGTGCATTTTGGAAACATTTGAAGCAGTAAATCAATGGCATTTTTTGATATAATTGCTAAGCCACTTATAATACAGAGGCAGCTAAGCTGGCAAGATTATAGTGATAGTCGAATGTCACTACATTTGTGACTGAAATCTTTATTTAATTATATTTAAGTTTGTGTACATGAAATTGTATGTGTACTCATAAATAGATTGAACTAATTATTATAAAAAGAAAAGATTACATTGATTGTTTCTTTTAGAACTAAGAACCTATTTTAATAATTGTTTCACCAATACAGAGCTCTTCTATCAGTTATGTAGGTTTATTTATCTAACTAGCAAAGCCACACCTGGTTGCGAGTTGAAATTAAAATTGAATGATTTTTGTCTATTAGGTACAGCAATCAGGAGGTGATATCGATGGTACGCGGCGGGGAGTTACTCGCCGCGCCTACAAACTGCCCGCCGCCTATGTACGCACTCATGCGCGAGTGTTGGAAGCACACGCCGCAGCGGAGACCCAATTTTGAAGATATTGTTAACAGGTAACAATTGACGTAAATTTTGCTCTATAAAATCTGGTGAGATTATGAAGTTTGATTGATAGGTTACTGGCCTGATATGTATAGAACCAACAAAAGCTTGTACGAATAGGGCGGATCGACGAGGACTTAAATAGAACTGATGGCAACCGGTGGTCATTTAACATAATGTGAACTGCTTGCTTGTTTCTCATCATCATCAGCATGTATGAGTCCACTTCTGGATATAGGTCTTCCTTAATGCCTTCCACAGTATGCTGACCTCCGTGCACTGTTACATAAAATATTTACTAACAAGCAATACATCATTCATACTTTCAAAAAGGTACCTAATTGTATACTCTATAACAGATAATGTTTAACAGTTGCACTAATAGCTACTTAACTATAACTGATACTTCATCGCTCAGTGGAATGTGTGACGGTCGGCCGCGTTACACGATCTATTAATAATTACTATGTGTAGAGTAACAGCGTATTTGCTTTCTCTAATACTTTATAACAGGATGGACTAAGATATAGACATGCACATACATTTTATAATTTACTAGCCGCCCCGGTTTCGCACGGGTGCCATACTGATACTAAATATTTGACAGACTGTCTATATACAACATTCACAGCTGTGTCCCTGCATGTTAAATCTGTAATATGTTCTAAAATATTCATTTACATATGCTGTAAAGGGCCATATTGATTTATATAAAATGCACAATGTATTTAAGGTATTTGATTGGATAAGTATTAATGCTACATTGCTTAAAATTTCTTCGTAAATAAGCCATTATTCCTCGTAAAAAGTGTAGGATAAAAAACGGTTATTGTGGAATTATTTTTGTTAGGGATAATCTCTATGACTTAAACATATACCATCGAGGACCTTTTTAATGCATACAATGCTGTAGAACATTATTTTGATCTATCCCGTAGCGTTCAGCCAGCGTTTGTAATGAAAGTGCAAAAAAATGTGTTTATTTACGAAATCACATTATAAACCTATAGAGGTTTATTTTTTATTATTAATTATAGAATTATCAGTGTTTCTCTACTATATTATGCATGTACTATACATACAAACCTTCCTCTTGAATCACTCTATCTACTAAAAAACCCCGCATCCAAATCCGTCGCGCAGTATTAAAGATCTTAGCATACATAGGAACAGAGACCGCAAGAAGCGACATTTTTATACTATGTAATTTGCTAATATTATAGAAAAAGTTGAAAATTAATTATACGCCACAACAACCATGTAACTTGTAACCATGTTATTTCAGAATACAAGATTGGATACAAGTAGGCGGTTGCCCAGAAGTTGCTCCATCGGAGTCAGGAAGCTCTTGTATCCACAGACCCTCTACGTCCACTAAGGATCTACAAGAACGAGCTCCTCTATTACCACCACATTGTTCCTCCTCCAACGGTTCCTTAGCAACTGGGAGCTTAAAGAAATTCAGTGCAGCCAGTTCGAGTTCGAAGGTAACCGACGACAATCGGTCAACTTGCAGCGAAGTGCCACCTCTTGCGCCGAAATCGAAGAAACATAGCTCCGGCTCTCTCATAGACGCAGATAAGGTAGGCACCAGAGACACTATTGTAAGAATACCCAACACACATTACAGTAATGATATTTAATCACGAATGTTTCATTTTGTCATTGACTTTATAAATTTAAAACAAGCATGGGGGATATCGCAAGTATTACGATTCATAATATTGGACATGTTTCTTATACAATTCTGACTTGCCTCTGGATCCGCCATGTGACACCAATGGAAAAAATATTTTTTTGTTTAAATCAATCACACAAGATTGTATTATTAAAAAACCTACCATAAAGTACATTCCATGTTTGTAAATGTATATTTACTAGGCTCTGAATGTTTTTCTGCCACTGTACTTACAAATAAACTTCCAATAGTGTTAGTGAAAAATGACATAAGACATTGGATATGAAAGTATTAACTATTTTTGTTCCTACCTTTATTTTTATATTAAACTGGTCGGGATTCATGTTTGGGATAGTTGAGGAATGGCAAATGTTTGTTAGGATATTTTTACCAATACAGCTCCCATAATATATTTATTTTTTTAATTTACTCAGCATGTACATTATTATTTTTTCAATGTTTCTATATCTATAATACAAAAATTCAGTCTAACAATTTCTATTCCCTTGCTGATATAGCCTTAATGTATGTCCAATGCTTTAATTTATTTAAATATTATGTTTTTGTTGTGGGAAAAAGAACATAAAGATTGCATGAAGTAAATAATCTGTATCACACTAAGAAGTAACTTTTTTGAAGAAACCATTTTAAAAATAACAACCTTTGTAATGGCGCTGTTTTCTGTATTATTTAATTCAGTAGGAATACTAATTATTCCTTATATTTTAAGTTATTTGCCTGTCTATTTAAATCACAAGTTATTTATAATTTTAAAATATTATTCTTAGTTATAGGATATTCAAGACACTACAAAAATTTGCCAATTTTTGACTAAAAGGTGCCTGCAAAATACATTTTGTAAGTAAATATTTTTGAGTTCGCAGTAAAATAGCAAACCTGTATATATATAAATTATGCGTCTAAATTATTTCATATGTTTGTACAAACATTGAATCGTTGTATTTGCAAATCAAATCTGCCTTTAAATGTACCTAAATTATGCCCTTAGATTAAATAAATAAAAGATATAGATTATACCACCTCGTTCTGCAAGATTTAATTTATTAGCTACAGCTATTAGTTTTATTTATGTTTGTATAAGTACCATTAAGTGTTAACTTTAAGCATAGGGATATAAGATGTTATTATAATTGCTATATCATTATGATAAAATAGTAATGAATCAGAAATATACTAAGACACGGTAGTATTAGAAACTACATTTGTCATTTTTAATATGATTTGGTGTTTTTTTTTTGTAAAAAATATAAAACATTAGTATTTAAATGCAATTAATTTGTTGCAAACTTTTTTTTACATATATGCATGTATTTTAAAATGAATTGAAATGCCTCTCCCGGCTTCGCGATGGGTAAGCTCTGAAATAACTGAACTGATTATGATATTTATTAAGTTATAAGGTAGCTCCATCACTTAGAAGTAACATCAGAGTCCCTTTAATTATTAATGTCCAATATTGAAAATTCCCGGCCTTAATAGTTACAGAAAGTTTTATCCTTAAAGAAAAAGCAAACAAGCAAACACTGCCAATCTTAATTATAACAAAAATATGTTTATCTTGTCTGTGTGTGGATTTAAAAAAAATGAATTCATACAATTTAATGAATAGTTGAATATTGCAATGCCATTACATATAGCATATTTTTCTACGATGAAAAAATGCTAAAATTATTTGAGAGTAATGGTTGTGCTATTAATAATTAAATCACTTAAAGATAAGGAATGTAATTTGATGTAATGAAAAAAAAATTGTAACGTTTTTGTCCTATTTACTTTTATTGTATTCTTGCCAGTATTGTGGAGATGTTTTCTTAGCATATAGATTTTTTTAAACAATATTATTTAGATGGAATTGTTTCGTTAAAGTTTCTACCTTCGCCTTTATATACTTTTGTAAATTTAAAGAAAATTTATAGTACATTTTGTACTTGCCAAAGACTCTTTTGTATGTGATACATTTACTTTTTTTTACTTAGATTTAATCTGCATTTCTACGGTGTTTATTTATAAAGAAATGTTCGAAATATTTGGTTATTTCATTTATTTACATATAAAAATTGAATTGAAAATTATAATGAGTTAACAATGTCTTATTAATTAATGTATTAGCTGTCGCTAACATCCTCAGGTTTGACTCTTTTGTTTATTAAGTATTCGCCATGGACCTGCATATGTACTTTTAGGTTAGAATTGCTCGTAAAACTTCTTTGGCAAATTTTACAAACGTATGGCCGTTCTCCTGTAAAAAGAAACAAAATATTTAGAACCTTATCAGTATGAGTGTAAATGTTCGTTTGCAAACTAACGAACTTTTATAAAAGTATTAGGGTTTTGTTTCAAAAGTTTTATAGTAGATGAGCCTTTGCTGAAATAGTATAATATTTCTTATTAGACAACAGACCTAAGAGATCTCCAGAGGAACGCACCGGAGCCCCCTGCACAGAGGCGTGTTTATCTATGGTGTAGGGTGTGCGTAGCGTCTCGGCAATCTCAATGAATCTGCACTTACTAGAGGGCGCTAGGGTAACGATTGCACTAACATGGGCTTAAGTAAAGTAAAGTTAAGACGCCTCTGCCCCTGCGCTGAGGTCGCAAATATATACCTATTAATTTGAGGGATCTTAAATAAGATGTCGAATACCTAAATATAAGTGACCATTGTCGCCAGCAACAAAAACCTCTGTATAAGGAGGAAAATCAGTAAAATAATGTCATGAGTTCTATTGTAAATTTGGCTTGTTACCTGTATGCGTGCGGCGATGTTTTATCAACACAGAAGCGGAGTAAAACTTGGCGGGGCAGTACTCGCAGTGCTTGGTTCGGTTGCCGTCGTGTCTGTCGTAATGAACTTGTAATGTTTTCTTGCTCTTGTAGGAGGCAGGGCAACGCTCGCACTTGTAAGGCCTCTCGTTGCGATGCGATTCCAAATGACGCGACATCTGCAATAATAGATTTAAAAACAATGGATTTGAAACTTCGTTCAATGGAGTTAGCCAGCATCAGCTGTACTGGTGATGACCTTCGAGAGAAGAGTGGAAAAGCTGATGCTAGGCTAGTTCGTATGTAATATGGTGTTTATGTAAAAAGCGATTAACAAACAGGCCACCGCATCCAGTATGTGACGCCTCTAACGTACAGTCTGTCCTACATTTGTGCGGCCTTATTTGTACAGTGGGCAATGTTGCCACACTATATTCCTAATTAAAAAATTTATTAATTAAATTTAATTTTACTATTAAATAAATAATTAAAGTAATTAAAATTAAAAAAAATAAATTATTGTACAACTACGGCGCTATCACGTCGTCGGACCCATCCAACCAATCCCGCACACTCATCAGATATTGTACGCTGCTGCCGACATATCTTTTGGATTCAATATAAATTAAAATCCCTACCATTTCCAATTCATGTGGGTTCGGCACAGTATGAATGATCATACTGTGTAGGTTTTGGCTACAGTTTTTACGCCCGGCCGCCAGCCTAACGCCAACCCTCCACGGGACTTAATATAAAATAGTAATAAATCTTACTCTTGCCCCTTTGGTTATATTCTTGCCACATATCGGACACAGCTTGGACTCCTGTTTACATATATGTTGGTCATGTTTTTGTTGATTTTGAAACACTCGACTGCAGTTTTTACAATACACCCTCTTTGCTGTATGTTTTCTTAATTTATGATCCTGAAGTATACAAAGAATAGAAATAATCTCAGATGTACTTCTTCCGAAAAAATAACAAGTAGCTGTCACTATTGACAAGACACATACTTCAACAAAATAAATTAAATAATAAAACATAGCATTACTGTTATAACTAAAAATATGACTATAATGAAGAGGTTAACGGAGAAAGAAACCTTTCTTCCTGTTTATCTCCTCTATCCATTAAAGGTGGGCAACCCGACTGCAAGTCGTTTGTATGTCTATGGAGTAGTTCTCACTTGATGTCAAGTGAACCGCTTGCTTTCAAAGAGAAGTATAAGTTACTTTGCTTCATGGTACAATAGTTTGCAGCAAGTCTATGTATGTCACTACAGCTTGTACTATGTTACCCTCAGTCCGCTGCTATATTTGCTTGAATAACCGCAAATATCACAAACATAACCTTTATAATTTGTATGTTTTAAGACATGTGTTTTTATTTTCAGTTTGGTGTTAAATCTGAAATAAAAATATGGGAATACATTTCTTTAAAATCATTTATCACATTCATTATTTGTTCAATAAAAAATATATATGAGTTGTTTTTAGCTCTAGATTTACTTACAGTGCCAGTAGTAATTTCAATTTATCACTTCACAAAAGTGGCAAGAGCTATGCCCATCGTAATACACCGGGCACAACAATTTAGCTATTTTATTAATCTTATAAGCATACACATCGTAAGATAAACTTCGTAGGATAAGAACAAACCGCGTTTCTTACATAAAACATTGAATCCTAATTTGATGGTTCTTTACTTACGATTTGGAACAATAGTCACAGATGAACTCTTTATTGGCATGTACTCCCCATATATGTTTCTTTAATTTTCGCGGCGTGTCAAAGCTTTTTTCGCACTGGCTACATTTTAGTTTCAAGTTCTGAAAAAAAAACGATTAAAAACTTTTATAGAAGAATTTATAAGCAGAAGACCACTTATCCTTAGAAGTCCCTTAAAAACAGTACAGCATTTCGATGTTCTACTGTATTTTAAAATTTTCGTATACAATGAGGGAAGTCACTTCAAGCAACTTTAATTAGACTAAATTATAAAATGTCTTAATTGTTAGTAATTATTATTGTCATTACTATTAAACTGTTACTGGTCCTAAACTTATTTTAAATTTGTATTTCTTGTTTTATTTACATTGGGTATTATTTTCAATGATTTTTATGGAAATTTTAAAGAACGACCTTACGTTCTTCAAAATTTCCAACTAGTTTAGTTCGAATACGAATTTCCTCCTGCATCACTTCACTTGCTCTGTGATCACTTTTTTTCAGTTTCTTTGAAATAAGTTCCTTGTTGCTATGTTGGATATATATATATTTATATATTATATTAAATAATCTGCAAGCCAAGTTTCATAACATTTTTTTTTGGTTTTAAGGCATTTTAGTGGAAAAAATCTCAAAGAAAATTGAAATAGTTCTGTTTCTGGTCTCACATTTTTAAATTTGGACTAATAATTGTTGTCTGAATATTGATAAATAGCCAGTGTTAAATCGTTTTTATATCTTAGAAGAAAAAAAGTAGATTTAAATTGATACTTTTTAAATCAATTTTTGATGGTGCATGTTTTACTTATTTTGAAAAAGCTAAAAAACGATTACTCAAAAATGGCATGGCTACTTTTGCATAATGCATATAAGTTAAAATTATGACTTATTAGTGGTACCCTTTTACGTATCTCATATTTTCTACACACCCATGTTTTCCAATTCGTTCGTATAATCAATACTCTATGCATTAGTTAAATATTTATAAAAAAAAATTGGCCATTTTTTTATAGCCAAACAGTATTGCATGTACAATTCAGCCATGGCACGAATATGGGCTGAGACATTAGACTTAGAGAATATATATCTTAGCACAAGCTATAACTTCATTTCAAATGGTTTTTTTTTATGTTAGAAGGTGGCAAACGAGCAAGCGGATCACCTGATGTCAAGTGAGCGCCGCCCATGAACATCCGCAACAGACAAATGCGTGGCAGATGCGTTGCCTACCTTTAAAGGACAAAGGAGGGCATAGTCAGGAAACAGGATAATTCCTTTCCCCCGTTAACTCCCTCCCCATCCTATCCTCTTCCCCTTCCCGTCCTATCCTTATGAGGAAAGGGTGGGAAGGGGAAGAGGACTAAAATTAGGCCTCCGGCACCTCACTCATCAGACGAAACACAGAGTACTTCTACTTCACGCCTGCTTTCTGTGAGGTCGTGGTATTTCACTGGTCGAGCCGGCCCATTTGTGCAGCAGATGTTGTTGTTGTTGGGCTCTACCACTGTTAAAAAGGTTGTAAGTTAACACACAATTTCCTAATAGAAATGAAAAAATCAAGGAAAAGCAATATTTTTTCATTTATTATAGCTAAATTATTATATTTAGTACTAGTCCCAAAATTGTTGAACAGAAACACTTCACCAATAATACATACATTACCATTATAATGCATTCTTCTATAATGATACTCCATAGAAATTTGAGTGATATAATGTTTGTCACATAAATGACATCTCCTTTGACTTTGTGGTATATGCTTGAATCTATGACTTAGTATTTCCGGCCACTCAATAAAGGTTTCATGACATATTTTACACATTTTATCATTTTTATGATCTTCCAAGTGGCCATACAATTCCATTTTGTCTTCATATGACGCTTTACATATACCTGAAAGTTTGTTCATTTTAAAGCTTTATTACTTTTTTACTTCTACTTACATATTTTTGAAAAATTATGTATCTGCTAAAAGTATATTAATTGATTGAAAGTTTTTACAAGGAAAAAAACACAGGTGTCAAGGACTGGGAACAGAAGTGAAAATGCAAAACAGGTGGTAGAGCATGGCAATACTTACAAAGAAATAATAAACAAAAATAAACCCTTCTATCTTAACAATCAAAATGAGAAAATAAATGAAAAAAATTTAAAACTGTTCCACATTCAAATAAGTGTGTTGCTGACCCATGTTGTTCACGGAAGTCTTTCCCCTACCAAATATTGTATAATGCGACAGAAGTTTTCACTCATGTAGTATTTTTAACATTTTGGATATTACCACATAATTTTTTTAAAGTTGGCTCTGTAGTCTGCTCCAGTTTAATTTCTTGTTTCGTTTTTAGTTCATTTTCATTTTTAACAGACTGCTTAATTTTTACTTTATTTTCACTTCTAGTCAGCTGCTTCACTTTTACTTCATATTTAGTAGGCTGCTTCATTTTTACTTTATTGACATTTTTAGCAGGTTGTTTATTTTTTATCTTTCTTAAGGTTCTTTGTGATTCATTCACCTTATCTAAATATTGAAAAGTTAGTTATAAATTATGACAATTATAATTGGACTGTGAGCTTTTGATTCAACATATTAAATATACCTTCAGAAGCAACATTTGTTATAGGCAACAATTTTATTTCAAATGTTTCACCAATTTCAAATCTATTATTTTCATGAATGTTTTCATAGACAACAGAAATAACAGATTCTTCCTTATATTCATGCTTTACATCACTATTACCACAAATTTCAATGGGTATGGTAACACTTGGCTCATCTTTACAAACCTGTATAGAAAAAAATAACCACTGTATGTTTTAATAATATAATGCTACTTACTTGTTACTTGCTTCTCTGATATAATTGATATATATGTATATATATATAGCTGGGGAGTTTAAAGTTGAGATTTAATGTTCTTTACTGTTTAAGCTATGCAAAACCGATACACTATTATTCAGTTAGCAAGGACCTCCAAAGTTGCTCCAAAGCCCCTTGCATGTTATATAGGATGTATAGTGTGTTCCTTTTCAATGGCAGAGGAAGCGTGAAAACCACTTTCGCATCACCCCCCTTCAATAAAAACCAGCAAGTCTACTGAGCAAACCATAAAGTCTACTGAGAATAGGACTACTGCCATTTCTCCTGGTATGTTCTAAAAGACAATTAATAGGAGATCTCAAAAGAAAGGCTAGACCACCTTCTATTTTAATAAACAAACAATTCTTGGTTTTGCTTTCCAATCAAATCTCCTTGAAAAGGCATATGTACAGTTCTAAAAACCTCAATAATTGTAATACAAACCCGTTTCATATATTTGAGTTTGTGTATTTGGGGCATATGTAAAGTAGACAGTAGGCATGTTAAAGATTTTGAATGAAGAGTGAATGCAGGAAATAAAATGAATGGGGCTAGAGGCTATATATAGAATTTCGCACATAAGACTTACATAATTAAAAATGGCAAACTCACGTTTTTCAGAACCGATTCCGACGTAATACATCTAGTCCTAAAATCAATAAAATAATTAACTGTTTCCCAACATTCACTGCAGATGAGCTGGGACAATTCATCACCTACAGATATCTACAAAAAAGCAAAAATGATGTTTAAATTTTAGCATAGTGCCGAATAAATTATATATTGCATGCATTGCAATGCATATCATTTAAATAATCCAATATCAGTTACATACCTCAAGATTAGTGAGTAAATTATACTTTATAACAAATGGTTCATCTAAACGTTTCATGTCTTCATTAATCATCGCTAAACATGCTCGACATGTCACCATTATTTTTCTGTAATAGTTTTTTTTTGTTCTATTGATTTCGTTGAAATTATGATATTTTTGAGTGAAAACTAGCTTTTGTTTACTGTCAAACTTTTATAGCTTTTAAGTCAATGATATTTAGTACAATAGAAATGTTATAGGCATACAAAATAATTGATCAAAAGTGTGTTAAATGCCAAAGAAATTAACAGAAAAATTCACATTTTCGTTCATCACATTTTTTTTTATCATGTAATTAAAATAATAATAAAAAACAGGTCAGGTTATGTCTCAATGTCATATGTCATCACTCATCAGTACTGTCTAGTTTCTAAAGGTTTTTAATTTAACGTTTCTAATCTAATATCTGTCACAGAGTAGGTATTCAGAGCTTTTTCAATTAAGAATACTTATGTATGTAGTAACTTATAATCTGTTACGGTCCAATCGAAGCCAAGCCACAATTATTGAACAACACGAAAAAGCATACAATATTGTTTTTGAAAGCATTCGATTCCGACACATTTTGTATTTATTGGTAATTGGTATTAAAAAAAAATGCCTGTTGTACGCTATAGTAGTTGGTAGTTGCTAACATTGCATCATTCGTTCTTCGTTCTATCGTATTTAATTTGCTCTTTGTATCATATTGTAATATGTTCGATCATTCATTCGGAGGGCGGACAGAACGTCAAATTTATGTCGTAATATTGATTGTGCAATGAATCTGTGTTTATTTGATGATATTATTGAGTTGTCATACTTATCCAAACCTTGGAGAAATAAAAACGATAATGTGTTGATTTAAAATTTATATGCGGACCTTGATGTTTAATTTTTTCAATAATAATTTTACGAAAGGGAAACATAGTTTTGGTATATATTTATCGAGTCAATTATAACGAATAAATTGTAATTATGGTGGAGAACGGTGGTTCCAGCGGTGGAAGCGAGAGTCCTAATGCGACGTGTGCCCGGTCAGGGTTGTTGGAGACGTTGGTACGAGGTGTCTGGTATCGAGTGCATTGCTCTCTCGAAGATGATTACTTAAGCGTATCATTGGACGATGGGTACGACGCAACCACGACTCTAAATGGAACATTGAATAACAATAATGTAGAAACACCAAATAGTGACTTCACAGAGGTGCCTGAAGCTATCGCCAATCAGAAACGCCTTGTGCAAGTTGTAAAATCAGACAATAATGGTTTAGGTATATCTATAAAGGGAGGCATAGAGAATAATATGCCTATATTGATATCCAAAATTTTTAAAGGCATGGCTGCTGACCTTACTGAACAATTGTATGTTGGTGATGCTATTTTGTCAGTTAATGGTGAAGACTTAAAAGATGCAACCCATGAAGAAGCTGTAAAGGCATTAAAAAGAGCAGGGAAAATGGTGCAGCTAGAAGGTAAGAAGATAAAAGGCTCATTAACATATCTGTGCTAGACGGTATTATCTTTGTTCAAACATATTCAGAGTACATGCATTCATAGATGTAAGTGTTTGAAATTGAAATGACCTTTTAATTAGGTTCAAAGTAATTATGGTTGGTGCTTGAACCGTCTTGTAGAATAAATTTCTTTCCTAATCTATCTAATATATCTAGTTATATCAACAATTATTTTCAGACAAGGTTTAAAAAAATAGAATGTAACAGGAATGTGTGTGTTATAAGTATATAGGTTGTCTTAAAATTCAATGGTTATAAAATCCAAATAATTATATATTGAACTGTGGATGGTATCATAGTGCGAATTGAGTTTAATTCTGGTAGGATTTATTTCAATATAAACAAATATTTATCTTCACTCTATACTGTCAGGTCTCTTGTTCTTGTGGTAGAGAAGTACATCTGTATGTATGTATCTTATTCCTATTCCTATCTTCACCCTATATCCAAGACAAAGGCTAAAAACACTAACATAACTTTTAGTTGTGTAACTTTTCGGTGTAGTTATGGATGTTTGTGAGCAACACATTCAGGGGATCCGAAACTAAAAATAAGAACCACATTTTCAAGTGAATCCTTGTATAATGTAAGAATGTACTTTAACAATTCTAGTGAAATACCTACGTGAAGTGACCCCATACTTCCGAAAAGCGTCAATCATCAGTGAAGTGGGGTGGGAGCTGCAGCGCGGATACATGGCGGAGGCGCCACCCTCACCGCCATCACCCAGGCGTCGGCGAGCGGATACCCGCTATGTGCCACTGCTCATGGCTTGTGTGGCTAAGAACCTTCGGCACCATGATCCAGGTGATTTTTTTGCGCTACCATTAGTCCTATTTCTTTGGACCCCACAACAACCATAGACAAAGCTATTAGCCAGAAGTCATGGTTTTCAAACAAATAATGGGTTTAATTGTTATAATTTTGTCCATAAGTGGATGGGACATGTTGCTTCAGTCTATTATACTTCGTCAAAAACACATTATACATGTCATTTAAGAGTAGCGACTTGATGTATAATTATTTCAAAACATTGAATTTGATACATATGAGGTAACAGGTGATCATATTAAACTTATTACACCTGTATTAATTACAGCAAAAACCACAGAGCGTGGTAGAAGGTAATATGATGCTATCTGCGGCTGCTATATTTTTTTATTTCTACATGAATATTACTTGTATTTACCAACCGGGTAGCCGTTTCGGAATCTATAGGGAACATACATAAACACATCGCCTTTTATATATGTAGATAATTAAGCTTATTATGTTTCATAGACAATTCACTCCTCATTGAATTCAACTGTGTATATCATATAAATTTAGATTGTATCGGGAATAGCGCCGCTTTTAAAGAATATATACGTATTATGTAAAATATAAACATTCAATTTATAAAGTGAATAAATAAAAATGAATGAAATGCTATTAGAAAATTAACAGTGGTAGAGCCCGCAACAATAACATCTGTTACACGAATGGGCCAGCTCGTCCAGTGAAATACCACAACCTCACAGAAGACAGGCGTGAAGTAGAGTAGCTTGATGAGTGAGGTGCTGGAGGCCTAATTCTAGGTCTCTCCCCCTTCCCACCCTTTTAAGGAAAGGATGGGAAGGGGAAGAGAACTTGACGGTGGAGGGGATGTATAGGAATTGGAAATAACAATTTTCTTTTTGTCCCCTCTCTGTCCAGTAAAGGTGGGCAACGCATCTCATTAGTTAGTTGCAGATGTCTATGGGTAGCGATCATTTGACATCGGGTAAACCGCTTGCTCGTTTGCCACCTAGTATTAGAAAAAAAAAAGGATTTTGGATTAGATTTTGTTGTTTTATGTTCATAGAGGAGCGTATAATTGAGTTGTACTCGCCGGACGGCGTGCATGCGTTGGCGCTGCGTGCGGGGTGTGCGGGCGCTGCGGCGGGCTGGCACCGCGCGTTGCACGCGGCTGCCCGCCGTGCTGCGCGCGCCGCTCTAGCCCGCGCGCGCCCTCGGCTTCGCGCGCTGCTCGGCGACGTGCGCTACGCCGGCTGGCTTGCACGCAGACCGCCGCAGGACATCGTAAGTATTTGATTATATACTTTTACTATCTATTACTGTACTTTTACTTTACTATTACTATACTTGCCTCAATATTTTTCAGATGGGAGCTTCAGGCGGATCTGATAGTTCTGACGACTTGGAGGGTTGGGTACCAACATTCGTTGCCATTACAGATCGGGAATTGAGGTAATTTTATTATACATACAATGAGATAAACATAGAAAAAAGTGCACCAACTAGTGAATACCCTGACAATGATAGATGTAGGTCAGCAAACGGGACTGAAAGGCTTTTTGCGAATAAAAACCAAAGTTCCGCGAAATTAATGTAAAAAATAATTCTTCATTGAACCAAGTCAGAGATGGCCTCAATAAATTTCAGCAAAGTCCACCAGAAGAGTGAATGGGCGAATGCTAAATTTGTGAGCGTCTTTCGGTTTCGTACTTAAATTAAGTGCAATCGGTTGGACATATTGCTCTTAGAACTAACGGACTATGGGACCAAACCGTGGGGAAAAACCAAACCGATAGTTGACCGAATGGTTGAAGTACCGACTGTGATGCTTCAAAAGCTTTACGTCCAGCATTGGGTGTTTGTTGGCCAAATATATAAGTTGTATGTCACTAGGCTATACGAAGCTGCGCCTTGGTCAGCGGAGGCATGGTGTGCCCCGACCGAGAACTTCAACCTGGCAGCGACGCGGCTGGCGTGGTGGCGGCGCGGCGTCTCGGAGGAGTCGGAGTCGGGACCCGGGAGTGTGGTGGGGGGTGTGGCCTCGGCGGCACTGGGAGTGCGCGCGGGCACGCCCGCCGGGCTGTGCGTACGCGCGCTGCGAGCCGACACGCCGCATGACCTGGCTGCGGTCGCCGGAGCGTTAGTGGACGGCGCCCACCACGCGGTTAGAGCACAACCGGAGTTCACTTTTCGTGAGTGCTTCAATTTTGTACATCGTATTTTTTACATAATTATATACATCGGATAGAATTTCAAGTCATTGTTACATATTGTTTGTGAATAGTAGCGCCTCCAATGTAAAATTATTAATAGATTATCGTTGGTCTTTCTATTGAACCTGTCGTCAAATATGACAAGATAAAGGTGTACAAGTAAGTGTACAACGTTTTGCTTGGTCGCAGGGTATTGCTTACGCGTGCGGCCTAGATTTGAAGATGACACATTTTCAACAAGATTTTTGACACATCGCTCCGCGCACCCCTGACATCGATATCCTGCCGATACTGCCTGACATAACTGGTCACACCATTCAAATGTTAATTCACGGAAAATGGAAACACTGCTCAAATAGCTCTTGCTTTGGATAATATGAATTAGAAAAATGTATGGGCATTGTTGCTTACACGAATTAATAATTATCAAATATTTGTCTAGGTTGTCGTTACCGAGGCGCGTGTGCGCGTCTGTCTTTGGGCGCGGGCGGTGTGTGCGTGTGGGAGGCGGCGGGCTCGCTGGGCCGCGGTGGCGCGCGCGCTCTTTACCGCCGCCCGCTGCACGCGCTGCGCGCCTCTGCTGATGACGATCGCGCCGCGCTCTGGCTGCACTTCGCTGATGATGACACCCTCGTGAGTATACCCTATTCAATATCCGAAGAAATTGTACAAAGACGTTCTCTGGGACAGCTGGAAGGGTGAGCAAGGGAGTGGGAAGTAAGCCTTAGTAATATAAACCACTACCAAGAGAAGACGGGAACATTCCATGTTGCTTTTTTCAAATTTGTTTTACTGGACCTTCAAGACCTTGAGCCGCATAAACCTTGAGTTCCATTTCTTTTTTTAGCTGTAAAAAGTGTACAATATGGTAGGCCAATAAAATACATATTCAAGGCATTATACACAGGCACAGCGAGCAGATTGCTTGTGATATTCAATGCTTGTAACAATATGGTAATATTTGGAACATTGCTTATTGTAGAACGGATGGCTGATGAGACCAAGAGATTCCAGAATGTTATAGATACCTGCGTACGCCTGAACTTACGATCTGGCGGTCAATCTTTGAGAAAGAGTGCGCGAATTTTTCTTCTCTCTTTACTTCTTCTCTTCTTTCTTCACTCTTTAACCACTTGAACACGATTTCGCGAGTAAAAAATAAATCCTAATCTACGTTTTCAAATGGAATTGGATTTTTGGATCACTTGTTTCTGATTTCGACCGCGATTTAAAAAAACCCACCTCCAGTTGAGAATGAGGGCAATATCAAGCAGTGCATGTGTTTTAACTGATGTTGATGACTATTTATTTGTGGCAGGAGCTGGACATGGAGGGCAGTCCGAAGCCGGCTGTCTTCATCCTGCACAACCTACTGTCCGCGCGCGTGCACTCGCTGCCCGGCGAAGAGCTCGCCAACCCGCTATAACAACACGACGTGTCTGCTACCGCGCCCATTTTGTACAACAAACGCACTAAAACATATAAGTAAGATAAACGAAACAAATTGATGGAAAAACATACAATGTACCTTAACTACGTGTTGCAATGTGAATGGATTACCATGTGACCGTTTCATAGAAGTTACCGCACTCTGTAAAAACCTTTGAATCGTCAGTCATCTTATACGTTCCAATTAATGTTCACTGTCGTATGCCTCAAGAAGGAAAAATTGTAGCTAATGTGGTTAAACGCACATTTGCTGGCCTTTATGATATAAAAAATCTACTAGGTTAAAGTGTTAAGATCCTTTGCAAATTGAAGCCTAATGAGGTAAAGTATTAGTATGCGATTGTTATGAAAATTATTAGGGCAAATAGATCGGGTTTAAATTTAAAAAAGTCAAGATTCATGTTGTTTTCTTATCTTATTTTAAGGCGCACTATACTTAGCATTTTTATTAGCACCTATTGTTACTAACCGTGATAGCTGAGTGGTTTGGTGATTCAATATGAAAGGCCGCAGTCAATTAATCGAATCTCTAACAGCGAATGTGTTTTTATGAAATATTGATTTATAGGTTTGGTAGTTTGACAATAAAAGTGGTGATATAAGGTTTAAAATTACCTCCGAACTGATGGAGATATGTTGTGTGTTTTTATATTTTTGTTTAACGTTAAGAGCCGTCTAGTGTGGACTAAACTTTACAAAGAAAATACCTGTTGAAATCCAATTTTGTAATATCCCATGTCTACCTCTCGATTATGATATTTTGCTTTAACAATGCGATGACAAAAATAATACAAAACTAATTTAATTGTTAAGTATTAAACTAATTGTTTTTATTATATTTTTGACATTTGTGTTCAATTGTAGGCTACGTTGTGGTAGAGGAAGTTAACATTAAAACAATACTTATTAATAAGTTACTTTGTATTTATCAACGCGGGACAAATTACCTTTGTTAGTCTTTATTTATTTAAATAATTCTCATTTTTAAGATTTAAAGATGGTTTACATCTCAAGTTCCAATGTGATGCGATGTTACCTGAACGTTTTTCCAGCATATTTTATGAGTCGTTTTCTTTGTGAACTTAATTATTTGGAGATTTCTCCTCTGCACTGATTCAGTGAATACTTCTAAATTGTTTATTTACTTTGAGCCATCATGTTTATTTTTTTTAATATTTTTATTTTAAGTTTATTACTATATTATTTAGGTTTTAGTATCGAATATCTCGAATATTTCTCGCAATCAATTGTTACATTCCAATTTATTATAATAAAATGTAAACTAACAATCACCAAACATCTAAGACCTCGCGTGGGTTGAGTATATCGAATATTTATATTAAAAAAGCTTTAGGTGTCACCATATATTTGACGTTTTAATGTTTATAACAAAATATATATGTTTCTGTGTTGCCTTGCGTAGGAAGCTATAAGCAGCTATTATCTGGCAATGTTTAATGTTTGTAAATGTTATGAGCAAGGGGGGAGGGGGGGTGAAAGTATCAACGTCAGATGAATGAAGTGTTCAAGGTAGTAAAAAATAAAAGATTACGACGCGAAATAAATCAACAAGACTGACAATATAGTTTCGTCAAAAGGCGGACAATGCCGTATGCGTATGGTGGGACTTGAGGTGACAGGTGTGTCACGTATGGGCGTTTCATTTTATGTCCCTTCATAATATTGTGTCATTCAGAATACTGGTGACATCTGTTTTATATGTTCTCCTAGCGTTGTTTAATATTTAATAATGTGACCATCTAATACTTTTCACCATCTTGAACACTTACATCTGTATAATTTACAATATTTCTTCCAGTTGTGTAACCTATTACATCGCTGTGTTTACAAGGGGTACAGTTTCGGCCTACTCGCTCACTCACCCTGTCACATCTGTGGCTGTAGAGTCTCCTCCAAAGAACAAAACTCCTACAATAATTTTTGATTATTTTTATAGGCAGCATAATTTGTTGTTGGCATATTTTTGTAATTTATTCGTTGTAAATATGTAGTTGTTAGTGATTTTTTACGTGACCCGTTACATTCCCAGAATGTAGAACAATATACATGTTTGCTTTAACTAGTTAGTGTTTAACCTCATAACTTTTAAGGGTTTTTTTAACATACATTTGTATGATAAAGTAGTTGACATAGTGGTGTAAGTTACGTGCGGGCAATATTTGTGGTGATAAATCATTTGTAAGCGTGTATTTGAGGCGGCAATGACGTACGCAAAACTGATCAAAAATTGGTTTGCGTGAAAGTTGGCGATTTTTATTATGTTTACACGTTGTGCATGTTTTTTCGTTTTTATTAACGTTTTGTAGCTCGCCGTAAGTCCAAATTTGCTTTAATATTTATAGAGGATTTTTTATTATATAATACAACATGCATTTTTTTATATTGTTAATAAATCGATTTTACAGATTATGCCTCGTTTTTTTATGCTTTTAAAATTTGACATTTATATTGAAATTACATCACAAAAATAACTTTAACTTTATGATATTTACATTTATTATTATATTATTTGTCTGTTTGTTAATGTACCCTGTTCATTTATAACATGCTATCAATTTTGAGAATCAAAATTTGTTTTTATATTTTAACATTTATATTTATTGTTTAATACCAGTATTGTAAATTGGTACGAAAAGACTAGTACGGTTCCATTAACTAATTAATATAGAGTTAAGTTAGGGTAAGTGCATTAATAAGGTGTAATCACAATCTGGTATTTACTCGTATGTCATTGCAATGGATTCGAATTGGGAAGTTCCGTAGCTTTTTAATGAAATCAAAAATCCTTAAAATCGACTTTAATTAGTTTTGTTAATGGCGGTGTACAATTGTTTTTAAAATCACTATTCAGTGAGCTGGTTCATTTATCTACGGAACCCTAAGGATAACCAAAGGAGGCATGGTTGACATTAATTTTTTTGGTAAAAAACTACGACCTAAATCACTAAGTGGATAGTTTTTACTTTTTCATCTGCCTATAAAATTATCTATTTTTAAATCTATGTCAAAGATCTAACACGAAATATCTGCCAGAGTATTGTTATTCGTGGCTAAATCAAGGAATGAGTTAAATGTAAAGATTCAATCGCCATGCCTTCTTCGTGTTATACCTTTCTGATTAAAATTATACACCTTGCTGTGAACTTGTTTCTCTAATCCACAATAAGTTACCATTTCTCTAAGTAAGTCACTAAAATCTTGTAGCGTAGCTTCAACGAACTAATACGTAGCCCACTCTAAATATATCTCCATGAATTTGTTGCCATATCAATATATACGAAATTAGACATAAAGGATATGTAGTGTCATAGAATTTCTACGATTTTTTCTGTAACTATATTACTGAGTGTATTCTACAGTAATTAAATTTTCCTAAGACTTTGTACTTTAAAATGTATTGTCGGAATCTCTCGAACATATTATAATTCCTGCCCTATATACTGTATTAATGGTTTTTTAATGGTGTTTCTCGCTAGATTTTAAACTTTCAACTAAAATAAGTTTGTACGACACAATGTCAGTGTCTCACGGTACATTTGTCATAATAATAATACTAAATACGTCATCCGGAGCCTTGAGCTGTTTTGCCTGCGTATATTTCATATAACCATTTTGTATTCTATTACACTTTACCGAAAAGGCATTACAGACAGAAATTAAATTGATAGCCGAAGTTGCAGTGTTGCAGTTTAAAAAAAGAGCTGTAACTCGAATTGTACAAAATTGAACTGTCAGCGTTCAATATACTTTAAGCCAATGTAGGTCTTTTGAAAAGATTTAAAAAGGCTTATAAATACATTATATTCGAAGCGTTCTAAATTGACACAGTTACGTAAAGCGATCGATTTATTTATTCCAGTTCGGATAAAATTTGGTAGCTTATGACTTTTTATATTGCAACACTGTGATTTGACGTTTTCTTAATACAACGACACGATAGCATTCTGTATTAGAATTTTGTAATATGCGATTTTGTTTCGTGTTCAGTCTATTTAAATACATTTTTATTTATAAATTTCCGTTCTATATTAAAAATCGATTAAGCTATATGTGTTTTCTGTACCAAAGATCAATTATCTCCACAGAGTATATACAAAAAGCTGTATGGCACAGTCCTAACACACCTCATTAGGTTCCACATCAATGAATCGGCTACATCTAGAACGCTTGTCGGTTAAGGGTACCCCTGATATCGCCTTTATTTAGTATGTTACCAATCTGGTCGATATAAGTTCGTCTAGGATGTCTACCAAAACTGCTAATAACTTTTCAAACCTAAAATTGCCTTTGTTCCTTTTTCACATACTTTCAAGATACGCAAACGATCAAATGTACATTTCTCTTATTTTAGGTGCCGGTAACAAAAAAACTTGACGGTCACATTCCTTCTAAAAGTCGAACCTTTAGTATTATGGTTGTAAAATTTAAAAGTGGACCGGTTCAGTAGAGCTATGATAGTTTTTATGATAACAACATCCTTTTTGTATATGCTCTTTGGTTTTTCGCACAATTTGCTGCCATAGACACTGCCTCTATACATTCTTACATTAATTCTACTCATAAGTATCGTATGTAATATTTACTCAGACAAAACGAACTACGTACCTCTGAGCTGAGAATTTTTCTTTTATACATTAGTATTCCTTTTGATTGTGTATGTGGAATTTAGTTTGCGGATCTAGGTATGTAGTATTTTTACGCGTGCCGCGTGATTTTCTTCTTAGCCCTCGAATTGACTTCAGTTGTATAAAGGGTAGAACGCTTTCTATATCATTGTTCTACGGATGTTTATGGGACGGTTTTAGGGAGACGCCAGAATTATTTACAATTAAAATATGTGTTAGTAATTCTGTCAATTGACTTGCAAAAATATACATTTATTACCGCAAATGCGATTAAGTAGATATTTTCATCTGATTGAGGCATAGAAAAAAATTACGTAATTTAAATAACGTATTTTTTTAAAGTCAAATTGTTGCGAGAAGTGAACCTTTCGACTAGGCCACATGGTGTACTGATCGCTGGTGTATTCGGCATAAGAGTTTCAGAAGGTACGACAGTACTTTCAGCGAATATGAGTTGTGACAGATGCTCTACAACTATCTCCGGCCAAGGTATTTCAATTTGCTGGTTCAATGCGATTTAATCTCTAAAACTTTTCCCCTTAACATTTATTGTTAGAGTCATCTCTATGGTTCATGCTTTCGTATGGGGACTATAAAGTCCGTAAGAAAACGCCCCCCCCCCCACATTTAAGTTTTTAAAGACAAATACTTTTGGTTGCGGGTGGCGCGTTGCTGTTGTTGGTCGCAATTCGGAAATCCGTAGTTGCACGAACGAAATCCGTAATGTCTTCCAGCTGTTTTAATATACAATAACGTTTTCGTCGATGAATTGCAAGTTTTCCCTTAGAGCCGGTACCTACGTATCGTCGTGACACGTAAGGGGCTTTTAACAGACGGTGCAGCCAGTCCACCATGTTTCGTTGTTGCTAATTCGTCCATTCTACTGCTTTTGGGTCAGCCATGGGTCTTATCTAAGAGTGCCTGGTAAATTTATCGATGTCACGGCCTCACGCCGGTTCTGAAAATCTTTGCTTATTGCTAAAAGGCGGATTATGTCTAATCTTACCGGTCAATGGTAAAGACGGTAGAGCCAACTGTCCGTACGCAAACGCGTTATAAAATGTGTGCATTTTTTTACTTTTTGCTTAGTTATATCCTACTCTCAGGGTCTAAAGTCTAAAATCTCCACGACCCAAACGACAATCCTGGATCCGTCAATGATGTACGTATTATTTATAATTGAAGTAAGACTTCTAGTAGTTTCAAGACATTCTGGCGTCGCCCCATTCCATCAAGCTTGTTGGTGTTGTATAGGAAGTTCTATAAGTCAATATCCAAATCAAAGACTGTAAGCGATCTTGAACATAATACAATGTAATGGAACTATTGCTTCTCTTCGCTACATTGGCGCTTTAAGAAACGTAATGGAATTACGATTGAAAACCTTAAATCTATTACTTTGTGAAGTGGTATAGTCCTTTTCATGAAATAAGTCCCGCGGTGATTTTTGGAACTAAAATTGTAATGCTTTTCTTTACCCTGTTTTCTCATCTTTTCCATGTAAGTAGGTAGAACACCGCTTATATAAGTAAATAAAAATTTACTTTTTAAATAACAGACATAGCAAATAGAGGCAAATAAGAAAGGTTACTTGTCACGCGAGTACAGCGCTGCGTCTGGGGGACTTCTTTAATGAAAAGGACTATATGTATTGGTTGGTACCATAGATTATTATACTAATAGATTGGATGATGTGTATTTTAAGACGCCAAAGACAATTCACAGATAAACATATTAAAATATGTCGATTTGATTCTCATACTTATTAACAGATATATATTAATTCATAGGCTTAGAGGTTGGGATGTGTCACCTCTCTAAATGACAGTCATCTTTGAGAATCAGGTTTTCATGTCGCCTCTCTTTCCAGTACAGGCAACTATGTGTTATCATCTCTCTTTGCCAATCTGTAAGTTATAAAAATCTATGGTAGGTAAATAATGGTATAGTGCAGCGTTTACCTCGCGATTGTGCGAACACAGAAATGTATCAATTGTATTTATCTAAATTTACTTCGCGCTCTGTCAAACTGATTCAATAAAAACAACGAAACATTTTTTTCTTTTTTTAACCACCCTGTCTTTGTAGTAGTGAAGAGATGTTCAATAATGAGTCAATGTACCAGCTTTTAAACGGATCGTGATGAGCTTGTTTTGATAAAGCGAGAGCGAAAGATGGGGCTGCCAACTTTTTTGAGGAAAATATGGTAATTAATCCTTTCAAAGAGAAAAAAACGTATCTACCAAATAAAACGATTTTTGTGCTTATACGAACGTAATAATAAACTTTAAACTTTACGTATTTTCACATGGTTTGGCTGGAAATTGGTTAAATCATGATGGTTATTGGATCTGATAAGCTGGTTACATTACGACAGAAAAAAATCTTGGCTTAGATATATATGGCCTGCTACACGTCCGAAGTTAGGGGGTACCGCTACTAGCTTAGTTTAATTAGTACACATAGCTTAGGCAGGGAAAATAGTGAACAAGTATTAGCCTAATAAAAAAAAATACACTGACCATGATTGACTTCAATTATTTATTTTAGGATGACCAGCGTTGGATTTACAGGTCAGAAGGCCTCGGGCCAACAAAGGAGTAGAGACCCTCTGAGTCCAAGTTATTTTCCAGCCAAAATGATATTTTTATATATTGATAGTTTACTGATTGTTTTGAGTGAACAAGCAAACATTTTTGTTAATATTTGAGAACAATATAATGTTTGTACAAAGTACTGCAGGTAAAGGTGAAACAGCAAAAAAATAAACAAAGGAAAAATTGTTTTCTAGTGTTTTCTACTTGTTACTAGTGAATTTGAAAATATTTTTTCCCGCAGTCTCGTGTCCGTGTTCCTAAGTCTTTTGTGGAGACCCCGGGGCTGTAGTTCCCTAAATCCGGCCCAGATACTGTCGTCTGCTTATGACACTATTCTGGGTAGGTTAAAAAGAACTAAATATTTTTAACAATATCAATTTTCATTGGGTCAAGTGCCTAATACAGTGTGGGGCAACGATCGGCAGAGAGCCCTCGCTTCCCAGTCTATAGCGAAGGCTGCCTTTTATTACTCCTTTCATACTTAAGATTGACGTCCATATATTGGTCTAAAATGAACATTAACTATAAGGTACTAAGATACATTTTAGCGTATCCATTGTATATATTTTTTGCCTATTTAGATAGGAGTTCAAACTATCATGCAAAACATACTGGAGTTTCATAATAGCGATAAACTATAAAATGAAGCTATTTTGATGCATGAACTACGAAAGTATTTTTTTCTTTATAATTTATAATAAAGATTACGGTATATTAGTAACAAAAAATAAAAATCCGCTCAAAAATTCACGTTGCTTGCGTGAACTAAGCTACTCCCGTAGCTGGCTCAATAATTCAATACATCCTTCAATTAGTACCTACGTTATGACGTAGCATATCACCACTCACGTCTTCAGTACTACAAAGATATTCTTAGAAAAGATCCGTGTTGATTAGAAAGTCCATTGTCAGTATGGCCGTGCTCAAGTGAGCTCCTGTCGGTGTTGCTAGAGCGTGGCGCCACTTAAATTAATACGATCCTGATCGAGATTATACAGGCGAGGGAACAGGTAACACTTCGTGACTTCATTAAATCCGACGAAAACATCCTCCAATTTGCGTCGTAATGTGGGATACACGCTAGTAAACCATTGGACAAGAATATATTCTGGTAAAACCTGTCCTGTCTTAGGTTTTTTTTTAATTTTTTCTTAAGAGAAAGAATTAAATAATCGTAAGCAATATATCAATATCATATCAATATGATTTGATCTTAACCTTAGTTAAGATTTGAGTGATTATAAATAAAACATTTAACTTTTGAATGATTGGTATTGGATATATCTAAAGATTGTCGATTCCAATCTAAAAAAAATGCATCTATTGATTGTTATTAGTTTTAAATTAAGTTGTTTAACTATCTATCGGTGAACTCAGAAATGAATGTTTGCTGAAAATAAAATAAATTTCAAGATTTTAAATTTGGATTACGACTTGATACTGTTTTTTAAACAATTATAAATATAGACTTCAAAACAACAACAATGATGTTTTAAATGGTTATTTAAATAAACGTGTAGGTTGTACAAGACAGTAGGTATACCTACCAGTTTATATTGTAAACAAACTACGACGGCATAATTATGTGTTTTGTGCAAACCTTAGAGCGTACAAACAGCTTTCGTTCAAGTATTTTAAACTAAATTTGTGTTAAAATGTAGCAGTTTCCATACTTAATTATTATTTATTGACATTTACATTTACACAGAGGAATGAATTGTAAGTTCAGTCAGGTAAGGTAAGTTATCCATTTGATCATATAAATATCAAATAATGTAACAAAAATGAAACATGAGTAAAATAAGTACAATAGAATTTCGACGATATTTTTAAGCTTTAAACCTTAAGCCTAGGCTTTTTCCTTTCCAATTTTCTACATGTTACCGATCGATTGTGAACTTCGTCAGTTAATAATCTCACTAGGGATATAATGGACTGATCGTTCAGTTCGCAATTTGCTGTCAGTTTATAATGTGCCTAGTGAAACGAGTGAGATAAACTGAAGTTCACAATCAATCGGTGACATATACAGTAGCTGACAACATATACAAACTTATTTAGATTGTGGCAGACGTTGCTCGGTAGCGGTACTTAGTGCGTCAGCTCGTTTTCCGTCCCACCATAAAAAAGTACATCTCGTCTATAGGTAGACAAAGAAAGTATTCACTATACTTATTTGGTACTAAATCTGTCAAGTGGTAAGTCTTGAGACGGTCTTTCGAACATAAGTAATATAAGACTTGACGCCATTATTACGTTTTCTTACTGAATAACCGATCTTTGTAACCACTTCACTACGAGGTGTTCTATCGTATCTTATTAAAAACCTAATAACGATTTCCATTCAGACACATAACTGAGCCAATCGAATCGGAAAGTGAACTTATTTCTGTTCCCTTTTTTAATTAAGTCACGAACATCTTCCAATGCCTTGGTCCTTTCGTTTGAAGGAATCATGATAGCGAAGCCATTAATGTATAAGTGGAAAGCACTCGACTCGTCCGAATTTTTCCTCTCGTACAATCTTTTAGAAGTATTTACCTTTGTTCTTTTCAATTTTGATGATTGAAGTGTCGTGTTAAATTTACTTTTTACGTAAGTCGTCCGACACTAAGTCACGGATTTCGCTTTCAAGTAGGCATTGTTTAATTATTATCGGATTGTGTTGACGCTGTTTAGGTGCCCAGGTTTTTATGGTCTTTAGTATACATTTAGATTTGCTTTAAATTAAGTTTATATTTGAAAAGGAGGATGAAAACAGAATGAGGAGCACGCCGGCAGTGGAGCAAGCGCGCAAATAAGCAAGAGGCCAATAGAGCAAATTAGTGCAAAATATTTTTAGTTCTCTCAATGTAGGAATATTTAAAAGAGGTCTTAGGTCAGTAGTAAAGCGGGTGACTCCAATTTGAAGATAGGGGTTTGATTTCTGGTGAAGTTATTGTATATAACAACAATAAGATTTAAAAAAAACAAATGAAGTAAAATTCGCCGGCTAAGATTCGTTAATTGTATTTTATAAAATACTTCCTATTATTATTCCTGAGCAGGTTTTTCGTCAGGCGGCAGCCTGCCAAAAAAACTGTAGCCAAAACCTATACAGTATGGGCAATGATACTGTTCCGACCCCACATTAGCGGGAGAAGGGCTGGGAGAAGATGAGTACCTATTACAGTTGCGTCTTCAAAATGTGTATTTCAAAATGTATTAAAAGCTGAGTTGGTCTTCAATTCTTGTGAAAAACGCAATGTCAAAATTAATCCAAAATCTTTTGTCAGCAAACCAACAATGAGCTACTAAGAATAGATTAATTATAAGAATAATTTAAAGTCACCAAGTTTTATCGTAGATTAACAATATTTAATGTCTAATTTGATGACAACTTTTTGGTAAAAATTGACTAATGGGCAAAAATTAGCCAAGTTCAAAGTATATCGAATATTCGTGATACTTGCTTCAATTAAAATATGATATTTTAAAGATGAAGCAAATTAATTATATAAAAAAAATCCACCGTTAATCACAAAGAAATCGCTCGTGACTGTGAACTTCCTTACACTATTTATTTCACGATTCTCACGAGCGTGGGAACCTATATCTTTTTAACATTACGTTAAGTTACAAATTTCTATTGTCAATACTCTTAAGCCCTTACAATTTTTAAACTGGGCGAGATAAAAGCAGGGCTTAAGTCGAAATGCTATTTTCTCCCGTTTTCCTCTCGCTATCTACGCTTTTAAACATCTAATGCAGCTTTGTAAGCCTTTTAGAATTTTCTCACCTTACTTTGGCGGAACTCAACCGATTACATCCATAAAGATTTAAATCAATTAAGGATCGCAATTGAATTACTGACTTTACAAAGGTCTTAACCAATTTCGAAGTCGACTCAAAAAATATTTAAGACAAATGAATTGAGTCAACATAAATTTTCCTATGTCTGACTAGAAATTGTCGTGTTACAGCTTAAAACAGCTTCTGTCCTAGAAACCATCAGTTTTGACGGTTACATTCATAGAAAGATCTAGTACAATATTGAAAAACTAATTCTCTTACGTAACGTACGTAAACGAAATCTAGTACATCAACTACTAGATTTTGTTAGAAGTACAAACTAGTTCGACCGACTAGTTTGTATAAAGCAATAACTTTTTTATTGCCAGCAATTTTATCAAAAGCTTCAAATATCTTATAATGAGTATGTTAAGTATCATGATTTGTAAGCGACTCCCTCTCCCTCCCTAGCCTCTCATTGGAACATCTATTGAAACAATTCGCTCCGGCGAAAAGATATTGCACTGGAACTAATTAAAATCCAGACGCACAGACTTTTCTAATTAGATTAGTTAGCGGCACTCGTGACTTCGACGCAAACGAGTACCCTTGAGCGGACTGAATATAATTTATCTATTATTTTTACAATCAAATTTAATTTTATACCTGATTCATTCAGTCCAAAACGTAACAACAACTAAGCCTAGTGTTTCACATCACCTAACGATGTTTGAAAAATAAAATGCAAATTTTCCCCAGTTACAATTTGAACGCTGCAGGTGCCTGGTGGTTGACTGTTTAAGCTGTTAGACAAACAATTTCTATAATATCTCGGTTGTCAGTATTGTACAATCGCTTCTGCTCCGTTCTTGCATACGGCTAGGAAGGTTTATCAGTCAGTAAATTTGGTTTTCGGAAAATAATTGTTAAGAGGTTAAGGTCGCCGAATAGGTTAAAAACCCCAAAATATGTGCAGTTATAACGTCGATTTGTTACGGTTTAGTTTGTTCAGACCCTTCACCTAGCATGTCTAGGCAAGACAATCATATTTTATTTTATAAAACTCACTCTTACTGTACACAGGTATCTGGATTTCATTTTCAAAGTTTCCACATTTGGATCTAAGATATCTAATTACCTATGAGGTAACAAAATCACGTAGACAAGATTAAATAAAACTTAAAATAATTCGTCGACAAACCAGAGATCTGAGATTTAAAATCAAAGGCCGTGTTACATCGAAATTTGTTCAGTACACCGTTTAATCTGCGGAAAACCCGCTGAGGTAAGGCCAAGCGGAAAATTGCTAATTAAATTAACTTCTGCCTCTTCGTCGTTTGTTTCTATTGACCCCGTACAGTACAGGTCTCACTATATATTTTTGACCGTAACGTGTAAATCTCTTTTACGGTGCTAGTAGAATATGTTTATGTGTTGTAAGGTAAACTGTGGGTGGAAGTATTAATTTTAT